>JAPQVW010000003.1:50754505-51954505 GCA_028535905.1 Quercus berberidifolia | reverse complement strand
TGAATTTACGCATTTCGGGATATTCAATTTATCTGCAAATCTAGACATTACGTACATATATAATGTACACAATTCTCGCTGAATTTATGAAATTTTGGATTTTCAATTTCTCTGCAAAACCAGACTTTCCGTACATTTAATGTACACAATTTCCCGTTGAATTTACGCAGTTCTGGGTATTCAATTTTTCCGCAAATCCAAACAGTCCATACATTTATTATACACAATTTCCCGTGAAATTTACGCTATTCTAGATTTTCAATTTATCTGCAAATCCAGATATTCCGTACATATAATGTACATAATTTCCCGTTGAATTTATATATTTCAAGATATTCAATTTCTCTGCAAATCCAGACATTCCGTACATATATAATGTACACAATTCCCGCTGAATTTACGATATTTTGGATTTTCAATTTCTCCGCAAAACTAGAGTTGCCGTACAATTAATGTACACAATTTCTTGATGAATTTACTCAGTTCTGGATTTTCAATTTATCTGCAAATCTAGACAGTCCGTACTTTTAATTTACACAATTTCCCGTCGAATTTACACAGTTCTAGATTTTCAATTTCTCCGCATATCCAGACATTCCACACATATATAATGTACACAATTTCTCGTTGAATTTACGAAATTTTGGATATTCAATTTCCCCACAAAACAAGACATTCCGTACATTTAATGTACACAATTTCTCGTGGAATTTACTCTATTCTGGATTTTCAATTTATCTGCAAATCCAAACATTCCGTACATATAATGTAAAAAATTTCCCGTTGAATTTATATATTTCAAGATATTCAATTTCTCTGCTAATCTAGATATTCTGTACATATATAATGTACACAATTCCCGCTGAATTTAAGGAATTTTGGATTTTCAATTTCTCCGCAAAACCAGACTTTCGTACATTTAATGTACACAATTTCCCTACAAATTTACTCAGTTCTGGATTTACAATTTACCTGCAAATCCAGACAGTCCGCACATTTAATGTACAGAATTTTCCGTTGAATTTACCCAGTTCCGGATATTCAATTTCTCTTCAAATTCAGACATTCCATATATATATATATATATATATATATATATATATAATATACACAACTTCGTGCTGAATTTACGAAATTTTGGATATTAAATTTCTCCGCAAAACCAGACATTCCATATATTTAATGTATACAATTTCCATTTGATTTTACACAGTTCTGGATTTTCAATTTATCTACAAATCTAGACTGTCCGTATAGTTAATGAACACTATTTCCGATTGAATTTACGTATTTCTGGATATTCAATTTCTCCGCAAATCCAAACAGTCCGTACATTTATTGTACACAATTTCCCGTGGAATTTACGCTGTTTTGGATTTTCAATTTATCTGCAAATCCAGATATTCCGTACATATAATGTAAATAATTTCCCGTTGAATTTATATATCTCAAGATATTCAATTTCTCTGCAAATCCAGATATTCCGTACATATATAATGTACACAATTCCCGCTGAAATTACGAAATTTTGGATTTTCAATTTCTCCGTAATACCAGACTTTCCGTACGTTTAATGTACACAATTTCCCGTTGAATTTACGCAGTTCTAGATTTTCAATTTCTTCGCACATCCAGACATTCCATACATATATAATGTACACAATTTCTCGTTAAATTTACGAAATTTTGGATATTAAATTTCTCCACAAAATCAGACATTCCGTACATTTAATGTACACAATTTCTCGTGGAATTTACGCTTTTCTTGATTTTCAATTTATCTGCGAATCCAAACATTCCGTAGATATAATGTACATAATTTCCCATTGAATTTATATATTTCAAGATATTCAATTTCTCTGCAAATCCAGATATTCCGTACATATATAATGTACACAATTCCAGCTGAATTTACGAAATTTTGGATTTTGAATTTCTTCTTAAAACCAGACTTTCCGTACATTTAATGTACACAATTTCTCGAGAAATTTACTCAGTTCTGGATTTTAAATTTATCTACAAATCTAGACAGTCCGTACATTTAATGTACACAATTTCCCTTTGAATTTTCGCAGTTCTAGATTTTCAATTTCTCTTCAAATCTAGACATTCCGTACATATATAATGTACACAATTCTCGCTGAATTTACGAAATTTTGAATTTTCAATTTCTCCGCAAAACCAGACTTTCTGAACATTTAATATGCACAATTTCCCGTTGAATTTACGCAGTTCTGGGTATTCAATTTATCGGCAAATCCAAACAGTCCGTACATTTATTGTACCAAATCTCCCGTGGAATTTACGCTGTACTGGATTTTCAATTTATCTGCAAATCAAGATATTCCGTATATATAATGTAAATAATTTCCCGTTGAATTTATATATCTCAAGATATTCAATTTCTCTGCAAATCCAGACATTCCGTACGTATATAATGTACACAATTCCTGCTGAATTTACGAAATTTTGGATTTTCAATTTCTCCGCAAAACTAGACTTTCCGTACGTTTAATGTACACAATTTCCCTACGAATTTACTCAGTTTTGGATTTGCAATTTATCCGCAAATCCAGACAGTCTGCACATTTATTGTACACAATTTTCCGTTGAATTTACGCAGTTCCGGATATTCAATTTCTTTTCAAATTCAGACATTCCATACATATATAATATACACAAGTTCGTGCTGAATTTACGAAATTTTGGATATTAAATTTTTTCGCAAAACCAGACATTCCATATATTTAATGTATACAATTTCCATTTGATTTTACACAGTTCTTAATTTTCAATTTATCTACAAATCCAGACTGTCCGTATAGTTAATGAACACTATTTCCCATTGAATTTACGCGTTTCCGGATATTCAATTTCTCTGCATATCTAGACATTCCGTACATATATAATGTACACAATTCCCGCTGAATTTATGAAATTTTGGATTTTCATTTTCTCCGCAAAACCAGACTTTCCGTTCATTTAATGTACACAACTTCTCGATGAATTTACTCAGTTTTGGATTTTCAATTTATCTGCAAATCTTGACAATCCGTACTTTTAATGTACACAATTTCCGGTCGAATTTACGCAGTTCTAGATTTTCAGTATCTCCGCATATCCAGACATTCCATACATATATAATGTACACAATTTCTCGTTGAATTTACGAAATTTCGGATATTCAATTTCTCCACAAAACCAGACATTCCGTACATTTAATTTACACAATTTCTCGTGGAATTTACGCTATTCTGGATTTTCAATTTATCTGCAAATCCAAACATTCCGTACATATAATCTACATAATTTCCCGTTGAATTTATATATTTCAAGATTTTCAATTTCTCTGCCAATCCAGATATTCCGTACATATATAATGTACACAATTCCCGCCGAATTTACGAAATTTTGGATTTTCAATTTCTCCATAAAACCCGACTTTCCGTACAATCAATGTACACAATTTCCCGAAAAATTTACTCAGTTGTGGATTTTCGATTTATCTGCAAATCTGGACAGTCCGTACATTTAATGTACACAATTTCCCTTTGAATTTACGCAGTTCTAGATATTCAATTTCTCTGCATATCTAGACATTCCGTACATATATAATGTACACAATTCCCGCTGAATTTACGGAGTTTTGGATTTTCAATTTCTACGCAAAACCAGACTTTCCGTACATTTAATGTACACAATTTCCCTATGAATTTACTCAGTTCTGGATTTACAATTTATCTGCAAATCCAGACAGTCCACACATTTAATGTACACAATTTTTCGTTGAATTTACGCAGTTCCAGATATTCAATTTCTCTTCTAAGTCAGACTTTCCATACATATATAATATACACAACTTCGTGCTGAATTTACGAAATTTTGGAAATTAAATTTCTCCGCAAAACCAGACATTCCATATATTTAATGTATACAATTTCCATTTGATTTTACACAGTTCTGGATTTTCAATTTATCTACAAATCCAGACTTAATGTACACAATTTCCCGATAAATTTACTCAGTTCTGGATTTTCAATTTATCTGCAAATCTAGATAGTCCGTACATTTAATGTACACAATTTTCTGTTGAATTTACGCAGTTCTAGATTTTCAATTTCTCCGCATATCCAGACATTCCATACATATATAATGTACACAATTTCTCGTTGAATTTACGAAATTTTGGATATTCAATTTCTCCACAAAACAAGACATTCCGTACATTTAATGTACACAATTTCTCGTGGAATTTACGCTGTTCTGGATTTCAATTTATTTGCAAATCCAGACATTCCCCACATTTAATGTATACAATTTCCATTTGACTTTACACAGTTCTGGATTTTCAACTTATCTACAAATCCAGACTATCCGTGTAGTTAATGAACACTATTTCCCATTGAATTTACGCATTTCGCGATATTCAATTTCTCTGCAAATCTAGACATTCAGTACATATATAATGTACACAATTCTCGCTGAATTTACGAAATTTTGGATTTTCAATTTCTCTGCAAAACCAGACTATCCGTACATTTAATGTACACAATTTCCCGTTGAATTTACGCAGTTCCGGGTATTCAATTTTTCCGCAAATCCAAACAGTCCATACATTTATTATACACAGTTTCCCATGGAATTTACGCTGTTCTGGATTTTCAATTCATCTGCAAATCCGGATATTCCGTACATATAATGTACATAATTTCCCGTTGAATTTATATATTTCAAGATACTCAATTTCTCTGCAAATCCAGACATTCCGTACGTATATAATGTACACAATTCCCGCTGAATTTACAAAATTTTGGATTTTCGATTTCTCCGCAAAACTAGACTTTCCGTACATTTAATGTACACAATTTCCCTATGAATTTACTAAGTTCTGGATTTGCAATTTATCTGCAAATCCAGACAGTCCGCACATTTAATGTACAGAATTTTCCGTTGAATTTACACAGTTCCGGATATTCAATTTCTCTTCAAATTCAGACATTCCATATATATATAACATACACAACTTCGTGCTGAATTTACGAAATTTTGGATATTAAATTTCTCCGCAAAACCAGACATTCTATATATTTAATGTATACAATTTCCATTTGATTTTACACAGTTCTGGATTTTCAATTTATCTACAAATCTAGACTGTCCGTATAGTTAATGAACACTATTTCGCATTGAATTTACGTATTTCTGGATATTCAATTTCTCTGCAAATCTAGACATTCCGTACATATATAATGTACACAATTCTCGCTGAATTTACGAACTTTTGGATTTTCAATTGCTCTGCAAAACCAGACTTTCCGTACATTTAATGTACACAATTTCCCGTTGAATTTACGCATTTCTGGGTATTCAATTTATCCGTAAATCCAAACAGTCCGTACATTTATTGTACACAATTTCCCGTGGAATTTACGCTGTTTTGGATTTTCAATTTATCTGCAAATCCAGATATTCCGTACATATAATGTAAATAATTTCCCGTTGAATTTATATATCTCAAGATATTCAATTTCTCTGTAAATCCAGATATTCCGTACATATATAATGTACACAATTCCCGCTAAAGTTACGAAATTTTGGATTTTCAATTACTCCGTAAAACCAGACTTTCCGTACATTTAATGTACACAATTTCCCGATGAATTTACTCCGTTCTGGATTTTAAATTTATCTGCAAATCTAGACAGTCTGTACGTTTAATGTACACAATTTCCCGTTGAATTTACGCAGTTCTAGATTTTCAATTTCTCCGCACATCCAGACATTCCATACATATATAATGTACACAATTTCTCGTTGAATTTAAGAAATTTTGGATATTAAATTTCTCCACAAAACCAGACATTCCGTACATTTAATGTACACAATTTCTCGTGGAATTTACGCCGTTCTGGATTTTCAATTTATCTGCAAATCCAAACATTCCGTAGATATAATGTAAATAATTTCCCGTTGAATTTATATCTTTCAAGTTATTCAATTTCTCTGCAAATCCAAATATTCCGTACATATATAATGTACACAATTCCCGCTGAATTTACGAAATTTTGGATTTTGAATTTCTCCTTAAAACCAGACTTTCCGTACATTTAATGTACACAATTTCCCGAGAAATTTACTCAGTTCTGGATTTTAAATTTATCTACAAATCTAGACAGTCCGTACATTTAATGTACATAATTTCCCTTTGAATTTTCGCAGTTCTAGATTTTCAATTTCCCTGCAAATCTAGACATTCCGTAAATATATAATCTACACAATTCCCGCTGAATTTACGAAATTTTGAATTTTCAATTTCTCCGCAAAACCAGACTTTCCGAACATTTAATGTGCACAATTTCCCGTTGAATTTACGCAGTTCTGGGTATTCAATTTCTCTTCAAATTTGGACATTGGATACATATATAATACACACAACTTCGTGCTGAATTTACGAAATTTTGGATATTAAATTTCTTCGCAAAACCAGATATTCCATATATTTAATGTATACAATTTCCATTTGATTTTACACAGTTCTGGATTTTAAATTTATGTACAAATCCAGACTGTCCGTATAGTTAATGAACACTATTTCGCATTGAATTTACGCATTTCTGGATATTCAATTTCTCTGCAAATCTAGATATTCCGTACAAATATAATGTACACAATTCCCGCTGAATTTACGAAATTTTGGATTTTCAATTTCTCCGTAAAACCAGACTTTCCGAACATTTAATGTGCACAATTTTCCGTTGAATTTACGCAGTTCCGGATATTCAATTTCCCTTCAAATTCGGACGTTCCATACATATATAATACACACAACTTCGTGCTGAATTTATGAAATTTTGGATATTAAATTTCTTCGCAAAACCAGATATTCCATATATTTAATATATACAATTTCCATTTGATTTTACACAGTTCTGGATTTTCAATTTATGTATAAATCCAGACTGTCCGTATAGTTAATGAACACTATTTCGCATTGAATTTACGCATTTCTGGATATTCAATTTCTCTACAAATCTAGATATTCCGTACAAATATAATGTACACAATTCCCGCTGAATTTACGAAATTTTGGATTTTCAATTTCTCCGCAAAACCAAACTTTCCGTACATTTAATGTACACAATTTCCCGTTGAATTTACTCAGTTTTGGGTATTCAATTTATCTGCAAATCCAAACAGTCCGTACATTTATTGTACACAATTTGTCGTGGAATTGACGCTGTTCTGGATTTTCAATTTATCTGCAAATCCAGATATTCCGTACATTTAATGTAAATAATTTCCCGTTGAATTTATATATTTCATGATATTCAATTTCTCTACAAATCCAGACATTCCGTACATATATAATGTACACAATTCCCGCTGAATTTATGAAATTTTGGATTTTCAAATTCTCCGCAAAACTAGACTTTCCGTACATTTAATGTACACAATTTCCCTATGAATTTACTCAGTTCTGGATTTGCAATTTATTTGCAAATCCAGACAGTTCACACATTTATTGTACACAATTTTTCGTTGAATTAACGCAGTTCCGAATATTCAATTTCTCTTCAGATTCAGATATTCCATATATGTATAATATACACAACTTCGTGCTGAATTTACGAAATTTTGGATATTAAATTTCTTCGCAAAACGAGACATTCCATATATTTAATGTATACAATTTCCATTTGATTTTACACAGTTCTGGATTTTCAATTTATCTATAAATCCAGATTGTCCGTATAGTTAATGAACACTATTTCCCCTTGAATTTACGCGTTTCTGGATATTCAATTTCTCTGCATATCTAGACATTCCGTACGTATATAATGTACACAATTCCCGCTGAATTTACGAAATTTTGGATTTTCAATTTCTCCGCAAAACCAGACTTTCCGTACATTTAATGTACACAATTTCTCGATGAATTTATTAAGTTCTGGATTTTCAATTTATCTGCAAATCTAGACAGTTCGTACTTTTAATGTATACAATTTCCCATCGAATTTAAGCAGTTCTAGATTTCCAATTTCTCTTCAAATCTAGACATTCCATACATATATAATGTACACAATTTCTCGTTGAATTTACGAAATTTTGGATATTAAATTTCTCCACAAAACAAGACATTCCGTACATTTAATGTACTCTATTTCTCGTGGACTTTACGCTGTTCTGGATTTTCAATTTATCTGCAAATCCAAACATTCCATACATATAATGTAAAAAATTTCCCGTTCAATTTATATATTTCAAGATATTCAATTTCTCTGCAAATCCAGATATTCTGTACATATATAATGTACACAATTCCCGCTGAATTTACGGAATTTTGGATTTTCAATTTCTCCGCAAAACCAGACTTTCCGTATATATAATGTACACAATTCTCGCTGAATTTACGAACTTTTGGATTTTCAATTGCTCTGCAAAACCAGACTTTCCGTACATTTAATGTACACAATTTCCCGTTGAATTTACGCATTTCTGGGTATTCAATTTATCCGTAAATCCAAACAGTCCGTACATTTATTGTACACAATTTCCCGTGGAATTTACGCTGTTTTCGATTTTCAATTTATCTGCAAATCCAGATATTCCGTACATATAATGTAAATAATTTCCCGTTGAATTTATATATCTCAAGATATTCAATTTCTCTGTAAATCCAGATATTCCGTACATATATAATGTACACAATTCCCGCTGAAGTTACGAAATTTTGGATTTTCAATTTCTCCGTAAAACCAGACTTTCCGTACATTTAATGTACACAATTTCACGATGAATTTACTCCGTTCTGGATTTTCAATTTATCTGCAAATCTAGAGAGTCTGTATGTTTAATGTACACAATTTCCCGTTGATTTTACGCAGTTCTAGATTTTCAATTTCTCCGCACACCCAGACATTCCATACATATATAATGTACACAATTTCTCGTTGAATTTATGAAATTTTGGATATTAAATTTCTCCACAAAACCAGACATTCCGTACATTTAATGTACACAATTTCTCGTGGAATTTACGCTATTCTGGATTTTCAATTTATCTGCTAATCCAAACATTCCGTAGATATAATGTACATAATTTCCCGTTGAATTTATATATTTCAAGATATTCAATTTCTCTGCCAATCCAGATATTCCGTACATATATAATGTACACAATTCCCGCTGAATTTTACGAAATTTTGGATTTTGAATTTCTCCTTAAAATCGGACTTTCCGTGCATTTAATGTACACAATTTCCCGAGAAATTTACTCAGTTCTGGATTTTAAATTTATCTACAAATCTATACAGTCCGTACATTTAATGTACACAATTTCCCTTTGAATTTTCGCAGTTCTAGATTTTCAATTTCTCTGCAAATCTAGACATACCGTACATATATAATGTACACAATTCTCGCTGAATTTACGAAATTTCGAATTTTCAATTTCTCCGTAAAACCAGACTTTCCGAACATTTAATGTGCACAATTTCCCGTTGAATTTACGCAGTTCTGGGTATTCAATTTATCTGCAAATCCAAACAGTCCGTACATTTATTGTACAAAATTTCCCGTGGAATTTACACTGTACTGGATTTTCAATTTATCTACAAATCCAGATATTCCATACATATAATGTAAATAATTTCCCGTTGAATTTATATATCTCAAGATATTCAATTTCTCTGCAAATCCAGACATTCCGTACGTATATAATGTACACAATTCCCGCTGAATTTACGAAATTTTGGATTTTCAATTTCTCCGCGAAACTAGACTTTCTGTACATTTAATGTACACAATTTCCCTATAAATTTACTCAGTTCTGGATTTGTAATTTATCTGCAAATCCAGACAGTCCGTACATATATAATGTACACAATTCCCGCGGAATTTACGAAATTTTCGATTTTCAATTTCTCCACAAAACCAGACTTTCCATACAATTAATGTACACAATTTCCCGATAAATTTACTCAATTCTGGATTTTCAATTTTTCTGCAAATCTAGACAGTCCGTACATTTAATGTACACAATTTCCCATTAAATTTACGCAGTTCTAGATTTTCAATTTCTCTGCAAATCTAGACATTTCGTACATATACAATGTACACAATTCTCACTGAATTTACGAAATTTTGAAATTTCATTTTCTCCGTAAAACCAGACTTTCCGTACATTTAATGTACACAATTTCCCGTTGAATTTTCGCAGTTTTGGGTGTTCAATTTATCTGCAAATCCAAACAGTCCGTACATTTGTTGTACACAATTTCCCGTGGATTTTACGCTGTTCTGGATTTTCAATTTATCTGCGAATCCAGATATTCCGTACATATAATGTACATAATTTCCCGTTGAATTTAAATATTTCAAGATATTCAATTTCTTTGCAAATCCAGACATTCCGTACAAATATAATGTACGCAATTCCCGCGAATTTACGAAATTTTGAAGTTTCAATTTCTCCGCAAAACCAGACTTTCCGTACATTTAATGTACACAATTTCCTGTTGAATTTACGCAGTTCTGGGTATTCAATTTATCTGCAAATCCAAACAGTCCGTACATTTATTGTACACAATTTCCCGTGGAATTTATGCTGTTCTGGATTTTCAATTTATCTGCAAATCCAGATATTCCGTACATATAATGTAAATAATTACCCGTTGAATTTATATATTTCAAGATATTCAATTTCTTTGCAAATCCAGACATTCTGTACATATATAATGTACACAATTCCCGCGGAATTTACGAAATTTTGGATTTTCAATTTCTCCGCAAAGCCAGACTTTCGGTACCTTTAATGTACACAATTTCCCGTTGAATTTACGCAGTTCTGGGTATTCAATTTATCTGCAAATCCAAATAGTCTGTACATTTATTGTACACAATTTCCCGTGGAATTTACGCTGTTCTGGATTTTCAATTTATCTGCAAATCCAGATATTCCGTACATATAATGTACATTATTTCCTGTTGAATTTATAGATTTCAAGATATTCAATTTCACTGCAAATCCAGACATTCCGTGCATATATAATGTGCACAATTCCCGCTGAATTTACGAAATTCTGGATTTTCAATTTCTCCGCAAAACCAAACTTTCCGTACATTTAATGTACAGAATTTCCCGATTAGTTTACTCCGTTCTGGATTTTCAATTTATCTGCAAATCTAGACAGTCCGTACATTTAATGTACACAATTTCCCGTTGAATTTACGCAATTCTAGATTTTCAATTTCTCCGCATATCCAGACATTCCATACATATATAATGGTTACAATTTCTCGTTGAATTTACAAAATTTTGGATATTCAATTTCTCCACAAAACCAGACATTCCGTACATTTAATGTACACAATTTCTCGTGGAATTTGTGCTGTTCTGGATTTTCAATTTATCTGCAAATCCAAACATTCCGTACATATAATGTACATATTTTCCCGTTGAATTTATATATTTCAAGATATTTAATTTCTCTGTAAAATAAGATATTCCTACATATATAATGTACACAATTCCCGCTGAATTTACGAAATTTTGGGTTTTCAATTTCTCCTTCAAACCAGACTTTCCGTACATTTAATGTACACAATTTCCCTGTAAATTTACTTAGTTCTGGATTTTCAATTTATCTGGAAATCTATACAGTCCGTACATTTAATGTACACAATTTCCCGTTGAATTTACACTGTTCTAGATTTTCAATTTCTCAGCAAAACCAAACTTTCCGTACGTTTAATGCACCCAATTTCCCGTTGAATTGACGTAGTTCTGGGTATTCAATTTATATGCAAATCCAAACAGTCCGTACATTTATTGTACACAGTTTCCCGTTGAATTTACACTATTCTGGATTTTCAATTTATCTTCAAATCCAGATATTCCGTACATATAATGTAAATAATTTCCCGTTGAATTTATATATTTCAAGATATTCAATTTCTTGGCAAATCCAGACCTTCCGTACGTATATAATGTGCACAATTCCCGCGGAATTTACGAAATTTTGGATTTTCAATTTCTCCGCAAAGCCAGACTTTCCGTACCTTTAATGTACACAATTTCCCGTTGAATTTACGCAGTTCTGGGTATTCAATTTATCTGCAAATCCAAACAGTCCGTACATTTATTGTACACAATTTCTCGTGGAATTTACGCTGTTCTGGATTTTCAATTTATCTGCAAATCCAGATATTCCGTACATATATTGTAAATAATTTCCCGTTGAATTTATAGATTTCAAGATATTCAATTTCACTGCAAATCCAGACATTCCGTGCATATATAATGTGCACAATTCCCGCTGAATTTACGAGATTTTGGATTTTCAATTCCTCAGCAAAACTAGACTTTCCGTACATTTAGTGTACACAATTTCCCTATGAATTTACTCAGTTCTGGGTTTGCAATTTATCTGTAAATCCAGACAGTCCGCACATTTATTGTACACAATTTTCCGTTGAATTTACGCAGTTCCGGATATTCAATTTCTCATCAAATTCAGACATTCCATACATATATAATATACACAACTTCTTGCAAAATTTACGAAATTTTGGATATTAAATTTCTTCGCAAAACCAGACATTCCATATATTTAATGTGTACAATTTCCATTTGATTTTACACAGTTCTAAATTTTCAATTTATCTACAAATCCAGTCTGTCCGTATAGTTAATGAAAACTATTTCCCATTCAATTTACGCAATTCTGGATAGTCAAATTCTTTGCAAATCTAGACATTCCGTACATATATAACGTACACAATTCCCGCTGAATTTACGAAATTTTGGATTTTCAATTTCTCCGCAAAACCAAACTTTCCGTCCATTTAATGTACATAATTTCCCGATTAATTTACTCCATTCTGGATTTTCAATTTATCTGCAAATCTAGACAGTCCATACATTTAAAGTACACAATTTCCCGTTGAATTTACGCAATTCTAGATTTTCAATTTCTTCGCATATCCAGACATTCCATACACATATAATGTTTACAATTTCTCGTTGAATTTACGAAATTTTGGATATTCAATTTCTCCACAAAACCAGACATTCCGTACATTTAATGTACACAATTTCTCGTGGAATTTGTGCTGTTCTGGATTTTCAATTTATCTGCAAATCCAAACATTCCGTACATATAATGTACATATTTTCCCGTTGAATTTATATATTTCAAGATATTTAATTTCTCTGTAAAATAAGATATTCCTACATATATAATGTACACAATTCCCGCTGAATTTACGAAATTTTGGGTTTTCAATTTCTCCTTCAAACCAGACTTTCCGTACATTTAATGTACACAATTTCCCTGTAAATTTACTTAGTTCTGGATTTTCAATTTATCTGGAAATCTATACAGTCCGTACATTTAATGTACACAATTTCCCGTTGAATTTACACTGTTCTAGATTTTCAATTTCTCAGCAAAACCAAACTTTCCGTACGTTTAATGCACCCAATTTCCCGTTGAATTGACGTAGTTCTGGGTATTCAATTTATATGCAAATCCAAATAGTCCGTACATTTATTGTACACAGTTTCCCGTTGAATTTACACTATTCTGGATTTTCAATTTATCTTCAAATCCAGATATTCCGTACATATAATGTAAATAATTTCCCGTTGAATTTATATATTTCAAGATATTCAATTTCTTGGCAAATCCAGACCTTCCGTACGTATATAATGTGCACAATTCCCGCGGAATTTACGAAATTTTGGATTTTCAATTTCTCCGCAAAGCCAGACTTTCCGTACCTTTAATGTACACAATTTCCCGTTGAATTTACGCAGTTCTGGGTATTCAATTTATCTGCAAATCCAAACAGTCCGTACATTTATTGTACAAAATTTCCCGTGGAATTTACACTGTACTGGATTTTCAATTTATCTACAAATCCAGATATTCCATACATATAATGTAAATAATTTCCCGTTGAATTTATATATCTCAAGATATTCAATTTCTCTGCAAATCCAGACAGTCCGTACGTATATAATGTACACAATTCCCGCTGAATTTACGGAATTTTGGATTTTCAATTTCTCCGCAAAACCAGACTTTCTGTACATTTAATGTACACAATTTCCCTACGAATTTACTCAGTTCTGGATTTACAATTTACCTGCAAATCCAGACAGTCCGCACATTTAATGTACAAAATTTTCCGTTGAATTTACACAGTTCCGGATATTCAATTTCTCTTCAAATTCAGACATTCCATATATATATAACATACACAACTTCGTGCTGAATTTACGAAATTTTGGATATTAAATTTCTCCGCAAAACCAGACATTCTATATATTTAATGTATACAATTTCCATTTGATTTTACACAGTTCTGGATTTTCAATTTATCTACAAATCTAGACTGTCCGTATAGTTAATGAACACTATTTCGCATTGAATTTACGTATTTCTGGATATTCAATTTCTCTGCAAATCTAGACATTCCGTACATATATAATGTACACAATTCTCGCTAAATTTACGAACTTTTGGATTTTCAATTGCTCTGCAAAACCAGACTTTCCGTACATTTAATGTACACAATTTCCCGTTGAATTTACGCATTTCTGGGTATTCAATTTATCCGTAAATCCAAACAATCCGTACATTTATTGTACACAATTTCCCGTGGAATTTACGCTGTTTTGGATTTTCAATTTATCTGCAAATCCAGATATTCCGTACATATAATGTAAATAATTTCCCGTTGAATTTATATATCTCAAGATATTCAATTTCTCTGTAAATCCAGATATTCCGTACATATATAATGTACACAATTCCCGCTAAAGTTACGAAATTTTGGATTTTCAATTACTCCGTAAAACCAGACTTTCCGTACATTTAATGTACACAATTTCCCGATGAATTTACTCCGTTCTGGATTTTAAATTTATCTGCAAATCTAGACAGTCTGTACGTTTAATGTACACAATTTCCCGTTGAATTTACGCAGTTCTAGATTTTCAATTTCTCCGCACATCCAGACATTCCATACATATATAATGTACACAATTTCTCGTTGAATTTAAGAAATTTTGGATATTAAATTTCTCCACAAAACCAGACATTCCGTACATTTAATGTACACAATTTCTCGTGGAATTTACGCCGTTCTGGATTTTCAATTTATCTGCAAATCCAAACATTCCGTAGATATAATGTAAATAATTTCCCGTTGAATTTATATCTTTCAAGTTATTCAATTTCTCTGCAAATCCAAATATTCCGTACATATATAATGTACACAATTCCCGCTGAATTTACGAAATTTTGGATTTTGAATTTCTCCTTAAAACCAGACTTTCCGTACATTTAATGTACACAATTTCCCGAGAAATTTACTCAGTTCTGGATTTTAAATTTATCTACAAATCTAGACAGTCCGTACATTTAATGTACATAATTTCCCTTTGAATTTTCGCAGTTCTAGATTTTCAATTTCCCTGCAAATCTAGACATTCCGTAAATATATAATCTACACAATTCCCGCTGAATTTACGAAATTTTGAATTTTCAATTTCTCCGCAAAACCAGACTTTCCGAACATTTAATGTGCACAATTTCCCGTTGAATTTACGCAGTTCTGGGTATTCAATTTCTCTTCAAATTTGGACATTGGATACATATATAATACACACAACTTCGTGCTGAATTTACGAAATTTTGGATATTAAATTTCTTCGCAAAACCAGATATTCCATATATTTAATGTATACAATTTCCATTTGATTTTACACAGTTCTGGATTTTAAATTTATGTACAAATCCAGACTGTCCGTATAGTTAATGAACACTATTTCGCATTGAATTTACGCATTTCTGGATATTCAATTTCTCTGCAAATCTAGATATTCCGTACAAATATAATGTACACAATTCCCGCTGAATTTACGAAATTTTGGATTTTCAATTTCTCCGTAAAACCAGACTTTCCGAACATTTAATGTGCACAATTTTCCGTTGAATTTACGCAGTTCCGGATATTCAATTTCCCTTCAAATTCGGACGTTCCATACATATATAATACACACAACTTCGTGCTGAATTTATGAAATTTTGGATATTAAATTTCTTCGCAAAACCAGATATTCCATATATTTAATATATACAATTTCCATTTGATTTTACACAGTTCTGGATTTTCAATTTATGTATAAATCCAGACTGTCCGTATAGTTAATGAACACTATTTCGCATTGAATTTACGCATTTCTGGATATTCAATTTCTCTACAAATCTAGATATTCCGTACAAATATAATGTACACAATTCCCGCTGAATTTACGAAATTTTGGATTTTCAATTTCTCCGCAAAACCAAACTTTCCGTACATTTAATGTACACAATTTCCCGTTGAATTTACTCAGTTTTGGGTATTCAATTTATCTGCAAATCCAAACAGTCCGTACATTTATTGTACACAATTTGTCGTGGAATTGACGCTGTTCTGGATTTTCAATTTATCTGCAAATCCAGATATTCCGTACATTTAATGTAAATAATTTCCCGTTGAATTTATATATTTCATGATATTCAATTTCTCTACAAATCCAGACATTCCGTACATATATAATGTACACAATTCCCGCTGAATTTATGAAATTTTGGATTTTCAAATTCTCCGCAAAACTAGACTTTCCGTACATTTAATGTACACAATTTCCCTATGAATTTACTCAGTTCTGGATTTGCAATTTATTTGCAAATCCAGACAGTTCACACATTTATTGTACACAATTTTTCGTTGAATTAACGCAGTTCCGAATATTCAATTTCTCTTCAGATTCAGATATTCCATATATGTATAATATACACAACTTCGTGCTGAATTTACGAAATTTTGGATATTAAATTTCTTCGCAAAACGAGACATTCCATATATTTAATGTATACAATTTCCATTTGATTTTACACAGTTCTGGATTTTCAATTTATCTATAAATCCAGATTGTCCGTATAGTTAATGAACACTATTTCCCCTTGAATTTACGCGTTTCTGGATATTCAATTTCTCTGCATATCTAGACATTCCGTACGTATATAATGTACACAATTCCCGCTGAATTTACGAAATTTTGGATTTTCAATTTCTCCGCAAAACCAGACTTTCCGTACATTTAATGTACACAATTTCTCGATGAATTTATTAAGTTCTGGATTTTCAATTTATCTGCAAATCTAGACAGTTCGTACTTTTAATGTATACAATTTCCCATCGAATTTAAGCAGTTCTAGATTTCCAATTTCTCTTCAAATCTAGACATTCCATACATATATAATGTACACAATTTCTCGTTGAATTTACGAAATTTTGGATATTAAATTTCTCCACAAAACAAGACATTCCGTACATTTAATGTACTCTATTTCTCGTGGACTTTACGCTGTTCTGGATTTTCAATTTATCTGCAAATCCAAACATTCCATACATATAATGTAAAAAATTTCCCGTTCAATTTATATATTTCAAGATATTCAATTTCTCTGCAAATCCAGATATTCTGTACATATATAATGTACACAATTCCCGCTGAATTTACGGAATTTTGGATTTTCAATTTCTCCGCAAAACCAGACTTTCCGTATATATAATGTACACAATTCTCGCTGAATTTACGAACTTTTGGATTTTCAATTGCTCTGCAAAACCAGACTTTCCGTACATTTAATGTACACAATTTCCCGTTGAATTTACGCATTTCTGGGTATTCAATTTATCCGTAAATCCAAACAGTCCGTACATTTATTGTACACAATTTCCCGTGGAATTTACGCTGTTTTCGATTTTCAATTTATCTGCAAATCCAGATATTCCGTACATATAATGTAAATAATTTCCCGTTGAATTTATATATCTCAAGATATTCAATTTCTCTGTAAATCCAGATATTCCGTACATATATAATGTACACAATTCCCGCTGAAGTTACGAAATTTTGGATTTTCAATTTCTCCGTAAAACCAGACTTTCCGTACATTTAATGTACACAATTTCACGATGAATTTACTCCGTTCTGGATTTTCAATTTATCTGCAAATCTAGAGAGTCTGTACGTTTAATGTACACAATTTCCCGTTGATTTTACGCAGTTCTAGATTTTCAATTTCTCCGCACACCCAGACATTCCATACATATATAATGTACACAATTTCTCGTTGAATTTATGAAATTTTGGATATTAAATTTCTCCACAAAACCAGACATTCCGTACATTTAATGTACACAATTTCTCGTGGAATTTACGCTATTCTGGATTTTCAATTTATCTGCTAATCCAAACATTCCGTAGATATAATGTACATAATTTCCCGTTGAATTTATATATTTCAAGATATTCAATTTCTCTGCCAATCCAGATATTCCGTACATATATAATGTACACAATTCCCGCTGAATTTTACGAAATTTTGGATTTTGAATTTCTCCTTAAAATCGGACTTTCCGTGCATTTAATGTACACAATTTCCCGAGAAATTTACTCAGTTCTGGATTTTAAATTTATCTACAAATCTATACAGTCCGTACATTTAATGTACACAATTTCCCTTTGAATTTTCGCAGTTCTAGATTTTCAATTTCTCTGCAAATCTAGACATACCGTACATATATAATGTACACAATTCTCGCTGAATTTACGAAATTTCGAATTTTCAATTTCTCCGTAAAACCAGACTTTCCGAACATTTAATGTGCACAATTTCCCGTTGAATTTACGCAGTTCTGGGTATTCAATTTATCTGCAAATCCAAACAGTCCGTACATTTATTGTACAAAATTTCCCGTGGAATTTACACTGTACTGGATTTTCAATTTATCTACAAATCCAGATATTCCATACATATAATGTAAATAATTTCCCGTTGAATTTATATATCTCAAGATATTCAATTTCTCTGCAAATCCAGACATTCCGTACGTATATAATGTACACAATTCCCGCTGAATTTACGAAATTTTGGATTTTCAATTTCTCCGCGAAACTAGACTTTCTGTACATTTAATGTACACAATTTCCCTATAAATTTACTCAGTTCTGGATTTGTAATTTATCTGCAAATCCAGACAGTCCGTACATATATAATGTACACAATTCCCGCGGAATTTACGAAATTTTCGATTTTCAATTTCTCCACAAAACCAGACTTTCCATACAATTAATGTACACAATTTCCCGATAAATTTACTCAATTCTGGATTTTCAATTTTTCTGCAAATCTAGACAGTCCGTACATTTAATGTACACAATTTCCCATTAAATTTACGCAGTTCTAGATTTTCAATTTCTCTGCAAATCTAGACATTTCGTACATATACAATGTACACAATTCTCACTGAATTTACGAAATTTTGAAATTTCATTTTCTCCGTAAAACCAGACTTTCCGTACATTTAATGTACACAATTTCCCGTTGAATTTTCGCAGTTTTGGGTGTTCAATTTATCTGCAAATCCAAACAGTCCGTACATTTGTTGTACACAATTTCCCGTGGATTTTACGCTGTTCTGGATTTTCAATTTATCTGCGAATCCAGATATTCCGTACATATAATGTACATAATTTCCCGTTGAATTTAAATATTTCAAGATATTCAATTTCTTTGCAAATCCAGACATTCCGTACAAATATAATGTACGCAATTCCCGCGAATTTACGAAATTTTGAAGTTTCAATTTCTCCGCAAAACCAGACTTTCCGTACATTTAATGTACACAATTTCCTGTTGAATTTACGCAGTTCTGGGTATTCAATTTATCTGCAAATCCAAACAGTCCGTACATTTATTGTACACAATTTCCCGTGGAATTTATGCTGTTCTGGATTTTCAATTTATCTGCAAATCCAGATATTCCGTACATATAATGTAAATAATTACCCGTTGAATTTATATATTTCAAGATATTCAATTTCTTTGCAAATCCAGACATTCTGTACATATATAATGTACACAATTCCCGCGGAATTTACGAAATTTTGGATTTTCAATTTCTCCGCAAAGCCAGACTTTCGGTACCTTTAATGTACACAATTTCCCGTTGAATTTACGCAGTTCTGGGTATTCAATTTATCTGCAAATCCAAATAGTCTGTACATTTATTGTACACAATTTCCCGTGGAATTTACGCTGTTCTGGATTTTCAATTTATCTGCAAATCCAGATATTCCGTACATATAATGTACATTATTTCCTGTTGAATTTATAGATTTCAAGATATTCAATTTCACTGCAAATCCAGACATTCCGTGCATATATAATGTGCACAATTCCCGCTGAATTTACGAAATTCTGGATTTTCAATTTCTCCGCAAAACCAAACTTTCCGTACATTTAATGTACAGAATTTCCCGATTAGTTTACTCCGTTCTGGATTTTCAATTTATCTGCAAATCTAGACAGTCCGTACATTTAATGTACACAATTTCCCGTTGAATTTACGCAATTCTAGATTTTCAATTTCTCCGCATATCCAGACATTCCATACATATATAATGGTTACAATTTCTCGTTGAATTTACAAAATTTTGGATATTCAATTTCTCCACAAAACCAGACATTCCGTACATTTAATGTACACAATTTCTCGTGGAATTTGTGCTGTTCTGGATTTTCAATTTATCTGCAAATCCAAACATTCCGTACATATAATGTACATATTTTCCCGTTGAATTTATATATTTCAAGATATTTAATTTCTCTGTAAAATAAGATATTCCTACATATATAATGTACACAATTCCCGCTGAATTTACGAAATTTTGGGTTTTCAATTTCTCCTTCAAACCAGACTTTCCGTACATTTAATGTACACAATTTCCCTGTAAATTTACTTAGTTCTGGATTTTCAATTTATCTGGAAATCTATACAGTCCGTACATTTAATGTACACAATTTCCCGTTGAATTTACACTGTTCTAGATTTTCAATTTCTCAGCAAAACCAAACTTTCCGTACGTTTAATGCACCCAATTTCCCGTTGAATTGACGTAGTTCTGGGTATTCAATTTATATGCAAATCCAAACAGTCCGTACATTTATTGTACACAGTTTCCCGTTGAATTTACACTATTCTGGATTTTCAATTTATCTTCAAATCCAGATATTCCGTACATATAATGTAAATAATTTCCCGTTGAATTTATATATTTCAAGATATTCAATTTCTTGGCAAATCCAGACCTTCCGTACGTATATAATGTGCACAATTCCCGCGGAATTTACGAAATTTTGGATTTTCAATTTCTCCGCAAAGCCAGACTTTCCGTACCTTTAATGTACACAATTTCCCGTTGAATTTACGCAGTTCTGGGTATTCAATTTATCTGCAAATCCAAACAGTCCGTACATTTATTGTACACAATTTCTCGTGGAATTTACGCTGTTCTGGATTTTCAATTTATCTGCAAATCCAGATATTCCGTACATATATTGTAAATAATTTCCCGTTGAATTTATAGATTTCAAGATATTCAATTTCACTGCAAATCCAGACATTCCGTGCATATATAATGTGCACAATTCCCGCTGAATTTACGAGATTTTGGATTTTCAATTCCTCAGCAAAACTAGACTTTCCGTACATTTAGTGTACACAATTTCCCTATGAATTTACTCAGTTCTGGGTTTGCAATTTATCTGTAAATCCAGACAGTCCGCACATTTATTGTACACAATTTTCCGTTGAATTTACGCAGTTCCGGATATTCAATTTCTCATCAAATTCAGACATTCCATACATATATAATATACACAACTTCTTGCAAAATTTACGAAATTTTGGATATTAAATTTCTTCGCAAAACCAGACATTCCATATATTTAATGTGTACAATTTCCATTTGATTTTACACAGTTCTAAATTTTCAATTTATCTACAAATCCAGTCTGTCCGTATAGTTAATGAAAACTATTTCCCATTCAATTTACGCAATTCTGGATAGTCAAATTCTTTGCAAATCTAGACATTCCGTACATATATAACGTACACAATTCCCGCTGAATTTACGAAATTTTGGATTTTCAATTTCTCCGCAAAACCAAACTTTCCGTCCATTTAATGTACATAATTTCCCGATTAATTTACTCCATTCTGGATTTTCAATTTATCTGCAAATCTAGACAGTCCATACATTTAAAGTACACAATTTCCCGTTGAATTTACGCAATTCTAGATTTTCAATTTCTTCGCATATCCAGACATTCCATACACATATAATGTTTACAATTTCTCGTTGAATTTACGAAATTTTGGATATTCAATTTCTCCACAAAACCAGACATTCCGTACATTTAATGTACACAATTTCTCGTGGAATTTGTGCTGTTCTGGATTTTCAATTTATCTGCAAATCCAAACATTCCGTACATATAATGTACATATTTTCCCGTTGAATTTATATATTTCAAGATATTTAATTTCTCTGTAAAATAAGATATTCCTACATATATAATGTACACAATTCCCGCTGAATTTACGAAATTTTGGGTTTTCAATTTCTCCTTCAAACCAGACTTTCCGTACATTTGATGTACACAATTTCCCTATAAATTTACTCAGTTCTGGATTTTCAATTTATCTGCAAATCTAGACAGTCCGTACGTTTAATGTACACAATTTCCCGTTGAATTTACGCTGTTCTAGATTTTCACTTTCTCTGCAAATCCAGACATTCCGTGCATATATAATGTGCACAATTCCCGCTGAATTTACGAAATTTTGGATTTTCAATTCCTCAGCAAAACTAGACTTTCCATACATTTAGTGTGCACAATTTCCCTATGAATTTACTCAGTTCTGGATTTGCAATTTATCTGTAAATCCAGACAGTCCGCACATTTATTGTACACAATTTTCCATTGAATTTACGCAGTTCCGGATATTCAATTTCTCCTCAAATTCAGAGATTCCATACATATATAATATACACAACTTCGTGCTGAATTTACGAAATTTTGGATATTAAATTTCTTCGCAAAACCTGACATTCCATATATTTAATGTGTACAATTTCCATTTGATTTTACACAGTTCTAAATTTTCAATTTATCTACAAATCCAGTCTGTCCGTATAGTTAATGAACACTATTTCCCATTGAATTTACGCATTTCTGGATATTCAATTTCTCTGCAAATCTAGACATTCCGTACATATATAATGTACACAGTTCCCGCTGAATTTACGAAATTTTGGATTTTCAATTTCTCCGCAAAACCAAACTTTCCGTACATTTAATGTACAGAATTTCCCGATTAGTTTACTCCGTTCTGGATTTTCAATTTATCTGCAAATCTAGACAGTCCGTACATTTAATGTACACAATTTCCCGTTGAATTTACGCAATTCTAGATTTTCAATTTCTCCGCATATCCAGACATTCCATACATATATAATGGTTACAATTTCTCGTTGAATTTACAAAATTTTGGATATTCAATTTCTCCACAAAACCAGACATTCCGTACATTTAATGTACACAATTTCTCGTGGAATTTGTGCTGTTCTGGATTTTCAATTTATCTGCAAATCCAAACATTCCGTACATATAATGTACATATTTTCCCGTTGAATTTATATATTTCAAGATATTTAATTTCTCTGTAAAATAAGATATTCCTACATATATAATGTACACAATTCCCGCTGAATTTACGAAATTTTGGGTTTTCACTTTCTCCTTCAAACCAGACTTTCCGTACATTTAATGTACACAATTTCCCTGTAAATTTACTTAGTTCTGGATTTTCAATTTATCTGGAAATCTATACAGTCCGTACATTTAATGTACACAATTTCCCGTTGAATTTACACTGTTCTAGATTTTCAATTTCTCAGCAAAACCAAACTTTCCGTACGTTTAATGCACCAAATTTCCCGTTGAATTGACGTAGTTCTGGGTATTCAATTTATATGCAAATCCAAACAGTCCGTACATTTATTGTACACAGTTTCCCGTTGAATTTACACTATTCTGGATTTTCAATTTATCTTCAAATCCAGATATTCCGTACATATAATGTAAATAATTTCCCGTTGAATTTATATATTTCAAGATATTCAATTTCTTGGCAAATCCAGACCTTCCGTACGTATATAATGTGCACAATTCCCGCGGAATTTACGAAATTTTGGATTTTCAATTTCTCCGCAAAGCCAGACTTTCCGTACCTTTAATGTACACAATTTCCCGTTGAATTTACGCAGTTCTGGGTATTCAATTTATCTGCAAATCCAAACAGTCCGTACATTTATTGTACACAATTTCCCGTGGAATTTACGCTGTTCTGGATTTTCAATTTATCTGCAAATCCAGATATTCCGTACATATATTGTAAATAATTTCCCGTTGAATTTATAGATTTCAAGATATTCAATTTCACTGCAAATCCAGACATTCCGTGCATATATAATGTGCACAATTCCCGCTGAATTTACGAGATTTTGGATTTTCAATTCCTCAGCAAAACTAGACTTTCCGTACATTTAGTGTACACAATTTCCCTATGAATTTACTCAGTTCTGGGTTTGCAATTTATCTGTAAATCCAGACAGTCCGCACATTTATTGTACACAATTTTCCGTTGAATTTACGCAGTTCCGGATATTCAATTTCTCATCAAATTCAGACATTCCATACATATATAATATACACAACTTCTTGCAAAATTTACGAAATTTTGGATATTAAATTTCTTCGCAAAACCAGACATTCCATATATTTAATGTGTACAATTTCCATTTGATTTTACACAGTTCTAAATTTTCAATTTATCGACAAATCCAGTCTGTCCGTATAGTTAATGAAAACTATTTCCCATTCAATTTACGCAATTCTGGATAGTCAAATTCTTTGCAAATCTAGACATTCCGTACATATATAATGTACACAATTCCCGCTGAATTTACGAAATTTTGGATTTTCAATTTCTCCGCAAAACCAAACTTTCCGTACATTTAATGTACATAATTTCCCGATTAATTTACTCCGTTCTGGATTTTCAATTTATCTGCAAATCTAGACAGTCCGTACATTTAATGTACACAATTTCCCGTTGAATTTACGCAATTCTAGATTTTCAATTTCTTCGCATATCCAGACATTCCATACACATATAATGTTTACAATTTCTCGTTGAATTTACGAAATTTTGGATATTCAATTTCTCCACAAAACCAGACATTCCGTACATTTAATGTACACAATTTCTCGTGGAATTTGTGCTGTTCTGGATTTTCAATTTATCTGCAAATCCAAACATTCCGTACATATAATGTACATATTTTCCCGGTAAATTTATATTTTTCAAGATATTCAATTTCTCTACAAAACCAGATATTCCGTACATATATAATGTACACAATTCCCGCTGAATTTACGAAATTTTGGATTTTCAATTTCTCCTTCAAACCAGACTTTCCGTACATTTAATGTACACAATTTCCCTATAAATTTACTCAGTTCTGGATTTTCAATTTATCTGCAAATCTAGATAGTCCGTACATTTAATGTACACAATTTCCCGTTGAATTTACGCTGTTCTAGATTTTCAATGTCTCTGCAAATCTAGACATTCCGTACATAGATAATGTACACAATTCTCGCTGAATTTACGAAATTTTGAATTTTCAATTTCTCAGCAAAACCAGACTTTCCGTACATTTAATGCACAGAATTTCCCGTTGAATTGACGCAGTTCTGGGTATTCAATTTATATGCAAATCCAAACAGTCCGTACATTTACTGTACACAATTTCCCGTGGAATTTACGCTGTTCTGGATTTTCAATTTATCTGCAAATCCAGAGATTCCGTACATATAATGTAAATAATTTCCCGTTGAATTTATATGTTTCAAGATATTCAATTTCTTTGCAAATCCAGACGTTCCGTACATATATAACGTACACAATTCCCACGGAATTTACGAAATTTTGGATTTTCAATTTCTCCGCAAAACCAGACTTTCCGTACATTTAATGCACAGACTTCCCGTTGAATTTACGCAGTTCTGGGTATTCGATTTATCTGCAAATCCAAACAGTCCGTACATTTATTGTACACAATTTCCCGTGGAATTTACGCTGTTCTGGATTTTCAATTTATCTGCAAATCCAGATATTCCGTACATATAATGTACATAATTTCCCGTTGAATTTATATATTTCAAGATATTCAATTTCTCTGCAAATCCAAACATTCCGTGCATATATAATGTGCACAATTCCCGCTGAATTTACGAAATTTTGGATTTTCAATTCCACAGCAAAACTAAACTTTCCATACATTTAGTGTACACAATTTCCCTATGAATTTACTCAGTTCTGGATTTGCAATTTATCTGCAAATCCAGACTGTCCGCACATTTATTGTACACAATTTTCCGTTGAATTTACGCAGTTCCGGATATTCAATTTCTCCTCAAATTCAGAGATTCCATACATATATAATATACACAACTTTGTGCTGAATTTATGAAATTTTGGATATTAAATTTCTTCGCAAAACCTGACATTCCATATATTTAATGTGTACAATTTCCATTTGATTTTACACAGTTCTAAATTTTCAATTTATCTACAAATCCAGTCTGTTCGTATAGTTAATGAACACTATTTCCCATTCAATTTACGCAATTCTGGATAGTCAATTTCTTTGCGAATCTAGACATTCCGTACGTATATAATGTACACAATTCCCGCTGAATTTACGAAATTTTGGATTTTCAATTTCTCCGCAAAACCAAACTTTCCGTACATTTAATGTACAGAATTTCCCGATTAGTTTACTCCGTTATGGATTTTCAGTTTATCTGCAAATCTAGACAGTCCGTACATTTAATGTACACAATTTCCCGTTGAATTTACGCAATTCTAGATTTTCAATTTCTCCGCATATCCAGACATTCCATACATATATAATGTTTACAATTTCTCGTTGAATTTACGAAATTTTGGATATTCAATTTCTCCACAAAACCAGACATTCCGTACATTTAATGTACACAATTTCTCGTGGAATTTGTGCTGTTCTGGATTTTCAATTTATCTGCAAATCCAAACATTCTGTACATATAATGTACATATTTTCCAGTTGAATTTATATATTTCAAGATATTCAATTTCTCTGCAAAACCAGATATTCCACACATATATAATGTACGCAATTCCCGCTGAATTTACAAAATTTTGGGTTTTCAATTTCTCCTTCAAACCAGACTTTCCGTACATTTGATGTACACAATTTCCCTATAAATTTACTCAGTTCTGGATTTTCAATTTATCTGCAAATCTAGACAGTCCGTACGTTTAATGTACACAATTTCCCGTTGAATTTACGCTGTTCTAGATTTTCAATTTCTCTGCAAATCTAGACATTCCGTACATAGATAATTTACACAATTCTCGCTGAATTTACGAAATTTTGAATTTTCAATTTCTCAGCAAAACCAGACTTTCCGTACATTTAATGCACACAATTTCCCGTTGAATTGACGCAATTCTGGGTATTGAATTTATATGCAAATCCAAACAGTCCGTACATTTATTGTACAAAATTTCCCGTGGAATTTACGCTGTTCTGGATTTTCAATTTATCTGCAAACCCAGATATTCCGTACATATAATGTAAATAATTTCCCGTTGAATTTATATATTTCAAGATATTCAATTTCTTTGCAAATCCAGACATTCCATACATATATAATGTACACAATTCCCGCGGAATTTACAAAATTTTGGATTTTCAATTTCTCCGCAAAACCAGACTTTCCGTACCTTTAATGTACACAATTTCCCGTTGAATTTACGCAGTTCTGTGTATTCAATTTATCTGCAAATCCAAACAGTCCGTACATTTATTGTACACAATTTCCCGTGGAATTTACGCTGTTCTGGATTTTCAATTTTTCCGCAAATCCAGATATTCCGTACATATAATGTACATAATTTCCCGCTGAATTTATATATTTCAAGATATTCAATTTCACTGCAAATCCAGACATTCCGTGCATATATAATGTGCACAATTCCCGCTGAATTTACGAAATTTTGGATTTTCAATTCCTCAGCAAAACTAGACTTTCCGTACATTTAGTGTACACAATTTCCCTATGAATTTACTCAGTTCTGGATTTGCAATTTATCTGCAAATCCAGACAGTCCGCACATTTATTGTACACAATTTTCCGTTGAATTTACGCAGTTCCGGATATTCAATTTCTCCTCAAATTCAGAGATTCCATACATATATAACATACACAACTTCGTGCTGAATTTACGAAATTTTGGATATGAAATTTCTTCGCAAAACCTGACATTCCAAATATTTAATGTGTACAATTTCCATTTGATTTTACACAGTTCTAAATTTTCAATTTATCTACAAATCCAGTCTGTCCGTATAGTTAATGAACACTATTTCCCATTCAATTTACGCAATTCTGGATAGTCAATTTCTTTGCAAATCTAGACATTCCGTACATATATAATGTACACAATTCCCGCTGAATTTACGAAATTTTGGATTTTCAATTTCTCCGCAAAACCAAACTTTCCGTACATTTAATGTACGGAATTTCCCGATTAATTTACTCCGTTCTGGATTTTCAATTTATCTGCAAATCTAGACAGTCCGTACATTTAATGTACACAATTTCCCGTTGAATTTACGCAATTCTAGATTTTATATTTCTTCGCATATCCAGACATTCCATACACATATAATGTTTACAATTTCTCGTTGAATTTACGAAATTTTGGATATTCAATTTCTCCACAAAACCAGACATTCCGTACATTTAATGTACACAATTTCTCGTGGAATTTGTGCTGTTCTGGATTTTCAATTTATCTGCAAATCCAAACATTCCGTACATATAATGTACATATTTTCCCGTTGAATTTATATATTTCAAGATATTCAATTTCTCTGCAAAACCAGATATTCCGCACATATATAATGTACGCAATTCCCGCTGAATTTACGAAATTTTGGGTTTTCAATTTCTCCTTCAAACCAGACTTTCCGAACATTTGATGTACACAATTTCCCTATAAATTTACTCAGTTCTGGATTTTCAATTTATCTGCAAATCTAGACAGTCCGTACGTTTAATGTACACAATTTCCCGTTGAATTTACGCTGTTCTAGATTTTCAATTTCTCTGCAAATCCAGACATTCCGTGCATATATAATGTGCACAATTCCCGCTGAATTTACGAAATTTTGGATTTTCAATTCCTCAGCAAAACTAGACTTTCCGTACATTTAGTGTACACAATTTCCCTATGAATTTACTCAGTTCTGGATTTGCAATTTATCTGCAAATCCAGACAGTCCGCACATTTATTGTACACAATTTTCCGTTGAATTTACGCAGTTCCGGATATTCAATTTCTCCTCAAATTCAGAGATTCCATACATATATAACATACACAACTTCGTGCTGAATTTACGAAATTTTGGATATGAAATTTCTTCGCAAAACCTGACATTCCAAATATTTAATGTGTACAATTTCCATTTGATTTTACACAGTTCTAAATTTTCAATTTATCTACAAATCCAGTCTGTCCGTATAGTTAATGAACACTATTTCCCATTCAATTTACGCAATTCTGGATAGTCAATTTCTTTGCAAATCTAGACATTCCGTACATATATAATGTACACAATTCCCGCTGAATTTACGAAATTTTGGATTTTCAATTTCTCCGCAAAACCAAACTTTCCGTACATTTAATGTACGGAATTTCCCGATTAATTTACTCCGTTCTGGATTTTCAATTTATCTGCAAATCTAGACAGTCCGTACATTTAATGTACACAATTTCCCGTTGAATTTACGCAATTCTAGATTTTATATTTCTTCGCATATCCAGACATTCCATACACATATAATGTTTACAATTTCTCGTTGAATTTACGAAATTTTGGATATTCAATTTCTCCACAAAACCAGACATTCCGTACATTTAATGTACACAATTTCTCGTGGAATTTGTGCTGTTCTGGATTTTCAATTTATCTGCAAATCCAAACATTCCGTACATATAATGTACATATTTTCCCGTTGAATTTATATATTTCAAGATATTCAATTTCTCTGCAAAACCAGATATTCCGCACATATATAATGTACGCAATTCCCGCTGAATTTACGAAATTTTGGGTTTTCAATTTCTCCTTCAAACCAGACTTTCCGAACATTTGATGTACACAATTTCCCTATAAATTTACTCAGTTCTGGATTTTCAATTTATCTGCAAATCTAGACAGTCCGTACGTTTAATGTACACAATTTCCCGTTGAATTTACGCTGTTCTAGATTTTCAATTTCTCTGCAAATCCAGACATTCCGTGCATATATAATGTGCACAATTCCCGCTGAATTTACGAAATTTTGGATTTTCAATTCCTCAGCAAAACTAGACTTTCCGTACATTTAGTGTACACAATTTCCCTATGAATTTACTCAGTTCTGGATTTGCAATTTATCTGCAAATCCAGACAGTCCGCACATTTATTGTACACAATTTTCCGTTGAATTTACGCAGTTCCGGATATTCAATTTCTCCTCAAATTCAGAGATTCCATACATATATAACATACACAACTTCGTGCTGAATTTACGAAATTTTGGATATGAAATTTCTTCGCAAAACCTGACATTCCAAATATTTAATGTGTACAATTTCCATTTGATTTTACACAGTTCTAAATTTTCAATTTATCTACAAATCCAGTCTGTCCGTATAGTTAATGAACACTATTTCCCATTCAATTTACGCAATTCTGGATAGTCAATTTCTTTGCAAATCTAGACATTCCGTACATATATAATGTACACAATTCCCGCTGAATTTACGAAATTTTGGATTTTCAATTTCTCCGCAAAACCAAACTTTCCGTACATTTAATGTACGGAATTTCCCGATTAATTTACTCCGTTCTGGATTTTCAATTTATCTGCAAATCTAGACAGTCCGTACATTTAATGTACACAATTTCCCGTTGAATTTACGCAATTCTAGATTTTATATTTCTTCGCATATCCAGACATTCCATACACATATAATGTTTACAATTTCTCGTTGAATTTACGAAATTTTGGATATTCAATTTCTCCACAAAACCAGACATTCCGTACATTTAATGTACACAATTTCTCGTGGAATTTGTGCTGTTCTGGATTTTCAATTTATCTGCAAATCCAAACATTCCGTACATATAATGTACATATTTTCCCGTTGAATTTATATATTTCAAGATATTCAATTTCTCTGCAAAACCAGATATTCCGCACATATATAATGTACGCAATTCCCGCTGAATTTACGAAATTTTGGGTTTTCAATTTCTCCTTCAAACCAGACTTTCCGAACATTTGATGTACACAATTTCCCTATAAATTTACTCAGTTCTGGATTTTCAATTTATCTGCAAATCTAGACAGTCCGTACGTTTAATGTACACAATTTCCCGTTGAATTTACGCTGTTCTAGATTTTCAATTTCTCTGCAAATCCAGACATTCCGTGCATATATAATGTGCACAATTCCCGCTGAATTTACGAAATTTTGGATTTTCAATTCCTCAGCAAAACTAGACTTTCCGTACATTTAGTGTACACAATTTCCCTATGAATTTACTCAGTTCTGGATTTGCAATTTATCTGCAAATCCAGACAGTCCGCACATTTATTGTACACAATTTTCCGTTGAATTTACGCAGTTCCGGATATTCAATTTCTCCTCAAATTCAGAGATTCCATACATATATAACATACACAACTTCGTGCTGAATTTACGAAATTTTGGATATGAAATTTCTTCGCAAAACCTGACATTCCAAATATTTAATGTGTACAATTTCCATTTGATTTTACACAGTTCTAAATTTTCAATTTATCTACAAATCCAGTCTGTCCGTATAGTTAATGAACACTATTTCCCATTCAATTTACGCAATTCTGGATAGTCAATTTCTTTGCAAATCTAGACATTCCGTACATATATAATGTACACAATTCCCGCTGAATTTACGAAATTTTGGATTTTCAATTTCTCCGCAAAACCAAACTTTCCGTACATTTAATGTACGGAATTTCCCGATTAATTTACTCCGTTCTGGATTTTCAATTTATCTGCAAATCTAGACAGTCCGTACATTTAATGTACACAATTTCCCGTTGAATTTACGCAATTCTAGATTTTATATTTCTTCGCATATCCAGACATTCCATACACATATAATGTTTACAATTTCTCGTTGAATTTACGAAATTTTGGATATTCAATTTCTCCACAAAACCAGACATTCCGTACATTTAATGTACACAATTTCTCGTGGAATTTGTGCTGTTCTGGATTTTCAATTTATCTGCAAATCCAAACATTCTGTACATATAATGTACATATTTTCCAGTTGAATTTATATATTTCAAGATATTCAATTTCTCTACAAAACCAGATATTCCACACATATATAATGTACGCAATTCCCACTGAATTTACAAAATTTTGGGTTTTCAATTTCTCCTTCAAACCAGACTTTCCGTACATTTGATGTACACAATTTCCCTATAAATTTACTCAGTTCTGGATTTTCAATTTATCTGCAAATCTAGACAGTCCGTACGTTTAATGTACACAATTTCCCGTTGAATTTACGCTGTTCTAGATTTTCAATTTCTCTGCAAATCTAGACATTCCGTACATAGATAATTTACACAATTCTCGCTGAATTTACGAAATTTTGAATTTTCAATTTCTCAGCAAAACCAGACTTTCCGTACATTTAATGCACACAATTTCCCGTTGAATTGACGCAATTCTGGGTATTGAATTTATATGCAAATCCAAACAGTCCGTACATTTATTGTACACAATTTCCCGTGGAATTTACGCTGTTCTGGATTTTCAATTTATCTGCAAACCCAGATATTCCGTACATATAATGTAAATAATTTCCCGTTGAATTTATATATTTCAAGATATTCAATTTCTTTGCAAATCCAGACATTCCATACATATATAATGTACACAATTCCCGCGGAATTTACAAAATTTTGGATTTTCAATTTCTCCGCAAAACCAGACTTTCCGTACCTTTAATGTACACAATTTCCCGTTGAATTTACGCAGTTCTGTGTATTCAATTTATCTGCAAATCCAAACAGTCCGTACATTTATTGTACACAATTTCCCGTGGAATTTACGCTGTTCTGGATTTTCAATTTTTCAGCAAATCCAGATATTCCGTACATATAATGTACATAATTTCCCGCTGAATTTATATATTTCAAGATATTCAATTTCACTGCAAATCCAGACATTCCGTGCATATATAATGTGCACAATTCCCGCTGAATTTACGAAATTTTGGATTTTCAATTCCTCAGCAAAACTAGACTTTCCGTACATTTAGTGTACACAATTTCCCTATGAATTTACTCAGTTCTGGATTTGCAATTTATCTGCAAATCCAGACAGTCCGCACATTTATTGTACACAATTTTCCTTTGAATTTACGCAGTTCCGGATATTCAATTTCTCCTCAAATTCAGAGATTCCATACATATATAACATACACAACTTCGTGCTGAATTTACGAAATTTTGGATATGAAATTTCTTCGCAAAACCTGACATTCCAAATATTTAATGTGTACAATTTCCATTTGATTTTACACAGTTCTAAATTTTCAATTTATCTACAAATCCAGTCTGTCCGTATAGTTAATGAACACTATTTCCCATTCAATTTACGCAATTCTGGATAGTCAATTTCTTTGCAAATCTAGACATTCCGTACATATATAATGTACACAATTCCCGCTGAATTTACGAAATTTTGGATTTTCAATTTCTCCGCAAAACCAAACTTTCCGTACATTTAATGTACGGAATTTCCCGATTAATTTACTCCGTTCTGGATTTTCAATTTATCTGCAAATCTAGACAGTCCGTACATTTAATGTACACAATTTCCCGTTGAATTTACGCAATTCTAGATTTTATATTTCTTCGCATATCCAGACATTCCATACACATATAATGTTTACAATTTCTCGTTGAATTTACGAAATTTTTGATATTCAATTTCTCCACAAAACCAGACATTCCGTACATTTAATGTACACAATTTCTCGTGGAATTTGTGCTGTTCTGGATTTTCAATTTATCTGCAAATCCAAACATTCTGTACATATAATGTACGTATTTTCCAGTTGAATTTATATATTTCAAGATATTCAATTTCTCTGCAAAACCAGATATTCCACACATATATAATGTACGCAATTCCCGCTGAATTTACGAAATTTTGGGTTTTCAATTTCTCCTTCAAACCAGACTTTCCGTACATTTGATGTACACAATTTCCCTATAAATTTACTCAGTTCTGGATTTTCAATTTATCTGCAAATCTAGACAGTCCGTACGTTTAATGTACACAATTTCCCGTTGAATTTACGCTGTTCTAGATTTTCAATTTCTCTGCAAATCTAGACATTCCGTACATAGATAATTTACACAATTCTCGCTGAATTTACGAAATTTTGAATTTTCAATTTCTCAGCAAAACTAGACTTTCCATACATTTAGTGTACACAATTTCCCTATGAATTTACTCAGTTCTGGATTTGCAATTTATCTGCAAATCCAAACAGTCCGCACATTTATTGTACACAATTTTCCATTGAATTTACGCAGTTCCGGGTATTCAATTTCTCCTCAAAACCAGACTTTCCGTACCTTTAATGTACACAATTTCCCGTTGAATTTACGCAGTTCTGTGTATTCAATTTATCTGCAAATCCAAACAGTCCGTACATTTATTGTACACAATTTCCCGTGGAATTTACGCTGTTCTGAATTTTCAATTTTTCCGCAAATCCAGATATTTCGTACATATAATGTACATAATTTCCCGCTGAATTTATATATTTCAAGATATTCAATTTCTCTGCAAATCTAGACATTCCGTGCATATATAATGTGCACAATTCCCGCTGAATTTACGAAATTTTGGATTTTCAATTCCTCAGCAAAACTAGACTTTCCGTACATTTAGTGTACACAATTTCCCTATGAATTTACTCAGTTCTGGATTTGCAATTTATCTGCAAATCCAGATAGTCCGCACATTTATTGTGCACAATTTTCCGTTGGATTTACGCAGTTCCGGATATTCAATTTCTCCTCAAATTCAGAGATTCCATACATATATAACATACCCAACTTCGTGCTGAATTTACGAAATTTTGGATATTAAATTTCTCCGCAGAACCTGACATTCCAAATATTTAATGTGTACAATTTCCATTTGATTTTACACAGTTCTAAATTTTCAATTTATCTACAAATCCAGTCTGTCCGTATAGTTAATGAACACTATTTCCCATTCAATTTACGCAATTCTGGATAGTCAATTTCTTTGCAAATGTAGACATTCCGTACATATATAATGTACACAATTCCCGCTGAATTTACGAAATTTTGGATTTTCAATTTCTCCGCAAAACCAAACTTTCCGTACATTTAATGTACGGAATTTCCCGATTAATTTACTCCGTTCTAGATTTTCAATTTATCTGCAAATCTAGACAGTCCGTACATTTAATGTACACAATTTCCCGTTGAATTTACGCAATTCTAGATTTTCAATTTCTTCGCATATCCAGACATTCCATACACATATAATGTTTACAATTTCTCGTTGAATTTACGAAATTTTGGATATTCAATTTCTCCACAAAACCAGACATTCCGTACATTTAATGTACACAATTTCTAGTGGAATTTGTGCTGTTCGGGATTTTCAATTTATCTGCAAATCCAAACATTCCGTACATATAATGTACATATTTTCCCGTTGAATTTATATTTTTCAAGATATTCAATTTCTCTACAAAACCAGATATTCCGTACATATATAATTTACACAATTCCCGCTGAATTTACGAAATTTTGGATTTTCAATTTCTCCTTCAAACCAGACTTTCCGTACATTTAATGTACACAATTTCCCTATAAATTTACTCAGTTCTGGATTTTCAATTTATCTGCAAATCTAGATAGTCCGTACATTTAATGTACACAATTTCCCGTTGAATTTACGCTGTTCTAGATTTTCAATTTCTCTGCAAATCTAGACATTCCGTACATAGATAATGTACACAATTATCACTGAATTTACGAAATTTTCAATTTTCAATTTCTCAGCAAAACCAGATTTTCCGTACATTTAATGCACAGAATTTCCCGTTGAATTGACGCAGTTCTGGGTATTCAATTTATATGCAAATCCAAACAGTCCGTACATTTATTGTATACAATTTCCCGTGGAATTTACGCTATTCTGGATTTTCAATTTATCTGCATATCCAGAGATTCCGTACATATAATGTAAATAATTTCCCGTTGAATTTATATATTTCAAGATATTCAATTTCTTTGCAAATCCAGACGTTCCGTACATATATAATGTACACAATTCCCACGGAATTTATGAAATTTTGGACTTTCAATTTCTCCGCAAAACCAGACTTCCCGTACCTTTAACGCACACAATTTCCCGTTGAATTTACGCAGTTCTGGGTATTCAATTTATCTGCAAATCCAAACAGTCCGTACATTTATTGTACACAATTTCCTGTGGAATTTACGCTGTTCTGGATTTTCAATTTATTTGCAAATCCAGATATTCCGTACATATAATGTACATAATTTCCCGTTGAATTTATATATTTCAAGATATTCAATTTCTCTGCAAATCCAGACATTCCGTGCATATATAATGTGCACAATTCCCGCTGAATTTACGAAATTTTGGATTTTCAATTCCTCAGCAAAACTAGACTTTCCATACATTTAGTGTACACAATTTCCCTATGAATTTACTCAGTTCTGGATTTGCAATTTATCTGCAAATCCAGACAGTCCGCACATTTATTGTACACAATTTTTCGTTGAATTTACGCAGTTCCGGATATTCAATTTCTCCTCAAATTCAGAGATTCCATACATATATAATATACACAACTTTGTGCTGAATTTATGAAATTTTGGATATTTAATTTCTTCGCAAAACCTGACATTCCATATATTTAATGTGTACAATTTCCATTTGATTTTACACAGTTCTAAATTTTCAATTTATCTACAAATCCAGTCTGTCCGTATAGTTAATGAACACTATTTCCCATTCAATTTACGCAATTCTGGATAGTCAATTTCTTTGCAAATCTAGACATTCCGTACGTATATAATGTACACAATTCCCGCTGAATTTACGAAATTTTGGATTTTCAATTTCTCCGCAAAACCAAACTTTCCGTACATTTAATGTACAGAATTTCCCGATTAGTTTACTCCGTTCTGGATTTTCAATTTATCTGCAAATCTAGACAGTCCGTACATTTAATGTACACTATTTCTCGTTGAATTTACGCAATTCTAGATTTTCAATTTCTCTGCATATCCAGACCTTCCATACATATATAATGTTTACAATTTCTCATTGAATTTACGAAATTTTGGATATTCAATTTCTCCACAAAACCAGACATTCCGTACATTTAATGTACACAATTTCTCGTGGAATTTGTGCTGTTCTGGATTTTCAATTTATCTGCAAATCCAAACATTCCGTACATATAATGTACATATTTTCCCGTTGAATTTATATATTTCAAGATATTCAATTTCTCTGCAAAACCAGATATTCCGCACATATATAATGTACGCAATTCCCGCTGAATTTACGAAATTTTGGGTTTTCAATTTCTCCTTCAAACCAGACTTTCCGTACATTTGATGTACACAATTTCCCTATAAATTTACTCAGTTCTGGATTTTCAATTTATCTGCAAATCTAGACAGTCCGTACGTTTAATGTACACAATTTCCCGTTGAATTTACGCTGTTCTAGATTTTCAATTTCTCTGCAAATCTAGACATTCCGTACATATATAGTGTACACAATTCTCGCTGAATTTACGAAAGTTTGAATTTTCAAATTCTCAGCAAAACCAGACTTTCCGTACATTTAATGCACACAATTTCCCGTTGAATTGACGTAGTTCTGGGTATTCAATTTATATGCAAATCCAGAGATTCCGTACATATAATGTAAATAATTTCCCGTTGAATTTATATATTTCAAGATATTCAATTTCTTTGCAAATCCAGACGTTCCGTACATATATAATGTACACAATTCCCGCGGAATTTACGAAATTTTGGATTTTCAATTTCTTCGCAAAGCCAGAGTTTTCGTACCTTTAATGCACACAATTTCCCGTTGAATTTACGCAGTTCTGGTTATTCAATTTATCTGCAAATCCAAACAGTCCGTACATTTATTGTACACAATTTCCCGTGGAATTTACGCTGTTCTGGATTTTCAATTTATCTGCAAATTCAGATATTCCGTACATATAATGTACATAATTTCCCGTTGAATTTATAGATTTCAAGATATTCAATTTCACTGCAAATCCAGACATTCCGTGCATATATAATGCGTACAATTCCCGCTGAATTTACGAAATTTTGGATTTTCAATTCCTCAGCAAAACTGGACTTTCCGTACATTTAGTGTACACAATTTCCCCATGAATTTACTCAGTTCTGGATTTGCAATTTATCTGCAAATCCAGACAGTCCGCACATTTATTGTACACAATTTTCCGTTAAGTTTACGCGGTTCCGGATATTCAATTTCTCCTCAAATTCAAACATTCCATACATATATAATATACACAACTTCGTGCAGAATTTACGAAATTTTGGATATTAAATTTCTCCGCAAAACCAGACATTCCATATATTTAATGTATACAATTGCCATTTGATTTTACACAGTTCTGGATTTTCAATTTATCTACCAATCGAGACTGTCCGTATATTTAATGAACACTATTTCCTATTGAATTTACACGTTTCTGGATTTTCAATTTCTCTGCAGATCTAGACATTCCATACTTATATAATGTACACAATTCCCGCTGAATTTACGAAATATTGGATTTTGAATTTCTCCGCAAAACCAGACTTTCCGTACATTTAATGCACACAATTTCCCGTTGAATTGACGCTGTTCTGGATTTTCAATTTATCTGCAAACCCAGATATTCCGTACATATAATGTAAATAATTTCCCCTTGAATTTATATATTTCAAGATATTCAATTTCATTGCAAATCCAGACATTCCGTACATATATAATGTACACAATTCCCGCGGAATTTACGAAATTTTGGATTTTCAATTTTTCTGCAAAACCAGACTTTCCGTACATTTAATGTACACAATTTCTCGTGGAATTTGTGCTGTTCTGGATTTTCAATTTATCTGCAAATACAAATATTCCGTACATATAATGTACATATTTTCCAGTTGAATTTATGTATTTCAAGATATTCAATTTCTCTGCAAAACCAGATATTCCGTACATATATAATGTACACAATTCCCGCTGAATTTACGAAATTTTGGATTTTCAATTTCTCCTTCAAACCAGACTTTCCGTACATTTAATGTACACAATTTCCCTATAAATTTACTCAGTTCTGGATTTTCAATTTATCTGCAAATCTAGACAGTCTGTACATTTAATGTACACAATTTCCCTTTGAATTTACGCTGTTCTAGATTTTCAATTTCTCTGCAAATTTAGACATTCCGTACATATATAATGTACACAATTCTCGCTGAATTTACGAAATTTTGGATTTTGAATTTCTCCACAAAACCAGACTTTCCGTACATTTAATGCACACAATTTCCCGTTGAATTGACGCAGTTCTGGGTATTCAATTTATATGCAAATCCAAACAGTCCGTACATTTATTGTACACAATTTCCCGTGGAATTTACGCTGTTCTGGATTTTCAATTTATCTGCAAATACAGATATTCTGTACATACAATGTACATAATTTCAGGTTGAATTTATAGATTTCAAGATATTCAATTTCACTGCAAATCCAGACAGTCCGCACATTTATTGTACACAATTTTCCGTTGAATTTACGCAGTTCCGGATATTCAATTTCTCCTCAAATTCAGACATTCCATACATATATAATATACACAACTTCGTGCAGAATTTACAAAATTTTGGATATTAAATTTCTTCGCAAAACCAGACATTCCATATATTTAATGTATACAATTTCCATTTGATTTTACACAGTTCTGGATTTTCAATTTATCTACCAATCCAGATTGTCCGTATATTTAATGAACACTATTTCCCATTGAATTTACGCGTTTCTGGATTTTCAATTTCTCTGGATGTCTAGACATTCCGTACTTATATAATGTACACAATTCCCGCTGAATTTACGAAATTTTGGATTTTGAATTTCTCCGCAAAACCAGACTTTCCGTACATTTAATGCACACAATTTCCCGTTGAATTGACGCAGTTCTGGGTATTCAATTTATATGCAAATCCAAACAGTCCGTACATTTATTGTACACAATTTCCCATGGAATTTACGCTGTTCTGGATTCTCAATTTATCTGCAAACCCAGATATTCCGCACATATAATGTAAATAATTTCCCGTTGAACTTATATATTTCAAGATATTCAATTTCTTTGCAAATCCAGACATTTTGTACATATATAATGTACACAATTCCCGCGGAATTTACGAAATTTTTGATTTTCAATTTCTCCGCCAAACCAGAGTTTTCGTACCTTTAATGTACACAATTTCCCGTTGAATTTACGCAGTTCTTGGTATTCAATTTATCTGCAAATCCAAACAGTCCGTACATTTATTGTACACAATTTCCCGTGGAATTTACGCTGTTCTGGATTTTCAATTTATCCGCAAATCCAGATATTCCGTACATATAATGTACATAATTTCCCGCTGAATTTATATATTTCAAGATATTCAATTTCTCTGCAAATCCAGACATTTCGTGCATATATAATGTGCACAATTCCCGCTGAATTTATTAAATTTTGGATTTTCAATTCCTCAGCAAAACTAGACTTTCCGTACATTTAGTGGACACGATTTCCCTATGAGTTTACTCAGTTCTGGATTTGCAATTTATCTGCAAATCCAGACAGTCCGCACATTTATTGTACACAATTTTCCGTTGAATTTACGTAGTTCCGGATATTCAATTTCCCCTCAAATTCAGAGATTCCATACATATATAATATACACAACTTCGTGCTGAATTTACGAAATTTTGGATATTAAATTTCTTCGCAAAACCTGACATTCCAAATATTTAATGTGTACAATTTCCATTTGATTTTACATAGTTCTAAATTTTCAATTTATCTACAGATCCAGTCTGTCTGTATAGTTAATGAACACTATTTCCCATTCAATTTACGCAATTCTGGATAGTCAATTTCTTTGCAAATCTAGACATTCCGTACATATATAATGTACACAATTCCCGCTGAATTTACGAAATTTTGGATTTTCAATTTCTCCGCAAAACCAAACTTTCCGTACATTTAATGTACAGAATTTCCCGATTAATTTACTCCGTTCTGGATTTTCAATTTATCTGCAAATCTAGACAGTCCGTACATTTAATGTACACAATTTCCCGTTGAATTTACGCAATTCTAGATTTTCAATTTCTTCGCATATCCAGACATTCCATACACATATAATGTTCACAATTTCTCGTTGAATTTACGAAATTTTGGATATTCAATTTCTCCACAAAACCAGACATTCCGTACATTTAACGTACACAATATCTCGTGGAATTTACGTTGTTCTGGATTTTCCATTTATCTGCAAATCCAAACATTCCGTACATATATAATGTACACAATTCCCGCTAAATTTACGAAATTTTGGATTTTCAATTTCTCCTTCAAACCAGACTTTCCGTACATTTAATGTACACAATTTCCCGATAAATTTACTCTGTTCTGAATTTTCAATTTATCTGCAAATCTAGATAGTCCGTACATTTAATGTACACAATTTCCCGTTGAATTTACGCAGTTCTAGGTATTCAATTTATCTGCAAATCCAAACAGTCCGTACATTTATTGTGCACAATTTCCCTTGGAATTTACGCTGTTTTGGATTTTCATTTTATCTGCAAATCCAGATATTCCGTACATATAATGTACATAATTTCCTGTTGAATTTATATATTTCAAGATGTTCAATTTCTTTGCAAATCCAGACATTCCGTGCATATATAATGTACACAATTCCCGCTGAATTTACGAAATTTTGGATTTTTAATTCCTCAGCAAAACTAGACTTTCCGTACATTTAATGTACCCAATTTCCCTATGAATTTACTCAGCTCTGGATTTGCAATTTATCTACAAATCCAGATAGTCCGCACATTTAATGTACACAATTTTCCGTTGACTTTACGCAGTTCCGGATATTCAATTTCTCCTCAAATTCACACATTCCATACATATATAATATACACAACTTCGTGCTGAATTTACGAAATTTTTTATATTAAATTTCTTCACAAAACCAGACATTCCATATATTTAATGTATACAATTTCCATTTGATTTTACAAGATTCTGGATTTTCAATTTATCTACAAATCCAGACTATCCGTATATTTAATGAACACTATTTTACACTGAATTTACGCATTTCTGGATTTTCAATTTCTCTGCATATCTAGACATTCCGTACATATATAATGTACACAATTCACGCTGAATTTACGAAATTTTGGATTTCGAATTTCTCCGAAAAACCAGACTTTCTGTACATTTAATGTACACAATTTGTCGTTGAATTTACTCAGTTTTGGATTTTCAATTTATCTGCAAATCTAGACAGTCCGTACTTTTAATGTACACAATTTCCCGTCGAATGTACGCAGTTCTAGATTTTCAATTTCTCCGCATATCCAAACATTCCATACATATATAATGTACACAATTTCTCGTTGAATTTACGAAAGTTTGGATATTCAATTTCTCCACAAAACCAGACATTCCGTACATTTAATGTACACAATTTTTCGTGGAATTTACGCTGTTCTGGATTTTCAATTTATCTGCAAATCCATACATTCCGTACATATAATGTAAAAAATTTCCCGTTGAATTTATATATTTCAAGACATTCAATATCTCTGCAAATCCAGATATTCCGTACATATATAATGTACACAATTCCCGCTGAATTTACGAAATTTTGGATTTTCAATTTCTCCTTAAAACCAGACTTTCCGTACATTTAACGTACACAATTTCCTGATAAATTTACTCAGTTCTGGATTTTCAATTTATCTGCAAATCTTGACAGTCCGTACATTTAATGTACACAATTTCCCGTAGAATTTACGCAGTTCTAGATTTTCAATTTCTCTGCAAATCTAGACTTTCCGTACATATATAATGTACACAATTTTCGCTGACTTTACGAAATTTTGAATTTTCAATTTCTCCGAAAAACCAGAGTCTCTGTACATTTAATGTACACAATTACCCGTTGAATTTACACAGTTCTGGGTATTCAATTTATCTACAAATCCAAACAGTCCATACATTTATTGTACACAATTTCCCGTGGAATTTACGCTGTTCTGGATTTTCAATTTCTCCGCATATCCAAACATTCCATACATATATAATGTACACAATTTCTCGTTGAATTGACGAAATTTTGGATATTCGATTTCTCCACAAAACCAGACATTCCGTACATTTAATGTACACAATTTCTCGTGGAATTTACGCTGTTCTGGATTTTCAATTTATCTGCAAATCCATACATTCCGTACATATAATGAAAAAAATTTCCAGTTGAATTAATATATTTCAAGATATTCAATTTCTCTGCAAATCCAGATATTCTGTACATATATAATGTACACAATTACCGCAGAATTTACGGAATTTTGGATTTTCAATTTCTCCGCAAAACCAGACTTTCCGTACATTTAATGTACACAATTTCCCTATGAATTTACTTAGTTCTGGATTTATAATTTATCTGCAAATCCAGACAGTCCGCACATTTAATGTATACAATTTTCTATTGAATTTACGCAGTTCCAGATATTCAATTTCTCTTCAAATTCAGACATTCCATACATATATAATATACACAACTTCGTGCTGAATTTACAAAATTTTGGGTATTAAATTTCTCCGCAAAACAAGACATTCCATACATTTAATGTACACAATTACTCGTGGAATTTACTCTGTTCAGGATTTTCAATTTATCTGCAAATCCAAACATTCCGTACATATAATGTAAAAAATTTCTCGTTGAATTTATATTTTTCAAGATATTCAATTTCTCTGCAAATCCAGATATTCTGTACATATATAATGTACACAATTCCCGCTGAATTTACAGAATTTTGGATTTTCAATTTCTCCGCAAAACCAGACATTCCATATAATTAATGTATACAATTTCCATTTGATTTTACACAGTTCTGGATTTTTAATTTATCTACAAATCCAGACTGTCCGTATAGTTAATGAACACTATTTCCCATTGAATTTACGCATTTCTGGATATTCAACTTCTCTGCAAATCTAGACATTTCGTACATATATAATGTACACAGTTCTCGCTGAATTTACAAAATTTTGGATTTTCAATTTCTCCGCAAAACCAGACTTTCCGTACATTTATTGTACAAAATTTCCCGTTGAATTTACGCAGTTTTGGGTATTCAATTTATCTGCAAATCCAAAGAGTCCGTACATTTATTGTACACAATTTCCCGTGGAATTTACGCTGTTCTGGATTTTCAATTTATCTGCAAATCCAGATATTCCGTACATATAATGTAAATAATTTCCCGTTGAATTTATATATTTCAAGATATTCAATTTCATTGCAAATCCAGACATTCCGTACATATATAATGTACACAATTCCCGTGGAATTTACGAAATTTTGGATATTCAATTTCTCCGCAAAACCAGACTTTCCGTACATTTAATGTACACAATTTCCCGTTGAATTTACGCAGTTCTGGGTATTCAATTTTTCTGCAAATCCAAACAGTCCGTACATTTATTGTACACAATTTCCCGTGGAATTTACGTTGTTCTGGATATTCAATTTATCTACAAATCCAGATAATCCGTACATATATTGTACATAATTTCCCGTTGTATTTATATATTTCAAGATATTCAATTTCTCTGCAAATCCAGACATTCCGTACGTATATAATGTACACAATTCCCGCTGAATTTACGAAATTTTGGATTTTCAATTTCTCCGCAAAACTAGACTTTCCGTACATTTAATGTACACAATTTCCCTATGAATTTACTCAGTTCTGGATTTGCAATTTATCTACAAATCCAGACAGTTCGCACATTTATTGTACGCAATTTTCTGTTGAATTTACGCAGTTCCGGATATTCAATTTCTCCTCAAATTCGGACATTCCATACATATATAATATACACAACTTCGTGCTGAATTTACAAAATTTTGGATATTAAATTTCTTCGCAAAACCAGACATTCCATATATTTAATGTATACAATTTCCATTTGATTTTACATAGTTCTGGATTTTCAATTTATCTACAAATCCAGACTGTCCGTATATTTAATGAACACCATTTCCCATTGAATTTACGCGTTTCTGGATTTTCAATTTCTCTGCATATCTAGACATTCCGTACATATATAATGTACACAATTCCCGCTGAATTTACGAAATTTTGGATTTTCAATTTCTTCGCAAAACCAGACTTTCCGTACATTTAATGTACACAATTTCTCGATGAATTTACTCTGTTCTGGATTTTGAATTTATCTACAAATCTAGACAGTCCGTACTTTTAACGTACATAATTTCCCGTCGAATTTAAGCAGTTCTAGATTTTCAATTTCTCCGCATATCCGGACATTCCATACATATATAATGTACACAATTTCTCGTTGAATTTACGAAATTTTGGATATTCAATTTCTCCACAAAACCAGACATTCCGTACATTTAACGTACACAATTTCTCGTTGAATTTATGCTGCTCTGGATTTTCAATTTATCTGCAAATCCAAACATTCCGTACATATAATGTAAAAAATTTCCCGTTGAATTTATATATTTCAATATATACAATTTCTCTGCAAATCCAGATATTCTGTACATATATAATGTACAGAATTCCCGCGGAATTTACGGAATTTTGGATTTTCAATTTCTCCGCAAAATCAGACTTTCCATACATTTATTATACACAATTTCCCGTTGATTTTACGCAGTTCTGGGTATTCAATTTATCTGCAAATCCGAACAGTCCGTACATTTATTGTACACAATTTCCCGTGGAATTTACGCTGTTCTTGATTTTCAATTTATCTGCAAATCTAGATATTACGTACGTATAATGTAAATAATTTCCCGTTGAATTTATATATCTCATGATATTCAATTTCTCTACAAATCCAGACATTCCGTACATATATAATGTACACAATTCCCGCTGAATTTACGAAATTTTGGATTTTCAATTTCTCCGTAAAAACAGACTTTCCGTACATTTAATCTACACAATTTCCCTATGAATTTACTCAGTTCTGGATTTACAATTTATCTGCAAATCCAGATAGTCCGCACATTTATTGTACACAATTTTCCGTTGAATTTACGCAGTTCCGGATATTCAGTTTTTCTTCAAATTCATACATTCCATACATATATAATATACACAACTTGGAGCTGAATTTACGAAATTTTGGAAATTAAATTTCTTCGCAAAACCAGACATTCCATATATTTAATGTATACAATTTCCATTTGATTTTACACAGTTCTAAATTTTCAATTTATTTACAAATCCAGTCTGTCCGTATAGTTAATGAACACTATTTCCCATTGAATTTACGCATTTCTGGATATTCAATTTCTCTGCAAATCTAGACATTCAGTACATATATAATGTACACAATTCCCGCTGAATTTACGAAATTTTGGATTTTCAATTTCTCTGTAAAACCAAACTTTCCGTACATTTAATGTACACAATTTCCCTTGAATTTACGCAGTTCTGGATTTTCAAGTTCTCCGCATATCCATACATTCCATACATATATAATCCACACAATTTCTCGTTGAATTTACGAAATTTTGGATATTCAATTTCTCCACAAAACCAGACATTCCGTACATTTAATCTACACAATTTCAAGTGGAATTTACGCTGTGCTGGATTTTCAATTTATCCGCAAATCCAAACATTCCGTACATATAATGTAAATAATTTCCCATTGAATTTATATATTTCAATATATTCAATTTCTCTGCAAATCCAGATATTCTGTAGATATATAATATACACAATTCCCGCTGAATTTACGGAATTTTGGATTTTCAATTTCTCCGCAAAACCAGACATTCCATATATTTAATGTATACAATTTCCATTTGATTTTACACAGTTCTGGATTTTCAATTTATCTACAAATCCAGACATTCCATATAGTTAATGAACACTATTTCCCATTGAATTTACGCATTTCTGGATATTCAATTTCTCTGTAAATCTACACATTCCTTACATATATAATGTACACAATTCTCGCTGAATTTACAAAATTTTGGATTTTCAATTTCTCCGCAAAACCAGACTTTCCGTACACTTGTTGTACACAATTTCCCGTTGAATTTATGCAGTTCTGGGTATTCAATTTATCTGCAAATCCAAACAGTCCGTACATTTGTTGTACACAATTTCCCGTGGAATTTACGCTGTTCTGGATTTTTAATTTATATGCAAATCCAGATATTCCATACATATAATGTAAATAATTTCCCGTTGAATTTGTATATCTCATGATATTCAATTTCTCTGCAAATCCAGACATTCCGTACGTATATAATGTACACAATTCCCACTGAATTTACGAAATTTTGGATTTTCAATTTCTCCGCAAAACCAGACTTTCCGTACATTTAATGTACACAATTTCCCGATGAACTTACTCAGTTCTGGATTTCCAATTTATCTGCAAATCCAGACAGTCTGCACATTTATTGTACACAATTTTCCTTTGAATTTACGAAGTTCCGGATATTCAATTTCTCTTCAAATTCATACATTCCATACATTTATAATATACACAACTTCGAGCTGAATTTACGAAATTCTGGATATTAAATTTCTTCGCAAAACCAGACATTCCATATATTTAATGTATACAATTTCCATTTGAATTTACAAAGTTCTAAATTTTCAATTTATCTACATATCCAGTCTGTCATTATAGTTAATGAACACTATTTCCCATTGAATTTACACATTTTTGGATATTCAATTTCTCTGCAAATCTAGACATTCCGTACATATATAATGTACACAATTCCCGCTGAATTTACGAAATTTTGGATTTTCAATTTCTCCGCAAAACCAAACTTTCCATACATTTAATGTACACAATTTCCCGATGAATTTACTCCGTTCTGGATTTTCAATTTATCTGCAAATCTAGACAGTCCGTACATTTAATGTACACAATTTCCTATTGAATTTACGCAATTCTAGATTTTCAATTTCTCCGCATAACCAGACATTCCATACATATATAATGTACACAATTTCTTGTTGAATTTACGAAATTTTGGATATTCAATTTCTCCACAAAACCAGACATTCCGTACATTTAATGTACACAATTTCTCGTGGAATTTACGCTGTTCTGGATTTTCAATTTATTTGCAAATCCAAACATTCCGTACATATAATGTACATAATTTCCCGTTGAATTTATATATTTCAAGATATTCAATTTCTCTACAAATCCAGATATTCCGTACATATATAATGTACACAATTCCAGCTGAATTTACGAAATTTTGGATTTTCAATTTCTCCGCAAAACCAGACTTTCCGTACATTTAATGTACACAATTTCCCGTTGAATTTACGCAGTTCTGGGTATTCAATTTATCTGCAAATCCAAACAGTCCGTACATTTATTGTACACAATTTCCCGTGGAATTTACGCTGTTCTGGATTTTCAATTTATCTGCAAATCCAGATATTCCGTACATATAATGTAAATAATTTCCTGTTAAAATTTATATGTCTCAAGATATTCAATTTCTCTGCAAATCCAGACATTCCGTACATATATAATGTACACAATTCCCGCTGAATTTACGCAATTTTGAATTTTGAATTTGTCCGCAAAACCTGACTTTCCGTACATTTAATGTACACAATTTCCCTGTGAATTTACTCAGTTCTGGATTTAAAATTTATCTGTAAATCCAGACAGTCCGTACATTTATTGTACACAATTTTCCGTTGAATTTACGCAGTTCCGGATATTCAATTTCTCCTCAAATTCATACATTCCATACATATATAATACACACAACATCGAGCTGAATTTACGAAATTTTGGATATTAAATTTCTTCGCAAAACCAGACATTCCATATATTTAATGTATACAATTTCCATTTGATTTTACACAGTTCTGGATTTTCAATTTATCTACAAATCCAGTCTGTCCGTGTAGTTAAGGAACACTATTTCCCATTGAATTTACGCATTTCTGGATTTTCAATTTCTATGCAAATCTAGATATTCCGTACATATATAATGTACACAATTCTCGCTGAATTTTCGAAATTTTGGATTTTCAATTTCTCCGCAAAACCAGACTTTCCGTACATTTAATGTACACAATTTCTCGATGAATTTACTCAGTTCTGGATTTTCAATTTATCTGCAAATCTAGACAGTCCGTACTTTTAATGTACACAATTTTCCGTCGAATTTACGCTGTTCTAGATTTTCAATTTCTCCGCATATCCAGACATTCGAAACATATATAATGTACACAATTTCTCGTTGAATTTACGAAATTTTGGATATTCAATTTCTCCACAAAACCAGACATTCCGTACATTTAATGTACACAATTTCTCGTGGAATTTACGCTGTTCTGGATTTTCAATTTATCTGCAAATCTTGATATTCTGTACATATAATGTAAATAATTTCCCGTTGAATTTATATATTTCAAGATATTCAATTTCTCTGCAAATCCAGATATTCTGTAGATATATAATGTACACAATTCCCGCTGAATTTACGGAATTTTGGATTTTCTATTTCTCCGCAAAACCAGACTTTCCGTACATTTAATGTACACAATTTCCCTATGAATTTACTCAGTTCTGGATTTACAATTTTTCTGTAAATCCAGACAGTCCGCACATTTAATGTACACAATTTTCCATTGAATTTACGCAGTTCCGAATAATCAATTTCTCTTCAAATTCATACATTCCATACATATATAACATACACAACTTCGAGCTGAATTTTCGAAATTTTGGATATTAAATTTCTTCGCAAAACCAGACATTCCATATATTTAATGTATACAATTTCCACTTGATTTTACACAGTTCTGGATTTTCAATTTATCTACAAATCCAGTCTGTCCGTATAGTTAATGAACACTATTTCCCATTGAATTTACGCATTTCTGGATATTCAATTTCTCTGCAAATGTAGACATTCCGTACATATATAATGTACAAAATTCCCGCAGAATTTACGAAATTTTGGATTTTAAATTTCTCCGCAAAACCAGACTTTCAGTACATTTAATGTACACAGTTTCTCGATGAATTTACTCAGTTCTGGATTTTCAATTTATCTGCAAATCTAGACAGTCCGTACTTTTAATGTACACAATTTCCCGTCGAATTTACGCAGTTCTAGATTTTCAATTTCTCCACATATCCAGACATTCCATACATATATAATGTACACAATTTCTCGTTGAATTTACGAAATATTGGATATTCAATTTCTCCACAGAACCAGACATTCCGTACATTTAATGTACACAATTTCTTGTGGAATTTACGTTGTTCTGGATTTTCAATTTATCTGCCAAACTAGATATTCCGTACATATAATGTAAATAATTTCCCGTTGAATTTATATATTTCATAACATTCAATTTCTCTGCATATCCAGATATTCTGTAGATATATAATGTACACAATTCCCGCTGAATTTACGGAATTTTGGATTTTCTATTTCTCCGCAAAACCAGACTTTCCGTACATTTAATGTACACAATTTCCCGATGAATTTACTCAGTTCTGGATTTCCAATTTATCTGTAAATCCAGACAATCCGCACATTTATTGTACATAATTTTCCGTTGAATTTACGCAGTTTCGGATATTGAATTTCTCTTCAAATTCATACATTCCAGACATATATAATATACACAACTTCGAGCTGAATTTACGAAATTTTGGATATTAGATTTCTTCGCAAAACCAGACATTCCATATATTTAATGTATACAATTTCCATTTGATTTTACACAGTTCTGGATTTTCAATTTATCTACAAATCCAGTCTGTCCGTATAGTTAATGAACACTATTTCCCATTGAATTTACGCATTTCTGGATATTCAATTTCTCTGCAAATCTAGACATTCCGTACATATATAATGTACACAATTCCCGCTGAATTTACGAAATTTTGGATTTTCAATTTCTCCGCAAAACCAGACTTTCCGTACATTTAATGTACACAATTTCTCGATGAATTTACTCAGTTCTGGATTTTCAATTTATCTGCAAATCTAGACAGTCTGTACTTTTAATGTACACAATTTCCCGTCGAATTTACGCTGTTCTAGATTTTCAATTTCCCCGCATATCCAGACATTCCAAACATATATAATGTACACAATTTCTCGTTGAATTTACGAAATTTTGGATATTCAATTTCTCCACAAAACCAAACATTCCGTACATTTAATGTACACAATTTCTCGTGGAATTGACGCTGTTCTGGATTTTCAATTTATCTGCAAATCTTGATATTCTGTACATATAATGTAAATAATTTCCCGTTGAATTTATATATTTCAAGATATTCAATTTCTCTGCAAATCCAGATATTCTGTAGATATATAATGTACACAATTCCCGCTGAATTTACGGAAGTTTGGATATTCAATTTCTCCGCAAAACCAGACTTTCCGTACATTTAATGTACACAATTTCCCTATGAATTTACTCAGTTCTAGATTTGCAATTTATCTGCAAATCCAGACAGTCCGCACATTTATTGTACACAATTTTCCGTTGAATTTACGCAATTCCGGATATTCAATTTCTCCTCAAATTCAGACATTCCATACATATATAATATACTCAACTTCGTGCTGAATTTACGAAATTTTGGATATTAAATTTCTTCGCAAAACCAGAGATTCCATATATTTAAAGTATACAATTTCCATTTGATTTTACACAGTTCTGGATTTTCAATTTATTTACAAATCCAGTCTGTCCGTATAGTTAATGAACACTATTTCCCATTGAATTTACGCATTTCTGGATATTCAATTTCTCTGCAAATCTAGCATTCCGTACATATATAATGTACACAATTCTCGCTGAATTTACGAAATTTTGGATTTTCAATTTCTCCGCAGAACCAGACTTTCCGTACAATTAATGTACACAATTTCCCATTAAATTTACACAGTTTCAGATTTTCAATTTATTTGAAAATCCAGACAGTCCATACATTTAATGAACACAATTTCTCGTGGAATTTACGCAGTTTTGGGTATTCAATTTATCTGTAAATCCAAACAGTCCGTACATTTATTGTAAACAATTTCGCGTGGAATTTACGCTGTTCTGGATTTTCAATTTATCTGGAAATCCAGATATTCCGTACATATAATGTAAATAATTTCCCGTTGAATTTATATATTTCAAGATATTCAATTTCTCTGCAAATCCAGATATTCTGTACATATATAACGTACACAATTCCCGCTGAATTTACGGAATTTTGGATTTTCAATTTCTCCGCAAAACCAGACTTTCCGTACATTTAATGGACACAATTTCCCTATGAATTTACTCAGTTCTGGATTTACAATTTAACTGCAAATCCAGACAGTCCGCACATTTAATGTACACAATTTTCCCTTGAATTTACGCAGTTCCGAATAATCAATTTCTCTTCAAATTCATACATTCCATACATATATAATATACACAACTTCGAGCTGAATTTTCGAAATTTTGGATATTAAATTTCTTCGCAAAACCAGACATTCCGTATATTTAATGTATACAATTTCCACTTGATTTTACACAGTTCTGGATTTTCAATTTATCTACAAATCCAGTCTGTCCGTATAGTTAATGTACACTATTTCCCATTGAATTTACGCATTTCTGGATATTCAATTTCTCTGCAAATCTAGCATTCCGTACATATATAATGTACACAATTCTCGCTGAATTTACGAAATTTTGGATTTTCAATTTCTCCGCAGAACCAGACTTTCCGTACATTTAATGTACACAATTTCCCATTAAATTTACACAGTTTCAGATTTTCAATTTATTTGATAATCCAGACAGTCCATACATTTAATGAACACAATTTCTCGTGGAATTTACGCAGTTTTGGGTATTCAATTTCTCTGTAAATCGAAACAGTCCGTACATTTATTGTACACAATTTCGCGTGGAATTTACGCTGTTCTGGATTTTCAATTTATCTGGAAATCCAGATATTCCGTACATATAATGTAAATAATTTCCCGTAGAATTTATATATTTCAAGATATTCAATTTCTCTGCAAATCCAGATATTCTGCACATATATAACGTACACAATTCCCGCTGAATTTACGGAATTTTTGATTTTCAATTTCTCCGCAAAACCAGACTTTCCGTACATTTAATGGACACAATTTCCCTATGCATTTACTCAGTTCTGGATTTACAATTTATCTGCAAATCCAGACAGTCCGCACATTTAATGTACACAATTTTCCATTGAATTTACGCAGTTCCGAATAATCAATTTCTCTTCAAATTCATACATTCCATACATATATAATGTACACAATTTCTCGTTGAATTTACGAAATTTTGGATATTCAATTTCTCCACAAAACCAGACATTCCGTACATTTAATGTACACAATTTCTCGTGGAATTTACGCTGTTCTGGATTTTCAATTTATCTGCAAATCTTGATATTCCGTACATATAATGTAAATAATTTCCCGTTGAATTTATATATTTCAAGATATTCAATTTCTCTGCAAATCCAGATATTCTGTAGATATATAATGTACACAATTCCCGCTGAATTTACGGAATTTTGGATTTTCTATTTCTCCGCAAAACCAGACTTTCCGTACATTTAATGTACACAATTTCCCTATGAATTTACTCAGTTCTGGATTTACAATTTTTCTGTAAATCCAGACAGTCCGCACATTTATTGTACATAATTTTCCGTTGAATTTACGCAGTTTCGGATATTGAATTTCTCTTCAAATTCATACATTCCATACATATATAATATACACAACTTCGAGCTGAATTTACGAAATTTTGGATATTAGATTTCTTCGCAAAACCAGACATTCCATATATTTAATGTATACAATTTCCATTTGATTTTACACAGTTCTGGATTTTCAATTTATCTACAAATCCAGTCTGTCCGTATAGTTAATGAACACTATTTCCCATTGAATTTACGCATTTCTGGATATTCAATTTCTCTGCAAATCTAGACATTCCGTACATATATAATGTACACAATTCCCGCTGAATTTACGAAATTTTGGATTTTCAATTTCTCCGCCAAACCAGACTTTCCGTACATTTAATGTACACAATTTCTCGATGAATTTACTCAGTTCTGGATTTTCAATTTATCTGCAAATCTAGACAGTCCGTACTTTTAATGTACACAATTTCCAGACGAATTTACGCTATTCTAGATTTTCAATTTCTCCGCATATCCAGACATTCCAAACATATATAATGTACACAATTTCTCGTTGAATTTACGAAATTTTGGATATTCAATTTCTCCACAAAACCAGACATTCCGTACATTTAATGTACACAATTTCTCGTGGAACTGACGCTGTTCTGGATTTTCAATTTATCTGCAAATCTTGATATTCTGTACATATAATGTAAATAATTTCCCGTTGAATTTATATATTTCAAGATATTCAATTTCTCTGCAAATCCAGATATTCTGTAGATATATAATGTACACAATTCCCGCTGAATTTACGGAAGTTTGGATATTCAATTTCTCCGCAAAACCAGACTTTCCGTACATTTAATGTACACAATTTCCCTATGAATTTACTCAGTTCTAGATTTGCAATTTATCTGCAAATCCAGACAGTCCGCACATTTATTGTAAACAATTTTTCGTTGAATTTACGCAATTCCGGATATTCAATTTCTCCTCAAATTCAGACATTCCATACATATATAATATACTCAACTTCGTGCTGAATTTAAGAAATTTTGGATATTAAATTTCTTCGCAAAACCAGAGATTCCATATATTTAAAGTATACAATTTCCATTTGATTTTACACAGTTCTGGATTTTCAATTTATTTACAAATCCAGTGTGTCCGTATAGTTAATGAACACTATTTCCCATTGAATTTACGCATTTCTGGATATTCAATTTCTCTGCAAATCTAGCGTTCCGTACATATATTATGTACACAATTCTCGCTGAATTTACGAAATTTTGGATTTTCAATTTCTCCGCAGAACCAGACTTTCCGTACATTTAATGTACACAATTTCCCATTAAATTTACACAGTTTCAGATTTTCAATTTATTTGAAAATCCAGATAGTCCATACATTTAGTGAACACAATTTCTCGTGGAATTTACGCAGTTTTGGGTATTCAATTTATCTGTAAATCCAAACAGTCCGTACATTTATTGTACACAATTTCGCGTGGAATTTACGCTGTTCTGGATTTTCAATTTATCTGGAAATCCAGATATTCCGTACATATAATGTAAATAATTTCCCGTTGAATTTATATATTTCAAGATATTCAATTTCTCTGCAAATCCAGATATTCTGTACATATATAACGTACACAATTCCCGCTGAATTTACGGAATTTTTGATTTTCAATTTCTCCGCAAAACCAGACTTTCCGTACATTTAATGGACACAATTTCCCTATGAATTTACTCAGTTCTGTATTTACAATTTATCTGCAAATCCAGACAGTCCGCACATTTAATGTACACAATTTTCCGTTGAATTTACGCAGTTTCGGATATTGAATTTCTCTTCAAATTCATACATTCCATACATATATAATATACACAACTTCGAGCTGAATTTACGAAATTTTGGATATTAGATTTCTTCGCAAAACCAAACATTCCATATATTTAATGTATACAATTTCCATTTGATTTTACACAGTTCTGGATTTTCAATTTATCTACAAATCCAGTCTGTCCGTATAGTTAATGAACACTATTTCCCATTGAATTTACGCATTTCTGGATATTCAATTTCTCTGCAAATCTAGACATTCCGTACATATATAATGTACACAATTCCCGCTGAATTTACGAAATTTTGGATTTTCAATTTCTCCGCAAAACCAGACTTTCCGTACATTTAATGTACACAATTTCTCGATGAATTTACTCAGTTCTGGATTTTCAATTTATCTGCAAATCTAGACAGTCCGTACTTTTAATGTACACAATTTCCCGTCGAATTTACGCTGTTCTAGATTTTCAATTTCTCCGCATATCCAGACATTTCAAACATATATAATGTACACAATTTCTCGTTGAATTTACGAAATTTTGGATATTCAATTTCTCCACAAAACCAAACATTCCGTACATTTAATGTACACAATTTCTCGTGGAATTGACGCTATTCTGGATTTTCAATTTATCTGCAAATCTTGATATTCTGTACATATAATGTAAATAATTTCCCGTTGAATTTATATATTTCAAGATATTCAATTTCTCTGCAAATCCAGATATTCTGTAGATATATAATGTACACAATTCCCGCTGAATTTACGGAAGTTTGGATATTCAATTTCTCCGCAAAACCAGACTTTTCGTACATTTAATGTACACAATTTCCCTATGAATTTACTCAGTTCTAGATTTGCAATTTATCTGCAAATCCAGACAGTCCGCACATTTATTGTACACAATTTTCCGTTGAATTTACGCAATTCCGGATATTCAATTTCTCCTCAAATTCAGACATTCCATACATATATAATATACTCAACTTCGTGTTGAATTTACGAAATTTTGGATATTAAATTTCTTCGCAAAACCAGAGATTCCATATATTTAAAGTATACAATTTCCATTTGATTTTACACAGTTCTGGATTTTCAATTTATTTACAAATCCAGTCTGTCCGTATAGTTAATGAACACTATTTCCCATTGAATTTACGCATTTCTGGATATTCAATTTCTCTGCAAATCTAGCATTCCGTACATATATAATGTACACAATTCTCGCAGAATTTACGAAATTTTGGATTTTCAATTTCTCCGCAGAACCAGACTTTCCGTACAATTAATGTACACAATTTCCCATTAAATTTACACAGTTTCAGATTTTCAATTTATTTGAAAATCCAGACAGTCCATACATTTAATGAACACAATTTCTCGTGGAATTTACGCAGTTTTGGGTATTCAATTTATCTGTAAATCCAAACAGTCCGTACATTTATTGTACACAATTTCGCGTGGAATTTACGCTGTTCTGGATTTTCAATTTATCTGGAAATCCAGATATTCCGTACATATAATGTAAATAATTTCCCGTTGAATTTATATATTTCAAGATATTCAATTTCTTTGCAAATCCAGATATTCTGAACATATATAACGTACACAATTCCCGCTGAATTTACGGAATTTTGGATTTTCAATTTCTCCGCAAAACCAGACTTTCCGTACATTTAATGGACACAATTTCCCTATGAATTTACTCAGTTCTGGATTTACAATTTAACTGCAAATCCAGACAGTCCGCACATTTAATGTACACAATTTTCCCTTGAATTTACGCAGTTCCGAATAATCAATTTCTCTTCCAATTCATACATTCCATACATATATAATATACACAACTTCGAGCTGAATTTTCGAAATTTTGGATATTAAATTTCTTCGCAAAACCAGACATTCCGTATATTTAATGTATACAATTTCCACTTGATTTTCCACAGTTCTGGATTTTCAATTTATCTACAAATCCAGTCTGTCCGTATAGTTAATGAACACTATTTCCCATTGAATTTACGCATTTCTGGATATTCAATTTCTCTGCAAATCTAGCATTCCGTACATATATAATGTACACAATTCTCGCTGAATTTACGAAATTTTGGATTTTCAATTTCTCCGCAGAACCAGACTTTCCGTACATTTAATGTACACAATTTCCCATTAAATTTACACAGTTTCAGATTTTCAATTTATTTGATAATCCAGACAGTCCATACATTTAATGAACACAATTTCTCGTGGAATTTACGCAGTTTTGGGTATTCAATTTGTCTGTAAATCGAAACAGTCCGTACATTTATTGTACACAATTTCGCGTGGAATTTACGCTGTTCTGGATTTTCAATTTATCTGGAAATCCAGATATTCCGTACATATAATGTAAATAATTTCCCGTTGAATTTATATATTTCAAGATATTCAATTTCTCTGCAAATCCAGATATTCTGTACATATATAACGTACACAATTCCCGCTGAATTTACGGAATTTTTGATTTTCAATTTCTCCGCAAAACCAGACTTTCCGTACATTTAATGGACACAATTTCCCTATGCATTTACTCAGTTCTGGATTTACAATTTATCTGCAAATCCAGACAGTCCGCACATTTAATGTACACAATTTCCCATTGAATTTACGCAGTTCCGAATAATCAATTTCTCTTCAAATTCATACATCCATACATATATAATGTACACAATTTCTCGTTGAATTTACGAAATTTTGGATATTCAATTTCTCCACAAAACCAGACATTCCGTACATTTAATGTACACAATTTCTCGTGGAATTTACGCTGTTCTGGATTTTCAATTTATCTGCAAATCTTGATATTCCGTACATATAATGTAAATAATTTCCCGTTGAATTTATATATTTCAAGATATTCAATTTCTCTGCAAATCCAGATATTCTGTAGATATATAATGTACACAATTCCCGCTGAATTTACGGAATTTTGGATTTTCTATTTCTCCGCAAAACCAGACTTTCCGTACATTTAATGTACACAATTTCCCTATGAATTTACTCAGTTCTGGATTTACAATTTTTCTGTAAATCCAGACAGTCCGCACATTTATTGTACATAATTTTCCGTTGAATTTACGCAGTTTCGGATATTGAATTTCTCTTCAAATTCATACATTCCATACATATATAATATACACAACTTCGAGCTGAATTTACGAAATTTTGGATATTAGATTTCTTCGCAAAACCAGACATTCCATATATTTAATGTATACAATTTCCATTTGATTTTACACAGTTCTGGATTTTCAATTTATCTACAAATCCAGTCTGTCCGTATAGTTAATGAACACTATTTCCCATTGAATTTACGCATTTCTGGATATTCAATTTCTCTGCAAATCTAGACATTCCGTACATATATAATGTACACAATTCCCGCTGAATTTACGAAATTTTGGATTTTCAATTTCTCCGCCAAACCAGACTTTCCGTACATTTAATGTACACAATTTCTCGATGAATTTACTCAGTTCTGGATTTTCAATTTATCTGCAAATCTAGACAGTCCGTACTTTTAATGTACACAATTTCCCGTCGAATTTACGCTGTTCTAGATTTTCAATTTCTCCGCATATCCAGACATTCCAAACATATATAATGTACACAATTTCTCGTTGAATTTACGAAATTTTGGATATTCAATTTCTCCACAAAACCAGACATTCCGTGCATTTAATGTACACAATTTCTCGTGGAATTGACGCTGTTCTGGATTTTCAATTTATCTGCAAATCTTGATATTCTGTACATATAATGTAAATAATTTCCCGTTGAATTTATATATTTCAAGATATTCAATTTCTCTGCAAATCCAGATATTCTGTAGATATATAATGTACACAATTCCCGCTGAATTTACGGAAGTTTGGATATTCAATTTCTCCGCAAAACCAGACTTTCCGTACATTTAATGTACACAATTTCCCTATGAATTTACTCAGTTCTAGATTTGCAATTTATCTGCAAATCCAGACAGTCCGCACATTTATTGTACACAATTTTTCGTTGAATTTACGCAATTCCGGATATTCAATTTCTCCTCAAATTCAGACATTCCATACATATATAATATACTCAACTTCGTGCTGAATTTAAGAAATTTTGGATATTAAATTTCTTCGCAAAACCAGAGAGTCCATATATTTAAAGTATACAATTTCCATTTGATTTTACACAGTTCTGGATTTTCAATTTATTTACAAATCCAGTGTGTCCGTATAGTTAATGACCACTATTTCCCATTGAATTTACGCATTTCTGGATATTCAATTTCTCTGCAAATCTAGCATTCCGTACATATATAATGTACACAATTCTCGCTGAATTTACGAAATTTTGGATTTTCAATTTCTCCGCAGAACCAGACTTTCCGTACATTTAATGTACACAATTTCCCATTAAATTTACACAGTTTCAGATTTTCAATTTATTTGAAAATCCAGATAGTCCATACATTTAGTGAACACAATTTCTCGTGGAATTTACGCAGTTTTGGGTATTCAATTTATCTGTAAATCCAAACAGTCCGTACATTTATTGTACACAATTTCGCGTGGAATTTACGCTGTTCTGGATTTTCAATTTATCTGGAAATCCAGATATTCCGTACATATAATGTAAATAATTTCCCGTTGAATTTATATATTTCAAGATATTCAATTTCTCTGCAAATCCAGATATTCTGTACATATATAACGTACACAATTCCCGCTGAATTTACGGAATTTTGGATTTTCAATTTCTCCGCAAAACCAGACTTTCCGTACATTTAATGGACACAATTTCCCTATGAATTTACTCAGTTCTGGATTTACAATTTATCTGCAAATCCAGACAGTCCGCACATTTAATGTACACAATTTTCCGTTGAATTTAGCCAGTTCTGGATAGAAAATTTCTCTTCAAATTCAGACATTCCATACATATATAATATACACAACTTCATGTTGAATTTACGAAATTTTGGATATTAAATTTCTCCGCAAAACCAGACATTCCATATATTTAATGTATACACTTTCCATTTGATTTTATACAGTTCTAGATTTTCAATTTATCTACAAATCCATACTGTCTGTATAGTTAATGAACACTATTTCCCATTGAATTTACGCATTTCTGTATATTCAATTTCTCTGCAAATCAAGACATTCCGTGCATATATAATGTACACAATTCTCGCTGAATTTTCGAAATTTTGGAATTTCAATTTCTCAGCAGAACCAGACTTTCCTTACATTTAATGGACACAATTTCCCTATGAATTTACTCAGTTCTGGATTTACAATTTATCTGCAAATCCAGACAGTCCGCACATTTAATGTACACAATTTTCCGTTGAATTTACGCAGTTCCGGATATAAAATTTCTCTTCAAATTCAGACATTCCATACATATATAATACACACAACTTCATGTTGAATTTACGAAATTTTGGATATTAAATTTCTCCGCAAAACCAGACATTCCATATATTTAATGTATACAATTTCCATTTGATTTTATACAGTTCTGGATTTTCAATTTATCTACAAATCCATATTGTCTGTATAGTTAATGAACACTATTTCCCATTGAATTTACGCATTTCTGTATATTCAATTTCTCTGCAAATCAAGACATTCCGGGCATATATAATGTACACAATTCTCGCTGAATTTTCGAAATTTTGGAATTTCAAATTCTCCGCAGAACCAGACTTTCCGTACATTTAATATACACAATTTCCCGTTGAATTTACGCAGTTCTGGGTATTTAATTTATCGGCAAATCCAAACAGTCCGTACATTTATTGTACACAATTTCCCGTGGAATTTACCCTGTTCTGGATTTTCAATTTATCTGCAAATACAGATATTCCGTACATATAATGTAAATAATTTCTCGTTGAATTTATATATCTCAAGATATTCAATTTCCTTGCAAATCCAGACATTCCGTACATATATAATCTACACAATTCCCGCGGAATTTACGACATTTTGGATTTTCAATTTCTCCGCAAAACCAGACTTTCCGTACATTTATTATACCCAATTTCCCGTTGAATTTATGTAGTTCTGGGTATTCAATTTATCTGCAAATCCAAATAGTCCGTACATTTATTGTACACAATTTCCCATGGAATTTACGCTGTTCTGGATTTTCAATTTATCTGCAAATCCAGATATTCCGTACATATAATGTACATAATTTCCCGTTGAATTTATATATTTCAAGATATTCAATTTCTCTACAAATCCAGACATTCCGTGCATATATAATTTACACAATTCCCGCTGAATTTACGAAATTTTGGATTTTCAATTTCTCCGCAAAACTAGACTTTCCATACATTTAATGTACACAATTTCCCTATTAATTTACTCAGTTCTGGATTTACAATTTATCTGCAAATCCAGACAGTCCGCACATTTAATGTACACAATTTTCCGTTGAATTTACGCAGTTTCGGATATAAAATTTCTCTTCGAATTCAGACATTCCATACATATATAATATACACAACTTCGTGCAGAATTTACGAAATTTTGGATATTAAATTTTTCCGCAAAACCAGACATTCCATATATTTAATGTATACAATTTCCATTTCATTTTACACAGTTCTGGATTTTCAATTTATCTACAAATCTGGACTGTCCGTATAGTAAATGAACACTATTTCCCATTGAATATACGCATTTCTGGATATTCAATTTCTCTGTAAATCAAGACATTCCGTGCATATATAATGTACACAATTCTCGCTGAATTTACGAAATTTTGGAATTTCAATTTCTCCGCAGAACCAGACTTTCCGTACATTTAATGTACACAATTTCCCGTTGAATTTACGCAGTTCTGGGTAATCAATTTATCTGCAAATCCAAACAGTCCGAACATTTATTGTACACAATTTCCCATGGAATTTACCATGTTCTGGATTTTCAATTTACCTGCAAATACAGATATTCCGTACATATAATGTAAATAATTTCTCGTTGAATTTATATATCTCAAGATTTTCAATTTCTCTGCAAATCCAGACATTCCGTACATATATAATGTACACAATTCCCGCGGAATTTACGAAATTTTGGATTTTCAATTTCTCCGTAAAACCAGACTTTCCGTACATTTAATAGACACAATTTCCCGTTGATTTTACGCAGTTCCGGATATTCAATTTTTCCTCAAATTCAGACGTTCCATACATATATAATATATACAACTTCGTGCTGAATTTACGAAATTTTGGAAATTAAATTTCTTCGCAAAACCAAACATTCCATATATTTAATGTATACAATTTCCATTTGATTTTATACAGTTCTGGATTTTCAATTTATCTACAAATCCGGTCTGTACGTATAGTTAATGAACACTATTTCCCACTGAATTTACGCATTTCTGGACATTCAATTTCTCTGCAAATCTATACATTCCGTACATATAAAATGTACACAATTCTCGCTGAATTTTGGAAATTTTGGATTTTCAATTTCTCCGCAGAACCAGACTTTCCGTACATTTAATGTACACAATTTCCCGTTGAATTTACGCAATTCTGGGTATTCAATTTATCTACAAATCCAAACAGTCCGTACATTTATTGTACACAATTTCCCGTGGAATTTACTCTGTTTTGGATTTTCAATTTATCTGCAAATCCGGATATTCCGTACATATAATGTAAATAATTTCCCGTTGAATTTATATATCTCAAGATATTCAATTTCTCTGCAAATCCAGACATTCGATACATATATAATGTACACAATTCCCACTGAATTTACGCAATTTTGGATTTTCAATTTCTCCGCAAAACCTGACTTTCCATACATTTAATGTACACAATTTCCCTATGAATTTACTCAGTTCTGGATTTACAATCTATCTGTAAATCCAGACAGTCCGCACATTTATTGTACACAATTTTCCGTTGAATTTATGCAGTTCCGGATATTCAATTTCTCTTCAAATTCGTACATTCCATACATATATAATACACACAACATCGAGCTGAATATACGAAATTTTGGATATTAAATTTCTTCGCAAAACCAGACATTCCATATATTTAATGTATACAATTTCCATTTGATTTTACACAGTTCTGGATTTTCAATTTATCTACAAATCCAGTCTGTCCGTATAGTTAATGAACACAATTTCCCATTGAATTTACGCATTTCTGGATATTCAATTTCTCTGCAAATCAAGACATTCTGTACATATATAATATACACAATTCCCACTGAATTTATGAAATTTTGGATTTTAAATTTCTCAGCAAAACCAGACTTTCCGTACATTTAATGTACACAATTTCTCGATGAATTTACTCAGTTCTGGATTTTCAATTTATCTGCAAATCTAGACAGACCGTACTTTTAATGTACACAATTTCCCGTCGAATTTACGCAGTTCTAGATTTTCAATTTCTTCGCATATCCAGACATTCCACACATATATAATGTACACAATTTCTCGTTGAATTTACGAAATTTTGAATATTCAATTTCTCCACAAAACCAGACATTCCGTACATTTAATATACACAATTTCTCGTGGAATTTACGCTGTTCTGGATTTTCAATTTATCTGCAAATCGAGATATTCCGTACATATAATGTAAATAATTTCCCGTTGAATTTATATATTTCAAGATATTCAATTTCTCTGCAAATCCAGATATTTTGTAGATATATAATGTACACAATTCCCGCTGAATTTAAGTAATTTTGGATTTTCTATTTCTCCGCAAAACCAGACTTTCCGTACATTTAATGTACACAATTTCCCTATGAATTTACTCAGTTCTAGATTTACAATTTATCTGTAAATCCAGACAGTCCGCACATTTATTGTACACAATTTTCCGTTGAATTTACGCAGTTCCGGATATTCAATTTCTCTTCAAATTCATACATTCCATACATATATAATATACACAACTTCGAGCTGAATTTACGAAATTTTGGATATTAAATTTCTTCGCAAAACCAGACATTCCATATATTTAATGTATACAATTTCCATTTGATTTTACACAGCTCTGGATTTTCAATTTATCTACAAATCCAGTCTGTCCGTATAGTTAATGAACACTATTTCCCATTGAATTTACGCATTTATGGATATTCAATTTCTCTGCAAATCTAGACATTCCGTACATATATAATGTACACAATTCCCGCTGAATTTTCGAAATATTGGATTTTCAATTTCTCCGCAAAACCAGACTTTCCGTACATTTAATGTACACAATTTCTCGATGAATTTACTCAGTTCTGGATTTTCAATTTATATGCAAATCTAGACAGTCCGTACTTTTAATGTACACAATTTCCCGTCGAATTTACGCTGTTCTAGATTTTCAATTTCTCCGCATATCCAGACATTCCAAACATATATAATGTACACAATTTCTCGTTGAATTTACCAAATTTTGGATATTCAATTTTTCCACAAAACCAGACATTCCGTACATTTAATGTACACAATTTCTCGTGGAATTTACGCTGTTCTGGATTTTCAATTTATCTGCAAATCTTGATATTCTGTACATATAATGTAAATAATTTCCCGTTGAATTTATATATTTCAAGATATTCAATTTCTCTGCAAATCCAGATATTCTGTAGATATATAATGTACATAATTCCCGCAGAATTTACGGAATTTTGGATTTTCTATTTCTCCGCAAAACCAGACTTTCCGTACATTTAATGTACACAATTTCCCTATGAATTTACTCAATTCTGGATTTACAATTTATCTGTAAATCCAGACAGTCCGCACATTTAATGTACACAATTTTCCGTTGAATTTACGCAGTTCCGGATATTCAATTTGTCTTCAAATTCAAACATTCCATACATATATAATATACACAACTTCGAGCTGAATTTACGAAATTTTGGATATTAAATTTCTTCGCAAAACCAGACATTCCATATATTTAATGTATACAATTACCATTTGATTTTACACAGTTCTGGATTTTCAATTTATCTACAAATCCAGTCTGTCCGTATAGTTAATGAACACTATTTCCCATTGAATTTACGCATTTCTGGAAATTCAATTTCTCTGGAAATCTAGACATTCCGGGCATATATAATGCACACAATTCCCGCAGAATTTACGAAATTTTGGATTTTAAATTTACCCGCAAAACCAGACTTTCCGTACATTTAATGTACACAGTTTCTCGATGAATTTACTCAGTTCTGGATTTTCAATTTATCTGCAAATCTAGACAGTCCGTACTTTTAATGTACACAATTTCCCGTCGAATTTACGCAGTTCTAGATTTTCAATTTCTCCGCATATCCAGACATTACATACATATATAATGTACACAATTTCTCGTTGAATTTACGAAATTTTGGATATTCAATTTCTCCACAAAACCAGACATTCCGTACATATATAATGTACACAATTCTCGTTGAATTGACGAAATTTTGGATTTTCAATTTCTCCGTAAAACCAGACTTTCCGTACATTTAATGTACACAATTTCCTGTTGAATTTACGCAATTCTGGGTATTCAATTTATCTGCAAATCCAAACAGTTCGTACATTTATTGTACACAATTTCCCGTGGAATTTACGCTGTACTGGATTTTCAATTTATCTGCAAATCCAGATATTCCGTACATATAATGTAAATAATTTCCTGTTGAATTTATATATTTCAAGATATTCAATTTCTCTGCAAATCCAGATATTCTGTACATATATAATGTACACAATTCCCGCAGAATTTACGGAATTTTGGATTTTCAATTTCTCCGCAAAACCAGACTTTCCGAACATTTATTGTACACAATTTCCCTATGAATTTACTCAGTTCTAGATTTACAATTTATCTGTAAATCCAGACAGTCCGCACATTTATTGTACACAATTTTCCGTTGAATTTACGCAGTTCCGGATATTCAATTTCTCTTCAAATTCATACATTCCATACATATATAATATACACAACTCCGAGCTGAATTTACAAAATTTTGGATATTCAATTTCTTCGCAAAACCAGACATTCCATATATTTAATGTATACAATTTCCATTTGATTTTACACAGTTCTGGATTTTCAATTTATCTACAAATCCTATCTGTCCGTATAGTTAATGAACACTATTTCCCATTGAATTTACGCATTTCTGGATATTCAATTTCTCTGCAAATCTAGCATTCCGTACATATATAATGTACACAATTCTCGCTGAATTTACGAAATTTTGGATTTTCAATTTCTCCGCAAAACTAGACTTTCCGTACATTTAATGTACACAATTTCTCGATGAATTTACTCAGTTCTAGATTTTCAATTTATCTGCAAATCTAGACAGTCCGTACTTTTAATGTACAAAATTTCCAGTCCAATTTACGCAGTTCTAGATTTTCAATTTCTCCGCATATCCAGACATTCCAAACGTATATAATGTACACAATTTCTCGTTGAATTTACGAAATTTTGGATATTCAATTTCTCCACAAAACCAGACATTCCGTACATTTAATGTACACAATTTCTCGTGGAATTTACGCTGTTCTGGATTTTGAATTTATCTGCAAATCTAGATATTCCGTACATATAATGTAAATAATTTCCCGTTGAATTTATATATTTCAAGATATTCAATTTCTCTGCAAATCCAGATATTCTGTACATATATAATGTACACAATTCCCGCTGAATTTACGGAAGTTTGGATTTTCAATTTCTCCGCAAAACCAGACTTTCCGTACATTTAATGTACACAATTTCCCTATGAATTTACTCAGTTCTGGATTTGCAATTTATCTTCAAATCCAGACAGTCCGCACATTTATTGTACACAATTTTTCGTTGAATTTACGCAATTCCGGATATTCAATTTCTCCTCAAATTCAGACATTCCATACATATATAATATACTCAACTTCGTGCTGAATTTACGAAATTTTGGATATTAAATTTCTTCGCAAAACCAGAGATTCCATATATTTAAAGTAAACAATTTCCATTTGATTTTACACAGTTCTGGATTTTCAATTTATTTACAAATCCAGTCTGTCCGTATAGTTAATGAACACTATTTCCCACTGAATTTACGCATTTCTGGATATTCAATTTCTCTGCAAATCTAGCATTCCGTACATATACAATGTACACAATTCTCGCTGAATTTACGAAATTTTGGATTTTCAATTTCTCCGCAGAACCAGACTTTCCGTACATTTAATGTACACAATTTCCCATTAAATTTACACAGTTTTAGATTTTCAATTTATTTGAAAATCCAGACAGTCCGTACATTTAATGAACACAATTTCTCGTGGAATTTACACAGTTTTGGGTATTCAATTTATCTGCAAATCCAAACAGTCCGTACATTTATTGTACACAATTTCTCGTGGAATTTACGCTGTTCTGGATTTTCAATTTATCTGGAAATCCAGATATTCCGTACATATAATTTAAATAATTTCCCGTTGAATTTATATATTTCAAGATATTCAATTTCTCTGCAAATCCAGATATTCGGTACATATATAACGTACACAATTCCCGCTAAATTTACAGAATTTTGGATTTTCAATTTCTCCGCAAAACCAGACTTTCCGTACATTTAATGGACACAATTTCCCTATGATTTTACTCAGTTCTGGATTTACAATTTATCTGCAAATCCAGACAGTCCGCACATTTAATGTACACAATTTTCCGTTGAATTTACGCAGTTCCGGATATAAAATTTCTCTTCAAATTCAGACATTCCATACATATATAATATACACAACTTCATGTTGAATTTACGAAATTTTGGATATTAAATTTCTCCGCAAAACCAGACATTCCATATATTTAATGTATACAATTTCCATTTGATTTTACACAGTTCTGGATTTTCAATTTATCTACAAATCCATACTGTCTGTATAGTTAATGAACACTATTTCCCATTGAATTTACGTATTTCTGGATATTCAATTTCTCTGCAAATCAAGACATTCCGTGCATATATAATGTACACAATTCTCGCTGAATTTCCGAAATTTTGGAATTTCAAATTCTCCGCAGAACCAGACTTTCCGTACATTTAATATACACAATTTCCCGTTGAATTTACGCAGTTCTGGGTGTTTAATTTATTTGCAAATCCAAACAGTCCGTACATTTATTGCACACAATTTCCCATGGAATTTACCCTGTTCTGGATTTTCAATTTATCTGCAAATACAGATATTCCGTACATATAATGTAAATAATTTCTCGTTGAATTTATATATCTCAAGATATTCAATTTCCTTGCAAATCCAGACATTCCGTACATATATAATCTACACAATTCCCGCGGAATTGACGACATTTTGGATTTTCAATTTCTCCGCAAAACCAGACTTTCCGTACATTTATTATACACAATTTCCCGTTGAATTTACGTAGTTCTGGGTATTCAATTTATCTGCAAATCCAAATAGTCCGTACATTTATTGTACACAATTTCCCATGGAATTTACGCTGTTCTGGATTTTCAATTTATCTGCAAATCCAGATATTCCGTACATATAATGTACATAATTTCCCGTTGAATTTATATATTTCAAGATATTCAATTTCTCTACAAATCCAGACATTCAGTGCATATATAATGTACACAATTCCCGCTGAATTTACGAAATTTTGGATTTCCAATTTCTCCGCAAAACTAGACTTTCCCTACATTTAATGTACACAATTTCTCTATGAATTTACTCAGTTCTGGATTTACAATTTATCTGCAAATCCAGACAGTCCGCACATTTAATGTACACAATTTTCCGTTGAATTTACGCAGTTTCGGATATAAAATTTCACTTCGAATTCAGACATTCCATACATATATAATATACACAACTTCGTGCAGAATTTACGAAATTTTGAATATTAAATTTCTCCGCAAAACCAGACATTCCATATATTTAATGAATACAATTTCCATTTCATTTTACACAGTTCTGGATTTTAAATTTATCTACAAATCCGGACTGTCCGTATAGTAAATGAACACTATTTCCCATTGAATATACGCATTTCTGGATATTCAATTTCTCTGTAAATCAAGACATTCCGTGCATATATAATGTACACAATTCTCGCTGAATTTACGAAATTTTGGAATTTCAATTTCTCCGCAGAACCAGACTTTCCGTACATTTAATGTACACAATTTCCCGTTGAATTTACGCAGTTCTGGGTATTCAATTTATCTGCAAATCCAAACAGTCCGTACATTTATTGTACACAATTTCCCGTGGAATTTACCATGTTCTGGATTTTCATTTTACCTGCAAATACAGATATTCCGTACATATAATGTAAATAATTTCTCGTTGAATTTATATATCTCAAGATTTTCAATTTCTCTGCAAATCCAGACATTCCGTACATATATAATGTACACAATTCCCGCGGAATTTACGAAATTTTGGATTTTCAAATTCTCCGCAAAACCAGACTTTCCGTACATTTAATATACACAATTTCCCGTTGAATTTACGCAGTTCTGAATATTCAATTTTTCCTCAAATTCATACGTTCCATACATATATAATATATACAACTTCGTGCTGAATTTACGAAATTTTGGAAATTAAATTTCTTCGCAAAACCAGACATTCCATATATTTAATGTATACAATTTCCATTTGATTTTACACAGTTCTGGATTTTCAATTTATCTACAAATCCGGTCTGTCCGTATAGTTAATCAACACTATTTCCCACTGAATTTACACATTTCTGGATATTCAATTTCTCTGCAAATCTAGACATTCCGTACATATAAAATGTACACAATTCTCGCTGAATTTTGGAAATTTTGGATTTTCAATTTCTCCGCAGAACCAGACTTTCCGTACATTTAATGTACGCAATTTCCCGTTGAATTTACGCAGTTCTGGGTATTCAATTTATCTGCAAATCCAAACAGTCCGTACATTTATTGTACACAATTTCCCGTGAAATTTACGCTGTTCTGGATTTTCAATTTATCTGGAAATCCAGATATTCCGTACATATAATGTAAATAATTTCCCGTTGAATTTATATATTTCAAGATATTCAATTTCTCTGCAAATCCAGATATTCTGTACATATATAACGTACACAATTCCCGCTAAATTTACAGAATTTTGGATTTTCAATTTCTCCGCAAAACCAGACTTTCCGTACATTTAATGGACACAATTTCCCTATGAATTTACTCAGTTCTGGATTTACAATTTATCTGCAAATCCAGACAGTCCGCACATTTAATGTACACAATTTTCCGTTGAATTTACGCAGTTCCGGATATAAAATTTCTCTTCAAATTCAGACATTCCATACATATATAATATACACAACTTCATGTTGAATTTACGAAATTTTGGATATTAAATTTCTCCGCAAAACCAGACATTCCATATATTTAATGTATACAATTTCCATTTGATTTTACACAGTTCTGGATTTTCAATTTATCTACAAATCCATAATGTCTGTATAGTTAATGAACACTATTTCCCATTGAATTTACGCATTTCTGGATATTCAATTTCTCTGCAAATCAAGACATTCCGTGCATATATAATGTACACAATTCTCGCTGAATTTTCGAAATTTTGGAATTTCAAATTCTCCACAGAACCAGACTTTCCGTACATTTAATATACACAATTTCCCGTTGAATTTACGCAGTTCTGGGTGTTTAATTTATTTGCAAATCCAAACAGTCCGTACATTTATTGCACACAATTTCCCGTGGAATTTACCCTGTTCTGGATTTTCAATTTATCTGCAAATACAGATATTCCGTACATATAATGTAAATAATTTCTCGTTGAATTTATATATCTCAAGATATTCAATTTCCTTGCAAATCCAGACATTCCGTACATATATAATCTACACAATTCCCGCGGAATTTACGACATTTTGGATTTTGAATTTCTCCGCAAAACCAGACTTTCCGTACATTTATTATACACAATTTCCCGTTGAATTTACGTAGTTTTGGGTATTCAATTTATCTGCAAATCCAAATAGTCCGTACATTTATTGTACACAATTTCCCATGGAATTTACGCTGTTCTGGATTTTCAATTTATCTGCAAATCCAGATATTCCGTACATATAATGTACATAATTTCCCGTTGAATTTATATATTTCAAGATATTCAATTTCTCTACAAATCCAGACATTCAGTGCATATATAATGTACACAATTCCCGCTGAATTTACGAAATTTTGGATTTTCAATTTCTCCGCAAAACTAGACTTTCCGTACATTTAATGTACACAATTTCCCTATGAATTTACTCAGTTCTGGATTTACAATTTATCTGCAAATCCAGACAGTCCGCACATTTAATGTACACAATTCTCCGTTGAATTTACGCAGTTTCGGATATAAAATTTCTCTTCGAATTTAGACATTCCATACATATATAATTTACACAACTTCGTGCAGAATTTACGAAATTTTGAATATTAAATTTCTCCGCAAAACCAGACATTCCATATATTTAATGAATACAATTTCCATTTCATTTTACACAGTTCTGGATTTTCAATTTATCTACAAATCCGGACTGTCCGTATAGTATATGAACACTATTTCCCATTGAATATACGCATTTCTGGATATTCAATTTCTCTGTAAATCAAGACATTCCGTGCATATATAATGTACACAATTCTCGCTGAATTTACGAAATTTTGGAATTTCAATTTCTCCGTAGAACCAGACTTTCCGTACATTTAATGTACACAATTTCCCGTTGAATTTACGCAGTTCTGGGTATTCAATTTATCTGCAAATCCAAACAGTCCGTACATTTATTGTACACAATTTCCCGTGAAATTTACCATGTTCTGGATTTTCAATTTACCTGCAAATACAGATATTCCGTACATATAATGTAAATAATTTCTCGTTGAATTTATATATCTCAAGATTTTCAATTTCTCTGCAAATCCAGACATTTCGTACATATATAATGTACACAATTCCCGCGGAATTTACGAAATTTTGGATTTTCAATTTCTCCGCAAAACCAGACTTTCCGTACATTTAATATACACAATTTCCCGTTGAATTTACGCAGTTCCGAATATTCAATTTTTCCTCAAATTCATACGTTCCATACATATATAATATATACAACTTCGTGCTGAATTTACGAAATTTTGGAAATTAAATTTCTTCGCAAAACCAGACATTCCATATATTTAATGTATACAATTTCCATTTGATTTTATACAGTTCTGGATTTTCAATTTATCTACAAATCCAGTCTGTCCGTATAGTTAATGAACACTATTTCCCACTGAATTTACGCATTTCTGGATATTCAATTTCTCTGCAAATCTAGACATTCCGTACATATAAAATGTACACAATTCTCGCTGAATTTTGGAAATTTTGGATTTTCAATTTCTCCGCAGAACCAGACTTTCCGTACATTTAATGTACACAATTTCCCGTTGAATTTACGCAGTTCTGGGTATTCAATTTATCTGCAAATCCAAACAGTCCGTACATTTTTTGTACACAATTTCCCGTGGAATTTACCATGTTCTGGATTTTCAATTTACCTGCAAATACAGATATTCCGTACATATAATGTAAATAATTTCTCGTTGAATTTATATATCTCAAGATTTGCAATTTCTCTGCAAATCCAGACATTCCGTACATATATAATGTACACAATTCCCGCGGAATTTACGAAATTTTGGATTTTCAATTTCTCCGCAAAACCAGACTTTCCGTACATTTAATATACACAATTTCCCGTTGAATTTACGCAGTTCTGAATATTCAATTTTTCCTCAAATTCATACGTTCCATACATATATAATATATACAACTTCGTGCTGAATTTACGAAATTTTGGAAATTAAATTTCTTCGCAAAACCAGACATTCCATATATTTAATGTATACAATTTCCATTTGATTTTACACAGTTCTGGATTTTCAATTTATCTACAAATCCGGTCTGTCCGTATAGTTAATCAATACTATTTCCCACTGAATTTACGCATTTCTGGATATTCAATTTCTCTGCAAATCTAGACATTCCGTACATATAAAATGTACACAATTCTCGCTGAATTTTGGAAATTTTGGATTTTCAATTTATCCGCAGAACCAGACTTTCCGTACATTTAATGTACGCAATTTCCCGTTGAATTTACGCAGTTCTGGGTATTCAATTTATCTGCAAATCCAAACAGTCCGTACATTTATTGTACACAATTTCCCGTGAAATTTACGCTGTTCTGGATTTTCAATTTATCTGGAAATCCAGATATTCCGTACATATAATGTAAATAATTTCTCGTTGAATTTATATATTTCAAGATATTCAATTTCTCTGCAAATCCAGATATTCTGTACATATATAACGTACACAATTCCCGCAAAATTTACAGAATTTTGGATTTTCAATTTCTCCGCAAAACCAGACTTTCCGTACATTTAATGGACACAATTTCCCTATGAATTTACTCAGTTCTGGATTTACAATTTATCTGCAAATCCAGACAGTCCGCACATTTAATGGACACAATTTTCCGTTGAATTTACGCAGTTCCGGATATAAAATTTCTCTTCAAATTCAGATATTCCATACATATATAATATACACAACTTCATGTTGAATTTACGAAATTTTGGATATTAAATTTCTCCATAAAACCAGACATTCCATATATTTAATGTATACAATTTCCATTTGATTTTACACAGTTCTGGATTTTCAATTTATCTACAAATCCATACTGTCTGTATAGTTAATGAACACTATTTCCCATTGAATTTACGCATTTCTGGATATTCAATTTCTCTGCAAATCAAGACATTCCGTGCATATATAATGTACACAATTCTCGCTGAATTTTCGAAATTTTGGAATTTCAAATTCTCCGCAGAACCAGACTTTCCGTACATTTAATATACACAATTTCCCGTTGAATTTACGCAGTTCTGGGTGTTTAATTTATTTGCAAATCCAAACAGTCCGTACATTTATTGCACACAATTTCCCGTGGAATTTACCCTGTTCTGGATTTTCAATTTATCTGCAAATACAGATATTCCGTACATATAATGTAAATAATTTCTCGTTGAATTTATATATCTCAAGATATTCAATTTCCTTGCAAATCCAGACATTCCGTACATATATAATCTACACAATTCCCGCGGAATTTACGACATTTTGGATTTTGAATTTCTCCGCAAAACCAGACTTTCCGTACATTTATTATACACAATTTCCCGTTGAATTTTCGTAGTTTTGGGTATTCAATTTATCTGCAAATCCAAATAGTCCGTACATTTATTGTACACAATTTCCCATGGAATTTACGCTGTTCTGGATTTTCAATTTATCTGCAAATCCAGATATTCCGTACATATAATGTACATAATTTCCCGTTGAATTTATATATTTCAAGATATTCAATTTCTCTACAAATCCAGACATTCAGTGCATATATAATGTACACAATTCCCGCTGAATTTACGAAATTTTGGATTTTCAATTTCTCCGCAAAACTAGACTTTCCGTACATTTAATGTACACAATTTCCCTATGAATTTACTCAGTTCTGGATTTACAATTTATCTGCAAATCCAGACAGTCCGCACATTTAATGTACACAATTCTCCGTTGAATTTACGCAGTTTCGGATATAAAATTTCTCTTCGAATTTAGACATTCCATACATATATAATTTACACAACTTCGTGCAGAATTTACGAAATTTTGAATATTAAATTTCTCCGCAAAACCAGACATTCCATATATTTAATGAATACAATTTCCATTTCATTTTACACAGTTCTGGATTTTCAATTTATCTACAAATCCGGACTGTCCGTATAGTATATGAACACTATTTCCCATTGAATATACGCATTTCTGGATATTCAATTTCTCTGTAAATCAAGACATTCCGTGCATATATAATGTACACAATTCTCGCTGAATTTACGAAATTTTGGAATTTCAATTTCTCCGCAGAACCAGACTTTCCGTACATTTAATGTACACAATTTCCCGTTGAATTTACGCAGTTCTGGGTATTCAATTTATCTGCAAATCCAAACAGTCCGTACATTTATTGTACACAATTTCCCGTGAAATTTACCATGTTCTGGATTTTCAATTTACCTGCAAATACAGATATTCCGTACATATAATGTAAATAATTTCTCGTTGAATTTATATATCTCAAGATTTTCAATTTCTCTGCAAATCCAGACATTTCGTACATATATAATGTACACAATTCCCGCGGAATTTACGAAATTTTGGATTTTCAATTTCTCCGCAAAACCAGACTTTCCGTACATTTAATATGCACAATTTCCCGTTGAATTTACGCAGTTCCGAATATTCAATTTTTCCTCAAATTCATACGTTCCATACATATATAATATATACAACTTCGTGCTGAATTTACGAAATTTTGGAAATTAAATTTCTTCGTAAAACCAGACATTCCATATATTTAATGTATACAATTTCCATTTGATTTTACATAGTTCTGGATTTTCAATTTATCTACAAATCCGGTCTGTCCGTATAGTTAATCAACACTATTTCCCACTGAATTTACGCATTTCTGGATATTCAATTTCTCTGCAAATCTAGACATTCCGTACATATAAAATGTACACAATTCTCGCTGAATTTTGGAAATTTTGGATTTTCAATTTCTCCGCAGAACCAGACTTTCCGTACATTTAATGTACGCAATTTCCCGTTGAATTTACGCAGTTCTGGGTATTCAATTTATCTGCAAATCCAAACAGTCCGTACATTTATTGTACACAATTTCCCGTGAAATTTACGCTGTTCTGGATTTTCAATTTATCTGGAAATCCAGATATTCCTTACATATAATGTAAATAATTTCCCGTTGAATTTATATATTTCAAGATATTCAATTTCTCTGCAAATCCAGATATTCTGTACATATATAACGTACACAATTCCCGCAAAATTTACAGAATTTTGGATTTTCAATTTCTCCGCAAAACCAGACTTTCCGTACATTTAATGGACACAATTTCCCTATGAATTTACTCAGTTCTGGATTTACAATTTATCTGCAAATCCAGACAGTCCGCACATTTAATGTACACAATTTTCCGTTGAATTTACGCAGTTCCGGATATAAAATTTCTCTTCAAATTCAGATATTCCATACATATATAATATACACAACTTCATGTTGAATTTACGAAATTTTGGATATTAAATTTCTCCGCAAAACCAGACATTCCATATATTTAATGTATACAATTTCCATTTGATTTTACACAGTTCTGGATTTTCAATTTATCTACAAATCCATACTGTCTGTATAGTTAATGAACACTATTTCCCATTGAATTTACGCATTTCTGGATATTCAATTTCTTTGCAAATCAAGACATTCCGTGCATATATAATGTACACAATTCTCGCTGAATTTTCGAAATTTTGGAATTTCAAATTCTCCGCAGAACCAGACTTTCCGTACATTTAATATACACAATTTCCCGTTGAATTTACGCAGTTCTGGGTGTTTAATTTATTTGCAAATCCAAACAGTCCGTACATTTATTGCACACAATTTCCCGTGGAATTTACCCTGTTCTGGATTTTCAATTTATCTGCAAATACAGATATTCCGTACATATAATGTAAATAATTTCTCGTTGAATTTATATATCTCAAGATATTCAATTTCCTTGCAAATCCAGACATTCCGTACATATATAATCTACACAATTCCCGCGGAATTTACGACATTTTGGATTTTGAATTTCTCCGCAAAACCAGACTTTCCGTACATTTATTATACACAATTTCCCGTTGAATTTACGTAGTTTTGGGTATTCAATTTATCTGCAAATCCAAATAGTCCGTACATTTATTGTACACAATTTCCCATGGAATTTACGCTGTTCTGGATTTTCAATTTATCTGCAAATCCAGATATTCCGTACATATAATGTACATAATTTCCCGTTGAATTTATATATTTCAAGATATTCAATTTCTCTACAAATCCAGACATTCAGTGCATATATAATGTACACAATTCCCGCTGAATTTACGAAATTTTGGATTTTCAATTTCTCCGCAAAACTAGACTTTCCGTACATTTAATGTACACAATTTCCCTATGAATTTACTCAGTTCTGGATTTACAATTTATCTGCAAATCCAGACAGTCCGCACATTTAATGTACACAATTCTCCGTTGAATTTACGCAGTTTCGGATATAAAATTTCTCTTCGAATTTAGACATTCCATACATATATAATTTACACAACTTCGTGCAGAATTTACGAAATTTTGAATATTAAATTTCTCCGCAAAACCAGACATACCATATATTTAATGAATACAATTTCCATTTCATTTTATACAGTTCTGGATTTTCAATTTATCTACAAATCCGGACTGTCCGTATAGTATATGAACACTATTTCCCATTGAATATACGCATTTCTGGATATTCAATTTCTCTGTAAATCAAGACATTCCGTGCATATATAATGTACACAATTCTCGCTGAATTTACGAAATTTTGGAATTTCAATTTCTCCGCAGAACCAGACTTTCCGTACATTTAATGTACACAATTTCTCGTTGAATTTACGCAGTTCTGGGTATTCAATTTATCTGCAAATCCAAACAGTCCGTACATTTATTGTACACAATTTCCCGTGAAATTTACCATGTTCTGGATTTTCAATTTACCTGCAAATACAGATATTCCGTACATATAATGTAAATAATTTCTCGTTGAATTTATATATCTCAAGATTTTCAATTTCTCTGCAAATCCAGACATTTCGTACATATATAATGTACACAATTCCCGCGGAATTTACGAAATTTTGGATTTTCAATTTCTCCGCAAAACCAGACTTTCCGTACATTTAATATACACAATTTCCCGTTGAATTTACGCAGTTCCGAATATTCAATTTTTCCTCAAATTCATACGTTCCATACATATATAATATATACAACTTCGTGCTGAATTTACGAAATTTTGGAAATTAAATTTCTTCGCAAAACCAGACATTCCATATATTTAATGTATACAATTTCCATTTGATTTTATACAGTTCTGGATTTTCAATTTATCTACAAATCCAGTCTGTCCGTATAGTTAATGAACACTATTTCCCACTGAATTTACGCATTTCTGGATATTCAATTTCTCTGCAAATTTAGACATTCCGTACATATAAAATGTACACAATTCTCGCTGAATTTTGGAAATTTTGGATTTTCAATTTCTCCGCAGAACCAGACTTTCCGTACATTTAATGTACACAATTTCCCGTTGAATTTACGTAGTTCTGGGTATTCAATTTATCTGCAAATCCAAACAGTCCGTACATTTTTTGTACACAATTTCCCGTGGAATTTACCATGTTCTGGATTTTCAATTTACCTGAAAATACAGATATTCCGTACATATAATGTAAATAATTTCTCGTTGAATTTATATATCTCAAGATTTGCAATTTCTCTGCAAATCCAGACATTCCGTACATATATAATGTACACAATTCCCGCGGAATTTACGAAATTTTGGATTTTCAATTTCTCCGCAAAACCAGACTTTCCGTACATTTAATATACACAATTTCCCGTTGAATTTACGCAGTTCTGAATATTCAATTTTTCCTCAAATTCATACGTTCCATACATATATAATATATACAACTTCGTGCTGAATTTACGAAATTTTGGAAATTAAATTTCTTCGCAAAACCAGACATTCCATATATTTAATGTATACAATTTCCATTTGATTTTACACAGTTCTGGATTTTCAATTTATCTACAAATCCGGTCTGTCCGTATAGTTAATCAACACTATTTCCCACTGAATTTACGCATTTCTGGATATTCAATTTCTCTGCAAATCTAGACATTCCGTACATATAAAATGTACACAATTCTCGCTGAATTTTGGAAATTTTGGATTTTCAATTTCTCCGCAGAACCAGACTTTCCGTACATTTAATGTACGCAATTTCCCGTTGAATTTACGCAGTTCTGGGTATTCAATTTATCTGCAAATCCAAACAGTCCGTACATTTATTGTACACAATTTCCCGTGAAATTTACGCTGTTCTGGATTTTCAATTTATCTGGAAATCCAGATATTCCGTACATATAATGTAAATAATTTCCCGTTGAATTTATATATTTCAAGATATTCAATTTCTCTGCAAATCCAGATATTCTGTACATATATAACGTACACAATTCCCGCAAAATTTACAGAATTTTGGATTTTCAGTTTCTCCGCAAAACCAGACTTTCCGTACATTTAATGGACACAATTTCCCTATGAATTTACTCAGTTCTGGATTTACAATTTATCTGCAAATCCAGACAGTCCGCACATTTAATGTACACAATTTTCCGTTGAATTTACGCAGTTCCGGATATAAAATTTCTCTTCAAATTCAGACATTCCATACATATATAATATATACAACTTCGTGCTGAATTTACGAAATTTTGGAAATTAAATTTCTCTTCAAAACCAGACATTCCATATATTTAATGAATACAATTTCCATTTCATTTTACACAGTTCTGGATTTTCAATTTATCTACAAATCCGGACTGTCCGTATAGTATATGAACACTATTTCCCATTGAATATACGCATTTCTGGATATTCAATTTCTCTGTAAATCAAGACATTCCGTGCATATATAATGTACACAATTCTCGCTGAATTTACGAAATTTTGGAATTTCAATTTCTCCGCAGAACCAGACTTTCCGTACATTTAATGTACACAATTTCCCGTTGAATTTACGCAGTTCTGGGTATTCAATTTATCTGCAAATCCAAACAGTCCGTACATTTATTGTACACAATTTCCCGTGGAATTTACCATCTTCTGGATTTTCAATTTACCTGCAAATACAGATATTCCGTACATATAATGTAAATAATTTCTCGTTGAATTTATATATCTCAAGATTTTCAATTTCTCTGCAAATCCAGACATTCCGTAAATATATAATGTACACAATTCCCGCGGAATTTACGAAATTTTGGATTTTCAATTTCTCCGCAAAACCAGACTTTCCGTACATTTAATATACACAATTTCCCGTTGAATTTACGCAGTTCCGAATATTCAATTTTTCCTCAAATTCATACGTTCCATACATATATAATATATACAACTTCGTGCTGAATTTACAAAATTTTGGAAATTAAATTTCTTCGCAAAACCAGACATTCCATATATTTAATGTATACAATTTCCATTTGATTTTATACAGTTCTGGATTTTCAATTTATCTACAAATCCAGTCTGTCCGTATAGTTAATGAACACTATTTCCCACTGAATTTACGCATTTCTGGATATTTAATTTCTCTGCAAATCTAGACATTCCGTACATATAAAATGTACGCAATTCTCGCTGAATTTTGGAAATTTTGGATTTTCAATATCTCCGCAGAACCAGACTTTCCGTACATTTAATGTACACAATTTCCCGTTGAATTTACGCAGTTCTGGGTATTCAATTTATCTGCAAATCCAAACAGTCCGTACATTTATTGTACACAATTTCCTGTGAAATTTACGCTGTTCTGGATTTTCAATTTATCTGCAAATCCAGATATTCCGTACATATAATGTAAATAATTTCCCGTTGAATTTATATATCTCAAGATATTCAATTTCTCTGCAAATCCAGACATTCCGTACATATATAATGTACACAATTCCCGCTGAATTTACGCAATTTTGGATTTTCTATTTCTCCGCAAAACCTGACTTTCCGTACATTTAATGTACACAATTTCCCTATGAATTTACTCAGTTCTGGATTTTACAATTTATCTGTAAATCCAGACAGTCCACACATTTATTGTACACAATTTTCCGTTGAATTTACACAGTTCCGGATATTCAATTTCTCTTCAAATTCATACATTCCATACATATATAATACACACAACATCGAGCTGAATTTACGAAATTTTGGATACTAAATTTCTTCGCAGAACCAGACATTCCATATATTTAATGTATACAGTTTCCATTTGACTTTACACAGTTCTGGATTTTCAATTTATCTCCAAATCCAGTCTGTCCGTATAGTTAATGAACACTATTTCCCATTGAATTTACGCATTTCTGGATATTTAATTTCTTTGCAAATCTAGACATTCCGTACATATATAATGTACACAATTCCCGCTGAATTTACGAAATTTTGGATTTTAAATTTCTCCGCAAAACCAGACTTTCCGTACATTTAATGTACACAATTTCTCGATGAATTTACTCAGTTTTGGATTTTCAATTTATCTGCAAATCTAGACAGTCCGTACTTTTAATGTACACAATTTCCCGTCGAATTTACGCAGTTCTAGATTTTCAATTTCTCCGCATATCCAGACATTCCATACATATATAATGTACACAATTTCTCGTTGAATTTACGAAATTTTGAATATTCAATTTCTCCACAAAACCAGACATTCCGTACATTTAATGTACACAATTTCTCGTGGAATTTACGCTGTTCTGGATTTTCAATTTGTCTGCAAATCTAGATATTCCGTACATATAATGCAAATAATTTCCCGTTGAATTTATATATTTCAAGATATTCAATTTCTCTGCAAATCCAGATATTCTGTAGATATATAAGGTACACAATTCCCGCTGAATTTACGGAATTTTGGATTTTCTATTTCTCCGCAAAACCAGACTTTCCGTACATTTAATGTACACAATTTCCATATGAATTTACTCAGTTCTGGATTTACAATTTATCTGTAAATCCAGACTGTCCGCACATTTATTGTACACAATTTTCCGTTGAATCTACGTAGTTCCGGATATTCAATTTCTCTTCAAATTCATACATTCCATACATATATAATATACACAACTTCGAGCTGAATTTACGAAATTTTGGATATTAAATTTCTTCGCAAAACCAGACATTCCATATATTTAATGTATACAATTTCCATTTGATTTTACACAGTTCTGGATTTTCAATTTATCTACAAATCCAGTCTGTCCGTATAGTTAATGAACACTATTTCCCATTGAATTTACGCATTTCTAGATATTCAATTTCTCTGCAAATCTAGACATTCCGTACATATATAATGTACACAATTCCCGCTGAATTTACGAAATTTTGGATTTTAAATTTCTCCGCAAAACCAGACTTTTCGTACATTTATTGTACACAATTTCTCGATGAATTTACTCAATTCTGGATTTTCAATTTATCTGCAAATCTAGACAGTCCGTACTTTTAATGTACACAATTTCCAGTCCAATTTACGCAGTTCTAGATTTTCAATTTCTCCGCATATCCAGACATTCCAAACGTATATAATGTACACAATTTCTCGTTGAATTTACGAAATTTTGGATATTCAATTTCTCCACAAAACCAGACATTCCGTACATTTAATGTACACAATTTCTCGTGGAATTTACGCTGTTCTGGATTTTTAATTTATCTGCAAATCTAGATATTCCGTACATATAATGTAAATAATTTCCCGTTGAATTTATATATTTCAGGATATTCAATTTCTCTGCAAATCCAGATATTCTGTAGATATATAATGTACACAATTCCCGCTGAATTTACGGAAGTTTGGATTTTCAATTTCTCCGCAAAACCAGACTTTCCGTACATTTAATGTACACAATTTCCCTATGAATTTACTCAGTTCTGGATTTACAATTTATCTGCAAATACAGACAGTCCGCACATTTAATGTACACAATTTTCCTTTGAATTTACGCAGTTCCGGATATTCAATTTCTCTTCAAATTCAGACATTCAAATTCAGACATTCCATACATAAATAATATACACAACTTCATGCTGAATTTACGAAATTTTGGATATTAAATTTCTCCGCAAAACCAGACATTCCATATATTTAATGTATACAATTTCCATTTGATTTTACACAGTTCTGGATTTTCAAATTATCTACAAATCCAGACTGTCCGTATAGTTAATGAACACTATTTCCCATTGAATTTACGCATTTCTGGATATTCAATTTCTCTGCAAATCTAGACATTCCGTACATATATAATGTACACAATTCTCGTTGAATTGACGAAATTTTGGATTTTCAATTTCTCCGTAAAACCAGACTTTCCGTACTTTTAATGTACACAATTTCCTGTTGAATTTACGCAATTCTGGGTATTCAATTTATCTGCAAATCCAAACAGTTCGTACATTTATTGTACACAATTTCTCGTGGAATTTACACTGTACTGGATTTTCAATTTATCTGCAAATCCAGATATTCCGTACATATAATGTAAATAATTTCCCGGTGAATTTATATATTTCAAGATATTCAATTTCTCTACAAATCCAGATATTCTGTACATATATAACGTACACAATTCCCGCAGAATTTACGGAATTTTGGATTTTCAATTTCTCCGCAAAACCAGACTTTCCGTGCATTTAATGTACACAATTTCCCTATGAATTTACTCAGTTCTGGATTTACAATTTATCTGTAAATCCAGACAGTCCGCACATTTATTGTACACAATTTTCCGTTGAATTTACGCAGTTCCGGATATTCAATTTCTCTTCAAATTCATACATTCCATACATATATAATATACACAACTTCGAGCTGAATTTACGAAATTTTGGATATTAATTTTTTTCGCAAAACCAGCCATTCCATATATTTAATGTATACAATTTCCATTTGATTTTACACAGTTCTGGATTTTCAATTTATCTACAAATCCAGTCTGTCCGTATAGTTAATGGACACTATTTCCCATTAAATTTACGCATTTCTGGATATTCAATTTCTCTGCAAATCTAGACATTCCGTAAATATATAATGTACACAATTCCCGCTGAATTTACGAAATTTTGGATTTTAAATTTCTCCGCAAAACCAGACTTTCCGTACATTTATTGTACACAATTTCACGATGAATTTACTCAGCTCTGGATTTTCAATTTATCTGCAAATCTAGACAGTCCGTACTTTTAATGTACACAATTTCCAGTCCAATTTACGCAGTTCTAGATTTTTAATTTCTCCGCATATCCAGACATTCCAAACGTCTATAATGTACACAATTTCTCGTTGAATTTACGAAATTTTGGATATTCAATTTCTCCACAAAACCAAACATTCCGTACATTTAATGTACACAATTTCTCGTGGAATTTACGCTGTTCTGGATTTTTAATTTATCTGCAAATCTAGATATTCCGTACATATAATGTAAATAATTTCCCGTTGGATTTATATATTTCAAGATATTCAATTTCTCTGCAAATCCAGATATTCTGTAGATATATAATGTACACAATTCCCGCTGAATTTACGGAATTTTGGATTTTCTATTTCTCCGCAAAACCAGACTTTCCGTACATTTAATGTACACAATTTCCTTATGAATTTACTCAGTTCTGGATTTACAATTTATCTGTAAATCCAGACAGTCCGCACATTTATTGTACACAATTTTCCGTTGAATTTACGCAGTTCCGGATATTCAATTTCTCTTCAAATTCATACATTCCATACATATATAATATACACAACTTCGAGCTGAATTTACGAAATTTTGGATATTAAATTTCACCGCAAAACCAAAAATTCCCTATATTTAATGTATACAATTTCCATTTGATTTTACACAGTTCTGGATTTTCAATTTATCTACAAATCCAGTCTGTCCGTATAGTTAATGAACACTATTTCCCTTTGAATTTACGCATTTCTAGATATTCAATTTCTCTGCAAATCTAGACATTCCGTACATATATAATGTACACAATTCCCGCTGAATTTACGAAATTTTGGATTTTCAATTTCTCCGCAAAACCAGACTTTCCGTACATTTAATGTACACAATTTCTCGATGAATTTACTCAGTTCTGGATTTTCAATTTCTCTGCAAATTTAGACAGTCCGTACTTTTAATGTACACAATTTCCCGTCGAATTTACGCTGTTCTAGATTTTCAATTTCTCCGCATATCCAGACATTCCATACATATATAATGTACACAATTTCTCGTTGAATTTACGAAATTTTGGATATTCAATTTTTCCACAAAACCAGACATTCCGTACATTTAATGTACACAATTTCTCGTGGAATTTACGCTGTTCTGGATTTTCAATTTATCTGCAAATCTTGATATTCCGTACATATAATGTAAATAATTTCCCGTTGAATTTATATATTTCAAGATATTCAATTTCTCTACAAATCCGGATATTCTGTAGATATATAATGTACACAATTCCCGCTGAATTTACGGAAGTTTGGATTTTCAATTTCTCCGCAAAACCAGACTTTCCGTACATTTAATGTACACAATTTCCCTATGAATTTACTCAGTTCTGGATTTACAATTTATCTGCAAATCCAGACAGTCCGCACATTTAATGTACACAATTTTCCGTTGAATTTACGCTGTTCCAGATATTCAATTTATCTTCAAATTCAGACATTCAAATTCAGACATTCCATACATATATAATATACACAACTTCACGCTGAATTTACGAAATTTTGGATATTAAATTTCTCCGCAAAACCAGACATTCCATATATTTAATGTATACAATTTCCATTTGATTTTACACAGTTCTGGATTTTCAAATTATCTTCAAATCCAGACAGTCCGTATAGTTAATGAACACTATTTCCCATTGAATTGACGCATTTCTGGATATTAAATTTCTCTGCAAATCTAGACATTCCGTACATATATAATGTACACAATTCCACCTGAATTTACGAAATTTTGGATTTTAAATTTCTCCGCAAAACCAGACTTTCCGTACATTTAATGTACACAATTTCCTGTTGAATTGACGTAGTTCTGGGTATTCAATTTATCTGCAAATCCAAACAGTTCGTACATTTATTGTACATAATTTCCCGTGGAATTTACGCTGTACTGGATTTTCAATTTATCTGCAAACCCAGATATTCCGTACATATAATGTAAATAATTTCCCGTTGAATTTATATATTTCAAGATATTCAATTTCTCTGCAAATCCAGATATTCTGTACATATATAATGTACACAATTCCCGCAGAATTTACGGAATTTTCGATTTTCAATTTCTCCGCAAAACCAGACTTTCCGTACATTTAATGTACACAATTTCCCTATGAATTTACTCAGTTCTGCATTTACAATTTATCTGCAAATCCAGACAGTCCGCACGTTTAATGTACAGAATTTTCCGTTGAATTTACGCAGTTCCGGATATTCAATTTCTCTTCAAATTCAGACATTCCATACATATATAATATACACAACTTCGTGCTGAATTTACGAAATTTTGGATATTAAATTTCTCCGCAAAACCAGACATTCCATATATTTAATGTATACAATTTCCATTTGATTTTACACAGTTCTGGATTTTCAATTTTTCTTCAAATCCATACTGTCCGTATAGTTAATGAACGCTATTTCCCATTGAATTTACGCATTTCTGGATATTCACTTTCTCTGCAAATCTAGACATTCCGTACATATATAATGTACACAATTCCCGCTGAATTTACAAAATTTTGGATTTTCAATTTCTCCGCAAAACCAGACTTTCCGTACATTTAATGTACACAATTTCCCGATGAAATTACTCAGTTCGGGATTTTCAATTTATCTACAAATCTAGACAGTCCGAACATTTAACTTACACGATTTTTCGTTGAATTTACGCAGTTCTAGATATTCAAATTCTCTGCAAATCAAGATATTCGGTACATATATAATGTACACAATTTATCGTTGAATTTTTGAAATTTTGGATACACAATTTCTCCTCAAAACCAGACATTCCGTACATTTAATGTACACAATTTCTCATTAAATTTAGACAGTTCTGGATTTTCAATTTATTTGAAAATCCAGACAGTCAGTACATTTAATGAACACAATTTCCCGTTGAATTTACGTAGTTCAGGGTATTCAATTTATCTTCAAATCCAAACAGTCCGTATATTTATTGTTCACAATTTCCCGTGGAATTTACGCTGTTCTGGATTTTCAATTTATCTGCAAATCTAGACATTCCGTACATATAATGTACATAACTTCATGTTGAATTTAAATATTTCAAGATATTCAATTTCTTTGCAAATCCAGATATTCCGTACATATATAATGTACACAATTCTCGCTGAATTTACGAAATTTTTGATTTTCAATTTCTCCCCAAAACCAGACTTTCCGTACATTTAATGTACACAATTTCTCGATGAATTTACTCAGTTCTAGATTTTCAATTTATCTGCAAATCCAAACAGTCTGTACATTTAAAGTACAAAATTTCCCATTGAATTTACGTAGTTCTAGATATTCAATTTCTCTGCAAATCCAGTCATTCCGTACATAAACAATTTACACAATCTCGCGTTGAATTTTCGAAATTGTGGATATTCAATTTCTCTGCAAAACCAGACATTCCGTACATTTAATGCACACAATTTCCCTTCAAATTTACGCTGTTCTGGAATTTCAATTTATATGAAAATCCAGATAGTCTTTACATCTAATGTACACAATTTCCCGTTGAATTTGAGCAGTACTGGATATTCAATTTATCTGCAAATTCAAACATTCCGTACATTCGTATTGTACACAATTTCGCTCTGAATTTAAGAAATTTTTGTTATTCAATTTCTCAGCAAAACCAGACATTCCGTTCATTTAATGCAGACATTTTCCCATTGAATTTACGCAATTCTGGATTTTCTATTTATATGCAAATCCAGACAGTCCGTACGTTTAATGTACACAATTTCCCATTGAATTTACGCAGTTCAGGGTATTCAATTTATCTACAAATCCAAACCATCCGTACAACTATTGTACACAATTTCCCGTGGAATTAACGCTGTTCTGGATTTTCAATTTATCTGCAAATTTAGACAATCCGTACAAGTAATGTACACAATTTCCCACTGAATTGACGCTGTTCTAGATATTCAATTTCTCTGCAAATCCAGACATTTCGTACATATATAATGTGCACAATTTCTCTCTGAATTTACGAAATTTTGGATATTCAATTTCTCCACAAAACCGGACATTCCTTACATTTAATGTACACAATTTCCCATTAAATTTACGGAGTTCAGGATTTTCAATTTAGTTGAAATTCCAGACAATTCGTACATTTAATGAACACAATTTTCCGTTGAATTTACGTAGTTCTGGGTATTCAATTTATCTGCAAATCCAAACAGTCCGTACATTTATTGTACACAATTTCCCGTGGCATTTACGCTGTTCTGGATTTTCGATTTATTTGCAAATCCAGACATTCCATACATATAATGTAAATAATTTCACGTTGAATTTATATATTTCAATATATTCAATTTCTCTGCAAATCCAGATATTTCGTACATATATAATGTACTCTATTCTCGCTGAATTTACGAAATTTTGGATTTTCAATTTCTCTGGAAAACCAGACTTTCCGTACATTTAATGTACTCAGTTGCCCGATGAATTTACTAAGTTCTGGATTTTCAATTTATCTGCAAATCCGGACAGTCTGTACATTTAACGAATACAATTTCCCATTGAATTTACGCAGTTCTAGATATTCAATTTCTCTTCAAATCAAGGCATTCCGTACATCTATAATTTACACAATCTCGCGCTGAATTTTCGAAATTGTGGATATTAAATTTCTCAGCAAAACCAGACATTTCGTACATTTAATATACACAATTTGCCTTTAAATTTACGCAGTTCTAGATTTTCAATTTATCTTAAAATCCAGAGAGTCCGCACATTCAATGTACACAATTTTCTGTTGAATTTACGCTGTTCCAGATATTCAATTTCTCTTCAAATTCAGACATTCAAATTAAGACATTCCGTACATATATAATATACACAACTTCACGTTGAATTTACGAAATTTTGGATATTAAATTTCTCCGCAAAACCAGACATTCCATATATTTAATGTATACAATTTCCATTTGATTTTACACTGTTCTGGATTTTCAAATTATCTACAAATCCAGACTGTCCGTATAGTTAATGAACACTATTTCCCATTGAATTTACGCATTTCTGGATATTAAATTTCTCTGCAAATCTAGACATTCCGTACATATATAATGTACACAATTCCCGCTGAATATACGAAATTTTGGATTTTCAATTTCTCCGCAAAACCAGACTTTCCGTACATTTAATGTACACAATTTCCTGTTGAATTGACGCAGTTCTGGGTATTCAATTTATCTGCAAATCCAAACAGTTCGTACATTTATTGTACCCAATTTCCCGTGGAATTTACGCTGTACTGGATTTCCAATTTATCTGTAAATCCAGATATTCCGTACATATAATGTAAATAATTTCCCATTGAATTTATATATTTCATGATATTCAATTTCTCTGCAAATCCAGATATTCTGTACATATATAACGTACACAATTCTCGCAGAATTTACGAAATTTTCGATTTTCAATTTCTCCGCAAAACCAGACTTTCCGTACATTTAATGTACACAATTTCCCTATGAATTTACTCAGTTCTGCATTTACAATTTATCTGCAAATCCAGACAGTCCGCACATTTAATGTACAGAATTTTCCGTTGAGTTTACGCAGTTCCGGATATTCAATTTCTCTTCAAATTCAGACATTCCATACATATATAATATACACAAATTCGTGCTGAATTTACGAAATTTTGGATATTAAATTTCTTTGCAAAACCAGACATTCCATATATTTAATGTATACAATTTCCATTTGATTTTACACAGTTCTGGATTTTCAATTTTTCTACAAATCCAGACTGTCCGTATAGTTAATGAACACTATTTCCCATTGAATTTACGCATTTCTGGATATTCACTTTCTCTGCAAGTCTAGACATTCCGTACATATATAATGTACACAATTCCCGCTGAATTTACCAAATTTTGGATTTTCAATTTCTCCGCAAAACCAGACTTTCTGTACAATTAATGTACACAATTTCCCGATGAAATTACTAAGTTCTGGATTTTCAATTTATCTGCAAATCTAGACAGTCCGAACATTTAATGTACACGATTTTTCGTTGAATTTACGCAGTTCTAGATATTCAAATTCTCTGCAAATCAAGATATTCGGTACATATATAATGTACACAATTTATCGTTGAATTTTCGAAATTTTGGATACACAATTTCTCCACAAAACCAGACATTCCATACATTTAATGTACACAATTTCCCATTAAATTTACACAGTTCCGGATTTTCAATTTATTTGAAAATCCAGACAGTCAGTACATTTAATGAACACAATTTCCCGTTGAATTTACGTAGTTCTGGGTATTCAATTTATCTTCAAATCCAAACAGTCCGTATATTTATTGTTCACAATTTCCCGTGGAATTTACGCTGTTCTGGATTTTCAATTTATCTGCAAATCCAGATATTCTGTACATATAATGTAAATAATTTCCCGTTGAATTTATATATTTCAAGATATTCAATTTCTCTGCAAATCCAGACAGTCCGTACTTTTAATGTACACAATTTCCCGTCGAATTTACGCAGTTCTAGATTTTCAATTTCTCCGCATATCCAGACATTCCATACATATATAATGTACACAATTTCTCGTTGAATTTACGAAATTTTGGATATTCAATTTCTCCACAAAACTAGACATTCCGTACATTTAATGTACACAATTTCTCGTGGAATTTACGCTGCTCTGGATTTTCAATTTATCTGCAAATCTAGATATTTCGTACATATAATGTAAATAATTTCCCGTTGAATTTATATATTTCAAGATATTTAGTTTCTCTGCAAATCCAGATATTCTGTATATATATATAACGTACACAATTCCCGCTAAATTTACGAAATTTTGGATTTTCAATTTCTCCGCAAAACCAGACTTTCCGTACATTTAATGTACACAATTTCCCTATGAATTTACTCAGTTCTGGATTTACAATTTATCTGCAAATCCAGACAGTCCGCACATTTGATGTACACAATTTTCCGTTGAATTTACGTTGTTCCGGATATTCAATTTCTCTCCAAATTCAGACATTCCATACATATATAATATACACAACTTCGTGCTGAATTTACGAAATTTTGGATATTAAATTTCTCCGCAAAACCAAACATTCCATATATTTGATGTATACAATTTCCATTTGATTTTACACAGTTCTGGATTTTCAATTTATCTACAAATCTAGACTGTCCGTATAGTTAATGAACACTATTCCCATTGAATTTACGCTTTTCTGGATATTCAATTTCGCTTCAAATCTAGACATTTCGTACATATATAATGTACACAATTCCCGCTGAATTTACGAAATTTTGGATTTTCAATTTCTCCGCAAAACCATACTTTCCGTACATTTAATGTACACAATTTATCTGCAAATCCAGACAGTCCATACATTTCTTGTATACAATTTCCCGTTGAATTTACGCATTTCTAGATATTCAATTTCTCTGCAAATCCAGACATTCCGTACATATATAATGTACACAATTTCTCGCTGAATTTACGAAATTTTGGATATTCAATTTCCCATCCAAACCAGACATCCCGTACATTTAATGTTCACAATTTCCCCTTAAATTTACACAATTTAGGATTTTCAATTTATTTGAAAATCCAGACAGTCCGTACGTTCAATGAACACAATTTTTAGTTGAATTTACGCAGTTCTAGGTATTCAATTTATCTGACAATCCAAACTGTCCGTACATTTAATGTACACAATTTCCCGCGGAATTTATGCTGTTCTAGATTTTCAATTTATCTGCAAATCTAGACATTCCGTACATATAATGTACATAACTTCGTGTTGAATTTAAATATTTCAAGATATTCAATTTCTTTGCAAATCCAGATATTTCGTACATATATAATGTACACAATTCTCGCTGAATTTACGAAATTTTTTATTTTCAATTTCTCCCCAAAACCAGACTTTCCGTACATTTAATGTACACAATTTCCCGATGAATTTACTCAGTTCTAGATTTTCAATTTATCTGCAAATCCAAACAGTCTGTACATTTAAAGTACAAAATTTCCCATTGAATTTACGTAGTTCTTGATATTCAATTTCTCTGCAAATCCAGTCATTCCGTACATAAACAATTTACACAATCTTGCGTTGAATTTTCGAAATTGTGGATATTCAATTTCTCTGCAAAACCAGACATTCCGTACATTTAATGCACACAATTTCCCTTCAAATTTACGCTGTTCTGGAATTTCAATTTATATGAAAATCCAGATAGTCTTTACATCTAATGTACACAATTTCCCGTTGAATTTGAGCAGTACTGGTTATTCAATTTCACTGCAAATTCAAACATTCCGTACATTCGTATTGTACACAATTTCGCTCTGAATTTACGAAATTTTTGTTATTCAATTTCTCAGCAAAACCAGACATTCCGTTCATTTAATGTAGACATTTTCCCGTTGAATTTACGCAATTCTGGATTTTCTATTTATATGCAAATCCAGACAATCCGTACGTTTAATGTACACAATTTCCCATTGAATTTACGCAGTTCAGGGTATTCAATTTATCTACAAATCCAAACCATCCGTACAACTATTGTACACAATTTCCCGTGGAATTTACGCTGTTCTGGATTTTCAATTTATCTGCAAATTTAGACAATCTGTACATTTAATGTACACAATTTCCCGCTGAGTTGACGCTGTTCTAGATATTCAATTTCTCTGCAAATCCAGACATTTCGTACATATATAATGTACACAATTTCTCTCTGAATTTACGAAATTTTGGATATTCAATTTCTCCACAAAACCGGACATTCCTTACATTTAATGTACACAATTTCCCATTAAATTTACGGAGTTCAGGATTTTCAATTTATTTGAAATTCCAGACAATCCGTACATTTAATGAACACAATTTTTCGTTGAATTTACGCAGTTCTGGGTATTCAATTTATCTGCAAATCCAAACAGTCCGTACATTTATTGTACACAATTTCCCGTGGCATTTACGCTGTTCTGGATTTTCGATTTATCTGCAAATCTAGACATTCCATACATATAATGTAAATAATTTCACGTTGAATTTATATATTTCAATATATTCGATTTCTCTGCAAATCCAGATATTCCGTACATATATAATGTACAAAATTCCCACTGAATTAACGAAATTTTGGATTTTCAATTTCTCCGCAAAACTAGTCATTCCGTACATTTAATGTACACAATTTCCCGTTGAATTTATATATTTCAGGATATTTAATTTCTTTGCAAATTCAGATATTCCATACATATATAATGGACAATATTTCTCGCTGAATTTACGAAATTTTTGATATTCAATTTCTCCGCAAAACCAGACAATCTGTACATTTAATCTACACAATTTCCCGATGAATTAACTCAGTTCTGGATTTTCAATTAATCTGCAAATCCGGATAGTCCGTACATTTAATGTACACAATTTCCCGTTGAATTTACGCTGTTCTGGATATTCAATTTCTTTGCAAATCCAGACATTCTGTACATGTATAATGTACATAATTTCCCACTAAATTTAGGAAATTTTGAATATTAAATTTCTCCGCAAAACCAGACATTCCGTACATTTAATATACACAATTTCCGTTGAATTTTCGCCTCTGGATTTTCAATTTATCTTCAAATCCAGACAGTCCGTACATTTAATGTACACAAATTCCTTTGTAATTTACACATTTCTGGATATTCAATTTCTCTGCAAATCCAGATATTCCGTATGTATAATGTACATAATTTCTTGTTGAATTTACACAAGTCTGGATATTCAATTTCCCAGCAAATAAAGATATTCCGTACATATATAACGTACACAATTTCCCTCTGAATTTTTAAAATTTTTGATATTCAATTTTTCCACAAAACCAGACATTCCGTACATTTAATGTACACAATTTCCAGATGAATTTACGCAGTTATGGATTTTCAATTTATTTGCACATCCAAACATTTCGTACATTTCATTTACATAATTTCCCGTTGAATTTACGTAGTTCTGGATTTTCAATTTATTTGAAAATCCAGACAGTCCGTACATTTAATGAACACAATTTCCCTTTGAATTTACGCAGTTCTGGGTATTCAATTTAACTACAAATCCAAACAGTCCGGACATTTATTGTACACAATTTTCCATTGAATTTACGTTGCTCTGGATTTTAAATTTATCTGCAAATCCCGACATTCCGAACATATAATTTACATAATTTCCCATTGAATTTATATATTTCAAGAAATTCAATTTCTCTGCAAATCCAAATATTCTGTACATATATAATGTACAAAATTCCCGCTGAATTAACGAAATTTTGGATTTTCAATTTCTCCGTAAAACTAGACATTCCGTACATTTAATGTACACAATTTCCCGTTGAATTTATATATTTCAGGATATTTAATTTCTTTGCAAATTCAGATATTCCGTACATATATAATGTACAAAATTTTTCGGTGAAATTACGAAATTTTGGATATTCAATTTCTCCGCAAAACCAGACATTCCATACATTTAATGTACACAATTTCTCGTGGAATTTACGCTGTTCTGGATTTTCAATTTATCTGCAAATCCAAACATTCCGTACTTATAATGTACATAATTTCCCGTTGAAATCATATATTTCACGATATTCAATTTCTCTGAAAATCCAGATATTCCGTACATATATAATGTACATATATAATGTACACAATTCCCGACAAATTTACTCAGTTCTGGATTCTCAATTTATCTGCAAATCTAGACAGTCCAAACATTTAATGTACACAATTTTCCGTTGAATTTACGCAGTTCTAGATATTCAAATTCTCTGCAAATCCAGATATTCAGCACATATATAATGTACACAATTTCTTGCTGAATTTTCAAAATTTTGGATACTTAATTTCTCCTCAAAACCAGACATTCCGTAAATTTAATGTACACAATTTCCCATTAAATTTACACAGTTCCGGATTTTCAATTTATTTGAAAATCCAGACAGTCCGTACATTTAATGAACACAATTTCCCGTTGAATTTACACAGTTCTGGGTATTCAATTTATCTACAAATCCAAACAGTTCGTACATTTATTGTACACAATTTCCCGTGGAATTTACACTGTTCTGGATTTTCAATTTATCTGCAAATCCAGATATTCCGTACATATATTGTAAATAATTTCCCGTTCAATTTATATATTTCAAGATATTCAATTTCTCTGCAAATCCAGATATTCTGTACGTATATAATGTACACAATTCTTGCTGAATTTACAGAATTTTGGATTTTCAATTTCTCCGCAAAATCAGATTTTTCGTACATTTAATTTACACAATTTCCTTATGAATTTACTCAGTTCTGGATTTACAATTTATCTGCAAATCTAGACTGTCCGTATAGTTAATGAAGACTATTTTCCGTTGAATTTATGCAGTTCTAGATTTTCAATTTCTCCGCATATCCAGACATTCCATACATATATGATGTACACAATTTCTCGTTAAATTTACGAAATTTTGGATATTCAATTTCTCCACAAAACCAGACATTCCGTACATTTAATGTACACAATTTCTCGTGGAATTTACGCCGTTCTGGATTTTCAATTTATCTGAAAATCCAAACATTCCGTACATATAATGTACATAATTTCCCGTTGAATTTACGCAGATCTGGATATTCAATTTATCTGCAAATCCAAACAGTCCGTACATTTATTGTACACAATTTCCCGTGGAATTTACACTGTTCTGGATTTTCAATTTATCCGCAAATCCAGATATTCCGTACATATAATGTAAATAATTTCACGTTGAATTTATATATTTCAAGATATTCAATTTCTCTGCAAATCCAGACATTTCGTACATATATAATGTACACAATTTCTCTCTGAATTTACGAAATTTTGGATATTCAATTTCTCCACAAAACCGGACATTCCTTACATTTAATGTACACAATTTCCCATTAAATTTACGGAGTTCAGGATTTTCAATTTATTTGAAATTCCAGACAATCCGTACATTTAATGAACACAATTTCCCGTGGAATTTACACTGTTCTGGATTTTCAATTTATCCGCAAATCCAGATATTCCGTACATATAATGCAAATAATTTCCCGTTGAATTTATATATTTCAAGATATTCAATTTCTCTGCAAATCCAGATATTCCGTACATATATAATGTACACAATTCCTGCTGAATTTACGAAATTTTGGATTTTCAATTTCTCCTTAAAACCAGACTTTCCATACATTTAATGTACACAATTTCCCGATAAATTTACTCAATTCTAGATTTTCAATTTATCTGCAAATCTAGACAGTCCAAACATTTAATGTACACAATTTCCGTTGAATTTACGCAGTTCTAGATATTCAAATTCTCTGCAAATCCAGATATTCGGCACATATATAATGTACACAATTTCTCGCAGAATTTTCAAAATTTTGGATATTCAATTTCTCCTCTAAACCAGACATTCCGTAAATTGAATGTACACAATTTCCCATTAAATTTACACAGTTCCAGATTTTCAATTTCTTTGAAAATCCAGACAGTCCGTACATTTAATGAACACAATTTTCGCTGAATTTACGCAGTTCTGGGTATTCAATTTATCTGCAAATCCAAACAGTCCGTACATTTATTGTACACAATTTCCCGTGGAATTCATGCTGTTCTGCATTTTCAATTTATCTGCAAATCCAGATATTCCGTACATATAATGTAAATAATTTCCCGTTGAATTTATATATTTCAAGATATTCAATTTCTCTGCAAATCCAGATATTCTATACATATATATTGTACACAATTGCCGCTGAATTTACAAAATTTTGGATTTTAAATTTCATTGCAAAACCAGACTTTCCGTACATTTAATGTACACAATTTCCCGATAAATTTACTCAGTTTTGGATTTCATTTTATCTGCAAATCCAGACAGCTCGTACATTTAATGTACACAATATCCCGTTGAATTTATGCAGTTCTAGATATTCAATTTCTCTGCAAATTCAGACATCCGTACATATATAATGTACACAATTTCTCGCTGAATTTACGAAATTTTTGATATTAAATTTCTCCACAAAACCAGACAATCCGTACATTTAATATACACAATTTCCCATTAAATTTACGCAGTTCAGGATTTTCAATTTATTTGAAAATCTAGACAGTCCGTACATTTAATGATCACAATTTTCCGTTGAATTTACGCAGTTCTGAGTATTCAATTTATCCACTAATCCAAACAGTTCGTATATTTAATTTACACAATTTCCCGTGGAATGTACGCTGTTCTGGATTTTCGATTTATCTGCAAATCCAAACATTCCGTACATATAATGCATGTAATTTCCCATTGAATTTATATATTTCAAGATATTCAATTTCTCTGCAAATACAGATATTCCGTGCATATATAATGTACGCAATTCCCGCTAAATTTTCGAAATTTTGGATTTTCAATTTCTCCGCAAAACCAGACTTTCCGTACATTTAATTTACACAATTTCCCGATGAATTTACTCAGTTCAGGATTTTCAATTTATCTGCAAATCCAGACTGTCCATACATTTCCTGTATAAAATTTCCCGCTGAATTTACGCATTTCTAGATATTCAATTTCTCTGCAAATCCAGACATTGCGTGCATATATAATGTACACAATTTCTCGCTGAATATACGAAATTTTGGACATTCAATTTCTCATCCAAACCAGACATCCCGTACATTTAATGTTCACAATTTCCCATTAAATTTACACAATTTAGGATTTTCAATTTATTTGAAAATCCAGGCAGTCCGTACTTTTAATGAACACAATTTTTAGTTTAATTTACGCAGTTCTGGGTATTCAATTTATCTGACAATCCAAACTATCAGTACATTTAATGTACACAATTTCCCGTGGAATTTATGCTGTTTTGGATTTTCAATTTATCTGCAAATCTAGACATTCCGTACATATAATGTACATAATTTCATGTTGAATTCAAATATTTCAAGATGTTCAATTTCTCTGCAAATCCAGATATTCCGTACATATATAATGTACACAATTCTCGCTGAATTTACGAAATTTTGGATTTTCAATTTCTCCCCAAAACCAGACTTTCCGTACATTTAATGTATACAATTTCCCGATGAATTTACTCAGTTTTAGATTTTCAATTTATCTGCAAATCCAGACAGTCTGTACATTTAAAGTACAAAATTTCCCGTTGAATTTACGTAGTTCTTGATATTCAATTTCTCTGCAAATCCAGCCATTCCGTACATAAACAATTTACACAATCTCGCGTTGAATTTTCGAAATTGTGGATATTCAATTTCTCAGCAAAACCAGACATTTCGTACATTTAATGCACACAATTTCCCTTCGAATTTACGCTGTTTTGGAATTTCAATTTATCTGAAAATCCAAATAGTCTTTACATCTAATGTACACAATTTCCCATTGAATTTAAGCAGTACTGGATATTCAATTTCTCTGCAAATCAAAACATTCCGTACATTTGTATTGTACACAATTTCGCTCTGAATTTAAGAAATTTTTGATATTCAATTTCTCAGCAAAACCAGACATCCCGTTCATTTAATGTAGACAATTTCCCGTTGAAATGATGCAATTCTGGATTTTCAATTTATATGCAAATCCAGACAGTCCGTACGTTTAATGTACACAATTTCCCATTGAATTTACGCAGTTCAGGGTATTCAATTTATCTACAAATCCAAACAATCTGTACATTTATTGTACACAATTTTTCGTGGAATTTACGCTGTTCTGGATTTTCAATTTCTCTGCAAATACAGACATTTCGAACATGTAATGTACATAATTTCCCGTTGAATTTATATATTTCAAGATACTCAATTTCTCTGCAAATCCAGATATTCCGTACATATATAATGTACACAATTCCCGCTACATATATGAAATTTTAGATTTTCAATTCCTTCGCAAAACCAGACTTTCCGTACATTTAATGTACACAATTTCCCGATGAATTTACTTAGTTCTGGATTTTAATTTATCTGCAAATCTAGACAGTCCGTACATTTAATGTACACAACTTCCTGTTGAATTTACGCAGTTCTAGATATTCAATTTCTCTGCAAATCCAGACATTCTGTACATATATAATGTACACAATTTCTCTCTGAATTTACGAAATTTTGGTTATTCAATTTCTCCACAAAACCAAACATTCCGTACCTTTAATGTACACAATTTCCCATTAAATTTACGCAGTTCAGGATTTTCAATTTATTTCAAAATACAGACAATCCGTACATTTAATGAACACAATTTTCCGTTGAATTTATGCAGTTCTGGGTATTCAATTTATATGCAATTCCAGACAGTCCGTACGTTTAATGTACACAATTTCCCGTTGACTTTATGCCATTCTGGATTTTCAATTTATCTTCAAATCCAGACATTCCGTACGAATAACGTACATAATTTCCCGTTGAATTTACGTAGGCCTGTTTATTCAATTTCTCCGCAAATCCTAACATTCCATACATTTATAATGTATACAATTTCATGATGAATTTACGCAGTTCTGGATACTCAATTACTCTGCAAATCCAGACATTCCGTACATATATAATGTACACAATTTCTCGCTGAATTTACAAAATTTTGAATATTCAATTTCTCCGCAAAACCAGACATTCTGTACATCTAATGTACACAATTTCCCGTTAAATTTACGCAGTTCAGGATTTCCAATTTATTTGAAAATCCAGACGGTCCGTACATTTAATGAACAAAATTTCCCGTCAAATTTACGCAGTTCTGGGTATTCAATTTATCTGCAAGTCCAAACAGTCGGTACATTTACTGTACACAATTTCCCGTGCCATTTACGCTGTTTTGGATTTTCAATTTATTTGCAAATCCAGACACTTCGAACATATAATGTACATAATTTCCCGTAGAATTTATATATTTCAAGATATTCAATTTTTCTGCAAATCCAGATATTCCGTACATATATAATGTACACAATTCCCGCTACATATATGAAATTTTAGATTTTCAATTTCTTCGCAAAACCAGACTTTCCGTACATTTTATGTACACAATTTCCCGATGAATTTACTTAGTTCTGGATTTTAATTTATCTGCAAATCTAGACAGTCCGTACATTTAATGTACACAACTTCCTGTTGAATTTACGCAGTTCTAGATATTCAATTTCTCTGCAAATCCAGACATTTTGTACATATATAATGTACACAATTTCTCTCTGAATTTACGAAATTTTGGTTATTCAATTTCTCCACAAAACCAAACATTCCGTACATTTAATGTACACAATTTCCCATTAAATTTACGCAGTTCAGGATTTTCAATTTATTTCAAAATACAGACAATCCGTACATTTAATGAACACAATTTTCCGTTGAATTTATGCAGTTCTGGGTATTCAATTTATATGCAATTCCAGACAGTCCGTACGTTTAATGTACACAATTTCCCGTTGACTTTACGCCATTCTGGATTTTCAATTTATCTTCAAATCCAGACATTCCGTATGAATAACGTACATAATTTCCCGTTGAATTTACGTAGGCCTGTTTATTCAATTTCTCCGCAAATCCTAACATTCCATACATTTATAATGTATACAATTTCATGATGAATTTACGCAGTTCTGGATACTCAATTACTCTGCAAATCCAGACATTCCGTACATATATAATGTACACAATTTCTCGCTGAATTTACAAAATTTTGAATATTCAATTTCTCCGCAAAACCAGACATTCTGTACATCTAATGTACACAATTTCCCGTTAAATTTACGCAGTTCAGGATTTCCAATTTATTTGAAAATCCAGACGGTCCGTACATTTAATGAACAAAATTTCCCGTCAAATTTACGCAGTTCTGGGTATTTAATTTATCTGCAAATCCAAACTGTCCGTACATTTACTGTACACAATTTCCCGTGCAATTTACGCTGTTTTGGATTTCCAATTTATTTGCAAATCCAGACATTTCGAACATATAATGTACATAATTTCCCGTAGAATTTATATATTTCAAGATATTCAATTTTTCTGCAAATCCAGATATTCCGTACATATATAATGTACACAATTCCCGCTGAATTTACGAAATTTTGGATTTTAAATTTCTCCGTAAAACCAGACTTTCCATACATTTAATGTACACAATTTCCCGATGAATTTACTCAGTTCTGGATTTTCAATTTATCTGGAAATCTAGACAATCCGTACATTTAATGTACACAATTTACCGTTGAATTTACGCAGTTCTAGATATTCAATGTCTCTGCAAATCCAGATATTTCGTACATATATAATGTACACAATTTCTCTCTGAATTTACGAAATTTTGGATATTCAATTTCTCCACAAAACCAGACATTCCGTAGATTTAATGTACACAATTTTCCCTTAAATTTACGCAGTTCAGGATTTTCAATTTATTTGAAATTCCAGACTGTCCGTACATTTAATGAACACAATTTCCCGTCGAATTTACGCAGTTCTGGGTATTCAATTTATCTGCAAATCCGAACAGTCCGTACATTTAATGTACATAATTTCCCGTGGAATTTATGCAGTTCTGGATTTTCGATTTCTCTGCAAATCCAAACATTCCGAACATCTAATGTACATAATTTCCTGTTGAATTTATATATTTCAAGATATTCAATTTCTCTAAAAATCCAGATATTCCGTATATATATAATGTACACAATTCCCGCTGAATTTACGAAATTTTAGATTTTCAATTTCTCCACAAAACCAGACTTTCCGTACATTTAATGTACACAATTTCCCGATGAATTTACTCTGTTATGGATTTTCAATTTATCTGCAAATCTACACAGTCCATACATTTAATGTACACAAATTCCCGTTGAATTTACACAGTTCTAGATATTCAATTTCTCTGCAAATCCAGACATTCCGTACATATATAATGTACACAATTTCTCGCTGAATTTATGAAATTTTGGATTTTCATTTTCTCCGCAAAACCAGACTTTCCGTACATTTAATGTACATATTTTCCCAAAGAATTTACTCAGTTCTGGATTTTCAATTTATCTGCAAATCTAGACAATCCGTACATTTAATGTACATAATTTCCCGTTGAATTTATGCAGTTCAAGATATTCAATTTCTCTGCAAATCCAGACATTTCGTACATATATAATGTACAAAATTTCTCTCTGAATTTACGAAATTTTGGATATTCAATTTCTCCACAAAACCAGACATTCCGTACATTTAATGTACACAATTTCCCATTAAATTTACGCAGTTTAGGATTTTCAATTTATTTGAAATTCCAGACAGTCCGTACATTTAATGAACGCAATTTCCCGTTGAATTTACGCAGTTCTGGGTATTCAATTTATCTGCAAATCTAAACAGTCCGTACATTTAATGTACACAATTTCCCGTGGAATTTACGCAGTTCTGGATTTTCGATTTATCTGCAAATCCAGACATTCCATACATATAATGTAAATAATTTCACGTTGAATTTATATATTCCAATATATTCAATTTCTCTGCAAATCCAGATATTCCGTACATATATAATGTACTCTATTCTCGCTGAATTTACGAAATTTTGGATTTTCAATTTCTCTACAAAACCAAACTTTCTGTACATTTAATGTACTCAGTTTCCCGATGAATTTACTCAGTTCTGGATTTTGAATTTATCTGCAAATCCAGACAGCCTTTACATTTAACGAACACAATTTCCCGTTCAATTTACGCAGTTCTAGATATTCAATTTCTCTTCAAATCCAGGCATTCCGTACATATATAATTTACACAATCTCGCGCTGAATTTTCGAAATTGTGGATATTAAATTTCTCCGCAAAACCAGACATTTCGTACATTTAATATACACAATTTGCCTTTAAATTTACGCAGTTCTGGATTTTCAATTTATCTTAAAATCCAGACAGTCCGTACATTCAATGTACACAATTTTCTGTTGAATTTAAGCAGTACTGGATATTCAATTTCTATGCAAATCCAAACATTCCGTACGTTTATATTCTACACAATTTCACACTGAATTGACGAAATTTTTGATATTCAATTTCTCCGCGAAATCAGACATTCCGTTCATTTAATGTACACAATTTCCCGTTGAATTTACGGAATTATGGATTTTCAATTTATATGCAAATCCAGACAGTCCGAATGTTTAATGTACACAATTTCCCATTGAATTTATGCTGTTCTGGATTTTCAATTTATCTGCAAATCCAGACATTCCGTACGAATAACGTACATAATTTCCCCTTGAATTTACATGGGTCTGGTTATTTAATTTCTCTGCAAGTCCAGACATTCCATACATTTGAAATGTACACAATTTCACATTCAATTTGCGCAGTTCTGGATATTCAATTTCTCTGCAAATCTAGACATTCCGTACATATATAATGTACACAATTTCTCGCTGAATTTACGAAATTTTGGATATTCAATTTCTTCGCAAAACCAGACATTCTGTACATCTAATGTACACAATTTCCCGTTAAATTTACGCAGTTCATGATTTTCAATTTATTTGAAAATCCAGACAGTCCGTATATTCAATGAACACAATTTCCCGTCGAATTTACGCAGTTCTTAGTATTCAATTTATCTGCAAATCCAAACAGTCCGTACATTTATTGTACACAATTTCCCGTGGAATTTACGCTGTTCTGGATTTTCAATTTATCTGCAAATCCAGACATTTCGAACATATAATGTACATAATTTCCCGTTGAATTTATATATTTCAAGATATTCAATTTCTCTGAAAATCCAGATATTCCGTACAAATATAATGTACACAATTCCCGCTGAATTTACGAAATTTTAGATTTCCAATTTCTCCGCAAAACCAGACTTTCCGTACATTTAATGTACACAATTTCCCGATGAATTTACTCTGTTATGGATTTTCAATTTATCTGCAAATCTAGACAGTCCATACATTTAATGTACACAAATTCCCGTTGAATTTACGCAGTTCTAGATATTCAATTTCTCCGCAAATCCAGACATTCCGTACATATATAATGTACACAATTTCTCGCTGAATTTACGAAATTTTGGATTTTCATTTTCTCTGCAAAACCAGACTTTCCGTACATTTAATGTACATATTTTCCCGATGAATTTACTCAGTTCTGGATTTTAAATTTATCTGCAAATCTAGACAATCCGTACATTTAATGTACACAATTTCCCTTTGAATTTACGCAGTTCAAGATATTCAATTTCTCTGCAAATCTAGACATTCCGTACATATATAATGTACAAAATTTCTCTCTGAATTGTCGAAATTTTGGATATTCAATTTCTCCACAAAACCAAACATTCCATACATTTAATGTACACAATTTCCCGTTGAATTTACGCAGTACTGGATATTCAATTTCTCTGCGAATCCAAACTTTCCGTACATTTATATTGTACACAATTTCGCGCTGAATTGACAAAATTTTTGATATTCAATTGTTCCGCAAAACCAAACAGTCCGTACGTTTAATGTACACAATTTCCCGTTGAATTTAAGCAATTATGGATTTTCAATTTATATGCAAATCCAGATAGTCCGTATGTTTAATGTACACAATTTCCCATTTAATTTATGATGTTCTAGATTTTCAATTTATCTGCAAATTCAGACATTCCGTACATATACAATTTACGCAATCTCACGCTGAATTTTCGTAATTTTGGATATTCAATTTCTCCGCAAAACCAAACTTTCCGTACATTTATATTGTACACAATTTCGCCCTGAATTGACAAAATTTTTTATATTCAATTTTTCCGCAAAACCAGACAGTCCGTACGTTTAATGTACACAATTTCCCGTTGAATTTATGCCTTTCCGGATTTTCAATTTATCTGCAAATTCAGACATTCCGTACGAATAAAGTACATAATTTCCCGTTGAATTTACATATGTCTGGTTATTCATTTTCTCTTCAAATTCAGACATTCCGTACATATACAATTTACACAATCTCAAGCAGAATTTTCGTAATTGTGGATATTCAATTTCTCCGCAAAACCAGACATTCCGTACAATTAATGTACACAATTTCCCGTTGAATTTACATAACTCTGGATTTTCAATTTAAATGCAAATCCAGACAATCCGTATGTTTAAAGAACACAATTTCCATTTGAATTTATGCTGTTCTGGATTTTCAATTTATCTGCAAATCCAGGCATTCGGTACGAATAACGTACATAGTTTGTCGTTGAATTTACATAGGTCTGGTTATTCAATTTCTCTGCAAATCCAGATATTCCGTACATATATAATGTACACAATTCCCGCTGAATTGATGAAATTTTGGATTTTCAATTTCTCCGCAAAACCAGACTTTTTGGACATTTAATGTACACAATTTCCCGATGGATTTACTCAGCTCTGGATTTTAATTTATCTGCAAATCTGGACAGTCCGTCCATTTAATGTACACAATTTCCCATTGAATTTACGCAGTTCTAGATATTCAATTTCTCTGCAAATCCAGACTTTCCGTACATATATAATGTACACAATTTCTCTCTGAATTTACGAAATTTTGGATATTCAATTTCTCCACAAAACCAGACATTATGTACATTTAAAGTACACAATTTCCCATTAAATTTATGCAGTTCAGGATTTTCAATTTATTTGAAAATCCAGACAGTCCGTACATTTAATAAACACAATTTCCCGTTGAATTTACACAGTTCTGGGTATTCAATTTATCTACAAATCCAAATATTCCGTACATTTAATGTACACAATTTCCCATTAAATTTACGCAGTTCAGGATTTTCAATTTATCTGCAAATCCAGACATTCCGAACATATAATGTACATAATTTCCCGTTGAATTTATATATTTCAAGATATTCAATTTCTCTAAAAATCCAGATATTCTGTACATATATAATGTACACAATTCCCGCTGAATTTACGAAATTTTAGATTTTCATTTTCTCCGCAAAACCAGACTTCCCGTACATCTAATGTACACAATTTCCCGATGAATTTACTCTGTTATGGATTTTCAATTTATTTGCAAATCTAGACAGTACGTACATTTTATGTACACAAATTCCCGTTGAATTTACGCAGTTTTAGATATTCAATTTCTCTGCAAATCCAGACATTCCGTACATATATAATGTACACAATTTCTCGCTGAATTTACGAAATTTTGGATTTTCATTTTCTCCGCAAAACCAGACTTTCCGTACATATAATGTACACAATTTCCGGATGAATTTATTCAGTTCTGGATTTTCAATTTATCTGCAAATCCAGACTGTCTGTGCATTTAACGTACACAATTTCCCGTTGAATTTACGCTGTTCTAGATATTCAATTTCTCCGCAAATCCAGAAATTTCGTACATATATAATTTACATAATCTCGCGCTGAATTTTCAAAATTGTGGATATTCGATTTCTCCGCAAAACCAGACACTCCGTACATTTAATGTATAGAATTTCCCTTTGAATTTACGCAGTTCTAGATTTTCAATTTATCAGAAAATCCAAACAGTCCGTACATTTAATGTACACAATTTCCCGTTGAATTTATGCAGTACTGGATATTCAATTTCTCTGCGAATCCAAACTTTCCGTACATTTATGTTGTACACAATTTCGCGCTGAATTGACAAAATTTTTGATATCCAATTTTTCCGCAAAACCAGACAGTCCGTACGTTTAATGTACACAATTTCCCGTTGAATTTATGCCGTTCTGGATTTTCAATTTATCTGCAAATTCAGACATTCCGTACGAATAAAGTACATAATTTCCCGTTGAATTTACATATGTCTGGTTATTCAATTTCTCTTCAAATCCAGACATTCCGTACATATACAATTTACACAATCTCACGCTGAATTTTCGTAATTTTGGATATTCAATTTCTCTGCAAAACCAGACATTCCGTACATTTAATGTACACAATTTCCCATTGAATTTATGTAACTCTGGATTTTCAATTTATATGCAAATCTAGACAATCCGTGTCTTTAAGGAACACAATTTCCATTTGAACTTATGCTTTTCTGGATTTTCAATTTATCTGCAAATCCAGGCATTCGGTACGAATAACGTACATAGTTTGCCGTTGAATTTACATAGGTCTGGTTATTCAATTTCTCTGCAAATCCAGATATTCTGTACATATATAATGTACACAATTCCTGCTGAATTGATGAAATTTTGGATTTTCAATTTCTTCGCAAAACCAGACTTTTTGTACATTTAATGTACACATTTTCCTGATGGATTTACTCAGTTCTGGATTTTCAATTTATCTGCAAATCTGGACAGTCCGTCCATTTAATGTCCACAATTTCCCATTGAAGTTACACAGTTCCAGGTATTTAATTTCTCTGCAAATCCAGACTTTCCGTACGTATATAATGTACACAATTTCTCTCTGAATTTACGAAATTTTGGATATTCAATTTCTCCACAAAACCAGACATTACGTACATTTAATATACACAATTTCCCATTAAATTTATGCAGTTCAGGATTTTCAATTTATTTGAAAATCCAGACAGTCCGTACATTTAATAAACACAATTTCCCGTTGAATTTACGCAGTTCTGGGTATTCAATTTATCTGCAAATCCAAACATTCCATACATTTAATGTACACAATTTCCCATTAAATTTACGCAGTTCAGGATTTTCAATTTATTTGAAATTCTAGACAGTCCGTACATTTAATGAACACAATTTCCTATTGAATTTATGCAGTTCTGGGTATTCAATTTATCTGCAAATCCAAACAGTCCGTACGTTTAATGTACACAATTTCTTCCCGTGGAATTTACGCAGTTCTGGATTTTCGATTTATCTGCAAATCCAGACATTCCATACGTATATTGTAAATAATTCGCAAATCCAGACATTCCATACATATAATGTAAATAATTTCACATTCAATTTATATATTTCAATATATTCAATTTCTTTGCAAATCCAGATATTCCGTACATATATAATGTACTTTATTCTCGCTGAATTTACTAAATTTTGGATTTTCAATTTCTTTGCAAAACCAAACTTTCCGTACATTTAATGTACTCAGTTTCACGATGAATTTACTCAGTTCTGGATTTTCAATTTATCTGCAAATCCAAACAGTTTGTACATTTAACGAACACAATTTCCCATTGAATTTACGCAGTTCTAGATATTCAATTTCTCTTCAAATCCAGGCATTCCGTACATATATAATTTATACAATCTCGCGCTAAATTTTCAAAATTGTGGATATTAAATTTCTCCGCAAAACCAGACATTTCGTACATTTAATATACACAATTTGCCTATAAATTTACGCAGTTCTTGATTTTCAAATTATCTTAAAATCCAGACAGTCCGTACATTCAATGTACACAATTTTCTGTTGAATTTAAGCAGTACTGGATATTCAATTTCTTTGCAAATACAAACATTCTGTACTTTATATTCTACACAATTTCGTGCAGAATTGACGAAATTTTTGATATTCAATTTCTCCGCGAAATCAGACATTCCGTTCATTTAATGTACACAATTTCCCGTGGAATTTACACAATTATGGCTTTCAATTTATATGCAAATCCAAACAGTCCGTACGTTTAATGTACACAATTTCCCATTGAATTTATGCTGTTCTGGATTTTCAATTTATTTGCAAATCCAGACATTCCGTACGAATAACGTACATAATTTCCCGTTGAATTTACACAGGTCTGGTTATTTAATTTCTCTGCAAATCCAGGCATTCCATACATTTGAAATGTACACAATTTCACATTCAATTTGTGAAGTTTTGGATATTCAATTTCTCTGCAAATCTAGACATTCCGTACTTATATAATGTACACAATTTCTCGCTGAATTTACGAAATTTTGGATATTCAATTTCTTCGCAAAACCAGACATTCTGTACATCTAATGTACACAATTTCCCGTTAAATTTACGCAGTTCATGATTTTCAATTTATTTGAAAATCTAGACAGTCCGTATATTCAATGAACACAATTTCCCGTCGAATTTACGCATTTCTGGGTATTCAATTTATCTGCAGATCCAAACAGTCCGTACATTTATTGTACACAATTTCCCGTGGAATTTACGCTTTTCTGGATTTTCAATTTATCTGCAAATCCAGACATTCCGAACATATAATGTACATAATTTCCCGTTGAATTTATATATTTCAAGATATTCAATTTCTTTGAAAATTCAGATATTCCGTACATATATAATGTACACAATTCCCGCTGAATTTACGAAATTTTAGATTTTCAATTTCTCCGCAAAACCAGACTTTCCGTACATTTAATGTACACAATTTCCCGATGAATTTACTCTGTTATGGATTTTCAATTTATCTGTAAATCTAGACGGTCCGTACATTTAATGTACACAAATTCCAGTTGAATTTACACAGTTCTAGATATTCAATTTCTCAGCAAATCCAGACATTCCGTACATATATAATGTACACAATTTCTCGCTGAATTTACGAAATTTTGGATTTTCATTTCCTCCGCAAAACCAGACTTTCCGTACATTTATTGTACACAATTTCCGGATGAATTTACTCAGTTCTGGATTTTCAATTTATCTGCAAATCCAGACTGTCTGTGCATTTAACGTACACAATTTCCCGTTGAATTTACGCTATTCTAGATCTTCAATTTCTCCGCAAATCCAGAAATTCCGTACATATATAATTTACACAATCTCGCGCTGAATTTTCGAAATTGTGGATATTCGATTTCTTCGCAAAACCAGACACTCCGTACATTTAATGTACAGAATTTCCATTCGAATTTACACAGTTCTAGATTTTCAATTTATCAGAAAATCCAGACAGTCCGTACATTTAATGTACAGAATTTCCCGTTGAATTTAAGCAGTACTGGATATTCAATTTCTCTGCGAATCCAAACTTTCCGTACATTTATGTTGTACACAATTTCGCGCTGAATTGACAAAATTTTTTATATTCAATTTTTCCGCAAAACCAGATAGTCCGTACGTTTAATGTACACAATTTCCCGTTGAATTTATGTCGTTCTGGATTTTCAATTTATCTGCAAATTCAGACATTCCGTACGAATAAAGTACATAATTTCTCGTTGAATTTACATATGTTTGGTTATTCAATTTCTCTTCAAATCCAGACATTCCGTACATTTAATGTACACAATTTCCCGTTGAATTTACGTAACTCTGGATTTTCAATTTATATGCAAATCCAGACAGTCCGTACGTTTAAAGAACACAATTTCCATTTGAATTTATGCTGTTCTGGATTTTCAATTTATCTGCAAATCCAGACATTCGGTACGAACAACGTACATAGTTTACCGTTAAATTTACATAGGTCCGGTTATTCAATTTCTCTGCAAATCCAGATATTTCGTACATATATAATGTACACAATTCCCGCTCAATTGATGAAATTTTGGATTTTCAATTTCTCCGCAAAACCAGACTTTTTGTACATTTAATGTACACAGTTTCCCGATGGATTTACTCGGTTCTGGATTGTCAATTTATCTGCAAATCTGGACAGTCCGTCCATTTAACGTACACAATTTCCCATTGAATTTACGCAGTTCTAGATATTTAATTTCTCTGCAAATCCAGACTTTCCGTACATATATAATGTACACAATTTCTCTCTGAATTTACGAAATTTTGGATATTCAATTTCTCCACAAAACCAGACATTACGTACATTTAATGTACACAATTTCCCATTAAATTTATGCAGTTCAAGATTTTCAATTTTTTTTGAAAATCCAGACAGTCCGTACATTTAATAAACACAATTTCCCGTTGAATTTACGCAATTCTGGATATTTAACTTATCTGCAAATCCAAACAGTCCGTACATTTAATGCACACAATTTCCCGAGGAATTTATGCTATTCTAGATTTTCAATTTATCTGGAAATCCAAACATTCCGTACAAAAAATGCACGTAATTTCCTGTTGAATTTATATATTTCAAGATATTCAATTTCTCTGTAAATAGAGATATTCCGTACATATATAATGTACGCAATTCCCACTAACTTTAAGAAATTTTCGATTTTCAATTTCTCCACAAAACCAGACTTTCCGTACTTTTAATGTACACAATTTCCCGATGAATTTACACAGTTCTAAATATTCAATTTCTCTACAAATCCAGACATTCCGTACATATATAATGTACACAATTTCTCGCTAAATTTACGAAATTTTGGATATTCAATTTCTCCGCAAAACCAGACATTCCGTACATTTAATGTACACAGTTTCCCGTTAAATTTACGCAGTTCTGGATTTTCAATTTATTTGAAAATCCGGACAGTCCGTACATTTAATGAACACAATTTCCCTTTGAATTTACGCAGTTCTGGGTATTCAATTTAACTACAAATCCAAACAGTCCGAAAATTTATTGTACACAATTTTCCATGGAATTTAGGCTATTTTGGATTTTAAATTTATCTGCAAATCCCGACATTCCGAACATATAATTTACATAATTTCCCGTTGAATTTATATATTTCAAGATATTCAATTTCTCTGCAAATCCAGATATTCTGTACATATATAATGTACAAAATTCCCGCTGAATTAACGAAATTTTGGATTTTCAATTTCTCCGCAAAACTAGTCATTCCGTACATTTAATGTACACAATTTCCCGTTGAATTTATATATTTCAGGATATTTAATTTCTTTGCAAATTCAGATATTCCATACATATATAATGTACAAAATTTTTCGCTGAATTTACGAAATTTTGGATATTCAATTTCTCCTCAAAACCAGACATTCCGTACATTTAATGTACACAATTTCCCGATGAATTTACTCAGTTCTGGATTTTCAATTAATCTGCAAATCTGGATAGTCCGTACATTTAATGTACACAATTTCCTGTGGAATTTACGCAGTTCTGGATATTCAATTTCTCTTTAAATCAAGACATTCCGTACAAATATAACGTACACAATTTCGCGCTGAATTTACAAAATTTTGGATATTCAATTTCTCCACAAAATCCAACATTCCGTACATTTAATGTACACAATTTCCATTTGAATTTACGCAGTTCTAGATTTTCAATTTATCTGCAAATCCAGACAGTCCATACATTTAATGAACACAATTTCCCGTTGAATTTACGTAGTTCTGGATATTCTATTTCTCTGCAAATCTAGACATTTCGTACATATATAATGTACACAATTTCCCGCTGAATTTTCGAAATTTAGGATAATAAATTTCTCCACAAAACCAGACATTCCGTACATTTAATATACACAATTTCTCGTTAACTTTACGCAGATTGGGATTTTCAATTTATCTGTAAATCCAAACGGTCCGTACAATTAATGAACACAATTTTCGGTTGAATTTACGCTGTTCTGGATATTCAGTGTCTTTGCAAATCTAGACATTCCGTACATAGATAATGTACACAATTTCCCGTTGAATTTACAAAATTTGGGATATTTAATTCCTCCGTAAAACCAGACATTCCGTATAGATAATGTACACAATTTCCAGTTGAATTTAAGCAGTTTTGGATTTTCAAATTTATCTGCAAATCCAGACTATCTGTACATTTAATGTACACAATTTTTCATTGAATTGACGCTGTTCTGGATATTCAATTTCTTTGAAAATCCAGATATTCTGTACGTATAATGTACATAATTTCCCGTTTCATTTACATAGGTTTGGATATTCAATTTCTTTGCAAATCCAGACATTCCGTACATTTATAATGTACACAATTTCCCGGTGAATTTACGAAATTTTGGACATTCAATTTTTCCTCAAAACCAGACATTCCGTACATTTAATGTACACAATTTCCCGATGAATTTACGCAGTTCTGGATATTCAATTTCTTTGCAAATCCAGACACTCTGTACATGTATAATGTACACAATTTCCCACTAAATTTAGGAAATTTTGAATATTAAATTTCTCCGCAAAACCAGACATTCCGTACATTAATATACACAATTTCCCGTTGAATTTACGCATCTGGATTTTCAATTTATCTGCAAATCCAGACAGTCCGTACATTTAATGTACACAAATTCCTTTGTAATTTACACAGTTCTGGATATTCAATTTCTCTGCAAATCCAGATATTCCGTATGTATAATGTACATAATTTCCTATTGAATTTACATAGGTCTGGATATTCAATTTCCTAGCAAATAAAGATATTCCGTACATATATAACGTACGAAATTTCCCGCTGAATTTATAAAATTTTTGATATTCAATTTTTCCACAAAACTAGACATTCCGTACATTTAATGTACACAATTTCCAGATGAATATACGCAGTTACGAATTTTCAATTTATTTGCACATCTAGACATTTCGTACATTTCATTTACATAATTTCCCGTTGAATTTACGTAGTTCTGGATATTCATTTTCTCTGCAAATCCAGACATTCCGTACATTTATAATGTACACAATTTCCCGGTGAATTTACGAAATTTTGGACATTCAATTTTTCCACAAAACCCGACATTCCGTACAATTAATGTACACAATTTCCCGATGAATTTACGTAGTTATGGATTTTCAATTTATTTACATATCCAGACATTCCGTACATTTAATGTACATAATTTCCCGTTGAATTTACGCAGTTTTGGATATCCAATTTCTCTACAAATCCAGACATTCCGTACATAAACAATGTACACAATTTCCCACTAAATTTAGGAAATTTTGAATATTAAATTTCTCCGCAAAACCAAACATTCCGTACATTTAATATACACAATTTCCCGTTGAATTTATGCATTTGGATTTTCAATTTATCTGCAAATCCAGACAGTCCGTACAATTAATGCACACAAATTCCTTTGTAATTTACGCAGTTCTGGATATTCAATTTTTCGGCAAATCCAGATATTCCGTATGTATAATGTACATAATTTCCGGTAGAATTTACATAGGTCTGGATATTTAATTTCCCAGCAAATAAAGATATTCCGTACATATAAAAAGTACACAATTTCCCGCTGAATTTATAAAATTTTGGATATTAAATTTTTCCACAAAACAAGACATTCCGTACATTTAATGTATACAATTTCCAGATGAATTTTCGCAGTTATGGATTTTCAATTTATTTGCATATCCAGACAATTCGTACAATTAATTTACATAATTTCCCGTTGAATTTACACAGTTCAGGATATTCAATTTCTCTGCAAATCCAGACATTCAGTACATATATAATGTACACAATTCCCGCTGAATTTACGAAATTTTGGATTTTCAATTTCTCCGCAAAACCAGACTTTCCGTACATTTAATGTACACAATTTCCCGATGAATTTACTCAGTTCTGGATTTTCAATTTATCTGCAAATCTAGACAGTCCGTACATTTAATGTACACAATTTCCCATTGAATTTACGCAGTTCTAGATTTTCAATTTCTCCGCATATCCAGACATTCCATACATTTAATGTACACAATTCTCGTTGAATTTACGAAATTTTGGATATTCAATTTCTCCACAAAACCAGACATTCCGTACATTTAATGTACACAATTTCTCGCGGAATTAACGCTGTTCTAGATTTTCAATTTATCTGCAAATCCAAACATTCCGTACATATAATGTACATAATTTCCCGTTGAATTTATATATTTCAAGATATTCAATTTCTCTGAAAATCCAGATATTCCATACATATATAATGTACACAATTCCCGCTGAATTTACGAAATTTTGAATATTAAATTTCTCCGCAAAACCAGACATTCCGTACATTAATATACACAATTTCCCGTTGAATTTACGCATCTGGATTTTCAATTTATCTGCAAATCCAGACAGTCCGTACATTTAATGTACACAAATTCCTTTGTAATTTACACAGTTCTAGATATTCAATTTCTCTGCAAATCCAGATATTCCGTATGTATAATGTACATAATTTCCTGTTGAATTTACATAGGTTTGGATATTCAATTTCCCAGCAAATAAAGATATTCCGTACATATATAACGTACGAAATTTCCCGCTGAATTTATAAAATTTTTGATATTCAATTTTTCCACAAAACCAGACATTCCGTACATTTAATGTACACAATTTCCAGATGAATATACGCAGTTACGGATTTTCAATTTATTTGCACATCCAGACATTTCGTACATTTCATTTACATAATTTCCCGTTGAATTTACGTAGTTCTGGATATACAATTTCTCTGCAAATCCAGACATTCCGTACATTTATAATGTACACAATTTCCCGGTGAATTTACGAAATTTTGGACATTCAATTTTTCCACAAAACCCGACATTCCGTACAATTGATGTACACAATTTCCCGATGAATTTACGCAGTTATGGATTTTCAATTTATTTACATATCCAGACATTCCGTACATTTAATATACATAATTTCCCGTTGAATTTATATATTTCAAGATATTCAATTTCTCTGCAAATCCAGACATTCCGTACATATATAATGTACACAATTCTCGCTGAATTTATGAAATTTTGGATTTTCAATTTCTCCGCAAAACCAAACTTTCCGTACATTTAATGTACACAATTTCCCGATGAATTTACTCAGTTCTGGATTTTCAATTTATCTGCAAATTTAGACAGTCCGTACATTTAATGTACACAATTTCCCGTTGAATTTACGTAATTCTAGATTTTCAATTTCTCCGCATATCCAGACATTCCATACATTTAATGTACACAATTCTCGTTGAATTTACGAAATTTTGGATATTCAATTTCTCCAATAAACCAGACATTCCGTACATTTAATGTACACAATTTCTCGCGGAATTTACGCTGTTCTAGATTTTTAATATATCTGCAAATCCAAACATTCCGTACATATAATGTACATAATTTCCCGTTGAATTTATATATTTCAAGATATTCAATTTCTCTGAAAATCCAGATATTCTGTACATATATAATGTACACAATTCCCGCTGAATTTACGAAATTTTGGATTTTCAATTTCTCCTTAAAACCAGACTTTCCGTACATTTAATGTACACAATTTCCCGTTGAATTTACGCAGTTCTGGATATTCAATTTCTCTTTAAATCCAGACATTCCGTACAAATATAACGTGCACAATTTCGCGCTGAATTTACAAAATTTTGGATATTCAATTTCTCCACAACATCAGACATTTCGTACATTTAATGTACACAATTTCCATTTAAATTTACGCTGTTCTAGATTTTCAATTTATCTGCAAATCCAGACAGTCCATACATTTAATGAACACAATTTCCCGTTGAATTTACGTAGTTCTGGATATTCAATTTCTCTGAAAATCTAGACATTTCATACATATATAATGTACACAATTTCCAGCTGAATTTACGAAATTTAGGATAATAAATTTCTCCACAAAACCAGACATTCCGTACATTTAATATACACAATTTCTCGTTAACTTTACACAGATTGGGATTTTAAATTTATCTGTAAATCCAGACAGTCCGTACATTTAATGAACACAATTTTCGGTTGAATTTACGCTGTTCTGGATATTCAGTTTCTCTGCAAATCTAGACATTCCCTACATAGATAATGTACATAATTTCCCGCTGAATTTACAAAATTTTGGATATTCAATTTCTCCGTAAAACCAGACATTCCGTACAGTTAATGTACACAATTTCCTGTTGAATTTACGTAATTTTGGATTTTCAAATTATCTGCAAATCCAGACTATCTGTACATTTAATATACACAAATTTCGTTGAATTTACGCTGTTCTGGATATTCAATTTCTTTGAAAATCCAGATATTCTGTACGTATAATGTACATAATTACCCGTTTAATTTACATAGGTTTGGATATTCAATGTCTCCGCAAATCCAGACATTCCGTACATTTATAATATACACAATTTCCCAGTTAATTTACGAAATTTTGGACATTCAATTTTTCCACAAAACCAGACATTCCGTACATTTAATGTACACAATTTCCCGATGAATTTACGCAGTTATGGATTTTGAATTTATTTGCTTATCCAGACATTCCGTACACTTAATGTACATAATTTTCCATTGAATTTACGCAGTTCTGGATATTCAATTTCTGTGCAAATCCAGACATTCTGTACATGTATAATGTACACAATTTCCCGCTAAATTTAGGAAATTTTGAATATTAAATTTCTCCGCAAAACCAGACATTCCGTACATTAATATACACAATTTCCCGGCGAATTTACGCATCTGGATTTTCAGTTTATCTGCAAATCCAGACAGTCCGTACATTTAATGTACACAAATTCGTTGTAATTTACACAGTTCTGGATATTCAATTTCTCTGCAAATCCAGATATTCCGTATGTATAATGTACATAATTTCCTGTTGAATTTACATAGGTCTGGATATTCAATTTCCCAACAAATAAAGATATTCCGTACATATATCACGTACACAATTTCCCGCTGAATTTATAAAATTTTTGATATTCAATTTTTCCACAAAACCAAACATTCCGTACATTTAATTTACACAATTTCCAGATGAATTTACGCAGTTACGGATTTTCAATTTATTTGCACATCCAGACATTTCGTACATTTCATTTACATAATTTCCCGTTGAATTTACATAGGTCTGGTTATTTAATTTCTCTGCAAATCCAGAAATTCCATACATTTGAAATGTACACAATTTCACATTCAATTTGCGCAGTTCTGGATATTCAATTTCTCTGCAAATCTAGACATTCCGTACATATAAAATGTACACAATTTCTCGCTGAATTTTTGAAATTTTGGATATTCAATTTCTTCGAAAAACCAGACATTCTGTACATCTAATGTACACAATTTCCCGTTAAATTTACGCAGTTCATGATTTTCAATTTATTTCAAAATCCAGACAGTCCGTATATTTAATGAACACAATTTTCCGTCGAATTTACGCAGTTCTGAGTATTCAATTTATCTGCAAATCCAAACAGTCCGTACATTTATTGTACACAATTTCCCGTGGAATTTACGCTGTTCTGGATTTTCAATTTATCTGCAAATCCAGACATTCCGAACATATAATGTACATAATTTCCCGTTGAATTTATATATTTCAAGATATTCAATTTCTCTGAAAATCCAGATATTCCGTACATATATAATGTACACAATTCCCGTTGAATTTACGAAATTTTAGATTTTCAATTTCTCCGCAAAACCAGACTTTCCGTACATTTAATGTACACAATTTCCCGATGAATTTACTCTGTTATGGATTTTCAATTTATCTGCAAATCTAGACAGTCCGTACATTTAATGTACACAAATTCCCGTCGAATTTACGTAGTTCTGGATATTCAATTTCTCTGCAAATCCAGACATTCCGTACATATATAATGTACACAATTTCTCACTGAATTTACGAAATTTTGGAAATTCATTTTCTCTGCAAAACCATACTTTCCGTACATTTAATGTACACAATTTCCGGGATAAATTTACTCAGTTCTAGATTGTCAATTTATCTGCAAATCCAGACTGTCTCTACATTTAACGTACATAATTTCCCGTTGAATTTACGCTGTTCTAGATATTCAATTTCTCCGCAAATCCAGAAATTCCGTACATATATAATTTACACAATCTCGTGCTGAATTTTCGAAATAATGGATATTCGATTTCTCCACAAAACCAAACACTCCGTACATTTAATGTACCGAATTTCCCTTTGAATTTACGCAGTTCTAGATTTTCAATTTATCAGAAAATCCAAATAGTTCGTACATTTAATGTACACAATTTTCCGTTGAATTTAAGCAGTACTGGATATTCAATTTCTCTGCGAATCCAAACTTTCCGTAAATTTATATTGTACACAATTTCGCGCTGAATTGACAAAATTTTTGATATTCAATTTTTCCGCAAAACCAGACAGTCCATACGTTTGATGTACACAATTTCCCATTCAATTTATGCCGTTCTGGATTTTCAATTTATTTGCAAATTCAGACCTTCCGTACGAATAAAGTACATAATTTCCCGTTGAATTCACATACGTCTGGTTATTCAATTTCTCTTCAAATCCAGACATTCTGTACATATACAATTTACACAATCTCACGCTGAATTTTCGTAATTGTGGATATTCAATTTCTCCGCAAAACCAGACATTCCCTACATTTAATGTACACAATTTCCCGTTGAATTTACGTAACTCTGGATTTTCAATTTATATGCAAATCCAGACAGTCCGTACGTTTAAAGAACACAATTTCCAATTAAATTTATGCTGTTCTGGATTTTCAATTTATCTGCAAATCCAGGCATTCGGTTCGAATAACGTACATAGTTTGCCGTTGAATTTACATCGGTCTGGTTATTCAATTTCTCAGCAAATCCAGATATTCCGTACATATATAATGTACACAATTCCCGCTGAATTGATGAAATTTTGGATTTTCAATTTCTCCGCAAAACCAGACTTTTTGTACATTTAATGTACACTATTTCCCAATGGATTTACTCAGTTCTGGATTTTCAATTTATCTGCAAATCTGGACAATCCGTCCATTTAATGTACACAATTTCCCATTGAATTTACGCAGTTCTAGATATTTAATTTCTCCACAAAACCAGACATTACGTACATTTAATGTACACAATTTCCCATTAAATTTATGCAGTTCAGGGTTTTCAATTTATTTGAAAATCCAGAAAGTCCGTACATTTAATAAACACAATTTTCCGTAAAATTTACACAGTTCTGGATATTTAACTTATCTGCAAATCCAAACAGTCCGTACATTTAATGTACACAATTTCCCATGGAATTTATGCTGTTCTGGATTTTCAATTTATCTGGAAATCCAAACATTCCGTACAAATAATGCACGTAATTTACAGTTGAATTTATATATTTCAAGATATTCAATTTCTCTGCAAATTGAGATATTCCGTACATATATAATGTACGCAATTCCCACTGAATTTAGGAAATTTTCGATTTTCAATTTCTCCGCAAAACCAGACTTTTCGTACATTTAATGTACACAATTTCCCGATGAATTTACACAGTTTTGAATATTCAATTTCTCTACAAATCCAGACATTCCGTACATATATAATGCACCCAATTTCTCGCTGAATTAACGAAATTTTGGATATTCAATTTCTCCGCAAAACCAGACATTCCGTACATTTAATGTACACAGTTTCCTGTTAATTTTACGCAGTTCTAGATTTTCAATTTATTTGAAAATCCTGACAGTCCGTACATTTAATGAACACAATTTCCCTTTGAATTTACGCAGTTCTGGGTATTCAATTTAACTACAAATCCAAACAGTCCGAACATTTATTGTACACAATTTTCCATGGAATTTACGCTGTTCTAGATTTTAAATTTATCTGCAAATCCCGACAATCCGAACATATAATTTACATAATTTCCTGTTGAATTTATATATTTCAAGATATTCAATTTCTCTGCAAATCCAGATATTCTGTACATATATAATGTACAAAATTCCCGCTGAATTAACGAAATTTTGGATTTTCAATTTCTTCGCAAAACCAGACTTTCCGTACATTTAATGTACACAATTTCCCTATGAATTTTCTCAGTTCTGGATGTTCAATTTATCTGCAAATCTAAACAGTCCGTACATTTAATGTACCGAATTTTCCGTTGAATTTACGCAGTTCTAGATATTTAATTTCTCTACAAATCCAGACATTCCGTACATATGTAACGTACACAATTTCTCACTGAATTTACGAAATTTTGGATATTCAGTTTCTCCACAAAACCAGACATTCCGTACATTTAATGTACAAAATTTCCCATTAAATTTACGCAGTTCAGGATTTTCAATTTATTTGATAATCCAGACAGTCCGTATATTTAATGAAAACAATTTCCCGTTGTATTTACGCAATTCTGGTTATTCAATTTATCTACAAATCCAAACAGTCCGTACATTTAATGTACACAATTTCCCCTGGAATTTACGCTGTTCTGGATTTTCAATTTATCTGCAATTCCAGACATTCCGTACATATAATGTACATAATTTACAGTTGAATTTATATATTTCAAGATATTCAATTTCTCTGCAAATCTAGATATTCCGTACATATATAACGTACACAATTCCATAGAATTTACGACATTTTGGATTTTTAATTTCTTCGCAAAACCAGACTTTTCGTACATTTAGTGTACACAATTTGCCTATGAATTTACTCAGTTCCGAATTTTCGATTTATGTGCAAATCTAGACAGTCTGTACATTTAACGTGCACAATTTCCCGTTGAATTTACACAGTTCAAGATATTCAATTTCTCTGCAAATCCAGATATTCTGTACATATATAATTTACACAATCTCGCGCTGAATTTACGAAATTTTTGATATTCAATTTCTCCCCAAAACCAGACATTCCGTTCATTTAATATACATAATTTCCCGTTGAATTTACGTAACTCTAGATTTTCTATTTATATGCAAATCCAGACGGACCGTACGTTGAAAGTACACAATTTCCAGTTGAATTTATGCTGTTCTGGATTATCAATTTATCTACAAATGCAGACATTCGGTACGAATAACGTATATAATTTGCCGTTGAATTTACATAGGTTTGGCTATTCAATTTCTCTACAAATCGAGATATTCCGTACATATATAATGTACACAATTCCCGCTGAATTTACGAAATTTTGGATTTTCAATTTCTCCGCAAAACCAGACTTTCCGTACATTTAGTGTACACAATTTCTCGATGAATTTACTCAGTTCTGGATTTTCGATTTATCTGCAAATCTAGACAGTCTGTACATTTAATGTACACAATTTCCCGTTGAATTTACACAGTTCTAGATATTCAATTTCTCGGCAAATACAGACATTCCGTACATATATAACTTACACAATCTCGCGCTAAATTTTCGAAATTGTGGATATTCAATTTCTCCACAAAGCCAGACATTCCGTACATTTAATGTACACTATTTCCCTTTGAATTTACGCAGTTCTGGATTTTCAATTTATCTGAAAATCCTGACAGTCCGTGCATTTAATGTACACAATTTCCCATTGAATTTAAGCAGTACTGGATATTCAATTTCTCTGCAAATCCAAACATTCCGTACATTTCTACTGCACACAATTTCGTGCTGAATTTACGAAATTTTTTATATTCAATTTGTCCGCAAAACCAGACATTTAGTTCATTTAATGTACACAATTTCCCGTTGAATTTACGTAACTCTAGATTTTCTATTTATATGCAAATCCAGACAGTCCGTACGTTTATAGTGCTCAATTTCCAGTTGAATTTATGCTGTTCTGGACTTTCAATTTATCTGCAAATGCAGACATTCAGTACGAATAACGTATATAATTTGCCGTTGAATTTACATAGGTCTGGCTATTCAATTTCTCTGTAAATCCATATATTCCGTACATATATAATGTGCACAATTCCCGCTGAATTTAAGAAATTTTGGATTTTCAATTTCTCCGCAAAACCAGACTTTTCGTACATTTAATGTACACAATTTCCCGATGAATTTACACAGTTCTGGATTTTCAATTTATCTGCAAATCTGGACAGTCCGTACATTTAATGAACACAATTTCCAGTTGAATTTACGTTGTTCTATATATTTAATTTCTCTGCAAAGCCAGACATTCCGTACATATAATGTACGTAATTTCCCGTTGAATTTATATATGTCAAGATATTCAATTTCTCTGCAAATAGAGATATTCCGTACATATATAATGTACACAATTTCCGCTGAATTTACAAAATTTTGGATTTTCAATTTCTCCGCAGAACCAGACTTCTGTACATTTAGTGTACACAATTTCCCGATGAATTTACTCAGTTTTGGATTTTCGATTTATCGACAAATCTAGACAGTCTCTACATTTAACGTACAAAATTTCCCGTTGAATTTACACAGTTCTAGACATTCAATTTCTCTGCAAATCCAGACATTCCGTACATATATAATTTACACAATCTCTCGCTGAATTTTTGAAATTGTGGATATTAAATTTCTCTACAAAACAGACATTCCGTACATTTAATGTACACAATTTCCCTTTGAATTTACGCAGTTCTTGATTTTCAATTTATCTGAAAATCCAGACAGTCCGCACATTTAATGTACACAACTTCCCATTGAATTTATGCAGTACTGGATATTCAATTTCTCTGCAAAATCCAAATATTCCGTACAGATCTACTGCACACAATTTCGTGCTGAATTTACGAAATTTTTGATATTCAATTTCTCCGTAAAACCAGACATTCCGTTCATTTAATGTACACAATTTCCCGTTGAATTTACGTAACTTTGGATTTTCAATTTATATGCAAATCCAGGCAGTCTGTACGTTTAAAGTACTCCATTTCCAATTGAATTTATGCTGTTCTGGATTTTCATTTTATCTGCAAATCCAGGCATTCGGTACGAATAACGTACATAATTTGCCGTTGAATTTACATAGGTCTGGTTATTCAATTTCTCTGCAAATCGAGATATTTCGTACATATATATTGTACACAATTCCCCTTAAATTGAAGAAATTTTGGATTTTCAATTTCTCCGCAAAACCAAACTTTTCGTACATTTAATGTACACAATTTCCCTATGAATTTACACTGCTCTGGATTTTCAATTTATCTGCAAATCTGGACAGTCCGTACATTTAATGAACACAATTTCCCGTTGAATTTACGCTGTTCTATATATTTAATTTCTCTTCAAAGCCAGACATTCCGCACATATATAATGTACACAATTTCTCTCTGAATTTACGAAATTTTGGAAATTCAATTTCTCCACAAAACCAGACATTCCGTACATTTAATGTACTCAATTTCCCATTAAATTTACGCAGTTCAGGATTTTCAAATTATTTGAAAATCCAGACAGTCCGTACATTTAATGAACACAATTTCCCGTTGAATTTACGCATTTCAGGGTATTCAATTTATCTGCAAATCCAAACAGTCCGTACGTTTAATGCACACAATTTCCCGTGGAACTTTCGCTGTTCTGGATTTTCAATTTATCTGCGAATCCAGACATTCCGTACATATAATGTAAATAATTTACCGTTGAATTTATATATTTCAAGGTATTCAATTTCTCTGCAAATCCAGATATTCCGTATATATATAATGTACACAAATCCGCTGAATTTACGAAATTGAGAATATTCAATTTCTCCGCAAAACCAGACATTCCGTACATTTAATGTACACAATTTCCCTTCGAATTTACGCAGTTCTGGATTGTCAATTTATCTGAAAATCCAGACAGTCCGTACATTTAATGTACACAATTTCTTGTTGAATTTAAGCAGTACTGGATATTCAATTTCTCTGCAAATCCAAGCATTCCGTACATTTCTATTGCACCCAATTTCGTGCTGAATTTACGAAATTTTTGATATTCAATTTCTCCGCAAAACCAGACATTCCGTTCATTACTGTACGCAATTTCCCGTTGAATTTACATAACTCTGGAATTTCAATTTATATGCAAATCCAAACAGTCTGTACGTTTAAAGTACACAATTTCCAATTGAATTTACTCTGTTATGGATTTTCAATTTATCTGCAATTCCAGGCATTCGGTACGAATAACGTACATAATTTGCCGTTGAATTTACATAGGTCTGGTTTTTCAATTTCTCTGCAAATCCAGATATTCCGTACATATATGATGTACACAATTCCCATTGAATTGACGAAATTTTGGATTTCCAATTTCTTTGTAAAACCAGACTTTTCGTATATTTAATGTACACAATTTCCTGATGAATTTACTCAGTTCTGGATTTTCAATTTATCTGCAAATCTAGACACTCCGTACATTTAATGTACCCAATTTCGTGTTGAATTTACGCTGTTCTAGATATTTAATTTCCCTGCAAATCCAGACATTCCGTACATATATAATGTACACAATTTCTCTCTGAATTTACGAAATTTTGGATATTCAATTTCTCCACAAAACCAGACATTCCGTACATTTAATGTACACAATTTCCCATTAAATTTTTGCAGTTCAGGATTTTCAATTTATTTGAAAATCCAGACACTCCGTACATTTAATGAACACAATTTCCCGTTGAATTTACGCAGTTCTGGGTATTCAACTTATCTGCAAATCCAAACAGTCCGTACATTTAACGTACACAACTTCCAGTGGAATTTTCGCTGTTTTGTATTTTCAATTTATCTGCAAATCCAGACATTTCGTACGTATAATGCACGTAATTTCCCATTGAATTTATATAATTCAAGATATTCAATTTCTCTGCAAATCGAGATATTCCGTACATATATAATGGGCACAATTCCCGCTGAATTTATGAAATTTTCGATTTTCAATTTCTACGCAAAACCAGACTTTCCGTACATTTAATGTACAATTTTTCCCGATGAATTTACTCAGTTCTGGATATTTAATTTCTCTACAAATCCAGACATTCCGTACATATATTATATACACAATTTCTTGCTAAATTTACGGAATTTTGGATATTCAATTTCTCCGCAAAACCAGACATTCCGTACGTTTAATGTAAACAATTTCCCATTAAATTTACGCAGTTCAGGATTTTCAATTTATTTGAAAATCCAGACAGTCCAAACATTTAATGAACTCTATTTCCCGTTGAATATACGCAATTCTGGGTATTCAATTTATTTGCAAATCCAAACAGTCTGTACATTTATTGTACACAATTTTCCGTGGAATTTACGCTGTTCTGGATTTTCAATTTATCTGCAAATCCCAACATTCCGAACATATAATGTACATAATTTCCCGTTAAATTTATATATATCAAGGTATTCAATTTCTCTGCAAATCCAAATATTCTGTACATATATAATGTACACAATTCCCGCTGAATTGACGAAATTTTGGATTTTCAATTTCTTTGCAAAACCAGAATTTCCGTACATTTAATGTACAAACTTTCCCAATGAATTTACTTAGTTCCGGATTTTCAATTTATCTGCGAATCTAGACAATCCGTACAGTTAATGTACACAATTTCCCGTTGAATTTACGCAGTTCTAGATATTCAATTTCTCTGCAAATCCAGACATTCCGTACATATATAATTTACACAGTCTCGTACAGAATTTTTGAAATTGTGGATATTCAATTTCTCCGCAAAACCAGACATTCTGTACATTTAATGTACACAATTTCCCATTGAATTTACACAGTTCTGGATTTTCAATTTATCTGAAAATCCAAACAGTCCGTACATTTAATGTACACAATTTCCCGTTGCATTTAAGCAGTACTGGATATTCAATTTCTCTGCAAATCGAAACTTTCCGTACATTTATATTGTACACAATTTCGCGCTGAATTGACAAAATTTTTGATATTCAATTTCTCCGCAAAACCAGATATTCCGTTCATCTAATGTACACAATTTCCAGTTGAATTTACGTAATTCTGAATTTTTAATTTATATGCAAATACAGACAGTCCGTACGTTTAATGTACACAATTTCCCGTTGAATTTATGCCGTTCTGGATTTTCAATTTATCTGCAAATTCAAACATTCCGTACAAATAAAGTACGTAATTTCCCGTTGAATTTACATATGTCTGGTTATTCAATTTCTCTGCAAATCCAGACATTCCGTACATATATAATTTACACAATTTCGTTCGGAATTTACGAAATTTTTTGTATTCAATTTCTCCGCAAAACTAAACATTCTGTTCATTTAATGTACACAATTACCTGTTGAAGTTACGTAACTCTGGATTTTCAATTTATATGCAAATCCAGGCAGTCCGTACGTTTAAAGTACTCAATTTCCAATTGAATTTATGTTGTTCTGGATTTTCATTTTATCTGCAAATCTAGGCATTCGGTACGAATAACGTACATAATTTGCCGTTGAATTTACATAGGTATAGTTATTCAATTTCTCTACAAATCGAGATATTCCGTACATATATAATGTACACAATTCCCCCTAAATTGAAGAAATTTTGGATTTCCAATTTCTTCGCAAAACCAAACTTTTCGTACATTTAATGTACATAATTTCCCTATGAATTTACACAGCTCTAGATTTTCAATTTATCTGCAAATCTGGACAGTCCGTACATTTAATGAACACAATTTCCCGTTGAATTTACGCTGTTCTATATATTTAATTTCTCTGCAAAGCCAGACATTCCGCACATATATAATGTACACAATTTCTCTGTGAATTTACGAAATTTTGGAGATTCAATTTCTCCATAAAACCAGATATTCCGTACATTTAATGTACACAATTTCCCATTAAATTTATGCAGTTCAGGATTTTCAAATTATTTGAAAATCCAGACAGTCCGTACATTTAATGAACGCAATTTCCCGTTGAATTTACGCAGTTCAGGGTATTCAATTTATCTGCAAATCCAAAAAGTCCGTACGTTTAATGCACACAATTTCCCGTGGAATTTTCACTGTTCTGGATTTTAAATTTATTTGCGAATCCAAACATTCCGTACATATAGTGTAAATAATTTACCGTTGAATTTATATATTTCAAGGTATTCAATTTCTCTGCAAATCCAGATATTCCGTACGTATATAATGTACACAAATACGCTGAATTTACGAAATTGAGGATATTCAATTTCTCCGCAAAACCAGACATTCCGTACATTTAATGTACACAATTTCCCTTTTAATTTATGCAGTTCTGGATTGTCAATTTATCTGAAAATCCAGACAGTCCGTATATTTAATGTACACAATTTCTCGTTAAATTTAAGCAATACTGGATATTCAATTTCTCTGCAAATCCAAACATTCCGTACATTTCTATTGCACCCAATTTCGTGCTGAATTTACGAAATTTTTGATATTCAATTTATTCGCAAAACCAGACATTCCGTTCATTTAATGTACACAATTTCCCATTGAATTTACGTAACTCTGGATTTTCAATTTATATGCAAATCCAAACAGTCCGTACGTTTAAAGTACACAATTTCCAATTGAATTTACTCTGTTTTGGATTTTCAATTTATCTGCAATTCCAGGCATTCGGTACGAATAACGTACATAAATTGCCGTCGAATTTACATAGGTCTGGTTTTTCAATTTCCCTGCAAATCCAGATATTCCGTACATATATAATGTACACAATTCCCGTTGAATTGACGAAATTTTGGATTTTCAATTTCTCTGTAAAACCAAACTTTTCGTATATTTAATGTACACAATTTCCCGATGAATTTACTTAGGTATGGATTTTCAATTTTTCAGCAAATCTGGACAGTCCGTACATTTGATGTACACAATATCCCGTTGAATTTACGCTGTTCTAGATATTTAATTTCTCTGCAAATCCAGACATTTCGTCCATATAAAATGTACACAATTTCTCTCTGAATTTACGAAATTTTGGATATTCAATTTCTCCACAAAACCAGACATTCTGTACATTTAATGTACACAATTTCCCATTAAATTTATGTAGTTCAGGATTTTCAGTTTCTTTGAAAATCCAGACAGTCTGTACATATAATGCACGTAATTTCCCGTTGAATTTATATATTTCAAGATATTCAATTTCTCTGCAAATCGAGATATTCCGTACATATATAATGTACACAATTCCCGCAGAATTTATGAAATTTTGGATTTTCAATTTCTCTGGAAAACCAGACTTTCCGTACATTTAGTGTACACAATTTCCCGATGAATTTACTCAGTTCTGGATTTTCGATTTATCAGCAAATCTAGACAGTCAGTACATTTAACGTACACAATTTCCCGTTGAATTTACACAGTTCTAGATATTCTATTTCACTGCAAACGCAGACATTCCATACATATATAAGTTACACAATCTCGCGCTGAATTTTCGAAATTGTGGATATTCAATTTCTCCACAAAACCAGACATTTCGTACATTTAATGTACACAATTTCCCTTTGAATTTACGCAATTCTAGATTTTCAATTTATCTGAAAATCCAGACAGTCTGTACATTTAATGTACACAATTTCCCGTTGAATTTAAGCAGTACTGGATATTCAATTTCTCTGCAAATCCAAACATTTCGTACATTTCTACTACACACAATTTCGTGCTAAATTTACAAAATTTTTTATATTCAATTTCTCTGCAAGACCAGACATTCCGTTCATTTAATGTACACAATTTCCCGTTGCATTTACGTAACTCTAGATTTTCTATTTATATGCAAATCCAGACAGTCCGTACGTTTAAAGTACACAATTTTCGGTTGAATTTATGCTGTTCTGGATTTTCAATTTATCTGCAAATGCAAACGTTCAGTACGAATAACGTATATAATTTGCCGTTGAATTTACATAGGTCTGGCTCTTCAATTTCTCTACAAATCAAGATATTCCGTACATATATAATGTACACAATTCCCGCTGAATTTAAGAAATTTTGGATTTTCAATTTCTCCGCAAAACCAAACTTTTCGTACATTTAATGTACACAATTTCTCGATGAATTTACATAGCTCTGGATTTTCAATTTATCTGCAAATCTGGACAGTCCGTACATTTAATGAACACAATTTCCCGTTGAATTTACACTGTTCTATATATTTAATTTCTCTGCAAAGCCAGACATTCCGTACATATATAATGTACACAATTTCTCTCTAAATTTACGAAATTTTGGAGATTCAATTTCTCCACAAAACCAGACATTCCGTACATTTAATGTACACAATTTCCCATTAAATTTACGCAATTCAGGATTTTCAAATTATTTGAAATTCCAAACAGACCGTACATTTAATGAACACAATTTCCCGTTGAATTTACGCAGTTCAGGGTATTCAATTTATCTGCAAATCCAAATAGTCCGTACGTTTAATGCACACAATTTCCAGTGGAATTTATGCTCTTCTGGATTTTCAATTTATCTGCGAATCCAGACATTCCGTACATATAATGTAAATAATTTACCGTTAAATTCATATATTTCAAGATATTCAATTTCTCTGCAAATCCAGATATTCCGTACATATATAATGTACAAAAATCCGCTGAATTTACGAAATTGTGGATATTCAATTTTTCCGCAAAACCAGACATTCTGTACATTTAATATACACAATTTCCCTTTGAATTTACGCAGTTCTGGATTTTCAATTTATCTGAAAATCCAGACAGTCCGTACATTTAATGTACACAATTTCTCGTTGAATTTAAGCATTACTGGATATTCAATTTCTCTGCAAATCTAAACATTCCGTACATTTCTATTGCACACAATTTCGTGTTGAATTTACGAAATTTTTAATATTCAATTTCTCCGCAAAACCAGACATTCCGTTCATTTAATGTACGCAATTTCCCGTTGAATTTACGTAACTCTGGATTTTCAATTTATATGCAAATCCAGACAATCCGTACGTTTAAAGTACACAATTTCCAATTGAATTTACGCTGTTCTGGATTTTCAAGTTATTTGCAATTTCAGGCATTCGGTAAGAATAATGTACATAATTTGCTGTTGAATTTACATAGGTCTGGTTTTTCAATTCCTCAGTGAATCCAGATATTCCGTACATATATAATGTACACAATTCCCGTTGAACTAACAAAATTTTGGATTTTTAATTTCTCTGCAGAACCAGACTTTTCGTATATTTAATGTACACAATTTCAAGATGAATTTACTCAGTTCTGGCTTTTCTATTTATCTGCAAATCTGGACACTCCATTCATTTAATGTACCCAATTTCTCGTTGAATTTACGCTGTTCTAGATATTTAATTTCCCTCCAAATCCAGACATTCCGTACGTATATAATGTACATAATTTCTCTCTAAATTTATGAAATTTCGGATATTCAATTTCTACACAAAACCAGACATTACGTACATTTAATGTACAAAATTTCCCATTAAATTTTTGCAGTTCAGGATTTTCAATTTATTTGAAAATCCGGACAGTCCGTACATTTAATGAACACAATTTCCCGTTGAATTTACGCAGTTCTGGGTATTCAACTTATCTACAAATCCAAACAGTCCGTACATTTAATGTACACAACTTCCCGTAGAGTCTACGCTGTTCTGGATTTTCAATTTATCTGCAAATCCAGAGATTCCGTACATATAATGCACGTAATTTCCCATTGAATTTATATAATTCAAGATATTCAATTTCTCTGCAAATCGAGATATTCTGTACATATATAATGTAAACAATTCCCGCTGAATTTATGAAATTTTTGATTTTCAATTTCTCCGCAAAACCAGAATTTTCGTACATTTAATGTACAATTTTTCCTGATGAATTTACTCAGTTCTGGATATTCAATTTCTCTGCAAATCCAGACATTCCGTACATATATAATGTACACAATTTCTCGCTGAATTTACGAAATTTTGGATATTCAATTTCTCCGCAAAACCAGACATTCCGTACATTTAATGTAAACAGTTTCCCGTTAAATTTACGCAGTTCAGGACTTTCAATTTATCTGCAAATCCAGACATTCCGTACATATAATGTACGTAATTTCCCGTTGAATTTATATATGTCAAGATATTCAATTTCTCTGCAAATCGAGATATTCCGTACATATATAATGTACACAATTCCCGCTGAATTTACAAAATTTTGGATTTTCAATTTCTCCGCAAAACCAGACTTTCCGTACATTTAGTGTACACAGTTTCCCGATGAATTTGCTCAGTTCTGGATTTTGGACTTATTGGCAAATCTAGACAGCCTGTACATTTAACGAACAAAATTTCCCGTTGAATTTACACAGTTCTAGATATTCAATTTCTCTGTAAATCCAGATATTCCGTACATATATAATTTACAAAATGTCGCGCTGAATTTTTGAAATTATGGATATTCAATTTCTCCACAAAACCAGACATTCCGTACATTTAATGTACACAATTTCCCTTTGAATTTACGCAATTCTGGATTTTCAATTTATCTGAAAATCCTGACAATCCGTACATTTAATGTACACAATTTCCCGTTGAATTGAAGTAGTACTGGATATTCAATTTATCTGCAAATCCAGACATTCCGTACATTTCTACTCCACACAATTTCGTGTTGAATTTACGAAATTTTTGATATTCAATTTCTCGGCAAAACCAGACATTCCATTCATTTAATGTACACAATTTCCCGTTGAATTTACGGAACTCTGGCTTTTCAATTTATATGCAAATCCAGGCAGTCCGTACGTTTAAAGTACTTAATTTCCAATTGAATTTATGCTATTCTGGATTTTCATTTTATCTACAAATCCAGGCATTCGGTACGAATAACGTACATAATTTGCCGTTGAATTTACATAGGTCTGGTTATTCAATTTCTCTACAAATCGAGATATTCCGTACATATATAATGTACACAATTCCCGCTGAATTGACGAAATTTTGGATTTTTAATTTCTCCACAAAACCAAATTTTTGGTACATTTAATGTACATAATTTCCCAATGAATTTACACAGCTCTGGATTTTCAATTTATCTGCAAATCTGGACAGTCCGTACATTTAATGAACACAATTTCCCGTTGAATTTACGCTGTTCTATATATTTAATTTCTCTGCAAAGCCAGACATTCCGCACATAATAATGTACACAATTTCTCTCTGAATTTATGAAATTTTGGAGATTCAATTTCTCCACAAACCAAACATTCCGTACATTTAATGTACATAATTTCCCATTCAATTTACGCAGTTCAGGATTTTCAAATTATTTGAAAATCCAGACAGTCCGTACATTTAATGAACACAATTTCCCGTTGAATTTACGCAGTTCAGGGTATTCAATTTATCTGCAAATCCAAACAGTCCGTACATTTAATGCACACAATTTCCCCTGGAATTTACGCTGTTCTAGATTTTCAATTTATCTGCGAATGCAGACATTTCGTACATATAATGTGAATAATTTACCGTTGAATATATATATTTCAAGATATTCAATTTCTCTGCAAATTCAGATATTCCGTACATATATAATGTACACAAATCCGCTCAATTTACGAAAATGTGGATATTCAATTTCTCCGCAAAACTAGACATTCCGTACATTTAATGTACACAATTTCCCCTTGAATTGACTCAGTTCTGGATTTTCAATTTATTTGAAAATCCAGACAGTCCGTACATTTAATGTACACAATTTCTCGTTGAATTTAAGCAGTACTGGATATTCAATTTCTCTGCAAATCCAAACATTCCGTACATTTCTATTGCACACAATTTCGTGCTGAATTTACAAAATTTTTGATATTCAATTTCTCCGCAAAACCAGATATTCCGTTCATTTAATGTACGCAATTTCCAGTTGAATTTACGTAACTCTGGATTTTCAATTTATATGCAAATCCAGACAGTCCGTACGTTTAAAGTACACAATTTCCAATTGAATTTACGCTGTTCTGGATTTTCAATTTATCTGCAATTCCAGGCATTTGGTACGAATAACGTACATAATTTGCCGTTGAATTTACATAGGTCTGGTTTTTCAATTTCTCTGCAAATTCAGATATTCCGTACATATATAATGTACACAATTCCCGTTGAATTGACGAAATTATTGATTTTCAATTTCTCCGCAAAACCAGACTTTTCGTATACTTAATGTACACAATTTCCCGATGAATTTACCCTTTTCTAGATTTTCAATTTATTTGCAAATCTGGGCACTCCGTACATTTAATGTACACAATTTCTCGTTAAATTTACGCTGTTGTAGATATTTAATTTCCCTGCAAATCCAGACATTTCGTACATATATAATGTACACAATTTCTCTCTGAATTTATGAAATTTTGGATATTCAATTTCTCCACAAAACCAGACATTCCGTACATTTAATGTACACAATTTCCCACTAAATTTTTGCAGTTCAGGATTTTCAATTTATTTGAAAATCCAGACAATCCGTACATTTAATGAACACAATTTCCCGTTGACTTTACGCAGTTCTGGGTATTCAACTTATCTGCAAATCCAAACAATCCGTACATTTAGCGTACACAACTTTGTGTGGAATTTACGCTGTTTTGTCTTTTCAATTTATCTGCAAATCCAGACATTCCGTACATATAATACACGTAATTTCCCATTGAATTTATATTATTCAAGATATTCAATTTCTCTGCAAATCGAGATATTCCGTACATATATAATGTACACAATTCCCACTGAATTTATGAAATTTTCGATTTTCAATTTCTCCGCAAAACCAGACTTTCCGTACATTTAATATTCAATTTTTCCCGATGAACTTACTCAGTTATGGATATTCAATTTCTCTGCAAATCTTGACATTCCGTACATATATAATGTACACAATTTCTCGCGGAATTTAAGAAATTTTGGATATTCAATTTCTTCACAAAACCAGACATTCCGTACATCTAATGTAAACAGTTTCCCGTTAAATTTACGCAGTTCAAGATTTTCAACTTATTTGAAAATCCTGACAGTCCGTACATTTAATGAACTCAATTTCCCGTTGAATATACGCAGTTCTGGGTATTCAATTTATCTGCAAATCCAAACAGTTTATACATTTATTGTACACAATTTCCCGTGGAATTTACGCTGTTTTGGATTTTCAATTTATTTACAAATCCAGACATTCCGTACATATAATGTACGTAATTTCCCGTTGAATTTATATATTTCAAGATATACAATTTCTCTGCAAATCCAGATATTCCGTACGTATATAATGAACACAATTTCCGCTGAATTTACGAAATTTTGGATTTTCAATTTCATCGCAAAACCAGACTTTCCGTACATTTAGTGTACACAATTTCCTGATGAATTTACTCAGTTCTGGATTTTCGATTTATCGGCAAATATACACAGTCTGTCCATTTAACGTACACAATTTCCCGTTCAATTTACACAGTTCTATATATTCAATTTCTCTATAAATCCAGACATTCCGTACATATATAATTTACACAATCTCACGCTGAATTTTCGAAATTGTGGATATTCAATTTCTCTTAAAAACCACACATTCTGTACATTTAATGTACACAATTTCCCATTGAATTTACGTAGCTCTGGATTTTCAATTTATCTGAAAATCCAGACAGTCCATACATTTAATATACAATTTTTCCCGATGAATTTACTCAGTTCTGGATATTCAATTTCTCATCAAATCCACACATTCCGTACATATATTATGTACACAATTTCTCGCTGAATTTACGAAATTTTTGATTTTCAATTTATCAGCAAATCCAGATAGTCTGTACATTTCACGTACACAATTTCCCGTTGAATTTACGCAGTTCTAGATATTAAATTTCTCTACAAATCCAGACATTCCGTACATATATAATTTACACAATCTCACGCTGAATTTTCGAAATTGTGGATAATAAATTTCTCCGAAAAACCAGCCATTCCATACATTTAATGTACACAGTTCCGTACATTTAATTTGCATAATTTCCCGTGGAATTTACGCTGTTCAGGATTTTCAATTTATCAGCAAATCCAAACATTCCGTACGAATAACGTACATAATTTCCCGTTGAATTTACATAGGTCTGGTTATTCAATTTCTTTGCAAATCCAGACATTCCGTACATTCATAATGTACACAATTTCTCGTTGAATTTACGCAGTTGTAAATATTCAATTTTTCTGCAAATCTAGATATTCCGTACATATATAATGTTCCCAATTTCTCGCTGAATTTACGAAATTTTGGATACTCAATTTCTCCACAAAACCTGGCATTTCGTAAATTTAATGAACACAATTTCCCGTTGAATTTACGCAGTTCTTGGTATTGAATTTATCTACAAATCCAAACAGTCCGAAAATTTAATGTACATAATTTCCTGTGGAATTTACGCTGTTCTGGATTTTCAATTTATCTGCAAATTCAGACATTCTGTACATATAATGTACATAATTTCCCGTTGAATTTATATATTTCAAGATATTCAATTTCTCTGCCAATCCAGATGCTCCGTACATATATAATGTACACAATTCCCGCTGAATTTACGAAATTTTGGATTTGCAATTTCTCCACAAAACCAGACTTTCCGTACATTCAATGTACACAATTTGCCGATGAATTTACTCAGTTCTGGAATTTCAATTTATCAGCAAATCAATACATTCTGTACATTTAACGTACACAATTTTCCGTTGAATTTACGCAGTTCTAGATTTTCAATTTATCCAAAAATCTAGACAGTCCGTGTATTTAATGTGCACATTTTCCCGTTCAATTTATGCAGTACTGGATATTCAATTTCTCTGCAAATCCAAACATTCCGTACATTTATATTGTACACAATTTCGCGCTTAATTTACGAAATTTTTGACATTCAATTTCTCCGCAAAACCAGACATTCCGTACATTTCATGTACACAATTTCCCATTAAATTTACACAGTTCATGATTTTCAATTTATTTTAAAATCCAGACAATCCGTATATTTAATGAACAAAATTTCCAGTTGTATTTACACAGTTCTGCGTATTCAATTTATCTGCAAATCCAAACAGTCCGTACATTTAATGTACATAATTTCCTGTGGAATTTACGCTGTTTTGGATTTTCAATTTATCTGCAAATCCAGACATTCTGTACATATAATGTACATAATTTCCTGTTGAATTTATATATTTCAAGATATTCAATTTCTCTGCCAATCCAGATACTCCGTACATATATAATGTACACAATTCCCGCTGAATTTACGAAATTTCGGATTTTCAATTTCTCCACAAAACCAGACTTTCCGTACATTTAATGTACACAATTTGCCAATGAATTTACTCAGTTCTGGATTTCCAATTTATCTGCAAGTCCATACAGTTTGTACATTTAATGTACACAATTTCCCATTAAATTTACGCAATTCAGGATCTTCAATTTATTTGAAAATCCAGACAGTCCGTACATTTAATGGACACAATTTCCCGTTGAATTTACGCAGTTCTAGGTATTCAATTTATCTGCAAATTCAAACAGTCCGTACATTTAATGTAAAAAATTTCCCGTGGAATTTACGTTGTTCTGGATTTCCAATTTATCTGTAAATCCCGGCATTCCGTGCATATAATGTACATAATTTCCTGTTGAATTTATATATTTCAAGATATTCAAGTTCTCTGCAAATCCAGATATTTCGTACATATATAATGTACAAAATTCCCGCAAAATTTACAAAATTTTGGATTTTCAATTTCTCCGCAAAACCAGACTTTCCGTACATTTAATGTACACAATTTCCCTATGAATTTACTCAGTTCTGGATTGTCAATTTCTTTGCAAATCCAGACATTTCGTACAAATATAATGTACACAATTTCTCGCTGAATTTACGAAATTTTGGATATTCAATTTCTCCATAAAACCAGACATTCCGTACATTTAATGTACACTATTTCCCATTAAATTTTTGCAGTTCTGGATTTTCAATTTATTTGACAATCCAGACAGTCCGTATATTTAATGAACACAATTTCCCGTTGAATTTATGCAGTTCTGGGTATTCAATTTTTCTGCAAATCCAAGCAATCCGTACGTTTAATGTACACAATTTCCTATGGAATTTACGCTGTTCTAGATTTTCAATTTATCTACAAATCCAGACATTCCGTACATGTAATGTACGTAATTTCCTGTTGAATTTATGTATTTCAAGATATTCAATTTCTCTGCAAATCCAGATATTCCGTACACATATAATGTACACAATTCCCGCTGAATTTACGAAATATCGAATTTTCAATTTCTCCGCAAAACCAGACATTCTGTACATTTAATGTACACAATTTCCCTTTGAATTTAAGCAGTTTTGTATTTTCAATTTATCGGCAAATCCAAACAGTTCGTACATTTAATGTACACAATTTCCCGTTGAATTTAAGCAGTTCTGGATATTCAATTTCTCCGCAAATCAAAACATTTCGTACATTTATATTGTACAGAATTCCGCGTGGAATTTACGAAATTTTTGATATTCAATTTCTACGCAAAACCGGGCATTCCGTTCATTTTATGTACGCAATTTCCCGTTTAATTTACGCAATTCTGGATTTTCAATTTATATGCAAATCCAGACAGTCCGTACATTTAATGTACACAATTTCCCGTTGAATTTAAGCAGTTTTGCGTATTTAATTTATCTGCAAATCCAAACAGTCCGTACATTTAATGTACACAATTTTCCATGGAATTTATGTTGTTCTTGATTTTCAATTTATCGGCAAATCCAGACATTTCGTACATATAATGTACATAATTTCCCGTTGAATTTATATATTTCAAGATATTCAATTTTTCTGCAAATCCAGATATTCCGTACATATATAATGTACATAATTCCCGCTGAATTTACAAAATTTTGGATTTTCAATTTCTCCGCAAAACCAGACTTTCCGTACATTTAATGTACACAATTTCCCGATGAATTTACTCAATTCTGGATTTTCAATTTATCTGCAAATCTAGACAGTCCGTACATTTAATGTACACAATTTCCTGTTGAATTTACGCAGTTCTGGATATTAAATTTCTCTTTAAATTCAGACATTCCGTACAAATGTAATGTACACAATTTCTTCGCAAAACCAGATATTTCGTAGATTTAATGTACACTATTTCCGTTTGAATTTACGCAGTTTTAGATTTTCAATTTATCTGAAAATTCGGACAGTCCGTACATTTAATGAACACAATTTCCCATTGAATTTACGCAGTTCTAGATAATCAATTTCTCTTCAAATCTCCACATTCCGTACATTTAATGTACACAATTTGCTATTAAATTTACGCAGTTTTGGATTTGCAATTTATCTGTAAATCCAGACAGTCCGTACATTTAATGAACACAATTTTCGGTTGAATTTACGTTGTTATGGACATTCAGTTTCTATACAAATCCAGACATTCCGTACATAGATAATGTACACAATTTCCCGCTGATTTTACGAAATTCTGGATATTCAATTTATCCACAAAACGATACATTCCGTACATTTAATGTACACAATTTCCAGTTGAATTTACGCAGTTCTGGATTTTCAATTTATCTGCAAATTCAGACTGTCCGTATATTTAATGTACACAATTTCCCGTTTAACTTGCGCAGTTCTGTATATTCAATTACTTTGCAAATCTAGACATTCCGTACATTTATAATGTACACAATTTCCCGTTGGATTTATGAAATTTTGGATATTCAATTTCTCCGCAAAACCAAATATTCCTTACAGTTAATGTACACAATTTCCGGTTGAATTTACGTAGTTCTGGATTTTCATTTTATCTGCTAATCCAGACTGTCCGTACATTTACGATACACAATTTTCCGTTGAATTTACGCAGTTCGGGATATTCAATTTCTTTGCAATTCCAGATATTCCATACGTGTAATGTATTTAATTTCCCGTTGAACTTACGTTGGTCTGGATATTTAATTTCTCTGCAAATCCATACATTCCGTACATTTATAATGCACACAATTTCCCATTGACTTCAGAAAATTTTGGATATTCAATTTCTCCACAAAACCAGACATTTCGTACATTTAATATACACAATTTCCCATTAAACTTACGCAGTTCAGGATTTTCAATATATTTGACAATCCAGACAGTCCATACATTTAATGAACACAATTTCCCGTTGAATTTACGCAGTTCTGGGTATTCAATTTATCTACAAATCCAAGCAGTCCGTACATTTAATGTACACAATTTCCCGTGGAATTTATGCTGTTCTGGATTTTCAATTTATCTGCAAATCCAGACATTCCATACATATAATGTCCGTAGTTTCCCATTGAATTTATATATTTCAAGATATTCAATTTCTCTACAAATCCAGATATTCCGTACATATATAATGTACACAATTCCCGCTGAATTTACGAAATTTTGGATTTTCAATTTCTTTGCAAAAAGCTAACATTCCGTACATTTAATGTACACAATTTCCCTTTGAATGTAAGCAGTTCTGGATTTTCAATTTATCTGCAAATCCAAACGGTCCGTACATTTAATGTACAAAATTTCCCGTTGAATTTAAGCAGTTATGGATATTCAATTTCTCTCCAAATCAAAACATTCCGTAGATTTATATTGTACACAATTTCGTGCGGAATTTACGAAATTTTTGATATTCAATTTCTCCGCAAAACCAGACATTCCGTTCATTTTATGTACACAATTTCCCGTTTAATTTACGCAATTCTGGATTTTCAATTTATATGCAAATCCAGACAGTCCGTACGTTTAATGTACACAATTTCCCGTTGAATTTACGCTGTTCTAGATTTTCAATTTATCTGCAAATCCAGTCATTCCGTACGAATAACGTACATAATTTCCCGTTGAATTTACATAGGCCTGGTTATTCAATTTCCTTACAAATCCAAACAGTCTGTACATTTATAATGTACACAATTTCCCGTGGAATTTACAAAATTTTGGATATTCAATTTCTCCGCAAAACCAGATATTCCATACATTTAATGTACACAATTTCCAGTTGAATTTACACAGTTCTGGATTTTCAGTTTATCTTCGAATCCAGACAGTCCGTACATTTAATGTACACTCTTTTACGTTGAATTTACATAGTTCTAGATATTCAATTTCTCTGCAAATCCATATATTATGTACGTATAATGTACATAATTTCCTGTTGAATTTACATAGGTTTGGGTATTCAATTTCTCTACAAATCCAGACATTTTGTACATTTATAATGTACACAATTTCCCGTTGAATTTACAAAATTTTGAATATTCAATTTCTCTGTAAAACTAGACATTCCGTACATTTAATGTACACAATTTCCAGCTGAATATACACAGTTCTGCATTTTCAATTTATCTGCAAAACTAGACAGTCTGTACATTCAATGCACATAATTTCCCGTTGAATTTATATATTTCAAGATATTCAATTTCTCTGCAAATCCAGATATTCCGTACATATAAAATTTACACAATTCTCGCTGAATTTACAAAATTTTGGATTTTCAATTTCTCCACAAAACCAGACGTTCCGTACATGTAATGTACACAATTTCCCGATGAATTTATTCAGATTTTGATTTTCAATTTATCTGCAAATCCAGATAGTCTGTACATTTAACGTACACAATTTCCCGTTGAATTTACGTAGTTCTAGATATTCAATATCTCCGCAAATCCAGACATTCCGTACATATATAATGTACACAATTTCTCGCTGAATTTACGAAATTTTGGATATTCAATTTCTCCTCAAAACCAGACATTCCGTACATTTAATGTACACAAGTTCCCATTAAATTTACACAGTTCAGGATTTTCAATTTATTTGAAAATCCAGACAGTCCGTACATTTAATGAATACAATTACCCGTTGAATTTACGCAGTTCTAGGTATTCAATTTATCTACAAATCCAAACAGTCCGTACATTTAATTTACATAATTTCCCGTGGAATTTACGCTGTTCAGGATTTTTAATTTATTTGCAAATCCAGACATTCCGTACGAATAACGTACATAATTTCCCGTTGAATTTACATAGGTCTGGTTATTCAATTTCTCTGCAAATCCAGACATTCCGTTCATTTATAATGCACACAATTTCCCATTGACTTTAGAAAATTTTGGATATTTAATTTCTCCGCAAAACTAGACATTCTGTACATTTACTATACACAATTTCCTGTTAAATTAACGCAATTCTGGATTTTCAATTTATCTGCAAATCCATACAGTCCGTACATTTAATGTACACTATTTTCCGTAAAATTTACGCAGTTCTGGATTTTCATTTTATCTGCAAATCTAGACATTCCGTAGGTTTAATGTACGTATTTTCCCTTTGAATTTATATATTTCATGATATTCAATTTTTCTGCAAATCCAGATATTTCGAACATATATAATGTACACAGTTTCCCCTGAATTTACTAAATTTTGGATATTCAATTTCTCCGAAAAACCAGACATTCTGTGCATTTAATGCACAAAATTTCCCGTTGAATTTACGCAGTTTTGGATTTTCAATTTATTTGTAAATCCAGACAGTCGGTACATTTAATGTGCACAATTTCCCGTTGAATTTACGCATTTCTGGATTTTCAATTAATTAGCAAATCCATACATTCCGTACGTATAATGTACATTATTTCCCATTGAATTTAAATATTTCATGATATTCAATTTGTCTGCAAATCCAGATGTTTCGCACATATATAATGTACACTATTTCTCGTTGAATTTACGAAATTTTGGATATTCAATTTGTCCACAAAACCAGACATTCCGTACATTTAATGTACACAGTTTCCCGTTGAATTTACGCAGTTCTGGATTTTCAATTTATTTGGAAGTCCAGACAGTCCGTACATTTCATGTACACAATTTCCTGTTGAATTTACGCAGTTCTAGATATTCAATTTCTCTGCAAATCCAGACATTCCGTACATTTATAATGTACACAATTTCCCGCTGAATTTTTGAAATTTTTGATATTCAATTTCTCCACAAATCCAGACATTCTGCACATTTAATGTACACAATTTCCAATTGAATTTACGCAGTTCAGGATTTTCAATTTATCTGCAAACCCAGACAGTTCGTACATTTAATGTACACAATTTCCCGTTGAATTTACACAGTTCTGTATTTTCAATTTATCTGGAAATCCAGACATTCCGTACGAATAACATACATAATTTCCCGTTGAATTTACATAGGTCTGGATATTCAATTTCTTTGCAAATTTAGACTTTCCGTACATTTATAATGTACACAATTTCTCGTTGAATTTACGAAATTTTGGATATTCTAACTCTCCACAAAACCAGACATTCCGTACATTTAACGTACACAATTTCCCGTTGAATTTACGCTGTTCTGGATTTCCAATTTATCTGCAAATCCAGACTGTTCGTACATTTAATGTATACAATATTTCGTTAAATTTACGCAGTTTTGGATATTCAATTTCTCAGCAAATCCAGATATTCTGTACGTATAATGTACAAAATTTCCCGTTGAATTTACCTAGGTTTGGATTTTCAATTTCTCTGCAAATCCACATATTCCGTACATTTATAATGTACACAATTTCCCGTTGAAGTTATGAAATTTTGGATATTCAATTTCTTCGTAAAACCAGACATTCCATATATTTAGTGTATAGAATTTCCCGTTGAATTTACGCAAATGTAGATTTCCAATTTATTTGCAAATCCAGACATTCCGTACGATTATAATGGACACAATTTCGCGCTGAATTTACGAAATTTTGGATATTCAATTTCTCCGTAAAACCAGACATTCCGTTCATTAAATGTACACAATTTCCAGTTGAATTTACGCATTTCTGGATTTTCAATTTATCTGCAAATCCAGACATTCTGTATGTATAATATACATAATTTCCCGTTGAATTTATATATTTCAGGATATTCAATTTCTCTGCAAATCAAGATATTTCGTACATATATAATGTACACAATTTCCCGCTGAATTTACGAAATTTTGGATATTCAATTTCTAAGCAAAACCAAACATTCCGTACATTTAATATACACATTTTCCCGTTGAATTTACGCAGTTCTGGATTTTCAATTTATCTGCAAATCTAGAAATTTCGTACATTTAATGTACACAATTTCCCGTTGAGTTTTCGCAGTTCTAGATATTCAAATTCTCTGCAAATCCAGACATTCCGTACATTTATAATATACACAATTTCGCGCTGAATTTACAATATTTTGGATATTCAATTTCTACGCAAAACAAGACGTTCCGTACATTTAATGTACACAATTTCCATTTGAATTTACGTAGTTCTTGCTTTTCAATTTATCCGTAACTCCAGACAGTCCGTACATTTAATGTACACAATTTACCTTTGAATTTACGCAGTTTTGGATTTTCAATTTATCTGCAAATCCAGAAATTCCGTACGAATAACGTATATAATTTCCGGTTGAATTTACATAGGTTTGGATTTCAATTTCTCTGCAAATCCAGCCATTCTGTACATTTATAATTTGCACAATTTCCCGTTGAATTCACGAAATTTTGGATATTCAATTTCTCCACAAAACCAGACATTCCGTACATTTAATATGCACTATTTCCCGTTGAATTTATGCAATTCTTGATTTTAAATTTCTTTGCAAATACAGATAGTCCGTACATTTAATGTACACAATTTTCCGTTGGATATTTGCAGTTTTGGATATTCAATTTTTCTGCACATCCAGACATTCTGTAAATTTGTAATGTACACAATTTCCCGTTGAATTTATGAAATTGTGGATATTTAAGTTCTCCACAAAACCAGACATTTCGTACATTTAATGTACCCAATTTCTAGGTGAATTTACACTGTTCTAGATTTTCAATTCATCAGCAAATACAGACAGTTTGTACATTTAATGTACTCAATTTCCCATTGAATTTACGCTGTTCTGGATTTTCAATTTATTGGCAAGTCCAGACATTCCGTACATACAATGAACATAATTTCCAGTTGAATTTTTATAGTTCAGAATATTCAATTTCTCTGCAAATCCAGATATTCTGTACAAAATAAATGTACACAATTTTGCCCTGAATTTAAGAAATTTTGGATATTCAATTTCTCCGCAAAACTAGACCTTCCGTACATTTTACGTACAAAATTTCCCTTTAAATTTATGCAGTTCTTGATTTTTAATTTATCAACAAGTCCAGACAGTCCGTACATTTTATGAACACAATTTCCTGTTGAATTTACGCAGTTCCGGATATTCAATTTCTCTGCAAATCCAGACATTCCTTACATATATAATGTACACAATTTCCCGTTGAATTTACGAAATTTTGGTTATTCAATTTCTCCGCAAAACCAGAAATTCCGTACATTTAATGTATGCAATTTCCCGTTGAATTTACGCAGTTCTGGATTTTCAATTTATCTACAAATCCAAACAGTCCGTACATTTAATGAACACAATTTCCCGTTGAATTGACGCTGTTTTGGATATTCAATTTCTCTGCAAATCCAGACATGCCGTACATATGTAATGTAGAAAATTTCCTGCTGAATTTACGATATTTTGGATATTCAATTTCTTCACAAAACCAGACATTCCGTACATTTAATGTGCACAGTTTCCAGTTGAATTTACGCATTTCTGGATTTTCAATATATCTGCAAATCCAAACAGTCCGAACATTTAATGTACACAATTTCCCGTTGAATTTACACAGTTCTGGATTTTCAATTTTTCTGCAAATCCAAACATTCTGTACATTTATAATGCACACAATTTCGCGTTGAATTTACGTAGTTTTGGTTATTCAATTTCTCTGCAAATCCAAATATTCCGTACATATATAATGTACACAATTTCTCGCTGAGTTTATGAAATTTTGGATATTCAATTTCTCTGCAACACCAGACATTCCGTACATTTAACGTACACAATTTCCCGTTGAATTTACGAAGTTCTGGATTTTGAATTTATCTGTAAATCCAGAAAGTCCGTACATTTAATGAACACAATTTCCCGTTGAATTTACGCTGTTCTGGATATTCAATTTCTCTGCAAATCCAGGCAGTTCGTACATATATAATGTACAAAATTTCCCGCTAAATTTCCGAAATTTTGGATATTCAATTTCTCAGCAAAACTAGACATTCCGTCCATTAAATGTACACAATTTCCCGTTGAATTTACGCAGTTCTGGATTTTCAATTTATCTGTAAATCCAGATAGTTCGTACATTTAATGTACACAATTTCCTGTTGAATTTACGCAGTTCTAGATTTTCAATTTTTCTCCAAATCTAGACATTCCGTACATATAATGTACATAATTTCCCTTTGAATTTATATATTTCAGGATATTCAATTTCTCTGCAAATTCAGATATTTTGTACATATATAATGTACACAATTTTCTGCTGAATTTACGAAATTTTGGATATTCAATTTCTCCGCAAGACCAAACATTCCATACATTTAATGTATACAATTTCCCGATGAATTTACGCAGTTCTGAATTTTCAATTTATCTGAAAATCCAGACATTCCGTACATTTAATGTACACAATTTCCCGCTGAATTTACGCTGTTCTAGATATTCAATTTCTCTACAAATCTAGACATTCCGTACATTTATAATGTACACAATTTCGTGTTGAATTTTGGAAATTTTCAATATTCAATTTCTTCGCAAAACCAGACATTCCATATGTTAAACGTACACAAATTCCCTTTGAATATACGCTATTTCGAATTTTCAATTTATCTGCAAATCCTAACAATCTGTACATTTAATGTACACAATTTCCCGTCAAAGTTACGCAATTCTGGATTTTCAATTTATCTGCAAATCCAGACATTTCGGACATATAATGTACATAATTTCCCGTTGAATTTACGCAGTTCTGGATTTTTAATTTATCTGCAAATCCAGACAGTCCGTACATTTAATTTACACAGTTTCTCGTTGAATTTACGCATCCTGGATATTTAATTGCTCTGCAAATCTAGACATTCGATACATATATATTGTACACAATTTCCCTCTGAATTTACGAAATTTTTGATTTTCAATTTCTCCGCAAAACCAGACATTCCATACATTTAATGTAAAAATTTCCCGTGGAATTTACACAGTTCTGGATTTTCAATTTATCTGCAAATCCAGATAGTCCGTACATTTATGATGCACAATTTCCCGTTGAATTTACGCAGTTCTGAATTTTCAATTTATCGTCAAATCCAGACAGTCCGTACATTTAATTTTTCAATTTCGCGTTGAATTTATGCAGTTCTGAATATTCAATTTCTCGGCAAATCCAAGCATTCCGTACATATATAATGTACACAATTTCCTGCTAAGTTTACAAAATATTGGATATTCAATTTCTTCGCAAAACCAGACATTTCGTACATTTAATGTACACAATTTCCCATTGAATTTACACCGTTCTGGATATTCAATTTCTCTACAAATCCAAACAGTGCGAACAAATAATGTACATAATTTCTTGTTGAATTTACACAGTTCTGGATATTTAATTTCTCTGCAAATCCAGTCATTCCTTAAGTATAATGTAACTAATTTTCCGTTGAATTTACATTGTTCTGGTTATTCAACTTCTCTGCAAATCCAGACGTTCCGTACATATATAATGTACACAATTTCCAGTTGAATTAACGAAATTTTGGATATTCAACTTCTTTGCAAAACCAAACATTCCGTAAAAATAATGTACACAATTCCCGTTGAATTTACATAGTTTTGGATATTAAAATTATCTGCAATTCCAGATATTCCGTATATATATAATGAACAGAATTTCTGTTGAATTTACGAAATTTTGGATATTCAATTTCTCTACAAAACCATACATTCTATACAGATAATGTACACAATTTCCCATTGAATTTATGTAGTTCCGGATATTCAATTTCTATGTAAATCCAGACATTCCGTACATATATAATATACACAATTTCCCACCAAATTTACGAAATTTTGGATATTAAATTTTTCCACAAAACTAGACATTCCGTACAAATAATGTACACAATTTTCCGTTGAATTTACGCAGTTCTAGATATTCAATTTCTCTACAAATCCAGACATTCTGTACATTTAATGTACATAATTTCCCGTTGAATTTATGGAGTTCTAGATATTCAATTTCTCTACAGATCCAGACATTCCTTACTTTTAATGTACAAAATTTCCCATTTAATTTACATTGTTTTGGATATTCAATTTTTTTGCAAATCCAAACATTCCATACATATATAATGTACACAATTTCCCGCTGAATTTACAAAATTTTGGATATTTAATTTCTCCTAAAACCAGACATTCCATACAAATAATTCTCAAAAATTCCCGTTGAATTTATGCAGTTCTAGATATTCAATTTCTCAGCAGATCCAAACAGTCCATACGTTTAATGTACACAATTTTTCGTTGAATTTACGCAGTACTGTATATTCAATTTATCTGCAAATCTAGACATACTGTATGTACAACGTACATAATTTCCCGTTGAATTTACGCAGTTCTGAATATTCAATTTCTCTTCAAATCTTGACATTTCGTACATATATAATGTATACAATTTCCAGCTGAATTTATGACATTTTGGATATTGAATTTCTCCGAAAATCTAGACATTCCGTACAAATGACGTACATAATTTCCCGTTGAATTTACCTAGGTCTGTTTATTCAATTTCTCTGCAAATTTAGACAATCCATACATTTATAATGTACACAATTTCACGTTGAATTTACGCAGTTCTTGATATTCAATTTCTCTAAAATCTAGACATTCCGTACATATATAATGTACACAATGTCCCGCTGAATTTATGAAATTTTGGATTTTCAATTTCTCCGCAAAACTAGATATTCCGTACAAATAATGTAAACAATTTCCTGTTAAATTTAATCAGTTCTCAATATTCAATTTCTCTACAAATCCGGACATTCTATACATTTAATGTACACAATTTCCCGTTTAATTCATGCAGTTCTGGATATTCAATTTCTCTACAAATCCGGACATTCTGTACATTTAATGTGCACAATTTCCCGTTGAATTTACGCAGTTCTGGATTTTCAATTTATATGCAAATCTAGACATTTTGTACAAAAAATGTACATAATTTCCCGTTGAATTGACATATTTCTGGATATTCAATTTCTCCACAAATCTAGACATTCCGTACATATATAATGTACACAATTTCTCGCAGAATTTACAAAATTTTTGACATTCAATTTCTCAACAAAACCTGAAATTCCGTACATATAATGTACACAATTTCCTGTTGAATTTACGCAGTTCTGGATATTCAATTTCTTAACAGATCCAAACAATCCATATGTTTAATATATACAATTTCCCGTTGAATTTACGCAGTACTGTATATTCAATTTATCTGCAAATCCAGACATTCCGTATGTACAACGTACATAATTTCCCATTGAATTTACGCAGTTCTGGATATTCAATTTCTCTTCAAATCCTGACATTCTGTACACATATAATGTATACAATTTCCAGCTGAATTTACGACATTTTGGATATTCAATTTCTCTGAAAAACCAGACATTCCGTACAAATGATGTACATTATTTCCCGAAGAATTTACGCAGTTCTGGATTTACAATTTATCTACAAATCCAGACATTTCGTACGTATAATGTACATCATTTACTGTTGAATTTACATAGTTCTGGATATTCAATTTCTCTAAAATCTAGACATTCCGTACATATATAATGTACACAATTTCCCGCTGAATTTACGAAATTTTGGATTTTCAATCTCTCCGCAAAACCAGATATTCCGTACAAATAATGTAAACAATTTCCTGTTGAATTTAATCAGTTCTCGATATTCAATTTCTCTACAAATCTGGACATTCTATACATTTACTGTACACAATTTCCCATTTACTTTATGCAGTTTTAGATATTCAATTTCTCTACAAATCCGGACATTCCGCATATTTAATGTACACAATTTCCCGTTGAATTTACGCAGTTCTGGATTTTCAATTTATCTGCAAATCTGGACATTCCGTACGAACAATGTACATAATTTCCCGTTGAATTGACATATTTCTGGCTATTCAATTGCTCTACAAATCCAGACATTCCGTACATATATAATGTACACAATTTCTCGCGGAATTTAAAAAAATTTTGACATTCAATTTCTTAGCAAAACCAGAAATTCTGTACATATAATGTACCCAATTTCCTGTTGAATTTACGCAGTTCTAGATATTCAATTTCTCTACAAATCCAGACAGTCCATACATTTCATGTACACAATTTCCCTTTGAATTTACACTGTTCTGGATATTCAATTTATCTACAAATCCAGTCATTTCGTACGTATAATGTACATAATTTCCCATTGAATTTACAGAGTTCTGGATATTCAATTTCGTTGCAAATCTAGACATTCGGTACATATATAATGTCCACAATTTCCCACTGAATTTACGAAATTTTGGATATTCAATTTCTCCGCAAAACTAGACATTCCATAAAAATAATGTACACAATTTCCCATTGAATTTACGCTATTCTAGATATTCAATTTCTCTACAAATCCGGACATTTCGTACATTTAATAGACACAATTTCAAATTGAATTTACACATTTCTGGATATTTAATTTCTCAGCAAATCCAGTTATTCCTTACGTATAATGTACATAATTTCCCGTTGAATTTACATGGTTCGGGATATGTAATTTCTCTGCAAATCCAGACATTCCGTAGACATGTAATGTACACAAATTCCCGCTGAATTAACGAAATTTTGGATATTCAATTTCTCCACAAAACCAGACATTAAAATATTGTACATAATTTCCTGTTGAATTTACGTAGTTTTTGATATTCAATTTCTCTAGCAATCTAGACAGTGCGAAAGAATAATGTTCATAATTTTCAATTGAATTTACATTGTTCTAGATATTCAACTTCTCTGCAAATCCAAACATTTCGTACATATATAGTGTACACAATTTCCATCTAAATTAACAAAATTTTGGATATTCAACTTCGCCGCAAAACCCAACATTCCGTAAAATTAATGTACACAATTTCCTGTTGAATTTACATAGTTTTGGATATTCAAATTCTCTACAAATCCCGACATTCCATATATATATATATATATATATATATATAATGAACACAATTCCCCGCTAAATTTATGAAATTTTGGATATTCAATTTCTCTGCAAAACTAGACATTCTATACAAATAATGTACACAATTTCCCATTGAATTTAAATAGTTCCGGATATTCAATTTCTCTGTAAATCTAGACATATATATATATATATATATATATATATATATATATATCATTCCGGCATTATTTCTATCCAAACCGGGTTGAGATAGGCCGAGAAAGAGAAAAAAAATTTCATACAAAATTCCGTTCCATCCCGACATGGGCTAGAAGATCCCAAAAAAATGAAAAAATTAAAAAACATCATTCCGACATTATTTCTGCCCAAAACAGGTTGAGATAGGTCAAAAAAAGAGAAAAAAAAAAATTTTTCATCCCGAATTGCGTTCCTACTCGACCTGGGCTTGAAAATTCCAAAAAAAAAATAGCAAGAAAATTCAAAGAAATTAAAAAACATCATTCTGGCATTATTTCTATCCAAACTGGGTCTAGATAGGCCGAGAAAGAAATAAAAAAAATTTCGTCCCGAATTCCGTTCCTACCCGAATCGGGCTAGAAAAATCCAATAAAAATATCAAAAAAATTAAAAATATCATTCCGGCATTATTTCTATCCAAACTGAGTTGAGATAGGCCGAGAAAGAGAGAAAAAAAAAATCATCCCGAATTCCGTTCCTATCCGACCCTGGCTCCGTTCTAACCCGGCCAAGGCTAGAAAATTCCAAAAAAAATAGCAAGAAATTCAAAAAATTTAAAAAAAAAAAAATCATCCCGGCATAATTTCTATCCAAAATAGTTGAGATAGGCCGTGAAAGAGAGGAAAAAATTTTCGTCCCGAATTTCATTCCTACCCGGCCCGGGCTAGACAATTCCAAAAAATATTAGCAAAAAAATTCAAAAAATTAAGAAAATCATTCCAACTTTATTTCTATTCAAACTGGGTTGAGATAGGCTAAGAAAGATAGGAAAAAATTTTCATCCCGAATTTCGTTCCTTCCCGACCCGGGCTCGAAAATTCCAAAAAAATTCTAAAAATTAAAAATCATCGTTTCAGCAATATTTCTATCCAAACCGGGTTGAGATAGGCCAAGAAAGATAGGAAAAAATTTTCGTCCAGAATTCCGTTCCAACCTGACCCAGGCTAGAAAATTACCAAAAAAAATAGGAAAAAAAAAATTAAAAAAAAAAAAAATCATTCTAGCAGGATTTCTATCCAAACTGGGTTGTGATAGGCTAAGAAAGGGAGAAAAAAACTTTTCGTCCCAAATTCCGTTCCTGCCCGACCCGGGCTAGAAAATTCCAAAAAAATAGCAAAATAATTTTAAAAATTAATAAACATCATTCTGGCATTATGTCTATACAAAACGGGTTGAGACAGATCGAGAAAGAGAGAAAAGAATTTTCGTCCCGTATTCCGTTCCTACCCGACCCTGGCTAGAAAATTCCCAAATAAAAAGCAAAAAAAATCAAAAAATTTTAAAAAATCATTCTAGCATGATTTCTATCCAAACCGGGTTGAGATTGGCCAAGAAAGAGAAAAAAAAAAAATTCGTCCTAAATACCATTCCAACCAGATCCGGGCTAGAAAAATCCAAAAAAAAAAAGTCCGAAGTCTCAAAAAAATTAAAAAACATAATTTCGGCATTATTTCTATTCAAATCGAGTTGAGATAGTCTGAGAAAGAGAAAAAAAAAAATTTCGTCCCGAATTCCGTCCCTACACGACCTGTGCCAAAAAATTCCAAAAAAAAATTAAAAAACATCATTCCGGCATTATCTCTATCCAAACCGGGTTGAGATAGGCCGAGAAAGGAAGAAAACAATTTTCACCCTGAATTCCGTTCCTTCACGACCATGGCAAGAAAATTCACAAAAAAATTCAAAAAATTCAAAAACATCATTCCGGGAATATTTCTATCCAAAACGCGCTAAGATAGGCCGAGAAAGAGAGAAAAAAAAAATTCATTCTGAATTCCATTCCTACCCAACCCAGGCTAGAAAGTTCAATAAAAAATTCAAAAAAAAAAAAAATCAGTTTGGCATTATTTTTATCCAACTCGGGTAGAGATGGACCGAGAAAGAGAGAAAAAGGTTTTCGTTCCGAATTACGTTCCTTCCCGAGCCATGCTAGAAAATTCCAAAAAAAATGGTAAACAAATTCAAAAAATTAAAAAAACATCTTTCCTGCAATATTTCTATCCAAAATGGGTTGAGATAGGACGACAAAGATAGAAAAAAAATTTTGTCCCGAATTCCGTTCCTACACGACTCGGGCTAGAAAATTTCCAAAAACTACGAAAAAAAAAAAAAAAAATCATTCTACCATTTTTTCTATCCAAACCGGGTTGAGAGAGGTCGAGAAAGAGTGAGAAAAATTTCCTTCCGAATTCCATTCCTACCCGACTTGGTCTAGAAAATTCCCAAAAAAATAGCAATAATTCAAAAAAAAAAAAAAAAAAACATCATTCCGACATTATTTCTATCCAAACCGGGTTGAGATAGATCGAGAAGAGAAAAAAAAATTTTCATTCCGAATTCCGTTCCTACCCGACACGGACTAGAAAATTCCCAAAAAAATAGCAAGAAATTCAAAAAATTACAAAAACATCATTCCAGTATTATTTCTGTCAAAAACGGTTGAGATAGGCCGAGAAAGAGTGAATAAAATTTTCGTCCCAAATTTCGTTCCTACCCGACTGGGGCTAGAAAATTCCAATAAAAATAGCAAACAAATTCAAAAAACTAAAAAACAATCATTTTAGCTTTATTTCTATCCAAACTGGGTTTAGATAGGCCAAGAAAGAGATAAAAAAATTTTCCTCCAGAATTCCGTTCCAACCCGACCTGGGCTAGATAATTCCCAACAAAAAATAGGAAACAATAAAATAATAAATAAAAAAACATCATTCCGGCATTATTTCTATCCAAACCAAGTTTAGATAGGTCGAGAAAGAGAGAAAAAAATTTTCGTCCCGAATTCCGTTCCAACCCAACCCGAGCTAAAAATTCCAACAAAAATAGCAAAAAAATTCAAAAATATCATTTTGGCATTAATTCTATCCAAACCGGGTTTAGATAGACTGACAAAGAGATAAAAAAAATTTTGTCCCAAATTCCGTTCCTACCCGACCCGAGCTAGAAAAATCCAACAAAAATTGCAAAAAATTCAAAAAATTAAAAAAAAAATCATTCGGGAATTATTTCTATCCAACCGGGCTTAGATAGGCTGAGAAAGAGATAAAAAAAAAATTACGTCCCGAATTACATTCCTACCCGACCCTGGCTAGAAAATTCCCAAATAAAAAGCAAAAAAATTCATAAAAAAAAAAAAAAAAAATCATTTTAGCATGATTTCTATCCAAACCGAGTTTAGATTGGCCAAGAAAGAGAAAAAAAAAATTTCCGTCCCGAATACCATTCCTACCAGACTAGGGCTAGAAAATCCAAAAACAAAAAAAAAAAAAAATTAAAAACAATTAAAAAAACATCATTTCGGCATTATTTCTATCCAAACCGGGTTGAGATAGGCCGAGAAAGGAAGAAAAAAATTTTCGCCCCGAATTCTGTTCCTTCCCGACCAGGGCAAGAAAATTAACAAAAAAAATAGCAAAAAAATTCAAAAATCAAGAAACATCATTTCGGAAATATTTCTATCCAAACAGAGCTAAAATAGGCCGAGAAAGAGAAAAAAAAATTTCCGTTCCGAATTCCGTTCCTAACCGACCTAGGCTTGAAAATTCAAAAAGAAATAGCAAAAAAATTAAAAAATACCATTCTGGCAATATTTCTATCCAAACCGAGCTATGATAAGCCGAGAAAGAGAAAAAAAAAAAAAAAAAAAAAAAAATCGTTCCGAATTCCGTTCCAACCCTACCGGGGCCAGAAAATTCAAAAAAAAAATTGCAAAAAAATTCAAAAACCATCATTCCGGCATTCTTTCTATCTAAACCGGATCGAGATATGACGAGAAAAAGAGAAAAAAAAAATTGTCCCGTATTCCGTTCCTACCTGACCCGGGCCAAAAAATTCAAAAAAGAATTGCAAAAAATTACAAAATATTCAAAAACATCATTCTGGCATTACTTTTATCCAAACCGGGTTAAGATAGGATGAGAATGAGAGAAAGAAATTTTCGTCCTGAATTCCGTTCCTACTAGACCCGATCTAGAAAATTCCAAAAAAAATTGCAAAAAAATTCCAAAAATTAAAAACATCATTTTGGCATTATTTCTATCAAAACCAGATTATGATAGGCCGAGAAAGAAAAAAAAAAAAAAATCTTCGGTCCGAATTTCGTTCCTTCCCAGCGCAGGCTAGAAATTACCAAAAAAAAAAAACTGTTAAAAATTCAAAAAATTAAAAAACCCCTTTCCGGCATTATATTTAACCAAAATGGGATACGATAGGCCGAGAAAGAGAAAAAAAAATTTTGGTCCTGAATTCCATTCATACTCGATCCGGGCAAGAAAATTCCAAAAAAAATAGAAAAAAATCAAAAAATTAAAAAACCTCTTTCCAGCATTATTTTTAGCGAAAACGGGATAAGAAAGGCCGAGAAAGAGTAAAAAAAATTTTAGTCCCGAATTCCATTCATACTCGACCCCGGAAAGAAAATTCCTAAAAAAATAGCAAAAAAATTCAAAAATTAAAAAACCTCATTCCGGCATTATTTCTAGCCAAAACGGGATGAGATAGGCCGATAAAGAGAAAAACAAAAATTCAGTCCCGAATTCCGTTCATACTCGGCCCAGGGAAGAAAATTGCGAAAAAAAAAAAAATTCAAAAAAAAAAAAAAAAAACCTCTTTCCGGTATTATTTTTAGCCAAAACAGGATGAGATAGGCCAGGAAAGAGAAAAAAAATTTAGTCCCGAATTCCGTTCATATTCGGCCCCGGGAAGAAAATTGCGAAAAAAATAGCAAAAAAAATCAAAAAATTAAAAAACCTCTTTCTGGCATTATTTTTAGCCAAAACGGGATGAGATAGGCCGAGAAAGAAAGAAAAAAATTTTACACCCGAATTCCGTTCATACTCGACCCCGGCAAGAAAATTCCGAAAAAAATAGCAAAAAAAATAAAAAAAAACCTCATTTCGCCATTATTTCTAGCCAAAACAGGATGAGATAGGCCGAGAAAGAGGAAAAAAATTTTAGTCCCGAATTCCGTTCAAGCTCGACCTGGGCAAGAAAATTCTTAAAAAAATAGCAAAAAATTCCAAAAAATTAAAAAACCCCTTTCCGGCATTATTTTTAGCCCAAACGAGATGAGATAGGCCGAGAAAGAGGAAAAAAAAAAAATTTAGTCCCGAATTCCGCTCAAACTCGACCCAGGCAAGAAAATTCCGAAAAAAAATAGGAAAAAATTTCAAAAAATTAAAAAACCCCTTTCCGGCGTTATTTTTAGCCAAAACGGGATGAGATAGGCCGAGAAAGAGGAAAAAAAATTTTAATCCCGAATTCCGTTCTTAGTCTATCCGGGCAAGAAAATTCCAAAAAAGAAAAGAAAAAAAATCAAAAAATTAAAAAACCTCGTTCCAGCATTATTTTTAGCGATAACGGGATGAGATAGGCCGAAAAAGAGAGAAAACAATTTAGTCCCGAATTCCGTTCATATTCGGCATGGGGAAGAATATGCGAAAAAAATAGCATAAAAATTCAAAAAATTAAAAAACCCCTTTCTGGCATTATTTTTAGCCAAAACGGGATGAGATAGGCCAAGAAAGAGAAAAAAAAAATTTACACCCGAATTCTGTTCCTACTCAACCCGAGCTAGAAAATACCAAAAAAAAAAAAGAAAAAAAATTAAAAAAGTTAATTCTGGCATTATTTCTATCCAAAATGGGTTGAGAATGGCCGAGAAAGAGAAAAAAAAAAATTTAGTCCCAAATTCCGTTCATACTCGACTCTGGCAAGAAAATTCCGAAAAAAATAGCAAAAAAATATAAAAAATGAAAAAACCTCATTTCGGCATTATTTCTAGCCAAAACGAGATGAGATACTCCGAGAAAGAGAAAAAAAAATTTTAGTCCCGAATTCCGTTCATACTCGACTCTGGCAAGAAAATTCCGAAAAAAATAGCAAAAAAATTCAAAAAATTAAAAAACTTCTTTCCTGCATTATTTTTAGCCAAAACAAGATGAGATAGGCCAGGAAAGAGAAAAAAATTTTAGTCCTGAATTCCGTTCATACTCGGCCCCGGGAAGAAAATTGCGAAAAAAATAGCAAAAAAATTCAAAAAATTAGAAAACCTCTTTCCGGCATTATTTTTAGCCAAAACAGGATGAGATAGGCCGAGAAAAAAAGAAAACAAATTTAGCCCCGAATTCCGGTCATACTCGACCCAGGGAAGAAAATTCCGAAAATAATAGCAAAAAAATTCAAAAACCCCTTTCCGGCATTATTTTTAGCCAAAACGGGATGAGATAGGCTAAGAAAGAGAGAGAAAAATTTTAGTCCCGAATTCCGTTCATAATCGGCCTTGAAAAGAAAATAGCAAAAAAAATTAAAAAACCTAATTCCAGCATTATTTCTAGCCAAAACAGGATGAGATAGGCCGAGAAAGAGGAAAAAAAATTTTAGTCCCGAATTCCATTCAAACTCGACCAGGGCAAGAAAATTCCGAAAAAAATAGCAAAAAATTTCAAAAAATTAAGAAACCCCTTTCCGGCATTATTTTTAGCCCAAACGGGATGAGATAGGCCGAGAAAGAGGAAAAAAAATTTTAGTCCCGAATTCCGCTCAAACTCGACCCAAGCAAGAAAATTCCGAAAAAAATAGCAAAAAATTTCAAAAAATTAAAAAAACCCATTCCGGCATTATTTCTAGCCGAAACGGGAATGAGATAGGCCGAGAAAGAGAGAAAAAAAATTTTAGTCCCGAATTCCGTTCATACTCGACCCAGGGAAGAAAATTTCGAAAATAATAGCAAAAAAATTCAAAAAATTAAAAAACCCCTTTCTGGCATTATTTTTAGCCCAAACGGGATTGGATAGGCCGAAAAAGAAAGAAAATAATTTTAGTCCCGAATTCCGTTCATACTCGGCCTGGGGAAGAAAATTGCGAAAAAAATAGCAAAAAAATTCCAAAAATTAAAAAACCCTCTTTCCGGCATTATTTTTAGTCAAAACGGGATGAGATAGGCCAAGAAAGAGAGAAAAAATGTTAGTACCGAATTCCGTTCATACTCGGCCCTAGGAAAAAAATTGCGAAAAAAATAGCAAGAAAATTCAAAAAATTAAAAAACCTCATTCCGGCATTATTTCTAGCCGAAACGGGAATGAGATAGGCTGAGAAATAGAGAAAAAAAAATTTAGTCCCGAATTCCGTTCATACTCGACCCAGGGAAGAAAATTCCGAAAATAATAGCAAAAAAATTCAAAAAATTAAAAAACCCCTTTCCGGCATTATTTTTAGCCAAAACGGGATGAGATAGGCTAAGAAAGAGAGAAAAAAATTTTAGTCCCGAATTCTGTTCATAATCGGCCTTGAGAAGAAAATTGCGAAAAAAATAGCAAAAAAATTCAAAAACCTCATTCCGGCATTATTCTTAGCTAAAACGAGATGAGATAGGCCGAGAAAGAGAAAAAAAAATTTAGTCTTGAATTCTGCTCATACTCGACCCTGGCAAGAAAATTCATAAAAAAATAGCAAAAAAATTCAAAAAATTAAATAACCTCATTCCGACATTATTTCTAGCCAAAACGGGATGAGATACGCCGAGAAAGAGAAAAAAAAAAATTTAGTCCCGAATTCCGTTCATACTCAATACGAGCAAGAAAATTCCAAAAAACATAGAAAAAAAAATCAAAACAATAAAAAACCTCTTTCCGACATTATTTTTAGCCAAAACGGGATTAGATAGGCCGAAAAAGAAACAAAAAAAATTTTAGTCCCGAATTCCATTCATACTCGGCTTGGGGAAGAAAATTGCGAAAAAAATAGCAAAAAAATTCCAAAAATTAAAAAACCTCTTTCCGGCATTATTTTTAGCCAAAACGGGATGAGATAGGCCAAGAAAGAGAGAAAAAATGTTAGTACCAAATTCCGTTCATACTCGTCCCTAGGAAGAAAATTGCGAAAAAAATAGCAAGAAAATTTAAAAAATTAAAAAACCTCACTTCGGCATTATTTCTAGCCGAAACGGGAATGAGATAGGCCGAGAAAAAGAGAAAAAAATTTTAGTCCCGAATTTCGTTCATACTCGACCCAGGGAAGAAAATTCCGAAAATAATAGCAAAAAAATTCAAAAAATTAAAAAACCCCTTTCCGGCATTATTTTTAGCCAAAACGGGATGAGATAGGCTAAGAAAGAGAGAAAAAAAATTTAGTCCCGAATTCCGTTCATAATCGGCCTTGAGAAGAACATTGCGAAAAAAATAGGAAAAAAATTCAAAAACCTCATTCTGGCATTATTTCTAGCCAAAACGGGATGACATAGGTTGAGAAAGAGGAAAAAAAATTTTAGTCCCGAATTCCGTTCTCAGTCTATCCGGGCAAGAAAATTCCAAAAAAGAAAAGAAAAAAAAAATCAAAAAATTAAAAAACCTCGTTCCAGCATTATTTTTAGCGATAACGGGATGAGATAGGCCGAAAAAGAGAGAAAAAAATTTAGTCTCGAATTCCGTTCATACTCGGCACGGGGAAGAATATGCGAAAAAAATAGCATAAAAATTCAAAAAATTAAAAAACCCCTTTCTGGCATTATTATTAGCCAAAACGGGATGAGATAGGCCATGAAAGAGAAAAAAAAAATTTAGTCCCGAATTCTGTTCCTACCCAACCCGAGCTAGAAAATACCAAAAAAAAAAATAGAAAAAAATTAAAAAAGTTAATTCTGGCATTAGTTCTATCCAAAATGGGTTGAGAATGGCCGAGAAAGAGAAAAAAAAAAATTTTAGTCCCAAATTCCGTTCATACTCGACTTCGGCAAGAAAATTCCGAAAAACATAGCAAAAAAATTTAAAAAATTAAAAAACCTCTTTCCGGCATTATTTATAGCCAATACGGGATGAGATAGGCCGAGAAAGAGAGAAAAAAAATTTTACACCCGAATTCCGTTCATACTCGACCCCGGCAAGAAAATTCCGAAAAAAATTAAAAAAAAATTAAAAAACCTCATTCTGGCATTATTTCTAGCCAAAACGGGATGAGATACTCCGAGAAAGAGAAAAAAAAAATTTTAGTCTCGAATTCCGTTCATACTCGACCCCAGCAAGAAAATTCCTAATAAAAAAGCAAAAAAATTCAAAAATTAAAAAAACTCATTCCAGCGTTATTTCTAACCAAAATGGGACGAGATAGGCCGAGAAAGAGAGAAAACAATTTCAGTCCTGAATTCTGTTAATAGTCGGCCCGGGGAAGAAAATTGCGAAAAAAATAGCAAAAAAATTAAAAAAATTAAAAAACCTCTTTCCGGCATTATTTTTAGCCAAAACAGGATGAGATAGGCCGAGAAAAAGAGAAAACAATTTTAGCCCCGAATTCCGTTAATACTCGACCCAGTGAAGAAAATTTCGAAAATAATAGCAAAAAAATTCAAAAAATTAAAAAACCCCTTTCCGGCATTATTTTTAGCCAAAACGGGATGAGATAGGCTAAGAAAGAGAAAAAAAAATTTTAGTCCCGAATTCCGTTCATAATCGGCCTTGAAAAGAAAATTGCGAAAAAAATAGCAAAAAAATTAAAAAACCTAATTCCAACATTATTTCTAGCCAAAACAGGATGAGATAGGCCGAGAAAGAGGAAAAAAAATTTTAGTCCCGAATTCCATTCAAACTCGACCAGGGCAAGAAAATTCCGAAAAAAATAGCAAAAAATTAAAAAAACCCCTTTCAGGCATTATTTTCAGCCCAAACGGGATGATATAGGCCGAGAAAGAGGAAAAAAAATTTTAGTCCCGAATCCCGCTCAAACTCGACCCGAGCAAGAAAATTCCGAAAAAAATAGCAAAAAATTTCAAAAAATTAAAAAACCCCATTCTGGCATTATTTTTAGCCAAAACGGGATGAGATAGGCAGAGAAAGAGGAAAAAAAAATTTTAGTCCCGAATTCCGTTCTTAGACTATTCGGGCAAGAAAATTCCAAAAAAAAAAAAGAAAAAAAATCAAAAAATTAAAAAACCTCATTCCAGCATTATTTTTAGCGAAAACGGGATGAGATAGGCCAAAAATGAGAGAAAAAAATTTTACTTCCGAATTCCGTTCATACTCGGCCCGGGGACGAATATGCGAAAAAAATAGCATAAAAATTTAAAAAATTAAAAAACCTCTTTCCGGCATTATTTTTAGCCAAAACGGGATGAGATAGGCCAAGAAAGAGAAAAAAAAAAATTTTAGTCCCGAATTCTGTTCCTACCCAACCCGAGCTAGAAAATACCAAAAAAAATTTTAAAAAGTTAATTCTAGCATTATTTCTATCCAAAATGGGTAGAGAATGACCGAGAAAGAAAAAAAAAAATTTAGTCCCGAATTCCGTTCATACTCGACTCGGGCAAGAAAATTTCGAAAAAATAGCAAAAAAATTCAAAAACCTCTTTCCGGAAATATTTATAGCCAAAACAGGATGAGATAGGCCGAGAAAGAGAAAAAAAAAAAAATTTAGTCCTGAATTCTGCTCATACTCGACCCTGGCAAGAAAATTCATAAAAGAATAGCAAAAAAATTCAAATAATGAAAAAACCTCATTCCGGCATTATTTCTAGCCAAAACGGGATGAGATACGCCGAGAAAGAGAAAAAAAAAAATTTAGTCCCGAATTCCGTTCATACTCAATACGAGCAAGAAAATTCCAAAAAACATAGAAAAAAAATCAAAAAATTGAAAAACCTCTTTCCGGCATTATTTTTAGCCAAAACGGGATTAGATAGGCCGAAAAGGAAAGAAAAAAATTTTTGTCCCGAATTCCGTTCATACTCGGCCTGGGGAAGAAAATTGCGAAAAAAAATAGCAAAAAAATTCCAAAAATTAAAAAACCCCTTTCCGGCATTATTTTAAGCTAAAATGGGATGAGATAGGCCAAGAAAGAGAGAAAAAATGTTAGTGCCGAATTCCGTTCATACTCGACCCAGGGAAGAAAATTCCGAAAATAATAGCAAAAAAATTCAAAAAATTAAAAAACCCCTTTCCGACATTATTTTTAGCCAAAACGGGATGAGATAGGCTAAGAAAGAGAGAAAAATTTTAGTCCCGAATTCCGTTCATAATCGGCCTTGAGAAGAAAATTGCGAAAAAAATAGCAAAAAAATTCAAAACGGGATAAGATAGGCCGAGAAAGAGTGAGAAAAAATTTTACACCCGAATTCCGTTCATACTCGACCCCGGCAAGAAAATTCCGAAAAAAATTAAAAAAAACTAAAAAACCTCATTCCGGCATTATTTCTAGCCAAAACGAGATGAGATACTCCGGAAAGAAAAAAAAAAATTTTAGTCCCGAATTCCGTTCATACTCGACCCCGGCAAGAAAATTCCTAAAAAAATAGCAAAAAAATTCAAAAATTAAAAAACCTCATTCCAGCGTTATTTCTAACCAAAATGGGACGAGATAGGCCGAGAAAGAGAGAAAAAAATTTCAGTCCTGAATTCCGTTAATAGTCGGCCTGGGGAAGAAAATTGCGAAAAAATAGCAAAAAAATTCAAAAAATTAAAAAACCTCTTTCCGGCATTTTTTTTAGCCAAAAAAGGATGAGATAGGCCGAGAAAGAGAGAAAAAAATTTTAGCCCCGAATTCCGTTCATACTCGACCCAGGGAAGAAAATTCCGAAAATAATAGCAAAAAAATTCAAAAAATTAAAAAACCCCTTTCTGGCATTGTTTTTAGCCAAAACGGGATGAGATAGGCCAAGAAAGAGAGAAAAAAAATTTAGTCCCGAATTCCATTCATAATCAGCCTTGTAAAGAAAATTGCGAAAAAAATAGCAAAAAAATTAAAAAACCTAATTCCAACATTATTTCTAGCCAAAACAGGATGAGATAGGCCGAGAAAGAGGAAAAAAAATTTTAGTCCCGAATTCCATTCAAACTCGACCAGGGCAAGAAAATTCCGTAAAAAATAGCAAAAAATTTCAAAAAATTAAAAAAAACCCCTTTCCGGCATTATTTTTAGCCCAAACAGGATGAGATAGGCCGAGAAAGAGGAAAAAAAAATTAGTCCCGAATTCCGCTCAAACCCGACCCGAGCAAGAAAATTCCGAAAAAAATAGCAACAAACTTCAAAAAACTAAAAAACCCCATTCCGGCATTATTTTTAGCCAAAACGGGATGAGATATGCAGAGAAAGAGGAAAAAAAATTTTAGTCCCAAATTCCGTTCTTAGTCTATCCAGGCAAGAAAATTCCAAAAAAAAAAAAGAAAAAAAATCGAAAAGTTACAAAACCTCCTTCCAGCATTATTTTTAGCGAAAATGGGATGAGATAGGCCAAAAATGAGAGAAAAATTTTACTCCCAAATTCCGTTGAAACTCGGCCCGGGGAAGAATATGCGAAAAAAATTGCATAAAAATTTAAAATATTAAAAAACCTCTTTCCGGCATTATTTTTAGCCAAAACGGGATGAGATAGGCCAAGAAAGAGAAAAAAAAAAAATTTAGTCCCGAATTCTGTTCCTACCCAACCCGAGCTAGAAAATACCAAAAAAAAAATTTAAAAAGTTAATTCTGGCATTATTTCTATCGAAAATGGGTAGAGAATGACCGAGAAAGAAAAAAAAAAATTTTAGTCCCGAATTCCGTTCATACATGACTCGGGCAAGAAAATTCTGAAAAAATAGCAAAAAAATTCAAAAACCACTTTCCGACAATATTTATAGCCAAAACAGAAAGAGAAAAAAAAAATTTAGTCCTGAATTCTGCTCATACTCGACCCTGGCAAGAAAATTCATAAAAAAATAGCAAAAAAATTCAAAGAATTAAAAAACCTCATTCCGGCATTATTTCTAGCCAAAACGGGATGAGATACGCCGACAAAGAGGAAAAAAAAATTTAGTCCCGAATTCCGTTCATACTCAATACGAGCAAGAAAATTCCAAAAAACATAAAAAAAAAACCAAAAAATTAAAAAACCTCTTTCTAGCATTATTTTTAGCCAAAACGGGATGAGATAGGCCAAGAAAGAGAGAAAAAATGTTAGTACCAAATTCCGTTCATACTCGGCCCTAGGAAGAAAATTGCGAAAAAAATAGCAAGAAAATTCAAAAAATTAAAAAACCTCATTCCGGCATTATTTCTAGCCGAAACGGGAATGAGATAGGCCGAGAAAGAGAGAAAAAAAAATTTAGTCCCGAATTCCGTTCATACTCGGCCCTGGGAAGAAAATTGCGAAGAAAATAGCAAAAAAATTCAAAAAATTAAAAAACCTCATTCCGGCATTATTTCTAGCCGAAACGGGAATGAGATAGGCCGAGAAAGAGAGAAAAAAATTTTAGTCCCGAATTCCGTTCATACTCGACCCAGGGAAGAAAATTCCGAAAATAATAGCAAAAAAATTCAAAAAATTAAAAATCCCCTTTCCGGCATTATTTTTAGCCAAAACGGGATGAGATAGGCTAAGAAAGAGAGAAAAAAATTTTAGTCCCGAATTCCATTCATAATCGGCCTTGAGAAGAAAATTGCGAAAAAAATAGCTAAAAAATTCAAAAACCTCATTCCGGCATTATTTCTAGCCGAAACGGGAATGAGATAGGCTGAGAAAGAGAGAAAAAAGTTTTAGTCCCGAATTTCGTTCATACTCGACCCGGGAAGAAAATTCCGAAAATAATAGCAAAAAAATTCAAAAAATTAAAAAACCCCTTTCCCGCTTTATTTTTAGCCAAAACGGGATGAGATAGGCTAAGAAAGAGAAAAAAAAAATTTAGTCCCGAATTCCGTTCATAATCGGCCTTGAGAAGAAAATTGCGAAAAAAATAGCAAAAAAATTCAAAAAATTAAAAAACCTCATTCTGGCATTATTTCTAGCCAAAACGGGATGACATAGGCTGAGAAAGAGGGAAAAAAATTTTAGACACGAGTTCCGTTCAAACTCGACCCGGGGAAGAAAATTGAAAAAAATAGCAAAAAAATTCAAAAAATTAAAAAACCCCTTTCCGGCATTATTTTTAGCCAAAACGAGATGAGATAGGCCGAGAAAGAGAAAAAAAAAAATTTAGTCCCGAATTCCGTTCAAACTCGACCCGAGTAAGAAAATTTTGAAAAAAATAGCAAAAAAATTCAAAAAATTAAAAAACCCCTTTCCGGTATTATTTTTAGCCAAAACGGGATGAGATAGGCCGGGAAAGAGAGACGAAAATTTTTGTCCCGAATTCCGTTCATACTCGATACAGGCAAGAAATTTCCAAAAAAAATAGAAAAAAAATCAAAAAATTAAAAAACCTCTTTTCGGCATTATTTTTAACCGAAATGGGATGAGATAGGCCGAAAAAGAGAGAAAAAATTTTAGTCCCGAATTTCGTTCATACTCAGCCTGGGGAAGAAAATTGCGAAAAAAAATAGCAAAAAAATTCAAAAAATTAAAAAACCTCTTTCCGGCATTATTTTTAGCCAAGATGGGGGATGAGATAGGCCAAGAAAGAGAAAAAAAAAAAATTTGTCCTGAATTTCGTTCGTACTCAGCCTGGGGAAGAAAATTGCGAAAAAAATTCAAAAAATTACAAAACCTCATTTCGGCATTATTTCTAGACAAAACGGGAATGAGATAGGCCGAGAAAGAGAGAAAAAAATTTTAATCCCGAATTCCGTTCATACCCGACCCGGGGAAGAAAATTCCGAAAATAATAGCAAAAAATTTCAAAAAATTAAAAAACCTCTTTCCGGCATTATGTTTAGCCAAAACGGGGTGAGATAGGCCAAGAAATAGGGAAAAAAATTTTTGTCCCGAATTCCGTTCATACTCGACCCCGGCAAGAAAATTCCAAAAAAAATAGCAAAAAATTCAAAAAATTAAAAAACTTAATTCCGGCATTATTTCTATCCAAAATGGGTTGAGAGTGGCTAGGAAAGAGAGAAAAAAAATTAGTCCCGAAATCTGTTCATTCTCGACCAGGGAGAGAAAATTTTGAAAAAATTAGCAAAAACATTCAAAAAAAAAAAAACAACCTCTTTCTGGTATTATTTTTAGCAAAAACGGGATGACATAGGCCGAGAAAGAGGGAAACAAATTTTAGTTCCGAATTCCATTCATACTCGACCCGGGCAAGAAAATTCCAAAAAAAATAGCAAAAAAATTCAAAAAATTAAGAAACCTCTTTCCGGCATTACTTTTAGCCAAAACGGGATGTGACAGCCTGGGAAAGAGAAAAAAAAAATTTTAGTCCCGAATTCCGTTCCTACATGACCGGGTAATAAAATTACGAAAAAAATAGCAAAAAAATTCAAAAAACCTCATTCTGGCATTATTTCTAGCCAAAACGGGAATGAGATAGGCTGAGAAAGAGAGAATAAAATTTTTATTCCCGAATTCTGTTCATACTCGACCCTGGCAAGAAAATTCTGAAAAAAATAGCAAAAAAATTCAAAAAAACAATAAACCTCTTTTCGGCATTATTTCTACCCAAAACAGGATGCGATTGTACGAGAAAGAGGAAAAAAAATTATAGTCCTGAATTCCGTTCATACTCGACCCGGGCAAGAAAATTCCAACAAAAATAGCAAAAAAAATCGAAAAATTAAAAAACTTAATTCCGGCATTATTTCTATCCAAAAAGGGTTGAGAGAGGCTGAGAAGGGGAGAAAAACGTTTCAATCCCGAATTCCGTTCATACTCGACCCAGGGAAGAAAATTCCGAAAATAATAGCAATAAAATTGAAAAAATTAAAAAACCCCTTTCCGGCATTATTCTTAGCCAAAACGGGATGAGATAGGCTAAGAAAGAGAGAAAAAAATTTTAGTCCCGAATTCCGTTCATAATCGGCCTTGAGAAGAAAATTGCGAAAAAAATAGCAAAAAATTCAAAAAAATAAAAACCTTTTTCCAGCATTATTTTTAGCCAAAACGGGATTAGATAGGCCGAAAAAGAAAGAAAAAAATTTTAGTCCCGAATTTCGTTCATACTCGGCCTGGGGAAGAAAATTGCGAAAAAAATAGCAAAAAAATTCAAAAAATTAAAAAACCTCATTCCGGCATTATTTCTAGCCAAAACGGGAATGTGATAGGCCAAGAAAGAGAGAAAAAAATTTTAGTCCCGAATTCCGTTCAAACTCGACCCAGGGAAGAAAATTCCGAAAATAATAGCAAAAAAATTGAAAAAATTAAAAAACCCCCTTCCGGCATTATTCTTAGCCAAAACGGGATGAGATAGGCTAAGAAAGGGAAAAAAAAATTTTAGTCCCGAATTCCGTTCATAATCGGCCTTGAGAAGAAAATTGCGAAAAAAATAGCAAAAAAATTCAAAAAATTAAAAAACCTCATTCTAGCATTATTTCTAACCAAAAAGGGATGACATAGGCTGAGAAAGAGGAAAAAAAATTTTAGACACGAGTTTCGTTCAAACTCGACCTGGGCAAGAAAATTCCGAAAAAATGAGCAAAAAAATTCAAAAAATTAAAAAACCTCTTTCCAGCACTATTTTTAGTGAAAACGGGATGAGATAGGCTGAGAAAGAGAAAAAAAAATTTTAGTCCCGAATTCCGTTCATACTCGACCCCGGCAATAAAATTCCTAAAAAAATCGCAAAAAAATTAAAAAATTAAAAAACCTCATTCCAGCGTTATTTCTAGCCAAAATGGGACGACATAGGCCTAGAAAGAGAAAAAAAAATTTCAGTCCTGAATTCTGTTAATAGTCGGCCCGGGGAAGAAAATTGCGAAAAAAATAGCAAAAAAATTCAAAAAATTAAAAAACCCCTTTCCGGCATTATTTTTAGCCAAAACGGGATGAGATAGGCCGAGAAAGAGAAAAAAAATTTTAGTCCCGAATTCCGTTCAAACTCGACCCGAGTAAAAAAATTTTGAAAAAAATAGCAAAAAAATTCAAAAAATTAAAAAACCCCTTTCCGGTATTATTTTTAGCCAAAACGGGATGAGATAGGCCGGGAAAGAGAGACGAAAATTTTAGTCCCGAATTCCGTTCATACTCGATACAGGCAAGAAATTTCCAAAAAAAATAGAAAAAAGAAAAAGCAAAAATTAAAAAACCTCTTTCCGGCATTATTTTTAACCGAAACGGGATGAGATAGGCCGAAAAAGAGAGAAAAAATTTTAGTCTCGAATTTCGTTCATACTCAGCCTGGGGAAGAAAATTGCGAAAAAAAATAGGAAAAAAAATCAAAAAATTAAAAAACCTCTTTCCGGCATTATTTTTAGCCAAGACGGGATGAGATAGGCCAAGAAAGAGAAAAAAAAAAATTTGTCCTGAATTTCGTTCGTACTCAGCCTGGGGAAGAAAATTGCGAAAAAAATTCAAAAAATTACAAAACCTCATTTCGGCATTATTTATAGACAAAACGGGAATGAGATAGGCTGAGAAAGAGAGAATAAAATTTTTATTCCCGAATTATGTTCATACTCGACCCTGGCAAGAAAATTCTGAAAAAAATAGCAAAAAAATTCAAAAAAATAAAAAACCTCTTTTCGGCATTATTTCTACCCAAAACAGGATGCGATTGTACGAGAAAGAAAAAAAAAATTGTAGTCCTGAATTCCGTTCATACTCGACCCGGGCAAGAAAATTCCTACAAAAATAGCAAAAAAAATCAAAAAATTAAAAAACTTAATTCCGGCATTATTTCTATCCAAAAAGGGTTGAGAGAGGCTGAGAAGGGGAGAAAAACGTTTCAATCCCGAATTCCGTTCATACTCGAACCGGGCAAAAAAATTCCTAAAAAAAGAGCAAAAAATTTCAAAAAATTAAAAAACCTCTTTCCAGCATTATTTTTAGCCAAAACGGGATGAGATAGCCCGGTAAAGGGAAAAAAATTGTAGTCCCGAATTCCGTTCCTACTCGTGCAGGGCAAGAAAATTCTTTAAAAAATAGCAAAAAAATTAAAAAACCTCTTTCCGGCATTATTTATAGCCAAAACGGGATGAGATAGGCAGAGAAAGAGCGAAAAAAATATTAGTCCCGAATTCCGTTCATACTCGACCTGGGAAGGAAAATTCCGAAAAAAATAGGAAAAAAATTCAAAAAATTAAAAAACCACTTTCCAGCATTATTTTTAGCCAAAACGGGATGAGATAACCCGGGAAAGAGAGAAAAAAATTGTAGTACCGAATTCCGTTCCTACGCGAGCCGGGCAAGAAAATTCCTAAAAAAAAAAAGCAAAAAAATTCAAAAAATTAAAAAACCTCTTTCCGGCATTATTTATAGCCAGAACGGGATGAGACAGGCTGAGAAAGAGAGAAAAAAATATTAGCCCAGAATTCCGTACATACTCGACCCGGGCAAGAATATTCCGAGAAAAATAGCAAAAAAATTCAAAAAAATTAAAAAAACCTTTTTCTGGCATTATTTGTAGCCAAAACGGGATGAGATGGGCCGAGAAAGAGTGAAAAAAATTTCAGTCCCGAATTCTGTTCCTACCCAACCCAAGCCAGAAAATTCCAAAAAAAACTAGCAAAAAAATTCAAAAAGTTAATTCCGACATTATTTCTATCCAAAACGGGTTTAGAGAGATCGAGAAAGAGAAAAAAATTTTAGTCCCGAATTATGTTCATACTCGACCTGGGCAAGAAAATTTCGAAAAAAATAGCAAAAAAATTTAAAAGATTAAAAAAGCTATTTCCGGCCTTATTTTTAGCCAAAACGGGATAAGATAGGCCGAGAAAGAAAAAAAAAAAATTTAGTCCCGAATTCCGTTCATACTCAACCCCGGCAAGAAAATTCTGAAAAAAATAGCATAAAATTAAAAAACCTCATTCCGGAATTGTTTTTAGCCAAAACGGGATGAGATAGGCCGCGAAAGAAGAAGAAAAGTTTTAGTCCCAAATTCCGTTCATACTCGACCCGGGCAAGAAAATTCCGAAACAAATAGCAAAAAATTATAAAACCTCATTCCGGCATTGTTTAAAGCCAACACGGGATGAGATATGCCGCGAAAGAGGAAAATAGTTTAGTACCGAATTCCGTTCATACTCGACCCGAGCAAGAAAATTTCGAAAAAAATAGCAAAAAAATTCAAAAAACCTCTTTCTGGCATTATTTGTAGCCAAAACGGGATGAGATAGGCCGAGAAAGAGTGAAAAAAATTTCAGTCCCGAATTCTGTTCCTACCCAATCCAAGCCAGAAAATTCCAAAAAAAACTAGCAAAAAAATTCAAAAAGTTAATTCCGACATTATTTCTATCCAAAACGGGTCTAGAGAGATCGAGAAAGAGAAAAAGAATTTAGTCCCGAATTATGTTCATACTCAACCTGGGCAAGAAAATTTCGAAAAAAATAGCAAAAAAATTAAAAAAATTAAAAAAAAAACCTTTTCCGACATTAATTTTAGCCAAAACGGGATAAGATAGGCCGAGAAAGAGAGGGAAAAAAATTTAGTCCTGAATTCTGCTCATACTCGCCCTGGCAAGAAAATTCATAAAAAAATAGCAAAAAAATTCAAAAAATTAAAAAACCTCATTCCGGCATTATTTCTAGCCAAAACGGGATGAGATACGCCGAGAAAGAGAAAAAAAAAATTAGTCCCGAATTCCGTTCATACCCAATACGAGCAAGAAAATTCCAAAAAAACATAGAAAAAAAAAATCAAAAAATTAAAAAACCTCTTTCCGGCATTATTTTTAGCCAAAACGGGATTAGATAGGCCGAAAAAGAAAGAAAAAAATTTTAGTCCCGAATTTCGTTCATACTCGGCCTGGGGAAGAAAATTGCGAAAAAAATAGCAAAAAAATTCAAAAAATTAAAAAACCTCTTTCCGGCATTATTTTTAGCCAAAACGGGATGAGATAGGCCAAGAAAGAGAGAAAGAATGTTAGTACCGAATTCCGTTCATACTCGGCCCTGGGAAGAAAATTGCGAAAAAAATAGCAAAAAAATTCAAAAAATTAAAAAACCTCATTCCGGCATTATTTCTAGCCAAAACGGGAATGTGATAGGCCAAGAAAGAGAGAAAAAATTTTAGTCCCGAATTCCGTTCATAATCGGCCTTGAGAAGAAAATTGCGAAAAAAATAGCAAAAAAATTCAAAAAATTAAAAAACCTCTTTCCGGCATTATTTTTAGCCAAAACGGGATTAGATAGGCCGAAAAAGAAAGAAAAAAATTTTAGTCCCGAATTTCGTTCATACTCGGCCTGGGGAAGAAAATTGCGAAAAAAATAGCAAAAAAACTCAAAAAATTAAAAAACCTCATTCCGGCATTATTTCTAGCCAAAACGGGAATGTGATAGGCCAAGAAAGAGAGAAAAAAATTTTAGTCCCGAATTCCGTTCAAACTCGACCCAGGGAAGAAAATTCCGAAAATAATAGCAAAAAAATTGAAAAAATTAAAAAACCCCCTTCCGGCATTATTCTTAGCCAAAACGGGATGAGATAGGCTAAGAAAGAGAAAAAAAAAAATTTTAGTCCCGAATTCCGTTCATAATCGGCCTTGAGAAGAAAATTGCGAAAAAAATAGCAAAAAAATTCAAAAAATTAAAAAACCTCATTCTGGCATTATGTCTAACCAAAAAGGGATGACATAGGCTGAGAAAGAGGAAAAAAAATTTTAGACACGAGTTCCGTTCAAACTCGACCCGGGCAAGAAAATTCCGAAAAAATGAGCAAAAAAATTCAAAAAATTAAAAAACCTCTTTCCAGCACATTTTTAGTGAAAACGGGATGAGATAGGCTGAGAAAGAGAAAAAAAAATTTTAGTCCCGAATTCCGTTCATACTCGACCCTGGCAATAAAATTCCTAAAAAAATAGCAAAAAAATTCAAAAATTAAAAAACCTCATTCCAGCGTTATCTCTAGAAAAATGGGACGAGATAGGCCTAGAAAGAGAAAAAAAAATTTCAGTCCTGAATTCTGTTAATAGTCGGCCCGGGGAAGAAAATTGCGAAAAAAATAGCAAAAAAATTCAAAAAATTAAAAAACCCCTTTCCGGCATTATTTTTAGCCAAAACGGGATGAGATAGGCCGAGAAAGAGAAAAAAAAATTTTAGTCCCGAATTCCGTTCAAACTCGACCCGAGTAAAAAAATTTTGAAAAAAATTTTGAAAAAAATTCAAAAAATTAAAAAACCCCTTTCCGGTATTATTTTTAGCCAAAACGGGATGAGATAGGCCGGGAAAGAGAGACGAAAATTTTAGTCCCGAATTCCGTTCATACTCGATACAGGCAAGAAATTTCCAAAAAAAATAGAAAAAAAAAATCAAAAATTAGAAAACCTCTTTCCGGCATTATTTTTAACCGAAACGGGATGAGATAGGCCGAAAATGAGAGAAAAAATTTTAGTCTCGAATTTCGTTCATACTCAGCCTGGGGAAGAAAATTGCGAAAAAAAATAGCAAAAAAAATCAAAAAATTAAAAAACCTCTTTCCGGCATTATTTTTTGCCAAGACGGGGATGAGATAGGCCAAGAAAGAGAAAAAAAAAATTTTGTCCTGAATTTCGTTCGTACTCAGCGTGGGGAAGAAAATTGCGAAAAAAATTCAAAAAATTACAAAACCTCATTTCGGCATTATTTCTAGACAAAACGGGAATTAGATAGGCTGAGAAAGAGAGAATAAAATTTTTATTCCCGAATTATGTTCATACTCGACCCTGGCAAGAAAATTCTGAAAAAAATAGCAAAAAAATTCAAAAAAATAAAAAACCTCTTTTCGGCATTATTTCTACCCAAAACAGGATGCGATTGTACGAGAAAGAAAAAAAAATTATAGTCCTGAATTCCGTTCATACTCGACCCGGGCAAGAAAATTCCTACAAAAATAGCAAAAAAAATCAAAAAATTAAAAAACTTAATTCCGGCATTATTTCTATCCAAAAAGGGTTGAGAGAGGCTGAGAAGGGGAGAAAAACGTTTCAATCCCGAATTCCGTTCATACTCGAACCGGGCAAAAAAATTCCTAAAAAAAGAGCAAAAAATTTCAAAAAATTAAAAAACCTCTTTCCAGCATTATTTTTAGCCAAAACGGGATGAGATAGCCCGGTAAAGGGAAAAAAATTGTAGTCCCGAATTCCGTTCCTACTCGTGCAGGGCAAGAAAATTTTTTAAAAAATAGCAAAAAAATTAAAAAACCTCTTTCCGGCATTATTTATAGCCAAAACGGGATGAGATAGGCAGAGAAAGAGCGAAAAAAATATTAGTCCCGAATTCCGTTCATACTCGACCTGGGAAAGAAAATTCCGAAAAAAATAGGAAAAAAATTCAAAAAATTAAAAAACCACTTTCCAGCATTATTTTTAGCCAAAACGGGATGAGATAACCCGGGAAAGAGAGAAAAAAATTGTAGTACCGAATTCCGTTCCTACGCGAGCCGGGCAAGAAAATTCCTAAAAAAAAAAAGCAAATAAATTCAAAAAATTAAAAAACCTCATTATGACATTATTTTTAGCCAAAACTGGATGAGATAGGCTTAAGAAAGAGTGAAAAAAATTTTAGTCCCAAATTCTGTTCCTACCCAACCCAAGCAAGAAAATTCATAAAAAATAGCAAAAAGATTAAAAAAGATAATTCCGGCATTATTTCTTTCCAAAAAGTGTTGAGAGAGGCCGAGAAAGAGAGAAAAACATTTTAGTCCTGAATTCTGTTCACACTCGACCCCGGCAAGAAAATTGCTAAAAAAATAGCAAAAAATTCAAAAAATTAAAAAACCTCTTTCCGGCATTATTTATAGCCAGAACGGGATGAGACAGGCTGAGAAAGAGAGAAAAAAATATTAGCCCAGAATTCCGTACATACTCGACCCGGGCAAGAATATTCAGAGAAAAATAGCAAAAAAATTCAAAAAAATTAAAAAAACCTCTTTCTGGCATTATTTGTAGCCAAAACGGGATGAGATGGGCCGAGAAAGAGTGAAAAAAATTTCAGTCCCGAATTCTGTTCCTACCCAACCCAAGCCAGAAAATTCCAAAAAAAACTAGCAAAAAAATTCAAAAAGTTAATTCCGACATTATTTCTATCCAAAACGGGTTTAGAGAGATCGAGAAAGAGAAAAAAATTTTAGTCCCGAATTATGTTCATACTCGACCTGGGCAAGAAAATTTTAAAAAAAATAGCAAAAAAATTTAAAAGATTAAAAAAGCTATTTCCGGCCTTATTTTTAGCCAAAACGGGATAAGATAGGCCGAGAAAGAGAAAAAAAAATTTTAGTCCCGAATTCCGTTCATACTCAACCCCGGCAAGAAAATTCTGAAAAAAATAGCATAAAATTAAAAAACCTCATTCCGGAATTGTTTTTAGCCAAAACGGGATGAGATAGGCCGCGAAAGAAGAAGAAAAGTTTTAGTCCCAAATTCCGTTCATACTCGACCCGGGCAAGAAAATTCCGAAAAAAATAGCAAAAAATTATAAAACCTCTTTCCGGCCTTATTTTTAGCCAAAACGAGATGAGATAGGGCGAGAAAGAGTGAAAAAAATTTCAGTCCCGAATTCTGTTCCTACCCAACCCAAGCCAGAAAATTCCAAAAAAAACTAGCAAAAAAATTCAAAAAGTTAATTCCGACATTATTTCTATCCAAAACGGGTTTAGAGAGATCGAGAAAGAGAAAAAAATTTTAGTCCCGAATTATGTTCATACTCGACCTGGGCAAGAAAATTTCGAAAAAAATAGCAAAAAAATTTAAAAGATTAAAAAACCTATTTCCGGACTTATTTTTAGCCAAAACGGGATAAGATAGGCCGAGAAAGAGAAAAAAATTTTAGTCCCGAATTCCGTTCCTACTCGACCCCGGCTAGAAAATTCCGAAAATAACAGCAAAAAAATTAATAAAATTAAGAAACCTCATTCCGGCATTGTTTAAAGCCAACACGGGATGAGATATGCCGCGAAAAAGGAAAATAGTTTAGTACCGAATTCTGTTCATACTCGACCCGAGCAAGAAAATTTCGAAAAAAATAGCAAAAAAATTCAAAAAACCTCTTTCTGGCATTATTTGTAGCCAAAACGGGATGAGATAGGCCGAGAAAGAGTGAAAAAAATTTCAGTCCCGAATTCTGTTCCTACCCAACCCAAGCCAGAAAATTCCAAAAAAAACTAGCAAAAAAATTCAAAAAGTTAATTCCGACATTATTTCTATCCAAAACGGGTCTAGAGAGATCGAGAAAGAGAAAAAGAATTTAGTCCCGAATTATGTTCATACTCAACCTGGGCAAGAAAATTTCGAAAAAAATTGAAAAAATTAAAAAAAACCTTTTCCGACATTAATTTTAGCCAAAACGGGATAAGATAGGCCGAGAAAGAGAGGGAAAAAAATTTAGTCCTGAATTCTGCTCATACTCGCCCTGGCAAGAAAATTCATAAAAAAATAGCAAAAAAATTCAAAAAATTAAAGAACGTCATTCCGGCATTATTTCTAGCCAAAACGGGATGAGATACGCCGAGAAAGAGAAAAAAAAAATTAGTCCCGAATTCCTTTCATACCCAATACGAGCAAGAAAATTCCAAAAAAACATAGAAAAAAAAAATCAAAAAATTAAAAAACCTCTTTCCGGCATTATTTTTAGCCAAAACGGGATTAGATAGGCCGAAAAAGAAAGAAAAAAATTTTAGCCCCGAATTTCGTTCATACTCGGCCTGGGGAAGAAAATTGCGAAAAAAATAGCAAAAAAATTCAAAAAATTAAAAAACCTCTTTCCGGCATTATTTTTAGCCAAAACGGGATGAGATAGGCCAAGAAAGAGAGAAAGAATGTTAGTACCGAATTCCGTTCATACTCGGCCCTGGGAAGAAAATTGCGAAAAAAATAGCAAAAAAATTCAAAAAATTAAAAAACCTCATTCCGGCATTATTTCTAGCCAAAACGGGAATGTGATAGGCCAAGAAAGAGAGAAAAAATTTTAGTCCCGAATTCCGTTCATAATCGGCCTTGAGAAGAAAATTGCGAAAAAAATAGCAAAAAAATTCAAAAAATTAAAAAACCTCTTTCCGGCATTATTTTTAGCCAAAACGGGATTAGATAGGCCGAAAAAGAAAGAAAAAAATTTTAGTCCCGAATTTCGTTCATACTCGGCCTGGGGAAGAAAATTGCGAAAAAAATAGCAAAAAAATTCAAAAAATTAAAAACCTCATTCCGGCATTATGTCTAGCCAAAACGGGAATGTGATAGGCCAAGAAAGAGAGAAAAAAATTTTAGTCCCGAATTCCGTTCAAACTCGACCCAGGGAAGAAAATTCCGAAAATAATAGCAAAAAAATTGAAAAAATTAAAAAACCCCCTTTCGGCATTATTCTTAGCCAAAACGGGATGAGATAGGCTAAGAAAGAGAAAAAAAAAAATTTTAGTCCCGAATTCCGTTCATAATCGGCCTTGAGAAGAAAATTGCGAAAAAAATAGCAAAAAAATTCAAAAAATTAAAAAACCTCATTCTGGCATTATTTCTAACCAAAAAGGGATGACATAGGCTGAGAAAGAGGAAAAAAAATTTTAGACACGAGTTCCGTTCAAACTCGACCCGGGCAAGAAAATTCCGAAAAAATGAGCAAAAAAATTCAAAAAATTAAAAAACCTCTTTCCAGCACATTTTTAGTGAAAACGGGATGAGATAGGCTGAGAAAGAGAAAAAAAAATTTTAGTCCCGAATTCCGTTCATACTCGACCCCGGCAATAAAATTCCTAAAAAAATAGCAAAAAAATTCAAAAATTAAAAAACCTCATTCCAGCGTTATCTCTAGCCAAAATGGGACGAGATAGGCCTAGAAAGAGAAAAAAAAATTTCAGTCCTGAATTCTGTTAATAGTCGGCCCGGGGAAGAAAATTGCGAAAAAAATAGCAAAAAAATTCAAAAAATTAAAAAAACCCCTTTCCGGCATTATTTTTAGCCAAAACGGGATAAGATAGGCCGAGAAAGAGAAAAAAAAATTTTAGTCCCGAATTCCGTTCAAACTCGACCCGAGTAAAAAAATTTTGAAAAAAATTTTGAAAAAAATTCAAAAAATTAAAAAACCCCTTTCCGGTATTATTTTTAGCCAAAACGGGATGAGATAGGCCGGGAAAGAGAGACGAAAATTTTAGTCCCGAATTCCGTTCATACTCGATACAGGCAAGAAATTTCCAAAAAAAACAGAAAAAAAAAAAATCAAAAATTAAAAAACCTCTTTCCGGCATTATTTTTAACCGAAACGGGATGAGATAGGCCGAAAAAGAGAGAAAAAATTTTAGTCTCGAATTTCGTTCATACTCAGCCTGGGGAAGAAAATTGCGAAAAAAAATAGCAAAAAAAATCAAAAAATTAAAAAACCTCTTTCCGGCATTATTTTTTGCCAAGACGGGGATGAGATAGGCCAAGAAAGAGAAAAAAAAAAATTTTGTCCTGAATTTCGTTCGTACTCAGCGTGGGGAAGAAAATTGCGAAAAAAATTCAAAAAATTACAAAACCTCATTTCGGCATTATTTCTAGACAAAACGGGAATGAGATAGGCTGAGAAAGAGAGAATAAAATTTTTATTCCCGAATTATGTTCATACTCGACCCTGGCAAGAAAATTCTGAAAAAAATAGCAAAAAAATTCAAAAAAATAAAAAACCTCTTTTCGGCATTATTTCTACCCAAAACAGGATGCGATTGTACGAGAAAGAAAAAAAAAATTATAGTCCTGAATTCCGTTCATACTCGACCCGGGCAAGAAAATTCCTACAAAAATAGCAAAAAAAATCAAAAAATTAAAAAACTTAATTCCGGCATTATTTCTATCCAAAAAGGGTTGAGAGAGGCTGAGAAGGGGAGAAAAACGTTTCAATCCCGAATTCCGTTCATACTCGAACCGGGCAAAAAAATTCCTAAAAAAAGAGCAAAAAATTTCAAAAAATTAAAAAAACCTCTTTCCAGCATTATTTTTAGCCAAAACGGGATGAGATAGCCCGGTAAAGGGAAAAAAATTGTAGTCCTGAATTCCGTTCCTACTCGTGCAGGGCAAGAAAATTCTTTAAAAAATAGCAAAAAAATTAAAAAACCTCTTTCCGGCATTATTTATAGCCAAAACGGGATGAGATAGGCAGAGAAAGAGCGAAAAAAATATTAGTCCCGAATTCCGTTCATACTCGACCTGGGAAAGAAAATTCCGAAAAAAATAGGAAAAAAATTCAAAAAATTAAAAAACCACTTTCCAGCATTATTTTTAGCCAAAACGGGATGAGATAACCCGGGAAAGAGAGAAAAAAATTGTAGTACCGAATTCCGTTCCTACGCGAGCCGGGCAAGAAAATTCCTAAAAAAAAAAAGCAAACAAATTCAAAAAATTAAAAAACCTCATTATGACATTATTTTTAGCCAAAACTGGATGAGATAGGCTTAAGAAAGAGTGAAAAAAATTTTAGTCCCAAATTCTGTTCCTACCCAACCCAAGCAAGAAAATTCATAAAAAATAGCAAAAAGATTAAAAAAGATAATTCCGGCATTATTTCTTTCCAAAAAGGGTTGAGAGAGGCCGAGAAAGAGAGAAAAACATTTTAGTCCTGAATTCTGTTCACACTCGACCCCGGCAAGAAAATTGCTAAAAAAATAGCAAAAAATTCAAAAAATTAAAAAACCTCTTTCCGGCATTATTTATAGCCAGAACGGGATGAGACAGGCTGAGAAAGAGAGAAAAAAATATTAGCCCAGAATTCCGTACATACTCGACCCAGGCAAGAATATTCCGAGAAAAATAGCAAAAAAATTCAAAAAAATTAAAAAAACCTCTTTCTGGCATTATTTGTAGCCAAAACGGGATGAGATGGGCCGAGAAAGAGTGAAAAAAATTTCAGTCCTGAATTCTGTTCCTACCCAACCCAAGCCAGAAAATTCCAAAAAAAACTAGCAAAAAAATTCAAAAAGTTAATTCCGACATTATTTCTATCCAAAACGGGTTTAGAGAGATCGAGAAAGAGAAAAAAATTTTAGTCCCGAATTATGTTCATACTCGACCTGGGCAAGAAAATTTCGAAAAAAATAGCAAAAAAATTTAAAAGATTAAAAAAGCTATTTCCGGCCTTATTTTTAGCCAAAACGGGATAAGATAGGCCGAGAAAGAGAAAAAAAAAATTTTAGTCCCGAATTCCGTTCATACTCAACCCCGGCAAGAAAATTCAGAAAAAAATAGCATAAAATTAAAAAACCTCATTCCGGAATTGTTTTTAGCCAAAACGGGATGAGATAGGCCGCGAAAGAAGAAGAAAAGTTTTAGTCCCAAATTCCGTTCATACTCGACCCGGGCAAGAAAATTCCGAAAAAAATAGCAAAAAATTATAAAACCTCTTTCCGGCCTTATTTTTAGCCAAAACGAGATGAGATAGGGCGAGAAAGAGTGAAAAAAATTTCAGTCCCGAATTCTGTTCCTACCCAACCCAAGCCAGAAAATTCCAAAAAAAACTAGCAAAAAAATTCAAAAAGTTAATTTCGACATTATTTCTATCCAAAACGGGTTTAGAGAGATCGAGAAAGAGAAAAAAATTTTAGTCCCGAATTATGTTCATACTCGACCTGGGCAAGAAAATTTCGAAAAAAATAGCAAAAAAATTTAAAAGATTAAAAAACCTATTTCCGGACTTATTTTTAGCCAAAACGGGATAAGATAGGCCGAGAAAGAGAAAAAAATTTTAGTCCCGAATTCCGTTCCTACTCGACCCCGGCTAGAAAATTCCGAAAATAACAGCAAAAAAATTAATAAAATTAAGAAACCTCATTCCGGCATTGTTTAAAGCCAACACGGGATGAGATATGCCGCGAAAAAGGAAAATAGTTTAGTACCGAATTCCGTTCATACTCGACCCGAGCAAGAAAATTTCGAAAAAAAATAGCAAAAAAATTCAAAAAACCTCTTTCTGGCATTATTTGTAGCCAAAACGGGATGAGATAGGCCGAGAAAGAGTGAAAAAAATTTCAGTCCCGAATTCTGTTCCTACCCAACCCAAGCCAGAAAATTCCAAAAAAAACTAGCAAAAAAATTCAAAAAGTTAATTCCGACATTATTTCTATCCAAAACGGGTCTAGAGAGATCGAGAAAGAGAAAAAGAATTTAGTCCCGAATTATGTTCATACTCAACCTGGGCAAGAAAATTTCGAAAAAAATTGAAAAAATTAAAAAAAACCTTTTCCGACATTAATTTTAGCCAAAACGGGATAAGATAGGCCGAGAAAGAGAGGGAAAAAAATTTATTCCTGAATTCTGCTCATACTCGCCCTGGCAAGAAAATTCATAAAAAAATAGCAAAAAAATTCAAAAAATTAAAGAACGTCATTCCGGCATTATTTCTAGCCAAAACTGGATGAGATACGCCGAGAAAGAGAAAAAAAAAATTAGTCCCGAATTCCGTTCATACCCAATACGAGCAAGAAAATTCCAAAAAAACATAGAAAAAAAAATCAAAAAATTAAAAAACCTCTTTCCGGCATTATTTTTAGCCAAAACGGGATTAGATAGGCCGAAAAAGAAAGAAAAAAATTTTAGCCCCGAATTTCGTTCATACTCGGCCTGGGGAAGAAAATTGCGAAAAAAATAGCAAAAAAATTCAAAAAATTAAAAAACCTCTTTCCGGCATTATTTTTAGCCAAAACGGGATGAGATAGGCCAAGAAAGAGAGAAAGAATGTTAGTACCGAATTCCGTTCATACTCGGCCCTGGGAAGAAAATTGCGAAAAAAATAGCAAAAAAATTCAAAAAATTAAAAAACCTCATTCCGGCATTATTTCTAGCCAAAACGGGAATGTGATAGGCCAAGAAAGAGAGAAAAAATTTTAGTCCCGAATTCCGTTCATAATCGGCCTTGAGAAGAAAATTGCGAAAAAAATAGCAAAAAAATTCAAAAAATTAAAAAACCTCTTTCCGGCATTATTTTTAGCCAAAACGGGATTAGATAGGCCGAAAAAGAAAGAAAAAAATTTTAGTCCCGAATTTCGTTCATACTCGGCCTGGGGAAGAAAATTGCGAAAAAAATAGCAAAAAAATTCAAAAAATTAAAAAACCTCATTCCGGCATTATGTCTAGCCAAAACGGGAATGTGATAGGCCAAGAAAGAGAGAAAAAAATTTTAGTCCCGAATTCCGTTCAAACTCGACCCAGGGAAGAAAATTCCGAAAATAATAGCAAAAAAATTGAAAAAATTAAAAAACCCCCTTCCGGCATTATTCTTAGCCAAAACAGGATGAGATAGGCTAAGAAAGAGAAAAAACAAAATTTTAGTCCCGAATTCCGTTCATAATCGGCCTTGAGAAGAAAATTGCGAAAAAAATAGCAAAAAAATTCAAAAAGTTAATTCCGACATTATTTCTATCCAAAACGGGTTTAGAGAGATCGAGAAAGAGAAAAAAATTTTAGTCCCGAATTATGTTCATACTCGACCTGGGCAAGAAAATTTCGAAAAAAATAGCAAAAAAATTTAAAAGATTAAAAAAGCTATTTCCGGCCTTATTTTTAGCCAAAACGGGATAAGATAGGCCTAGAAAGAGAAAAAAAAAATTTTAGTCCCGAATTCCGTTCATACTCAACCCCGGCAAGAAAATTCTGAAAAAAATAGCATAAAATTAAAAAACCTCATTCCGGAATTGTTTTTAGCCAAAACGGGATGAGATAGGCCGCGAAAGAAGAAGAAAAGTTTTAGTCCCAAATTCCGTTCATACTCGACCCGGGCAAGAAAATTCCGAAAAAAATAGCAAAAAATTATAAAACCTCTTTCCGGCCTTATTTTTAGCCAAAACGAGATGAGATAGGGCGAGAAAGAGTGAAAAAAATTTCAGTCCCGAATTCTGTTCCTACCCAACCCAAGCCAGAAAATTCCAAAAAAAACTAGCAAAAAAATTCAAAAAGTTAATTCCGACATTATTTCTATCCAAAACGGGTTTAGAGAGATCGAGAAAGAGAAAAAAATTTTAGTCCCGAATTATGTTCATACTCGACCTGGGCAAGAAAATTTCGAAAAAAATAGCAAAAAAATTTAAAAGATTAAAAAAGCTATTTCCGGCCTTATTTTTAGCCAAAACGGGATAAGATAGGCCGAGAAAGAGAAAAAAAAAATTTTAGTCCCGAATTCCGTTCATACTCAACCCCGGCAAGAAAATTCTGAAAAAAATAGCATAAAATTAAAAAACCTCATTCCGGAATTGTTTTTAGCCAAAACGGGATGAGATAGGCCGCGAAAGAAGAAGAAATGTTTTAGTCCCAAATTCCGTTCATACTCGACCCGGGCAAGAAAATTCCGAAAAAAATAGCAAAAAATTATAAAACCTCTTTCCGGCCTTATTTTTAGCCAAAACGAGATGAGATAGGGCGAGAAAGAGTGAAAAAAATTTCAGTCCCGAATTCTGTTCCTACCCAACCCAAGCCAGAAAATTCCAAAAAAAACTAGCAAAAAAATTCAAAAAGTTAATTCCGACATTATTTCTATCCAAAACGGGTTTAGAGAGATCGAGAAAGAGAAAAAAATTTTAGTCCCGAATTATGTTCATACTCGACCTGGGCAAGAAAATTTCGAAAAAAATAGCAAAAAAATTTAAAAGATTAAAAAACCTATTTCCGGACTTATTTTTAGCCAAAACGGGATAAGATAGGCCGAGAAAGAGAAAAAAATTTTAGTCCCGAATTCCGTTCCTACTCGACCCCGGCTAGAAAATTCCGAAAATAACAGCAAAAAAATTAATAAAATTAAGAAACCTCATTCCGGCATTGTTTAAAGCCAACACGGGATGAGATATGCCGCGAAAGAGGAAAATAGTTTAGTACCGAATTCCGTTCATACTCGACCCGAGCAAGAAAATTTCGAAAAAAATAGCAAAAAAATTCAAAAAACCTCTTTCTGGCATTATTTGTAGCCAAAACGGGATGAGATAGGCCGAGAAAGAGTGAAAAAAATTTCAGTCCCGAATTCTGTTCCTACCCAACCCAAGCCAGAAAATTCCAAAAAAAACTAGCAAAAAAATTCAAAAAGTTAATTCCGACATTATTTCTATCCAAAACGGGTCTAGAGAGATCGAGAAAGAGAAAAAGAATTTAGTCCCGAATTATGTTCATACTCAACCTGGGCAAGAAAATTTCGAAAAAAATAGCAAAAAAATTGAAAAAATTAAAAAAAAACCTTTTCCGACATTAATTTTAGCCAAAACGGGATAAGATAGGCCGAGAAAGAGAGGGAAAAAAATTTAGTCCTGAATTCTGCTCATACTCGCCCTGGCAAGAAAATTCATAAAAAAATAGCAAAAAAATTCAAAAAATTAAAAAACCTCATTCCGGCATTATTTCTAGCCAAAACGGGATGAGATACGCCGAGAAAGAGAAAAAAAAAATTAGTCCCGAATTCCGTTCATACCCAATACGAGCAAGAAAATTCCAAAAAAACATAGAAAAAAAAAATCAAAAAATTAAAAAACCTCTTTCCGGCATTATTTTTAGCCAAAACGGGATTAGATAGGCCGAAATAGAAAGAAAAAAATTTTAGCCCCGAATTTCGTTCATACTCGGCCTGGGGAAGAAAATTGCGAAAAAAATAGCAAAAAAATTCAAAAAATTAAAAAACCTATTTCCGGCATTATTTTTAGCCAAAACGGGATGAGATAGGCCAAGAAAGAGAGAAAGAATGTTAGTACCGAATTCCGTTCATACTCGGCCCTGGGAAGAAAATTGCGAAAAAAATAGCAAAAAAATTCAAAAAATTAAAAAACCTCATTCCGGCATTATTTCTAGCCAAAACGGGAATGTGATAGGCCAAGAAAGAGAGAAAAAATTTTAGTCCCGAATTCCGTTCATAATCGGCCTTGAGAAGAAAATTGCGAAAAAAATAGCAAAAAAATTCAAAAAATTAAAAAACCTCTTTCCGGCATTATTTTTAGCCAAAACGGGATTAGATAGGCCGAAAAAGAAAGAAAAAAATTCTAGTCCCGAATTTCGTTCATACTCGGCCTGGGGAAGAAAATTGCGAAAAAAATAGCAAAAAAATTCAAAAAATTAAAAAACCTCATTCCGGCATTATTTCTAGCCAAAACGGGAATGTGATAGGCCAAGAAAGAGAGAAAAAAATTTTAGTCCCGAATTCCGTTCAAACTCGACCCAGGGAAGAAAATTCCGAAAGTAATAGCAAAAAAATTGAAAAAATTAAAAAACCCCCTTCCGGCATTATTCTTAGCCAAAACGGGATGAGATAGGCTAAGAAAGAGAAAAAAAAAAATTTTAGTCCCGAATTCCGTTCATAATCGGCCTTGAGAAGAAAATTGCGAAAAAAATAGCAAAAAAATTCAAAAAATTCAAAAACCTCATTCTGGCATTATTTCTAACCAAAAAGGGATGACATAGGCTGAGAAAGAGGAAAAAAAATTTTAGACACGAGTTCCGTTCAAACTCGACCCGGGCAAGAAAATTCCGAAAAAATGAGCAAAAAAATTCAAAAAATTAAAAAACCTCTTTCCAGCACATTTTTAGTGAAAACGGGATGAGATAGGCTGAGAAAGAGAAAAAAAAATTTTAGTCCCGAATTCCGTTCATACTCGACCCCGGCAATAAAATTCCTAAAAAAATAGCAAAAAAATTCAAAAATTAAAAAACCTCATTCCAGCGTTATCTCTAGCCAAAATGGGACGAGATAGGCCTAGAAAGAGAAAAAAAAATTTCAGTCTTGAATTCTGTTAATAGTCGGCCCGGGGAAGAAAATTGCGAAAAAAATAGCAAAAAAATTCAAAAAATTAAAAAAACCCTTTCCGGCATTATTTTTAGCCAAAACGGGATGAGATAGGCCGAGAAAGAGAAAAAAAAAATTTTAGTCCCGAATTCCGTTCAAACTCGACCCGAGTAAAAAAAATTTGAAAAAAATTTTGAAAAAAATTCAAAAAATTAAAAAACCCCTTTCCGGTATTATTTTTAGCCAAAACGGGATGAGATAGGCCGGGAAAGAGAGACGAAAATTTTAGTCCCGAATTCCGTTCATACTCGATACAGGCAAGAAATTTCCAAAAAAAACAGAAAAAAAAAATCAAAAATTAAAAAACCTCTTTCCGGCATTATTTTTAACCGAAACGGGATGAGATAGGCCGAAAAAGAGAGAAAAAATTTCTAGTCCCGAATTTCGTTCATACTCGGCCTGGGGAAGAAAATTGCGAAAAAAATAGCAAAAAAATTCAAAAAATTAAAAAACCTCATTCCGGCATTATTTCTAGCCAAAACGGGAATGTGATAGGCCAAGAAAGAGAGAAAAAAATTTTAGTCCCGAATTCCGTTCAAACTCGACCCAGGGAAGAAAATTCCGAAAATAATAGCAAAAAAATTGAAAAAATTAAAAAACCCCCTTCCGGCATTATTCTTAGCCAAAACGGGATGAGATAGGCTAAGAAAGAGAAAAAAAAATATTTTAGTCCCGAATTCCGTTCATAATCGGCCTTGAGAAGAAAATTGCGAAAAAAATAGCAAAAAAATTCAAAAAATTCAAAAACCTCATTCTGGCATTATTTCTAACCAAAAAGGGATGACATAGGCTGAGAAAGAGGAAAAAAAATTTTAGACACGAGTTCCGTTCAAACTCGACCCGGGCAAGAAAATTCCGAAAAAATGAGCAAAAAAATTCAAAAAATTAAAAAACCTCTTTCCAGCACATTTTTAGTGAAAACGGGATGAGATAGGCTGAGAAAGAGAAAAAAAAATTTTAGTCCCGAATTCCGTTCATACTCGACCCCGGCAATAAAATTCCTAAAAAAATAGCAAAAAAATTCAAAAATTAAAAAACCTCATTCCAGCGTTATCTCTAGCCAAAATGGGACGAGATAGGCCTAGAAAGAGAAAAAAAAATTTCAGTCCTGAATTCTGTTAATAGTCGGCCCGGGGAAGAAAATTGCGAAAAAAATAGCAAAAAAATTCAAAAAATTAAAAAAACCCTTTCCGACATTATTTTTAGCCAAAACGGGATGAGATAGGCCGAGAAAGAGAAAAAAAAAATTTTAGTCCCGAATTCCGTTCAAACTCGACCCGAGTAAAAAAAATTTGAAAAAAATTTTGAAAAAAATTCAAAAAATTAAAAAACCCCTTTCCGGTATTATTTTTAGCCAAAAAGGGATGAGATAGGCCAGGAAAGAGAGACGAAAATTTTAGTCCCGAATTCCGTTCATACTCGATACAGGCAAGAAATTTCCAAAAAAAACAGAAAAAAAAAATCAAAAATTAAAAAACCTCTTTCCGGCATTATTTTTAACCGAAACGGGATGAGATAGGCCGAAAAAGAGAGAAAACATTTTAGTCTAGAATTTCGTTCATACTCAGCCTGGGGAAGAAAATTGCGAAAAAAATAGCAAAAAAAATCAAAAAATTAAAAAACCTCTTTCCGGCATTATTTTTTGCCAAGACGGGGATGAGATAGGCCAAGAAAGAGAAAAAAAAAAATTTTGTCCGGAATTTCGTTCGTACTCAGCGTGGGGAAGAAAATTGCGAAAAAAATTCAAAAAATTACAAAACCTCATTTCGGCATTATTTCTAGACAAAACGGGAATGAGATAGGCTGAGAAAGAGAGAATAAAATTTTTATTCCCGAATTATGTTCATACTCGACCCTGGCAAGAAAATTCTGAAAAAAATAGCAAAAAAATTCAAAAAAATAAAAAACCTCTTTTCGGCATTATTTCTACCCAAAACAGGATGCGATTGTACGAGAAAGAAAAAAAAAATTATAGTCCTGAATTCCGTTCATACTCGACCCGGGCAAGAAAATTCCTACAAAAATAGCAAAAAAAATCAAAAAATTAAAAAACTTAATTCCGGCATCATTTCTATCCAAAAAGGGTTGAGAGAGGCTGAGAAGGGGAGAAAAACGTTTCAATCCCGAATTCCGTTCATACTCGAACCGGGCAAAAAAATTCCTAAAAAAAGAGCAAAAAATTTCAAAAAATTAAAAAACCTCTTTCCAGCATTATTTTTAGCCAAAACGGGATGAGATAGCCCGGTAAAGGGAAAAAAATTGTAGTCCTGAATTTCGTTCCTACTCGTGCAGGGCAAGAAAATTCTTTAAAAAATAGCAAAAAAATTAAAAAACCTCTTTCCGGCATTATTTATAGCCAAAACGGGATGAGATAGGCAGAGAAAGAGCGAAAAAAATATTAGTCCCGAATTCCGTTCATACTCGACCTGGGAAAGAAAATTCCGAAAAAAATAGGAAAAAAATTCAAAAAATTAAAAAACCACTTTCCGGCATTATTTTTAGCCAAAACGGGATGAGATAACCCGGGAAAGAGAGAAAAAAATTGTAGTACCGAATTCCGTTCCTACGCGAGCCGGGCAAGAAAATTCCGAAAATAACAGTAAAAAAATTAATAAAATTAAGAAACCTCATTCCGGCATTGTTTAAAGCCAACACGGGATGAGATATGCCGCGAAAGAGGAAAATAGTTTAGTACCGAATTCCGTTCATACTCGACCCGAGCAAGAAAATTTCGAAAAAAATAGCAAAAAAATTCAAAAAACCTCTTTCTGGCATTATTTGTAGCCAAAACGGGATGAGATAGGCCGAGAAAGAGTGAAAAAAATTTCAGTCCCGAATTCTTTTCCTACCCAACCCAAGCCAGAAAATTCCAAAAAAAACTAGCAAAAAAATTCAAAAAGTTAATTCCGACATTATTTCTATCCAAAACGGGTCTAGAGAGATCGAGAAAGAGAAAAAGAATTTAGTCCCGAATTATGTTCATACTCAACCTGGGCAAGAAAATTTCGAAAAAAATAGCAAAAAAATTGAAAAAATTAAAAAAAACCTTTTCCGACATTAATTTTAGCCAAAACGGGATAAGATAGGCCGAGAAAGAGAGGGAAAAAAATTTAGTCCTGAATTCTGCTCATACTCGCCCTGGCAAGAAAATTCATAAAAAAATAGCAAAAAAATTCAAAAAATTAAAAAACCTCATTCCGGCATTATTTCTAGCCAAAACGGGATGAGATACGCCGAGAATGAGAAAAAAAAAAATAGTCCCGAATTCCGTTCATACCCAATACGAGCAAGAAAATTCCAAAAAAACATAAAAAAAAAAAATCAAAAAATTAAAAAACCTCTTTCCGGCATTATTTTTAGCCAAAACGGGATTAGATAGGCCGAAAAAGAAAGAAAAAAATTTTAGCCCCGAATTTCGTTCATACTCGGCCTGGGGAAGAAAATTGCGAAAAAAATAGCAAAAAAATTCAAAAAATTAAAAAACCTCTTTCCGGCATTATTTTTAGCCAAAACGGGATGAGATAGGCCAAGAAAGAGAGAAAGAATGTTAGTACCGAATTCCGTTCATACTCGGCCCTGGGAAGAAAATTGCGAAAAAAATAGCAAAAAAATTCAAAAAATTAAAAAACCTCATTCCGGCATTATTTCTAGCCAAAACGGGAATGTGATAGGCCAAGAAAGAGAGAAAAAATTTTAGTCCCGAATTCCGTTCATAATCGGCTTGAGAAGAAAATTGCGAAAAAAATAGCAAAAAAATTCAAAAAATTAAAAAACCTCTTTCCGGCATTATTTTTAGCCAAAACGGGATTAGATAGGCCGAAAAAGAAAGAAAAAAATTCTAGTCCCGAATTTCGTTCATACTCGGCCTGGGGAAGAAAATTGCGAAAAAAATAGCAAAAAAATTCAAAAAATTAAAAAACCTCATTCCGGCATTATTTCTAGCCAAAACGGGAATGTGATAGGCCAAGAAAGAGAGAAAAAAATTTTAGTCCCGAATTCCGTTCAAACTCGACCCAGGGAAGAAAATTCCGAAAATAATAGCAAAAAAATTGAAAAAATTAAAAAACCCCCTTCCGGCATTATTCTTAGCCAAAACGGGATGAGATAGGCTAAGAAAGAGAAAAAAAAATATTTTAGTCCCGAATTCCGTTCATAATCGGCCTTGAGAAGAAAATTGCGAAAAAAATAGCAAAAAAATTCAAAAAATTAAAAAACCTCATTCTGGCATTATTTCTAACCAAAAAGGGATGACATAGGCTGAGAAAGAGGAAAAAAAATTTTAGACACGAGTTCCGTTCAAACTCGACCCGGGCAAGAAAATTCCGAAAAAATGAGCAAAAAAATTCAAAAAATTAAAAAACCTCTTTCCAGCACATTTTTAGTGAAAACGGGATGAGATAGGCTGAGAAAGAGAAAAAAAAATTTTAGTCCCGAATTCCGTTCATACTCGACCCCGGCAATAAAATTCCTAAAAAAATAGCAAAAAAATTCAAAAATTAAAAAACCTCATTCCAGCGTTATCTATAGCCAAAATGGGACGAGATAGGCCTAGAAAGAGAAAAAAAAATTTCAGTCCTGAATTCTGTTAATAGTCGGCCCGGGGAAGAAAATTGCGAAAAAAATAGCAAAAAAATTCAAAAAATTAAAAAAACCCTTTCCGGCATTATTTTTAGCCAAAACGGGATGAGATAGGCCGAGAAAGAGAAAAAAAAAATTTTAGTCCCGAATTCCGTTCAAACTCGACCCGAGTAAAAAAAATTTGAAAAAAATTTTGAAAAAAATTCAAAAAATTAAAAAACCCCTTTCCGGTATTATTTTTAGCCAAAACGGGATGAGATAGGCCGGGAAAGAGAGACGAAAATTTTAGTCCCGAATTCCGTTCATACTCGATACAGGCAAGAAATTTCCAAAAAAAACAGAAAAAAAAAATCAAAAATTAAAAAACCTCTTTCCGGCATTATTTTTAACCGAAACGGGATGAGATAGGCCGAAAAAGAGAGAAAAAATTTCTAGTCCCGAATTTCGTTCATACTCGGCCTGGGGAAGAAAATTGCGAAAAAAATAGCAAAAAAATTCAAAAAATTAAAAAACCTCATTCCGGCATTATTTCTAGCCAAAACGGGAATGTGATAGGCCAAGAAAGAGAGAAAGAATGTTAGTACCGAATTCCGTTCATACTCGGCCCTGGGAAGAAAATTGCGAAAAAAATAGCAAAAAAATTCAAAAAATTAAAAAACCTCATTCCGGCATTATTTCTAGCCAAAACGGGAATGTGATAGGCCAAGAAAGAGAGAAAAAATTTTAGTCCCGAATTCCGTTCATAATCGGCTTGAGAAGAAAATTGCGAAAAAAATAGCAAAAAAATTCAAAAAATTAAAAAACCTCTTTCCGGCATTATTTTTAGCCAAAACGGGATGAGATAGGCCAAGAAAGAGAGAAAGAATGTTAGTACCGAATTCCGTTCATACTCGGCCCTGGGAAGAAAATTGCGAAAAAAATAGCAAAAAAATTCAAAAAATTAAAAAACCTCATTCCGGCATTATTTCTAGCCAAAACGGGAATGTGATAGGCCAAGAAAGAGAGAAAAAATTTTAGTCCCGAATTCCGTTCATAATCGGCTTGAGAAGAAAATTGCGAAAAAAATAGCAAAAAAATTCAAAAAATTAAAAAACCTCTTTCCGGCATTATTTTTAGCCAAAACGGGATTAGATAGGCCGAAAAAGAAAGAAAAAAATTCTAGTCCCGAATTTCGTTCATACTCGGCCTGGGGAAGAAAATTGCGAAAAAAATAGCAAAAAAATTCAAAAAATTAAAAAACCTCATTCCGGCATTATTTCTAGCCAAAACGGGAATGTGATAGGCCAAGAAAGAGAGAAAAAAATTTTAGTCCCGAATTCCGTTCAAACTCGACCCAGGGAAGAAAATTCCGAAAATAATAGCAAAAAAATTGAAAAAATTAAAAAACCCCCTTCCGGCATTATTCTTAGCCAAAACGGGATGAGATAGGCTAAGAAAGAGAAAAAAAAAAATTTTAGTCCCGAATTCCGTTCATAATCGGCCTTGAGAAGAAAATTGCGAAAAAAATAGCAAAAAAATTCAAAAAATTCAAAAACCTCATTCTGGCATTATTTCTAACCAAAAAGGGATGACATAGGCTGAGAAAGAGGAAAAAAAATTTTAGACACGAGTTCCGTTCAAACTCGACCCGGGCAAGAAAATTCCGAAAAAATGAGCAAAAAAATTCAAAAAATTAAAAAACCTCTTTCCAGCACATTTTTAGTGAAAACGGGATGAGATAGGCTGAGAAAGAGAAAAAAAAATTTTAGTCCCGAATTCCGTTCATACTCGACCCCGGCAATAAAATTCCTAAAAAAATAGCAAAAAAATTCAAAAATTAAAAAACCTCATTCCAGCGTTATCTCTAGCCAAAATGGGACGAGATAGGCCTAGAAAGAGAAAAAAAAATTTCAGTCTTGAATTCTGTTAATAGTCGGCCCGGGGAAGAAAATTGCGAAAAAAATAGCAAAAAAATTCAAAAAATTAAAAAAACCCTTTCCGGCATTATTTTTAGCCAAAACGGGATGAGATAGGCCGAGAAAGAGAAAAAAAAAATTTTAGTCCCGAATTCCGTTCAAACTCGACCCGAGTAAAAAAAATTTGAAAAAAATTTTGAAAAAAATTCAAAAAATTAAAAAACCCCTTTCCGGTATTATTTTTAGCCAAAACGGGATGAGATAGGCCGGGAAAGAGAGACGAAAATTTTAGTCCCGAATTCCGTTCATACTCGATACAGGCAAGAAATTTCCAAAAAAAACAGAAAAAAAAAATCAAAAATTAAAAAACCTCTTTCCGGCATTATTTTTAACCGAAACGGGATGAGATAGGCCGAAAAAGAGAGAAAAAATTTCTAGTCCCGAATTTCGTTCATACTCGGCCTGGGGAAGAAAATTGCGAAAAAAATAGCAAAAAAATTCAAAAAATTAAAAAACCTCATTCCGGCATTATTTCTAGCCAAAACGGGAATGTGATAGGCCAAGAAAGAGAGAAAAAAATTTTAGTCCCGAATTCCGTTCAAACTCGACCCAGGGAAGAAAATTCCGAAAATAATAGCAAAAAAATTGAAAAAATTAAAAAACCCCCTTCCGGCATTATTCTTAGCCAAAACGGGATGAGATAGGCTAAGAAAGAGAAAAAAAAATATTTTAGTCCCGAATTCCGTTCATAATCGGCCTTGAGAAGAAAATTGCGAAAAAAATAGCAAAAAAATTCAAAAAATTAAAAAACCTCATTCTGGCATTATTTCTAACCAAAAAGGGATGACATAGGCTGAGAAAGAGGAAAAAAAATTTTAGACACGAGTTCCGTTCAAACTCGACCCGGGCAAGAAAATTCCGAAAAAATGAGCAAAAAAATTCAAAAAATTAAAAAACCTCTTTCCAGCACATTTTTAGTGAAAACGGGATGAGATAGGCTGAGAAAGAGAAAAAAAAATTTTAGTCCCGAATTCCGTTCATACTCGACCCCGGCAATAAAATTCCTAAAAAAATAGCAAAAAAATTCAAAAATTAAAAAACCTCATTCCAGCGTTATCTCTAGCCAAAATGGGACGAGATAGGCCTAGAAAGAGAAAAAAAAATTTCAGTCCTGAATTCTGTTAATAGTCGGCCCGGGGAAGAAAATTGCGAAAAAAATAGCAAAAAAATTCAAAAAATTAAAAAAACCCTTTCCGACATTATTTTTAGCCAAAACGGGATGAGATAGGCCGAGAAAGAGAAAAAAAAAATTTTAGTCCCGAATTCCGTTCAAACTCGACCCGAGTAAAAAAAATTTGAAAAAAATTTTGAAAAAAATTCAAAAAATTAAAAAACCCCTTTCCGGTATTATTTTTAGCCAAAACGGGATGAGATAGGCCAGGAAAGAGAGACGAAAATTTTAGTCCCGAATTCCGTTCATACTCGATACAGGCAAGAAATTTCCAAAAAAAACAGAAAAAAAAAATCAAAAATTAAAAAACCTCTTTCCGGCATTATTTTTAACCGAAACGGGATGAGATAGGCCGAAAAAGAGAGAAAACATTTTAGTCTAGAATTTCGTTCATACTCAGCCTGGGGAAGAAAATTGCGAAAAAAAATAGCAAAAAAAATCAAAAAATTAAAAAACCTCTTTCCGGCATTATTTTTTGCCAAGACGGGGATGAGATAGGCCAAGAAAGAGAAAAAAAAAAATTTTGTCCTGAATTTCGTTCGTACTCAGCGTGGGGAAGAAAATTGCGAAAAAAATTCAAAAAATTACAAAACCTCATTTCGGCATTATTTCTAGACAAAACGGGAATGAGATAGGCTGAGAAAGAGAGAATAAAATTTTTATTCCCGAATTATGTTCATACTCGACCCTGGCAAGAAAATTCTGAAAAAAATAGCAAAAAAATTCAAAAAAATAAAAAACCTCTTTTCGGCATTATTTCTACCCAAAACAGGATGCGATTGTACGAGAAAGAAAAAAAAAATTATAGTCCTGAATTCCGTTCATACTCGACCCGGGCAAGAAAATTCCTACAAAAATAGCAAAAAAAATCAAAAAATTAAAAAACTTAATTCCGGCATCATTTCTATCCAAAAAGGGTTGAGAGAGGCTGAGAAGGGGAGAAAAACGTTTCAATCCCGAATTCCGTTCATACTCGAACCGGGCAAAAAAATTCCTAAAAAAAGAGCAAAAAATTTCAAAAAATTAAAAAACCTCTTTCCAGCATTATTTTTAGCCAAAACGGGATGAGATAGCCCGGTAAAGGGAAAAAAATTGTAGTCCCGAATTCCGTTCCTACTCGTGCAGGGCAAGAAAATTCTTTAAAAAATAGCAAAAAAATTAAAAAACCTCTTTCCGGCATTATTTATAGCCAAAACGGGATGAGATAGGCAGAGAAAGAGCGAAAAAAATATTAGTCCCGAATTCCGTTCATACTCGACCTGGGAAAGAAAATTCCGAAAAAAATAGGAAAAAAATTCAAAAAATTAAAAAACCACTTTCCGGCATTATTTTTAGCCAAAACGGGATGAGATAACCCGGGAAAGAGAGAGAAAAATTGTAGTACCGAATTCCGTTCCTACGCGAGCCGGGCAAGAAAATTCCGAAAATAACAGTAAAAAAATTAATAAAATTAAGAAACCTCATTCCGGCATTGTTTAAAGCCAACACGGGATGAGATATGCCGCGAAAGAGGAAAATAGTTTAGTACCGAATTCCGTTCATACTCGACCCGAGCAAGAAAATTTCGAAAAAAATAGCAAAAAAATTCAAAAAACCTCTTTCTGGCATTATTTGTAGCCAAAACGGGATGAGATAGGCCGAGAAAGAGTGAAAAAAATTTCAGTCCCGAATTCTTTTCCTACCCAACCCAAGCCAGAAAATTCCAAAAAAAACTAGCAAAAAAATTCAAAAAGTTAATTCCGACATTATTTCTATCCAAAACGGGTCTAGAGAGATCGAGAAAGAGAAAAAGAATTTAGTCCCGAATTATGTTCATACTCAACCTGGGCAAGAAAATTTCGAAAAAAATAGCAAAAAAATTGAAAAAATTAAAAAAAAACCTTTTCCGACATTAATTTTAGCCAAAACGGGATAAGATAGGCCGAGAAAGAGAGGGAAAAAAATTTAGTCCTGAATTCTGCTCATACTCGCCCTGGCAAGAAAATTCATAAAAAAATAGCAAAAAAATTCAAAAAATTAAAAAACCTCATTCCGGCATTATTTCTAGCCAAAACGGGATGAGATACGCCGAGAATGAGAAAAAAAAAATTAGTCCCGAATTCCGTTCATACCCAATACGAGCAAGAAAATTCCAAAAAAACATAAAAAAAAAAAATCAAAAAATTAAAAAACCTCTTTCCGGCATTATTTTTAGCCAAAACGGGATTAGATAGGCCGAAAAAGAAAGAAAAAAATTTTAGCCCCGAATTTCGTTCATACTCGGCCTGGGGAAGAAAATTGCGAAAAAAATAGCAAAAAAATTCAAAAAATTAAAAAACCTCTTTCCGGCATTATTTTTAGCCAAAACGGGATGAGATAGGCCAAGAAAGAGAGAAAGAATGTTAGTACCGAATTCCGTTCATACTCGGCCCTGGGAAGAAAATTGCGAAAAAAATAGCAAAAAAATTCAAAAAATTAAAAAACCTCATTCCGGCATTATTTCTAGCCAAAACGGGAATGTGATAGGCCAAGAAAGAGAGAAAAAATTTTAGTCCCGAATTCCGTTCATAATCGGCTTGAGAAGAAAATTGCGAAAAAAATAGCAAAAAAATTCAAAAAATTAAAAAACCTCTTTCCGGCATTATTTTTAGCCAAAACGGGATTAGATAGGCCGAAAAAGAAAGAAAAAAATTCTAGTCCCGAATTTCGTTCATACTCGGCCTGGGGAAGAAAATTGCGAAAAAAATAGCAAAAAAATTCAAAAAATTAAAAAACCTCATTCCGGCATTATTTCTAGCCAAAACGGGAATGTGATAGGCCAAGAAAGAGAGAAAAAAATTTTAGTCCCGAATTCCGTTCAAACTCGACCCAGGGAAGAAAATTCCGAAAATAATAGCAAAAAAATTGAAAAAATTAAAAAACCCCCTTCCGGCATTATTCTTAGCCAAAACGGGATGAGATAGGCTAAGAAAGAGAAAAAAAAATATTTTAGTCCCGAATTCCGTTCATAATCGGCCTTGAGAAGAAAATTGCGAAAAAAATAGCAAAAAAATTCAAAAAATTAAAAAACCTCATTCTGGCATTATTTCTAACCAAAAAGGGATGACATAGGCTGAGAAAGAGGAAAAAAAATTTTAGACACGAGTTCCGTTCAAACTCGACCCGGGCAAGAAAATTCCGAAAAAATGAGCAAAAAAATTCAAAAAATTAAAAAACCTCTTTCCAGCACATTTTTAGTGAAAACGGGATGAGATAGGCTGAGAAAGAGAAAAAAAAATTTTAGTCCCGAATTCCGTTCATACTCGACCCCGGCAATAAAATTCCTAAAAAAATAGCAAAAAAATTCAAAAATTAAAAAACCTCATTCCAGCGTTATCTCTAGCCAAAATGGGACGAGATAGGCCTAGAAAGAGAAAAAAAAATTTCAGTCCTGAATTCTGTTAATAGTCGGCCCGGGGAAGAAAATTGCGAAAAAAATAGCAAAAAAATTCAAAAAATTAAAAAAACCCTTTCCGGCATTATTTTTAGCCAAAACGGGATGAGATAGGCCGAGAAAGAGAAAAAAAAAATTTTAGTCCCGAATTCCGTTCAAACTCGACCCGAGTAAAAAAAATTTGAAAAAAATTTTGAAAAAAATTCAAAAAATTAAAAAACCCCTTTCCGGTATTATTTTTAGCCAAAACGGGATGAGATAGGCCGGGAAAGAGAGACGAAAATTTTAGTCCCGAATTCCGTTCATACTCGATACAGGCAAGAAATTTCCAAAAAAAACAGAAAAAAAAAAATCAAAAATTAAAAAACCTCTTTCCGGCATTATTTTTAACCGAAACGGGATGAGATAGGCCGAAAAAGAGAGAAAAAATTTTAGTCTCGAATTTCGTTCATACTCAGCCTGGGGAAGAAAATTGCGAAAAAAAATAGCAAAAAAAATCAAAAAATTAAAAAACCTCTTTCCGGCATTATTTTTTGCCAAGACGGGGATGAGATAGGCCAAGAAAGAGAAAAAAAAAAATTTTGTCCTGAATTTCGTTCGTACTCAGCGTGGGGAAGAAAATTGCGAAAAAAATTCAAAAAATTACAAAACCTCATTTCGGCATTATTTCTAGACAAAACGGGAATGAGATAGGCTGAGAAAGAGAGAATAAAATTTTTATTCCCGAATTATGTTCATACTCGACCCTGGCAAGAAAATTCTGAAAAAAATAGCAAAAAAATTCAAAAAAATAAAAAACCTCTTTTCGGCATTATTTCTACCCAAAACAGGATGCGATTGTACGAGAAAGAAAAAAAAAATTATAGTCCTGAATTCCGTTCATACTCGACCCGGGCAAGAAAATTCCTACAAAAATAGCAAAAAAAATCAAAAAATTAAAAAACTTAATTCCGGCATTATTTCTATCCAAAAAGGGTTGAGAGAGGCTGAGAAGGGGACAAAAACGTTTCAATCCCGAATTCCGTTCATACTCGAACCGGGCAAAAAAATTCCTAAAAAAAGAGCAAAAAATTTCAAAAAATTAAAAAACCTCTTTCCAGCATTATTTTTAGCCAAAACGGGATGAGATAGCCCGGTAAAGGGAAAAAAATTGTAGTCCCGAATTCCGTTCCTACTCGTGCAGGGCAAGAAAATTCTTTAAAAAATAGCAAAAAAATTAAAAAACCTCTTTCCGGCATTATTTATAGCCAAAACGGGATGAGATAGGCAGAGAAAGAGCGAAAAAAATATTAGTCCCGAATTCCGTTCATACTCGACCTGGGAAAGAAAATTCCGAAAAAAATAGGAAAAAAATTCAAAAAATTAAAAAACCACTTTCCAGCATTATTTTTAGCCAAAACGGGATGAGATAACCCGGGAAAGAGAGAAAAAAATTGTAGTACCGAATTCCGTTCCTACGCGAGCCGGGCAAGAAAATTCCTAAAAAAAAAAAGCAAAAAAATTCAAAAAATTAAAAAACCTCATTATGACATTATTTTTAGCCAAAACTGGATGAGATAGGCTTAAGAAAGAGTGAAAAAAATTTTAGTCCCAAATTCTGTTCCTACCCAACCCAAGCAAGAAAATTCATAAAAAATAGCAAACAGATTAAAAAAGATAATTCCGGCATTATTTCTTTCCAAAAAGGGTTGAGAGAGGCCGAGAAAGAGGGAAAAACATTTTAGTCCTGAATTCTGTTCACACTCGACCCCGGCAAGAAAATTGCTAAAAAAATAGCAAAAAATTCAAAAAATTAAAAAACCTCTTTCCGGCATTATTTATAGCCAGAACGGGATGAGACAGGCTGAGAAAGAGAGAAAAAAATATTAGCCCAGAATTCCGTACATACTCGACCCGGGCAAGAATATTCCGAGAAAAATAGCAAAAAAATTCAAAAAAATTAAAAAAACCTCTTTCTGGCATTATTTGTAGCCAAAACGGGATGAGATGGGCCGAGAAAGAGTGAAAAAAATTTCAGTCCCGAATTCTGTTCCTACCCAACCCAAGCCAGAAAATTCCAAAAAAAAACTAGCAAAAAAATTCAAAAAGTTAATTCCGACATTATTTCTATCCAAAACGGGTTTAGAGAGATCGAGAAAGAGAAAAAAATTTTAGTCCCGAATTATGTTCATACTCGACCTGGGCAAGAAAATTTCGAAAAAATAGCAAAAAAATTTAAAAGATTAAAAAAGCTATTTCCGGCCTTATTTTTAGCCAAAACGGGATAAGATAGGCCGAGAAAGAGAAAAAAAAATTTTAGTCCCGAATTCCGTTCATACTCAACCCCGGCAAGAAAATTCTGAAAAAAATAGCATAAAATTAAAAAACCTCATTCCGGAATTGTTTTTAGCCAAAACGGGATGAGATAGGCCGTGAAAGAAGAAGAAAAGTTTTAGTCCCAAATTCCGTTCATACTCGACCCGGGCAAGAAAATTCCGAAAAAAATAGCAAAAAATTATAAAACCTCTTTCCGGCCTTATTTTTAGCCAAAACGAGATGAGATAGGGCGAGAAAGAGTGAAAAAAATTTCAGTCCCGAATTCTGTTCCTATCCAACCCAAGCCAGAAAATTCCAAAAAAAACTAGCAAAAAAATTCAAAAAGTTAATTCCGACATTATTTCTATCCAAAACGGGTTTAGAGAGATCGAGAAAGAGAAAAAAATTTTAGTCCCGAATTATGTTCATACTCGACCTGGGCAAGAAAATTTCGAAAAAAATAGCAAAAAAAATTAAAAGATTAAAAAACCTATTTCCGGACTTATTTTTAGCCAAAACGGGATAAGATAGACCGAGAAAGAGAAAAAAATTTTAGTCCCGAATTCCGTTCCTACTCGACCCCGGCTAGAAAATTCCGAAAATAACAGCAAAAAAATTAATAAAATTAAGAAACCTCATTCCGGCATTGTTTAAAGCCAACACGGGATGAGATATGCCGCGAAAGAGGAAAATAGTTTAGTACCGAATTCCGTTCATACTCGACCCGAGCAAGAAAATTTCGAAAAAAATAGCAAAAAAATTCAAAAAACCTCTTTCTGGCATTATTTGTAGCCAAAACGGGATGAGATAGGCCGAGAAAGAGTGAAAAAAATTTCAGTCCCGAATTCTGTTCCTACCCAACCCAAGCCAGAAAATTCCAAAAAAAACTAGCAAAAAAATTCAAAAAGTTAATTCCGACATTATTTCTATCCAAAACGGGTCTAGAGAGATCGAGAAAGAGAAAAAGAATTTAGTCCCGAATTATGTTCATACTCAACCTGGGCAAGAAAATTTCGAAAAAAATAGCAAAAAAATTGAAAAAATTAAAAAAAACCTTTTCCGACATTAATTTTAGCCAAAACGGGATAAGATAGGCCGAGAAAGAGAGGGAAAAAAATTTAGTCCTGAATTCTGCTCATACTCGCCCTGGCAAGAAAATTCATAAAAAAATAGCAAAAAAATTCAAAAAATTAAAAAACCTCATTCCGGCATTATTTCTAGCCAAAACGGGATGAGATACGCCGAGAAAGAGAAAAAAAAAATTAGTCCCGAATTCCGTTCATACCCAATACGAGCAAGAAAATTCCAAAAAAACATAGAAAAAAAAAATCAAAAAATTAAAAAACCTCTTTCCGGCATTATTTTTAGCCAAAACGGGATTAGATAGGCCGAAAAAGAAAGAAAAAAATTTTAGCCCCGAATTTCGTTCATACTCGGCCTGGGGAAGAAAATTGCGAAAAAAATAGCAAAAAAATTCAAAAAATTAAAAAACCTCTTTCCGGCATTATTTTTAGCCAAAACGGGATGAGATAGGCCAAGAAAGAGAGAAAGAATGTTAGTACCGAATTCCGTTCATACTCGGCCCTGGGAAGAAAATTGCGAAAAAAATAGCAAAAAAATTCAAAAAATTAAAAAACCTCATTCCGGCATTATTTCTAGCCAAAACGGGAATGTGATAGGCCAAGAAAGAGAGAAAAAATTTTAGTCCCGAATTCCGTTCATAATCGGCCTTGAGAAGAAAATTGCGAAAAAAATAGCAAAAAAATTCAAAAAATTAAAAAACCTCTTTCCGGCATTATTTTTAGCCAAAACGGGATTAGATAGGCCGAAAAAGAAAGAAAAAAATTTTAGTCCCGAATTTCGTTCATACTCGGCCTGGGGAAGAAAATTGCGAAAAAAATAGCAAAAAAATTCAAAAAATTAAAAAACCTCATTCCGGCATTATTTCTAGCCAAAACGGGAATGTGATAGGCCAAGAAAGAAAGAAAAAAATTTTAGTCCCGAATTCCGTTCAAACTCGACCCAGGGAAGAAAATTCCGAAAATAATAGCAAAAAAATTGAAAAAATTAAAAAACCCCCTTCCGGCATTATTCTTAGCCAAAACGGGATGAGATAGGCTAAGAAAGAGAAAAAAAAAATTTTAGTCTCGAATTCCGTTCATAATCGGCCTTGAGAAGAAAATTGCGAAAAAAATCGCAAAAAAATTCAAAAAATTAAAAAACCTCATTCTGGCATTATTTCTAACCAAAAAGGGATGACATAGGCTGAGAAAGAGGAAAAAAAATTTTAGACACGAGTTCCGTTCATACTCGACCCCGGCAATAAAATTCCTAAAAAAATAGCAAAAAAATTCAAAAATTAAAAAACCTCATTCCAGCGTTATCTCTAGCCAAAATGGGACGAGATAGGCCTAGAAAGAGAAAAAAAAATTTCAGTCCTGAATTCTGTTAATAGTCGGCCCGGGGAAGAAAATTGCGAAAAAAATAGCAAAAAAATTCAAAAAATTAAAAAAACCCTTTCCGGCATTATTTTTAGCCAAAACGGGATGAGATAGGCCGAGAAAGAGAAAAAAAAAATTTTAGTCCCGAATTCCGTTCAAACTCGACCCGAGTAAAAAAAATTTGAAAAAAATTTTGAAAAAAATTCAAAAAATTAAAAAACCCCTTTCCGGTATTATTTTTAGCCAAAACGGGATGAGATAGGCCGGGAAAGAGAGACGAAAATTTTAGTCCCGAATTCCGTTCATACTCGATACAGGCAAGAAATTTCCAAAAAAAACAGAAAAAAAAAAAATCAAAAATTAAAAAACCTCTTTCCGGCATTATTTTTAACCGAAACGGGATGAGATAGGCCGAAAAAGAGAGAAAACATTTTAGTCTCGAATTTCGTTCATACTCAGCCTGGGGAAGAAAATTGCGAAAAAAAATAGCAAAAAAAATCAAAAAATTAAAAAACCTCTTTCCGGCATTATTTTTTGCCAAGACGGGGATGAGATAGGCCAAGAAAGGGAAAAAAAAAAATTTTGTCCTGAATTTCGTTCGTACTCAGCGTGGGGAAGAAAATTGCGAAAAAAATTCAAAAAATTACAAAACCTCATTTCGGCATTATTTCTAGACAAAACGGGAATGAGATAGGCTGAGAAAGAGAGAATAAAATTTTTATTCCCGAATTATGTTCATACTCGACCCTGGCAAGAAAATTCTGAAAAAAATAGCAAAAAAATTCAAAAAAATAAAAAACCTCTTTTCGGCATTATTTCTACCCAAAACAGGATGCGATTGTACGAGAAAGAAAAAAAAAATTATAGTCCTGAATTCCGTTCATACTCGACCCGGGCAAGAAAATTCCTACAAAAATAGCAAAAAAAATCAAAAAATTAAAAAACTTAATTCCGGCATTATTTCTATCCAAAAAGGGTTGAGAGAGGCTGAGAAGGGGAGAAAAACGTTTCAATCCCGAATTCCGTTCATACTCGAACCGGGCAAAAAAATTCCTAAAAAAAGAGCAAAAAATTTCAAAAAATTAAAAAACCTCTTTCCAACATTATTTTTAGCCAAAACGGGATGAGATAGCCCGGTAAAGGGAAAAAAATTGTAGTCCCGAATTCCGTTCCTACTCGTGCAGGGCAAGAAAATTCTTTAAAAAATAGCAAAAAAATTAAAAAACCTCTTTCCGGCATTATTTATAGCCAAAACGGGATGAGATAGGCAGAGAAAGAGCGAAAAAAATATTAGTCCCGAATTCCGTTCATACTCGACCTGGGAAAGAAAATTCCGAAAAAAATGGGAAAAAAATTCAAAAAATTAAAAAACCACTTTCCGGCATTATTTTTAGCCAAAACGGGATGAGATAACCCGGGAAAGAGAGAAAAAAATTGTAGTACCGAATTCCGTTCCTACGCGAGCCGGGCAAGAAAATTCCTAAAAAAAAAAAGCAAAAAAATTCAAAAAATTAAAAAACCTCATTATGACATTATTTTTAGCCAAAACTGGATGAGATAGGCTTAAGAAAGAGTGAAAAAAATTTTAGTCCCAAATTCTGTTCCTACCCAACCCAAGCAAGAAAATTCATAAAAAATAGCAAAAAGATTAAAAAAGATAATTCCGGCATTATTTCTTTCCAAAAAGGGTTGAGAGAGGCCGAGAAAGAGAGAAAAACATTTTAGTCCTGAATTCTGTTCACACTCGACCCCGGCAAGAAAATTGCTAAAAAAATAGCAAAAAATTCAAAAAATTAAAAAACCTCTTTCCGGCATTATTTATAGCCAGAACGGGATGAGACAGGCTGAGAAAGAGAGAAAAAAATATTAGTCCTGAATTCCGTACATACTCGACCCGGGCAAGAATATTCCGAGAAAAATAGCAAAAAAATTCAAAAAAATTAAAAAAAACCTCTTTCTGGCATTATTTGTAGCCAAAACGGGATGAGATGGGCCGAGAAAGAGTGAAAAAAATTTCAGTTCCGAATTCTGTTCCTACCCAACCCAAGCCAGAAAATTCCAAAAAAAACTAGCAAAAAAATTCAAAAAGTTAATTCCGACATTATTTCTATCCAAAACGGGTTTAGAGAGATCGAGAAAGAGAAAAAAAATTTAGTCCCGAATTATGTTCATACTCGACCTGGGCAAGAAAATTTCGAATAAAATAGCAAAAAAATTTAAAAGATTAAAAAAGCTATTTCCGGCCTTATTTTTAGCCAAAACGGGATAAGATAGGCCGAGAAAGAGAAAAAAAAATTTTAGTCCCGAATTCCGTTCATACTCAACCTCGGCAAGAAAATTCTGGAAAAAATAGCATAAAATTAAAAAACCTCATTCCGGAATTGTTTTTAGCCAAAACGGGATGAGATAGGCCGCGAAAGAAGAAAAAAAGTTTTAGTCCCAAATTCCGTTCATACTCGACCCGGGCAAGAAAATTCCGAAAAAAATAGCAAAAAATTATAAAACCTCTTTCCGGCCTTATTTTTAGCCAAAACGAGATGAGATAGGCCGAGAAAGAGTGAAAAAAATTTCAGTTCCGAATTCTGTTCCTACCCAACCCAAGCCAGAAAATTCCAAAAAAAACTAGCAAAAAAATTCAAAAAGTTAATTCCGACATTATTTCTATCCAAAACGGGTTTAGAGAGATCGAGAAAGAGAAAAAAAATTTAGTCCCGAATTATGTTCATACTCGACCTGGGCAAGAAAATTTCGAATAAAATAGCAAAAAAATTTAAAAGATTAAAAAAGCTATTTCCGGCCTTATTTTTAGCCAAAACGGGAGAAGATAGGCCGAGAAAGAGAAAAAAAAATTTTAGTCCCGAATTCCGTTCATACTCAACCCCGGCAAGAAAATTCTGAAAAAAATAGCATAAAATTAAAAAACCTCATTCCGGAATTGTTTTTAGCCAAAACGGGATGAGATAGGCCGCGAAAGAAGAAGAAAAGTTTTAGTCCCAAATTCCGTTCATACTCGACCCGGGCAAGAAAATTCCGAAAAAAATAGCAAAAAATTATAAAACCTCTTTCCAACCTTATTTTTAGCCAAAACGAGATGAGATAGGGCGAGAAAGAGTGAAAAAAATTTCAGTCCCGAATTCTGTTCCTACCCAACCCAAGCCAGAAAATTCCAAAAAAAACTAGCAAAAAAATTCAAAAAGTTAATTCCGACATTATTTCTATCCAAAACGGGTTTAGAGAGATCGAGAAAGAGAAAAAAATTTTAGTCCCGAATTATGTTCATACTCGACCTGGGCAAGAAAATTTCGAAAAAAATAGCAAAAAAATTTAAAAGATTAAAAAACCTATTTCCGGACTTATTTTTAGCCAAAACGGGATAAGATAGGCCGAGAAAGAGAAAAAAATTTTAGTCCCGAATTCCGTTCGTACTCGACCCCGGCTAGAAAATTCCGAAAATAACAGCAAAAAAATTAATAAAATTAAGAAACCTCATTCCGGCATTGTTTAAAGCCAACACGGGATGAGATATGCCGCGAAAGAGGAAAATAGTTTCGTACCGAATTCCGTTCATACTCGACCCGAGCAAGAAAATTTCGAAAAAAATAGCAAAAAAATTCAAAAAACCTCTTTCTGGCATTATTTGTAGCCAAAACGGGATGAGATAGGCCGAGAAAGAGTGAAAAAAATTTCAGTCCCGAATTCTGTTCCTACCCAACCCAAGCCAGAAAATTCCAAAAAAAACTAGCAAAAAAATTCAAAAAGTTAATTCCGACATTATTTCTATCCAAAACGGGTCTAGAGAGATCGAGAAAGAGAAAAAGAATTTAGTCCCGAATTATGTTCATACTCAACCTGGGCAAGAAAATTTCGAAAAAAATAGCAAAAAAATTGAAAAAATTAAAAAAAACCTTTTCCGACATTAATTTTAGCTAAAACGGGATAAGATAGGCTGAGAAAGAGAGGGAAAAAAATTTAGTCCTGAATTCTGCTCATACTCGACCCTGGCAAGAAAATTCATAAAAAAATAGTAAAAAAATTCAAAAAATTAAAAAACCTCATTCCGGCATTATTTCTAGCCAAAACGGGATGAGATACGCCAAGAAAGAGAAAAAAAAAATTAGTCCCGAATTCCGTTCATACCCAATACGAGCAAGAAAATTCCTAAAAAAACATAGAAAAAAAAATCAAAAAATTAAAAAACCTCTTTCCGGCATTATTTTTAGCCAAAACGGGATGAGATAGGCCAAGAAAGAGAGAAAGAATGTTAGTACCGAATTCCGTTCATACTCTCGGCCCTGGGAAGAAAATTGCGAAAAAAATAGCAAAAAAATTCAAAAAATTAAAAAACCTCATTCCGGCATTATTTCTAGCCAAAACGGGAATGTGATAGGCCAAGAAAGAGAGAAAAAAATTTTAGTCCCGAATTCCGTTCATAATCGGCCTTGAGAAGAAAATTGCGAAAAAATAGCAAAAAAATTCAATAAATTAAAAAACCTCTTTCCGGCATTATTTTTAGCCAAAACGGGATTAGATAGGCCGAAAAAGAAAGAAAAAAATTTTAGTCCCGAATTTCGTTCATACTCGGCCTGGGGAAGAAAATTGCGAAAAAAATAGCAAAAAAATTCAAAAAATTAAAAAACCTCATTCCGGCATTATTTCTAGCCAAAACGGGAATTTGATAGGCCAAGAAAGGGAGAAAAAAATTTTAGTCCCGAATTCCGTTCAAACTCGACCCAGGGAAGAAAATTCCGAAAATAATAGCAAAAAAATTGAAAAAATTAAAAAAACCCCCTTCCGGCATTATTCTTAGCCAAAACGGGATGAGATAGGCTAAGAAAGAGAAAAAAAAAATTTTAGTCCCGAATTCCGTTCATAATCGGCCTTGATAAGAAAATTGTGAAAAAAATAGCAAAAAAATTAAAAAACCTCATTCTGGCATTATTTCTAACCAAAAAGGGATGACATAGGCTGAGAAAGAGGAAAAAAAATTTTAGACACGAGTTCCGTTCAAACTCGACCCGGGCAAGAAAATTCCGAAAAAATGAGCAAAAAAATTCAAAAAATTAAAAAACCTCTTTCCAGCACATTTTTTGTGAAAACGGGATGAGATAGGCCGAGAAAGAGAAAAAAATTTTAGTCCCGAATTCCGTTCGTACTCGACCCCGGCTAGAAAATTCCGAAAATAACAGCAAAAAAATTAATGAAATTAAGAAACCTCATTCCGGCATTGTTTAAAGCCAACACGGGATGAGATATGCCGCGAAAGAGGAAAATAGTTTAGTACCGAATTCCGTTCATACTCGACCCGAGCAAGAAAATTTCGAAAAAAATAGCAAAAAAATTCAAAAAACCTCTTTCTGGCATTATTTGTAGCCAAAACGGGATGAGATAGGCCGAGAAAGAGTGAAAAAAATTTCAGTCCCGAATTCTGTTCCTACCCAACCCAAGCCAGAAAATTCCAAAAAAAACTAGCAAAAAAATTCAAAAAGTTAATTCCGACATTATTTCTATCCAAAACGGGTCTAGAGAGATCGAGAAAGAGAAAAAGAATTTAGTCCCGAATTATGTTCATACTCAACCTGGGCAAGAAAATTTCGAAAAAAATAGCAAAAAAATTGAAAAAATTAAAAAAAACCTTTTCCGACATTAATTTTAATCAAAACGGGATAAGATAGGCCGAGAAAGAGAGGGAAAAAAATTTAGTCCTGAATTCTGCTCATACTCGACCCTGGCAAGAAAATTCAAAAAAAAATAGCAAAAAAATTCAAAAAATTAAAAAACCTCATTCCGGCATTATTTCTAGCCAAAACGGGATGAGATACGCCGAGAAAGAGAAAAAAAAAAATTAGTCCCGAATTCCGTTCATACCCAATACGAGCAAGAAAATTCCAAAAAAACATAGAAAAAAAAATCAAAAAATTAAAAAACCTCTTTCCGGCATTATTTTTAGCCAAAACGGGATGAGATAGGCCAAGAAAGAGAGAAAGAATGTTAGTACCGAATTCCGTTCATACTCGGCCCTGGGAAGAAAATTGCGAAAAAAATAGCAAAAAAATTCAAAAAATTAAAAAACCTCATTCCGGCATTATTTCTAGCCAAAACGGGAATGTGATAGGCCAAGAAAGAGAGAAAAAAATTTTAGTCCCGAATTCCGTTCATAATCGGCCTTGAGAAGAAAATTGCGAAAAAAATAGCAAAAAAATTCAAAAAATTAAAAAACCTCAATCCGGCATTATTTCTAGCCAAAACGGGATGAGATACGCCGAGAAAGAGAAAAAAAAAAATAGTCCCGAATTCCGTTCATACCCAATACGAGCAAGAAAATTCCAAAAAAACATAGAAAAAAAAAATCAAAAAATTAAAAAACCTCTTTCCGGCATTATTTTTAGCCAAAACGGGATTAGATAGGCCGAAAAAGAAAGAAAAAAATTTTAGTCCCGAATTTCGTTCATACTCGGCCTGGGGAAGAAAATTGCGAAAAAAATAGCAAAAAAATTCAAAAAATTAAAAAACCTCTTTCCGGCATTATTTTTAGCCAAAACGGGATGAGATAGGCCAAGAAAGAGAGAAAGAATGTTAGTACCGAATTCCGTTCATACTCGGCCCTGGGAAGAAAATTGCGAAAAAAATAGCAAAAAAATTCAAAAAATTATAAAACCTCATTCCGGCATTATTTCTAGCCAAAACGGGAATGTGATAGGCCAAGAAAGAGAGAAAAAAATTTTAGTCCCGAATTCCGTTCATAATCGGCCTTGAGAAGAAAATTGCGAAAAAAATAGCAAAAAAATTCAAAAAATTAAAAAACCTCTTTCCGGCATTATTTTTAGCCAAAACGGGATTAGATAGGCCGAAAAAGAAAGAAAAAAATTTTAGTCCCGAATTTCGTTCATACTCGGCCTGGGGAAGAAAATTGCGAAAAAAAATAGCAAAAAAATTCAAAAATTAAAAAACCTCATTCCAGCGTTATCTCTAGCCAAAATGGGACGAGATAGGCCTAGAAAGAGAAAAAAAAATTTCAGTCCTGAATTCTGTTAATAGTCGGCCCGGGGAAGAAAATTGCGAAAAAAATAGCAAAAAAATTCAAAAAATTAAAAAACCCCATTCCGGCATTATTTTTAGCCAAAACGGGATGAGATAGGCCGAGAAAGAGAAAAAAAAATTTTAGTCCCGAATTCCGTTCAAACTCGACCCGAGTAAAAAAATTTTGAAAAAAATAGCAAAAAAATTCAAAAAATTAAAAAACCCCTTTCCGGTATTATTTTTAGCCAAAACGGGATGAGATAGGCCGGGAAAGAGAGACGAAAATTTTAGTCCCGAATTCCGTTCATACTCGATACAGGCAAGAAATTTCCAAAAAAAATAGAAAAAAAAATCAAAAATTAAAAAACCTCTTTCCGGCATTATTTTTAACTGAAACGGGATGAGATAGGCCGAAAAAGAGAGAAAAAATTTTAGTCTCGAATTTCGTTCATACTCAGCCTGGGGAAGAAAATTGCGAAAAAAAATAGCAAAAAAAATCAAAAAATTAAAAAACCTCTTTCCGGCATTATTTTTAGCCAAGACGGGGATGAGATAGGCCAAGAAAGAGAAAAAAAAAAATTTTGTCCTGAATTTCGTTCGTACTCAGCGTGGGGAAGAAAATTGCGAAAAAAATTCAAAAAATTACAAAACCTCATTTTGGCATTATTTCTAGACAAAACGGGAATGAGATAGGCTGAGAAAGAGAGAATAAAATTTTTATTCCCGAATTATGTTCATACTCGACCCTGGCAAGAAAATTCTGAAAAAAATAGCAAAAAAATTCAAAAAAATAAAAAACCTCTTTTCGGCATTATTTCTACCCAAAACAGGATGCGATTGTACGAGAAAGAAAAAAAAAATTATAGTCCTGAATTCCGTTCATACTCGACCCGGGCAAGAAAATTCCTACAAAAATAGCAAAAAAAATCAAAAAATTAAAAAACTTAATTCCGGCATTATTTCTATCCAAAAAGGGTTGAGAGAGGCTGAGAAGGGGACAAAAACGTTTCAATCCCGAATTCCGTTCATACTCGAACCGGGCAAAAAAATTCCTAAAAAAAGAGCAAAAAATTTCAAAAAATTAAAAAACCTCTTTCCAGCATTATTTTTAGCCAAAACGGGATGAGATAGCCCGGTAAAGGGAAAAAAATTGTAGTCCCGAATTCCGTTCCTACTCGTGCAGGGCAAGAAAATTCTTTAAAAAATAGCAAAAAAATTAAAAAACCTCTTTCCGGCATTATTTATAGCCAAAACGGGATGAGATAGGCAGAGAAAGAGGGAAAAAAATATTAGTCCCGAATTCCGTTCATACTCGACCTGGGAAAGAAAATTCCGAAAAAAATAGGAAAAAAATTCAAAAAATTAAAAAACCACTTTCCGGCATTATTTTTAGCCAAAACGGGATGAGATAACCCGGGAAAGAGAGAAAAAAATTGTAGTACCGAATTCCGTTCCTACGCGAGCCGGGCAAGAAAATTCCTAAAAAAAAAAAAGCAAAAAAATTCAAAAAATTAAAAAACCTCATTATGACATTATTTTTAGCCAAAACTGGATGAGATAGGCTTAAGAAAGAGTGAAAAAAATTTTAGTCCCAAATTCTGTTCCTACCCAACCCAAGCAAGAAAATTCATAAAAAATAGCAAAAAGATTAAAAAAGATAATTCCGGCATTATTTCTTTCCAAAAAGGGTTGAGAGAGGCCGAGAAAGAGAGAAAAACATTTTAGTCCTGAATTCTGTTCACACTCGACCCCGGCAAGAAAATTGCTAAAAAAATAGCAAAAAATTCAAAAAATTAAAAAACCTCTTTCCGGCATTATTTATAGCCAGAACGGGATGAGACAGGCTGAGAAAGAGAGAAAAAAATATTAGTCCTGAATTCCGTACATACTCGACCCGGGCAAGAATATTCCGAGAAAAATAGCAAAAAAATTCAAAAAAATTAAAAAAACCTCTTTCTGGCATTATTTGTAGCCAAAACGGGATGAGATGGGCCGAGAAAGAGTGAAAAAAATTTCAGTCCCGAATTCTGTTCCTACCCAACCCAAGCCAGAAAATTCCAAAAAAAACTAGCAAAAAAATTCAAAAAGTTAATTCCGACATTATTTCTATCCAAAACGGGTTTAGAGAGATCGAGAAAGAGAAAAAAAATTTAGTCCCGAATTATGTTCATACTCGACCTGGGCAAGAAAATTTCGAATAAAATAGCAAAAAAATTTAAAAGATTAAAAAAGCTATTTCCGGCCTTATTTTTAGCCAAAACGGGATAAGATAGGCCGAGAAAGAGAAAAAAAAATTTTAGTCCCGAATTCCGTTCATACTCAACCCCGGCAAGAAAATTCTGAAAAAAATAGCATAAAATTAAAAAACCTCATTCCGGAATTGTTTTTAGCCAAAACGGGATGAGATAGGCCGCGAAAGAAGAAAAAAAGTTTTAGTCCCAAATTCCGGTTATACTCGACCCGGGCAAGAAAATTCCGAAAAAAATAGCAAAAAATTATAAAACCTCTTTCCGGCCTTATTTTTAGCCAAAACGAGATGAGATAGGCCGAGAAAGAGTGAAAAAAATTTCAGTCCCGAATTCTGTTCCTACCCAACCCAAGCCAGAAAATTCCAAAAAAAACTAGCAAAAAAATTCAAAAAGTTAGTTCCGACATTATTTCTATCCAAAACGGGTCTAGAGAGATCGAGAAAGAGAAAAAAAATTTAGTCCCGAATTATGTTCATACTCGACTTGGGCAAGCAAATTTCAAAAAAAATAGCAAAAAAATTGAAAAAATTAAAAAAAAACCTTTTCCGACATTAATTTTAGCCAAAACGGGATAAGATAGGCCGAGAAAGAGAGGGAAAAAAATTTAGTCCTGAATTCTGCTCATACTCGACCCTAGCAAGAAAATTCATAAAAAAATAGCAAAAAAATTCAAAAAATTAAAAAACCTCATTCTGGCATTATTTCTAGCCAAAACGGGATGAGATACGCCGAGAAAGAGAAAAAAAAAAAATTAGTCCCGAATTCCGTTCATACCCAATACGAGCAAGAAAATTCCAAAAAAACATTGAAAAAAAAATCAAAAAACTAAAAAACCTCTTTCCGGCATTATTTTTAGACAAAACGGGATTAGATAGGCCGAAAAAGAAAGAAAAAAATTTTAGTCCCGAATTTCGTTCATACTCGGCCTGGGGAAGAAAATTGCGAAAAAAATAGCAAAAAAATTCAAAAAATTAAAAAACCCCTTTCCGGCATTATTTTTAGCCAAAACGGGGATGAGATAGACCGAGAAAGAGAAAAAAAATTTTAGTCCCGAATTCCGTTCAAACTCGACCCGAGTAAAAAAATTTTGAAAAAAATAGCAAAAAAATTCCAAAAATTAAAAAACCTCTTTCCGGCATTATTTTTAACCGAAACGGGATGAGATAGGCCGAAAAAGAGAGAAAACATTTTAGTCTCGAATTTCGTTCATACTCAGCCTGGGGAAGAAAATTGCGAAAAAAAATAGCAAAAAAAATCAAAAAATTAAAAAACCTCTTTCCGGCATTATTTTTTGCCAAGACGGGGATGAGATAGGCCAAGAAAGAGAAAAAAAAAAATTTTGTCCTGAATTTCGTTCGTACTCAGCGTGGGGAAGAAAATTGCGAAAAAAATTCAAAAAATTACAAAACCTCATTTCGGCATTATTTCTAGACAAAACGGGAATGAGATAGGCTGAGAAAGAGAGAATAAAATTTTTATTCCCGAATTATGTTCATACTCGACCCTGGCAAGAAAATTCTGAAAAAAATAGCAAAAAAATTCAAAAAAATAAAAAACCTCTTTTCGGCATTATTTCTACCCAAAACAGGATGCGATTGTACGAGAAAGAAAAAAAAAATTATAGTCCTGAATTCCGTTCATACTCGACCCGGGCAAGAAAATTCCTACAAAAATAGCAAAAAAAATCAAAAAATTAAAAAACTTAATTCCGGCATTATTTCTATCCAAAAAGGGTTGAGAGAGGCTGAGAAGGGGAGAAAAACGTTTCAATCCCGAATTCCGTTCATACTCGAACCGGGCAAAAAAATTCCTAAAAAAAGAGCAAAAAATTTCAAAAAATTAAAAAACCTCTTTCCAGCATTATTTTTAGCCAAAACGGGATGAGATAGCCCGGTAAAGGGAAAAAAATTGTAGTCCCGAATTCCGTTCCTACTCGTGCAGGGCAAGAAAATTCTTTAAAAAATAGCAAAAAAATTAAAAAAACCTCTTTCCGGCATTATTTATAGCCAAAACGGGATGAGATAGGCAGAGAAAGAGCGAAAAAAATATTAGTCCCGAATTCCGTTCATACTCGACCTGGGAAAGAAAATTCCGAAAAAAATAGGAAAAAAATTCAAAAAATTAAAAAACCACTTTCCAGCATTATTTTTAGCCAAAACGGGATGAGTTAACCCGGGAAAGAGAGAAAAAAATTGTAGTACCGAATTCCGTTCCTACGCGAGCCGGGCAAGAAAATTCCTAAAAAAAAAAAAAGCAAATAAATTCAAAAAATTAAAAAACCTCTTTATGACATTATTTTTAGCCAAAATTGGATGAGTGAAAAAACTTTTAGTCCCAAATTCTGTTCCTACCCAACCCAAGCAAGAAAATTCATAAAAAATAGCAAAAAGATTAAAAAAGATAATTCCGGCATTATTTCTTTCCAAAAACGGTTGAGAGAGGCCGAGAAAGAGGGAAAAACATTTTAGTCCTGAATTCCGTTCACACTCGACCCCGGCAAGAAAATTGCTAAAAAAATAGCAAAAAATTCAAAAAATTAAAAAATCTCTTTCCGGCATTATTTATAGCCAGAACCGGATGAGACAGGCTGAGAAAGAGAGAAAAAAATATTAGTCCAGAATTCCGTACATACTCGACCCGGGCAAGAATATTTCGAGAAAAATAGCAAAAAAATTCAAAAAAATTAAAAAAACCTCTTTCTGGCATTATTTGTAGCCAAAACGGGATGAGATGGGCCGAGAAAGAGTGAAAAAAATTTCAGTCCCGAATTCTGTTCCTACCCAACCCAAGCCAGAAAATTCCAAAAAAAACTAGCAAAAAAATTCAAAAAGTTAATTCCGACATTATTTCTATCCAAAACGGGTTTAGAGAGATCGAGAAAGAGAAAAAAATTTTAGTCCCGAATTATGTTCATACTCGACCTGGGCAAGAAAATTTCGAAAAAAATAGCAAAAAAATTTAAACGATTAAAAAACCTATTTTCGGACTTATTTTTAGCCAAAACGGGATAAGATAGGCAGAGAAAGAGAAAAAAAATTTAGTCTCGAATTCCGTTCATACTCGACCCCGGCTAGAAAATTCCGAAAATAATAGCAAAAAAATTAACAAAATTAAGAAACCTCATTCCGGCATTGTTTAAAGCCAACACGGGATGAGATATACCGCAAAAGAGGAAAATAGTTTAGTACCGAATTCCGTTCATACTTGACCCGAGCAAGAAAATTTCGAAAAAAATAGCAAAAAAATTCAAAAATTCAAAAAACCTCTTTCTGCCATTATTTGTAGCCAAAACGGGATGAGATAGGCCGAGAAAGAGTGAAAAAAATTTCAGTCCCGAATTATGTTCATACTCGACCTGGGCAAGAAAATTTCGAAAAAAAAAGCAAAAAAATTGAAAAAATTAAAAAACCTTTTCCGACATTAATTTTAGCCAAAACGGGATAAGATAGGCCGAGAAAGAGAGAAAAAAAAAATTTAGTCCTGAATTTTGCTCATACTCGACCCTGGCAAGAAAATTCATAAAAAAAATGCAAAAAAATTCAAAAAATTCAAAAACCTCATTCCGGCATTATTTCTAGCCAAAACGGGATGACATACGTCGAGAAAGAGAAAAAAAAAATTAGTCCCGAATTCCGTTCATACCCAATACGAGCAAGAAAATTCCAAAAAACATCGAAAAAAAAATCAAAAAATTAAAAAACCTCTTTCCGGCATTATTTTTAGCCAAAATGGGATGAGATAGGCAGAGAAAGAGGGAAAAAAAATTTTAGTCCCGAATTCCGTTCTTAGTCTATCCGGGCAAGAAAATTCCAAAAAAAAAAAAAAAAAAATCAAAAAATTAAAAAACCTCATTCCAGCATTATTTTTAGCGAAAACGGGATGAGATAGGCCAAAAATGAGAGAAAAAAATTTTACTCCCGAATTCCGTTCATACTCGGCCCGGGGAAGAATATGCGAAAAAAATAGCATAAAAATTTAAAAAATTAAAAAACCTCTTTCCGGCATTATTTTTAGCTAAAACGGGATGAGATAGGCCAAGAAAGAGAAAAAAAAAATTTTAGTACCGAATTCTGTTCCTACACAACCCGAGCTAGAAAATACCAAAAAAAATTTAAAAAAGTTAATTCTGGCATTATTTCTATCCAAAATGGGTAGAGAATGACCGAGAAAGAGAAAAAAAGTTAATTCCGGCATTATTTCTAGCCGAAACGGGAATGAGATAGGCTGAGAAATAGAGAAAAAAAAATTTAGTCCCGAATTCCGTTCATACTCGACCCAGGGAAGAAAATTCCGAAAATAATAGCAAAAAAATTCAAAAAATTAAAAAACCTCGTTCCAGCATTATTTTTAGCGGTAACGGGATGAGATAGGCCAAAAAAGAGAGAAAAAAATTTAGTCCCGAATTCCCTTCATACTCGGCACGGGGAAGAATATGCGAAAAAAATAGCATAAAAATTCAAAAATTTAAAAAACCCCTTTCTGGCATTATTTTTAGCCAAAACGGGATGAGATAGGCCAAGAAAGAGAAAAAAAAATTTAGTCCCGAATTCTGTTCCTACCCAACCCGAGCTAGAAAATACCAAAAAAAAAAAAGAAAAAAAATTAAAAAAGTTAATTCTGGCATTATTTCTATCCAAAATGGGTTGAGAATGGCCGAGAAATAGAGAAAAAAATTTTAGTCCCAAATTCCGTTCATACTCGACTCTGGCAATTTAGTCCCGAAAAAATTAGCAAAAAAATTCAAAAAATTAAAAAACCTCATTCCGGCATTATTTTTAGCCAAAACAGGATGAGATAGGCCGAGAAAAAGAGAAAAAAATTTTAGCCCCGAATTCCGTTAATACTCGACCCAGGGAAGAAAATTCCGAAAATAATTGCAAAAAAATTCAAAAAATAAAAAAACCCCTTTCCAGCATTATTTTTAGCCAAAACGGGATGAGATAGGCTAAGAAAGAGAAAAAAAAATTTTAGTCCCGAATTCCGTTCATAATCGGCCTTGAAAAGAAAATTGCGAAAAAAATAGCAAAAAAAATTAAAAAACCTAATTCCAGCATTATTTCTAGCCAAAACAGGATGAGATAGGCCGAGAAAGAGGAAAAAAAATTTTTGTCCCGAATTCCATTCAAACTCGACCAGGGCAAGAAAATTCCGAAAAAAACAGCAAAAAATTTCAAAAAATTAAAAAACCCCTTTTCGGCATTATTTTTAGCCCAAACGGGATGAGATAGGCCGAGAAAGAGGAAAAAAAAATTTAGTCCCGAATCCCGCTCAAACTCGACCCGAGCAAGAAAATTCCGAAAAAAATAACAAAAAATTTCAAAAAATTAAAAAACCCCAATTCGGCATTATTTTTAGCCAAAACGGGATGAGATAGACAGAGAAAGAGGTAAAAAAAATTTTAGTCCCGAATTCCGTTCATACTCGGCACGGGGAAGAATATGCGAAAAAAATAGCATAAAAATTCCAAATATTAAAAAACCCCTTTCCGGCATTACTTTTAGCCAAAACGGGATGAGATAGGCTTTGAAAAAGAAAAAAAAATTTTAGTCCCGAATTCCGTTCATAATTGGCCTTCAAAAGAAAATTGAGAAAAAAATAGCAAAAAATTAAAAAAATTAAAAAACCTAATTCCAGCATTATTTCTAGCCAAAACAGGATGAGATAGGCCGAGAAAGAGGAAAAAAAATTTTAATCCCGAATTCCATTCAAACTCGACCGGGGCAAGAAAATTCCGAAAAAAATAGCAACAAATTTCAAAAAATTAAAAAACCCCATTCCGGCATTATTTTTAGCCCAAACGGGATGAGATAGGCCGAGAAAGAGGAAAAAAAAATTTAGTCCCGAATCCCGCTCAAACTCGACCCGAGCAAGAAAATTCTGAAAAAAATAGGAAAAAATTTCAAAAAATTAAAAAACCCCATTCCGGCATTATTTTTAGCCAAAACGGGATGAGATAGGCAGAGAAAGAGGAAATAAAAATTTTAGTCCCGAATTCCGTTCTTAGTCTATCCGGGCAAGAAAATTCCAAAAAGAAAAAAGAAAAAAAATCAAAAAATTAAAAAACCTCGTTCCAGCATTATTTTTAGCGATAACGGGATAAGATAGGCCGAAAAAGAGAGAAAAAAATTTAGTCCCGAATTCCGTTCATACTCGGCACGGGGAAGAATATGCGAAAAAAATAGCATAAAAATTACAAAAATTAAAAAACCCCTTTCTGGCATTATTTTTTGCCAAAACGGGATGAGGTAGGCCAAGAAAGAGAAAAAAAAAAAAAAAATTTAGTCCCGAATTCTGTTCCTACACAACCCGAGCTAGAAAATACCAAAAAAAAATAGAAAAAAAATTAAAAAAGTTAATTCTGGCATTATTTCTATCCAAAATGGGTTGAGAATGGCCGAGAAAGAGAAAAAAAAATTTTAGTCCCAAATTCCGTTCATACTCGACTCTGGCAAGAAAATTCTGAAAAAAATAGCAAAAAAACTTAAAAAATTAAAAAACCTCATTCCGGCATTATTTCTAGCCAAAACGGGATGAGATACTCTGAGAAAGAGAAAAAAAAATTTTAGTCCCGAATTCCGTTCATACTCGACTCTGATAAGAAAATTCTGAAAAAAATAGCAAATAAATTAAAAAAATTAAAAAACTTCTTTCCTGCATTATTTTTAGCCAAAACAGGATGAGATAGGCTAGGAAAGAGAAAAAAAATTTAGTCCTGAATTCCGATCATACTCGGCCCCGAGAAGAAAATTGCGAAAAAAATAGCAAAAAATTTAAAAATTTAAAAAACCTCTTTCCGGCTTTATTTTTAGCCAAAACAGGATGATATAGGCCGAGAAAAATATAAAAAAATTTTAGCCCCGAATTCCGTACATACTCGACCCAGGGAAGAAAATTCCGAAAATAATAGCAAAAAAATTCAAAAAATTAAAAAACCCCTTTCCGGCATTATTTTTAGCCAAAACGGGATGAGATAGGCTAAGAAAGAGAGAGAAAAATTTTAGTCCCGAATTCCGTTCATAATCGGCATGGAAAAGAAAACTACGAAAAAAATAGCAAAAAAATTAAAAAACCTAATTCCAGCATTATTTCTATCCAAAACAGGATGAGATAGGCCGAGAAAGAGGAAAAAAAATTTTAGTCCCGAATTCCATTCAAACTCGACCAGGGCAAGAAAATTCCGAAAAAAATAGCAAAAAATTAAAAAACCCCTTTCCGGCATTATTTTTAGCCCAAACGGGATGAGATAGGCCGAGAAAGAGGAAAAAAAATTTTAGTCCCGAATTCTGCTCAAACTCGACCCGAGCAAGAAAATTCTGAAAAAAATAGCAAAAAATTTCGAAAAATTAAAAAACCCCATCCCGGCATTATTTTTAGCCAAAATGGGATGAGATAGGCAGAGAAAGAGGGAAAAAAAAATTTGGTCCCGAATTCCGTTCTTAGTCTATCCGGGCAAGAAAATTCCAAAAAAAAAAAAAAAGAAAAAAAATCAAAAAATTAAAAAACCTCATTCCAGCATTATTTTTAGCGAAAACGGGATGAGATAGGCCAAAAATGAGAGAAAAAAATTTTACTCCCGAATTCCGTTCATACTCGGCCCGGGGAAGAATATGCGAAAAAAATAGCATAAAACTTTAAAAAATTTAAAAACCTCTTTCCGGCATTATTCTTAGCTAAAACGAGATGAGATAGGCCGAGAAAGAGAAAAAAAAATTTTGTCCTGAATACTGCTCATACTCGACCCTGGCAAGAAAATTCATAAAAAAATAGCAAAAAAATTCAAAAAATTAAAAAACCTCATTCCGGCATTATTTCTAGCCAAAACGGGATGAGATACGCCGAGAAAGAGAAAAAAAAAAATTTAGTCCCGAATTCCGTTCATACTCAATACGAGCAAGAGAATTCCAAAAAACATAGAAAAAACTCAAAACAATAAAAAACCTCTTTCCAGCATTATTTTTAGCCAAAACGGGATTAGATACGCCGAAAAAGAAACAAAAAAAATTTTAGTCCCGAATTCCGTTCATACTCGGCTTGGGGAAGAAAATTGCGAAAAAAATAGCAAAAAAATTCCAAAAATTAAAAAAGCTCTTTCCGGCATTATTTTTAGCCAAAACGGGATGAGATAGGCTAAGAAAGAGAGAGAAAAATTTTAGTCCCGAATTCCGTTCATAATCGGCCTTGAAAAGAAAACTGCGAAAAAAATAGCAAAAAAATTAAAAAACCTAATTCCAGCATTATTTCTATCCAAAACAGGATGAGATAGGCCGAGAAAGAGGAAAAAAAATTTTAGTCCCGAATTCCATTCAAACTCGACCAGGGCAAGAAAATTTCGAAAAAAATAGCAAAAAATTAAAAAACCCCTTTCCGGCATTATTTTTAGCCCAAACGGGATGAGATAGGCCGAGAAAGAGGAAAAAAAATTTTAGTCCCGAATTCTGCTCAAACTCGACCCGAGCAAGAAAATTCTGAAAAAAATAGCAACAAATTTCGAAATATTAAAAAACCCCATCCCGGCATTATTTTTAGCCAAAATGGGAGGAGATAGGCAGAGAAAGAGGAAAAAAAAAATTTGGTCCCGAATTCCGTTCTTAGTCTATCCGGGCAAGAAAATTCCAAAAAAAAAAAAAAAGAAAAAAATCAAAAAATTAAAAAACCTCATTCCAGCATTATTTTTAGCGAAAACGGGATGAGATAGGCCAAAACTGAGAGAAAAAAATTTTACTCCCGAATTCCGTTCATACTCGGCCCGGGGAAGAATATGCGAAAAAAATAGCATAAAACTTTAAAAAATTTAAAAACCTCTTTCCGGCATTATTCTTAGCTAAAACGAGATGAGATAGGCCGAGAAAGAGAAAAAAAAATTTAGTCCTGAATACTGCTCATACTCGACCCCGGCAAGAAAATTCATAAAAAAATAGCAAAAAAATTCAAAAAATTAAAAAACCACATTCCGGCATTATTTCTAGCCAAAACGGGATGAGATACGCCGAGAAAGAGAAAAAAAAAATTTAGACCCGAATTCCGTTCATACTCAATACGAGCAAGAGAATTCCAAAAAACATAGAAAAAACTCAAAACAATAAAAAACCTCTTTCCGGCATTATTTTTAGCCAAAACGGGATTAGATACGCCGAAAAAGAAACAAAAAAAATTTTAGTCCCGAATTCCGTTCATACTCGGCTTGGGGAAGAAAATTGCGAAAAAAATAGCAAAAAAATTCCAAAAATTAAAAAACCTCTTTCCGGCATTATTTTTAGCCAAAACGGGATGAGATAGGCCAAGAAAGAGAGAAAAAATGTTAGTACCAAATTCCGTTCATACTCGTCCCTAGGAAGAAAATTGCGAAAAAAATAGCAAGAAAATTTAAAAAATTAAAAAACCTCACTTCGGCATTATTTCTAGCCGAAACGGGAATGAGATAGGCCGAGAAAGAGAGAAAAAAATTTTAGTCCCGAATTTCGTTCATACCCGACCCTGGGAAGAAAATTCCGAAAATAATAGTAAAAAAATTCAAAAAATTAAAAAACCCCTTTCCGGCATTATTTTTAGCCAAAACGGGATGAGATAGGCCGAGAAAGAGAAAAAAAAAATTTTACACCCGAATTCCGTTCATACTCGACCCCGGCAAGAAAATTTCGAAAAAAATTAAAAAACCTCATTCTGGCATTATTTCTAGCCAAAACGGGATGAGATACTCCGAGAAAGAGAAAAAAAAAATTTCAGTCTCGAATTCCGTTCATACTTGACCCCGGCAAGAAAATTCCTAATAAAATAGCAAAAAAATTCAAAAATTACAAAACCTCATTCCAGCGTTATTTCTAACCAAAATGGGACGAGATAGGCCGAGAAAGAGAGAAAAAAATTTCAGTCCTGAATTCTGTTAATAGTCGGCCCGGGGAAGAAAATTGCGAAAAAAATAGCAAAAAAATTCAAAAAATTAAAAAACCTCTTTCCGGCATTATTTTTAGCCAAAACAGGATGAGATAGGCCGAGAAAAAGAGAAAAAAATTTTAGCCCCGAATTCCGTTAATACTCGACCCAGTGAAGAAAATTTCGAAAATAATAGCAAAAAAATTCAAAAAATTAAAAAACCCCTTTCCGGCATTATTTTTAGCCAAAACGGGATGAGATAGGCTAAGAAAGAGAAATAAAAATTTTAGTCCCGAATTCCGTTCATAATCGGCCTTGAAAAGAAAATTGCGAAAAAAATAGCAAAAAAATTTAAAAAATTAAAAAACCTAATTCCAGCATTATTTCTAGCCAAAACAGGATGAGATAGGCCGAGAAAGAGGAAAAAAAATTTTAGTCCCGAATTCCATTCAAACTCGACCAGGGCAAGAAAATTCCGAAAAAAATAGCAAAAAATTTCAAAAAATTAAAAAACCCCTTTCCGGCATTATTTTTAGCCCAAACGGGATGATATAGGCCGAGAAAGAGGAAAAAAAAATTTTGTCCCGAATCCCGCTCAAACTCGACCCGAGCAAGAAAATTCCTAAAAAAATAGCTAAAAATTTCAAAAAATTAAAAAACCCCATTCTGGCATTATTTTTAGCCAAAACGGGATGAGATAGGCAGAGAAAGAGGAAAAAAAAATTTTAGTCCCGAATTCCGTTCTTAGTCTATCCGGGCAAGAAAATTCCAAAAAAAAAAAAGAAAAAAAATCAAAAAATTAAAAAACCTCATTCTAGCATTATTTTTAGCGAAAACGGGATGAGATAGGCCAAAAATGAGAGAAAAAAATTTTACTTCCGAATTCCGTTCATACTCAACCCAGGGAAGAATATGCGAAAAAAAAAGCATAAATTTTTAAAAAAATAAAAAACCTCTTTCCGGCATTATTTTTAGCCAAAACGGGATGAGATAGGCCAAGAAAGAAAAAAAAAAAAAAATTTTAGTCCCGAATTCTGTTCCTACCCAACCCGAGCTAGAAAATACCAAAAAAAAATTTAAAAAGTTAATTCTGGCATTATTTCTATCCAAAATGGGTAGAGAATGACCGAGAAAGAGAAAAAAAAATTTTAGTCCCGAATTTCGTTCATACTCGACTCGGGCAAGAAAATTCCGAAAAAATAGCAAAAAAATTCAAAAACCTCTTTCCGGCAATATTTATAGCCAAAACAGGATGGGATAGGCCGAGAAAGAGAAAAAAAAAAAAATTTAGTTCTGAATTCTGCTCATACTCGACCCTGGCAAGAAAATTCATAAAAAAATAGCAAAAAAATTCAAATAATTAAAAAACCTCATTCTGGCATTATTTCTAGCCAAAACGGGATGAGATACGCCGAGAAAGAGAAAAAAAAAAAATTTTGTCCCGAATTCCGTTCATACTCAATACGAGCAAGAAAATTCCAAAAAACATAGAAAAAAAATCAAAAAATTGAAAAACCTCTTTCCGGCATTATTTTTAGCCAAAACGGGATTAGATAGGCCGAAAAGGAAAGAAAAAAATTTTTGTCCCGAATTCCGTTCATATTCGGCCTGGGGAAGAAAATTGCGAAAAAAATAGCAAAAAAATTCCAAAAATTAAAAAACCCCTTTCCGGCATTATTTTTAGCTAAAATGGGGTGAGATAGGCCAAGAAAGAGAAAAAATGTTAGTGCCGAATTCCGTTCATACTCGACCCAGGGAAGAAAATTTCGAAAATAATAGCAAAAAAATTAAAAAAATTAAAAAACCACTTTCCGACATTATTTTTAGCCAAAACGGGATGAGATAGGCTAAGAAAGAGAGAGAAAAATTTTAGTCCCAAATTCCGTTCATAATCGGCCTTGAGAAGAAAATTGCGAAAAAAATAGCAAAAAAATTCAAAACGGGATAAGATAGGCCGAGAAAGAGTGAGAAAAAATTTTACACCCGAATTCCGTTCATACTCGACCCCGGCAAGAAAATTTCGAAAAAAATTAAAAAAAACTAAAAAACCTCATTCCGGCATTATTTCTAGCCAAAACGGGATGAGATACTCCGAGAAAGAAGAAAAAAATTTTAGTCCCGAATTCCGTTCATACTCGACCCCGGCAAGAAAATTCCTAAAAAAAATCAAAAATTAAAAAACCTCATTCTAGTGTTATTTCTAACCAAAATGGGACGAGATAGGCCGAGAAAGAGAGAAAAAAATTTTAGTCCTGAATTCCGTTAATAGTCGGCCTGGGGAAGAAAATTGCGAAAAAAATAGCAAAAAAATTCAAAAAATTAAAAAACCTCTTTCCGGCATTTTTTTTAGCCAAAACAGGATGAGATAGGCCGAGAAAAAGAGAAAAAAATTTTAGCCCCGAATTCCGTTCATACTCGACCCAGGGAAGAAAATTCCGAAAATAATAGCAAAAACATTCAAAAAATTAAAAAACCCCTTTCCGGCATTATTTTTAGCCAAAACGGGATGAGATAGGCCAAGAAAGAGAGAAAAAAATTTTAGTCCCGAATTCCGTTCATAATCAGCCCTGTAAAGAAAATTGCGGAAAAAATAGCAAAAAAATTAAAAAACCTAATTCCAGCATTATTTCTAGCCAAAACAGGATGAGATAGGCCGAGAAAGAGGAAAAAAAATTTTAGTCCCAAATTCCATTCAAACTCGACCAGGGCAAGAAAATTCCGAAAAAAATAGCAAAAAATTTCAAAAAATTAAAAAAAACAACTTTCCGGCATTATTTTTAGCCCAAACAGGATGAGATAGGCCGAGAAAGAGGAAAAAAAATTAGTCCCGAATTCCGCTCAAACTCGACCCGAGCAAGAAAATTCCGAAAAAAATAGCAAAAAACTTCAAAAAACTAAAAAACCCCATTCCGGCATTATTTTTAGCCAAAACAGGATGAGATAGGCAGAGAAAGAGGAAAAAAAAAATTTTGTCCCGAATTCCGTTCTTAGTCTATCCAGGCAAGAAAATTCCAAAAAGAAAAAAAATCAAAAAGTTACAAAACCTCCTTCCAGCATTATTTTTAGCGAAAATGGGATGAGATAGGGCAAAAATGAGAGAAAAATTTTACTCCCGAATTCCGTTGAAACTCAGCCCGGGGAAGAATATGCGAAAAAAATTGCATAAAAATTTAAAATATTAAAAAACCTCTTTCCGACATTATTTTTACCCAAAACGGGATGAGATAGGCCAAGAAAGAGAAAAAAAAAAAATTTTAGTCCCGAATACTGTTCCTACCCAACCCGAGCTAGAAAATACCAAAAAAAAATTTAAAAAGTTAATTCTGGCATTATTTCTATCGAAAATGGGTAGAGAATGACAGAGAAAGAGAAAAAAAAATTTTAGTCCCGAATTCCGTTCATACACGACTCAGGCAAGAAAATTCTGAAAAAATAGCAAAAAAATTCAAAAACCACTTTCCGACAATATTTATAGCCAAAACAGAAAGAGAAAAAAAAAATTTAGTCCTGAATTCTGCTCATACTCGACCCTGGCAAGAAATTTCATAAAAAAATAGCAAAAAAATTCAAAGAATTAAAAAACCTCATTCCGGCATTATTTCTAGCCAAAACGGGATGAGATACGCCGACAAAGAGAAAAAAAAAAATTTAGTCCCGAATTCCGTTCATACTCAATACGAGCAAGAAAATTCCAAAAAACATAGAAAAAAAAATCAAAAAATTAAAAAACCTCTTTCTGGCATTATTTTTAGCCAAAACGGGATTAGATAGGCCGAAAAAGAAAGAAAAAAATTTTACTCCCGAATTCGGTTCATACTCGGCCTGGGGAAGAAAATTGCGAAAAAAATAGCAAAAAAATTTAAAAATTTTAAAAACCCTCTTTCCGGCATTATTTTTAGCCAAAACGAGATGAGATAGGCTAAGAAAGAGAGAGAAAAATTTTAGTCCCAAATTCCGTTCATAATCGGCCTTGAGAAGAAAATTACGAAAAAAATAGCAAAAAAATTCAAAACGGGATAAGATAGGCCGAGAAAGAGTGAGAAAAAATTTTACACCCGAATTCCGTTCATACTCGACCCCGGCAAGAAAATTCTGAAAAAAATAAAAAAAAAACTAAAAAACCTCATTCCGGCATTATTTCTAGCCAAAACGGGATGAGATACTCCGAGAAAGAAAAAAAAAATTTTAGTCCCGAATTCCGTTCATACTCGACCCCGGCAAGAAAATTCCTAAAAAAACTCAAAAATTAAAAAACCTCATTCCAGTGTTATTTCTAACCAAAATGGGACGAGATAGGCTGAGAAAGAGAAAAAAAAATTTTAGTCCTGAATTCCGTTAATAGTCGGCCTGGGGAAGAAAATTGCGAAAAAAATAGCAAAAAAATTCAAAAAAATTAAAAAACCTCTTTCCGGCATTATTTTTAGCCAAAACGGGATGAGATAAGCCAAGAAAGAGAAAAAAAAAGTTAGTACCGAATTCCGTTCATACTTGGCCCTGGGAAGAAAATTGCGAAGAAAATAGCAAAAAAATTCAAACAATTAAAAAACCTCATTCCGGCATTATTTCTAGCCAAAACGGGAATGAGATAGGCCGAGAAAGAGAGAAAAAAATTTTAGTCCCGAATTCCGTTCATACTCGACCCAGGGAAGAAAATTCCGAAAATAATAGCAAAAAAATTCAAAAAATTAAAAATCCCCTTTCCGGCATTATTTTTAGCCAAAACGGGATGAGATAGGCTAAGAAAGAGAGAAAAAAATTTTAGTCCTGAATTCCATTCATAATCGGCCTTGAGAAGAAAATTGCGAAAAAAATAGCTAAAAAATTCAAAAACCTCATTCCGGCATTATTTCTAGCCGAAACGGGAATGAGATAGGCCGAGAAAGAGAGAAAAAAATTTTAGTCCCGAATTCCGTTCATACTCGGCCCCAGAAGAAAACTGCGAAAAAAATAGCAAAAAAATTGAAAAAATTAAAAAACCCCTTTCCGGCATTATTCTTAGCCAAAACGGGATAAGATAGGCCGAGAAAGAGAGAAAAAAAAATTTAGTCCTGAATTCTGCTCATACTCGACCCTGGCAAGAAAATTCATAAAAAAAATAGCAAAAAAATTAAAAAAAATTAAAAAACCTCATTCCGGCATTATTTCTAGCCAAAACGGGATGAGATACGCCGAGAAAGAGAAAAAAAAAAAAATTAGTCCCGAATTCCGTTCATACCCAATACGAGCAAGAAAATTCCAAAAAACATAGAAAAAAAAATCAAAAAATTAAAAAACCTCTTTCCGGCATTATTTTTAGCCAAAACGGGATTAGATAGGCTGAAAAAGAAAGAAAAAATTTTTAGTCCCGAATTTCGTTCATACTCGGCCTGGAGAAGAAAATTGCGAAAAAAATAGCAAAAAAATTCAAAAAATTAAAAAACCTCTTTCCGGTATTATTTTTAGCCAAAACGGGATGAGATAGGCCAAGAAAGAGAGAAAAAATGTTAGTACCGAATTCCGTTCATACTCGGCCCTGGGAAGAAAATAGCGAAAAAAATAGCAAAAAAATTCAAAAAATTAAAAAACCTCATTCCAACATTATTTCTAGCCAAAACGGGAATGTGATAGGCCGAGAAAGAGAGAAAAAAATTTTAGTCCCGAATTCCGTTCAAACTCGACCCAGGGAAGAAAATTCCGAAAATAATAGCAAAAAAATTGAAAAAATTAAAAAACCCCTTTCCGGCATTATTCTTAGCCAAAACGGGATGAGATAGGCTAAGAAAGAGAAAAAAAAAATTTTAGTCCCGAATTCCGTTCATAATCGGCCTTGAGAAGAAAATTGCGAAAAAAATAGCAAAAAAATTCAAAAAATTAAAAAACCTCATTCTGGCATTATTTCTAACCAAAACGGGATGACATAGACTGAGAAAGAGGAAAAAAAATTTTAGACACGAGTTCCGTTCAAACTCGACCCGGGCAAGAAAATTCCGAAAAAAGGAGCAAAAAAATTCAAAAAATTAAAAAACCTCTTTCCAGCGTTATTTTTAGTGAAAACGAGATGAGATAGGCTGAGAAAGAGAAAAAAAAATTTTAGTCCCGAATTCCGTTCATACTCGACCCCGGCAATAAAATTCCTAAAAAAATAGCAAAAAAATTCAAAAATTAAAAAACCTCATTCCAGCGTTATTTCTAGCCAAAATGGGACGAGATAGGCCTAGAAAGAGAGAAAAAAATTTCAGTCCTGAACTCTGTTAACAGTCGGCCCGGGGAAGAAAATTACGAAAAAAATAGCAAAAAAATTCAAAAAATTTAAAAACCCCATTCCGGCATTATTTTTAGCCAAAAAGGGATGAGATAGGCCGAGAAAGAGAAAAAAAAAAATTTTAGTCCCGAATTCCGTTCAAACTTGACCCGAGTAAGAAAATTTTGAAAAAAATAGCAAAAAAATTCAAAAAATTAAAAAACCCCTTTCCGGTATTATTTTTAGCCAAAACGGGATGAGATAGGCCGGGAAAGAGAGACGAAAATTTTAGTCCCGAATTCCGTTCATACTCGATACAGGCAAGAAATTTCCAAAAAAAATAGAAAAAAAAAAACAAAAAATTAAAAAACCTCTTTCCGGCATTATTTTTAACCGAAACGGGATGAGATAGGCCGAAAAAGAGAGAAAAAATTTTAGTCCCGAATTTCGTTCATACTCAGCCTGGGGAAGAAAATTGCGAAAAAAAATAGCAAAAAAATTCAAAAAATTAAAAAACCTCTTTCCGGCATTATTTTTAGCCAAGACGGGGGATGAGATAGGCCAAGAAAGAGAAAAAAAAAATTGTCCTGAATTTCGTTCGTACTCAGCTTGGGGAAGAAAATTGCGAAAAAATTCAAAAAATTACAAAACCTCATTTCGGCATTATTTCTAGACAAAACGGGAATGAGATAGGCCGAGAAAGAGAGAAAAAAATTTTAATCCCGAATTCTGTTCATACTCGACCCGGGGAAGGAAATTCCGAAAATAATAGCAAAAAATTTCAAAAAATTAAAAAACCTCTTTCCGGCATTATGTTTAGCCAAAACGGGGTGAGATAGGCCAAGAAATAGGGAAAAAAAATTTTGTCCCGAATTCCGTTCATAGTCGACCCCGGCAAGAAAAGTCCAAAAAAAATAGCAAAAAATTCAAAAAATTAAAAAACTTAATTCCGGCATTATTTCTATCCAAAATGGGTTGAGAGTGGCTAGGAAAGAGAAAAAAAAAATTAGTCCCGAATTCTGTTCATTCTCGACCAGGGCAAGAAAATTTTGAAAAAAATAGTAAAAACATTCAAAAAAAAAAAAACAACCTCTTTCTGGTATTATTTTTAGCAAAAACGGGATGACATAGGCCAAGAAAGAGGGAAACAAATTTTAGTCCCGAATTCCATTCATACTCGACCCGGGCAAGAAAATTCCAAAAAAAATAGCAAAAAAATTCAAAAAATTAAGAAACCTCTTTCCGGCATTACTTTTAGCCAAAACGGGATGTGACAGCCTGGGAAAGAGAAAAAAAAATTTTAGTCCCGAATTCCGTTCCTACACGACCGGGTAATAAAATTACAAAAAAAATAGCAAAAAAATTCAAAAAATTAAAAAACCTCATTCTGGCATTATTTATAGCCAAAACGGGAATGAGATAGGCTGAGAAGGAGAGAATAAAATTTTTATTCCCGAATTCTGTTCATACTCGACCCTGACAAGAAAATTCTGAAAAAAATAGCAAAAAAATTCAAAAAAACAATAAACCTCTTTTCGGCATTATTTCTAACCAAAACAGGATGCGATTGTACGAGAAAGAGGAAAAAAAATTATAGTCCTGAATTCCGTTCATACTCGACCCGGGCAAGAAAATTCCTACAAAAATAGCAAAAAAAATCAAAAAATTAAAAAACTTAATTCCGGCATTATTTCTATCCAAAAAGGGTTGAGAGAGGCTGAGAAGGGGAGAAAAACGTTTCAATCCCGAATTCCGTTCATACTCGAACCGGGCAAAAAAATTCCTAAAAAAAGAGCAAAAATTTTCAAAAAATTAAAAAACCTCTTTCCAGCATTATTTTTAGCCAAAACGGGATGAGATAGCCTGGTAAAGGGAAAAAAATTGTAGTCCCGAATTCCGTTCCTACTCGTGCAGGGCAAGAAAATTCTTTAAAAAATAGCAAAAAAATTAAAAAACCTCTTTCCCGCATTATTTATAGCCAAAACGGGATGAGATAGGCAGAGAAAGAGAGAAAAAAATATTAGTCCCGAATTCCGTTCATACTCGACCTGGGAAAGAAAATTCCGAAAAAAATAGGAAAAAAATTCAAAAAATTAAAAAACCACTTTCCAGCATTATTTTTAGCCAAAACGGGATGAGATAACCCGGGAAAGAGAGAAAAAAATTGTAGTACCGAATTCCGTTCCTAGCCGAGCCAGGCAAGAAAATTCCTAAAAAAAAAAAAGCAAAAAAATTCAAAAAATTAAAAAACCTCTTTATGACAATATTTTTAGCCAAAACTGGATGAGATAGGCTTAAGAAAGAGTGAAAAAAATTTTAGTCCCAAATTCTGTTCCAACCCAACCCAAGCAAGAAAATTCATAAAAAATAGCAAAAAGATTAAAAAAGATAATTCCGGCATTATTTCTTTCCAAAAAGGGTTGAGAGAGGCCGAGAAAGAGAGAAAAACATTTTAGTCCCGAATTCCGTTCACACTCGACCCCGGCAAGAAAATTGCTAAAAAAATAGCAAAAAATTCAAAAAATTAAAAAACCTCTTTCCGGCATTATTTATAGCCAGAACGGGATGAGACAGGCTGAGAAAGAGAGAAAAAAATATTAGTCCAGAATTCCGTACGTACTCGACCCGGGAAAGAATATTCCGAGAAAAATAGCAAAAAAATTCAAAAAAATTAAAAAACCTCTTTCTGGCATTATTTGTAGCCAAAACGGGATGAGATGGGCCGAGAAAGAGTGAAAAAAATTTCAGTCCCGAATTCTGTTCCTACCCAACCCAAGCCAGAAAATTCCAAAAAAAACTAGCAAAAAAATTCAAAAAGTTAATTCCGACATTATTTCTATCCAAAACGGGTTTAGAGAGATCGAGAAAGAGAAAAAAATTTTAGTCCCGAATTATGTTCATACTCGACCTAGGCAAGAAAATTTCGAAAAAAATAGCAAAAAAATTTAAAAGATTAAAAAAGCTATTTCCGGCCTTATTTTTAGCCAAAACGGGATAAGATAGGCCGAGAAAGAGAAAAAAAAATTTTAGTCCCGAATTCCGATCATACTCAACCCCGGCAAGAAAATTCTGAAAAAAATAGCAAAAAATTACATAAAATTAAAAAACCTCATTCCGGAATTGTTTTTAGCCAAAACGGGATGAGATAGGCCGCAAAAGAAGAAAAAAAGTTTTAGTCCCAAATTCCGTTCATATTCGACCCGGGCAAGAAAATTCCGAAAAAAATAGAAAAAAATTGTAAAACTTCTTTCCGGCCTTATTTTTAGCCAAAACGAGATGAGATAGGCCGAGAAAGAGTGAAAAAAATTTCAGTCCCGAATTCTGTTCCTACCCAACCCAAGCCAGAAAATTCCAAAATAAACTAGCAAAAAAATTAAAAAAGGTAATTCCGACATTATTTCTATCCAAAACGGGTTTAGAGAGATCGAGAAAGAGAAAAAAATTTTAGTCCCGAATTATGTTCATACTCGACCTGGGCAAGAAAATTTCGAAAAAAATAGCAAAAATATTTAAAAGATTAAAAAACCTATTTCCGGACTTATTTTTAGCCAAAACGGGATAAGATAGGCCGAGAAAGAGAAAAAAATTTTAGTCCCGAATTCCGTTCCTACTCGACCCCGGCTAGAAAATTCCGAAAATAATAGCAAAAAAATTAATAAAATTAAGAAACCTCATTCCGGCATTGTTTAAAGCCAACACGGGATGAGATATGCCGCGAAAGAGGAAAATAGTTTAGTACCGAATTCCGTTCATACTCGACCCGAGCAAGAAAATTTCGACAAAAATAGCAAAAAAATTCAAAAATTCAAAAAACCTCTTTCTGGCATTATTTGTAGCCAAAACGGGATGAGATAGGTCGAGAAAGAGTGAAAAAAATTTCAGTCTCGAATTCTGTTCCTACCCAACCCAAGCCAGAAAATTCCAAAAAAAACTAGCAAAAAAATTCAAAAAGTTAATTCCGACATTATTTCTATCCAAAACGGGTCTAGAGAGATCGAGAAAGAGAAAAAAAATTTAGTCCAGAATTATGTTCATACTCGACCTGGGCAAGAAAATTTCGAAAAAAATAGCAAAAAAATTGAAAAAAGTAAAAAAAAACCTTTTCTGACATTAATTTTAGCCAAAACGGGATAAGATAGGCCGAGAAAGAGAGGGAAAAAAATTTAGTCCTGAATTCTGCTTATACTCGACCCTGGCAAGAAAATTCATAAAAAAATAGCAAAAAAATGCAAAAAATTAAAAAACCTCATTCCGGCCTTATTTCTAGCCAAAACGGGATAAGATAGGCCGAGAAAGAGAAAAAAAAAAATAGTCCCGAATTCCGTTCATACTCAACCCCGGCAAGAAAATTCCGAAAAAAATAGCAAAAAATTACATAAAATTAAAAAACCTCATTCCGGAATTGTTTTTAGCCAAAACGGGATGAGATAGGCCGCGAAAGAAGAAAAAAAGTTTTAGTCCCAAATTCCGTTCATACTCGACCCGGACAAGAAAATTCCGAAAAAAATAGCAAAAAATTATAAAACCTCTTTCCGGCCTTATTTTTAGCCAAAACGAGATGAGATAGGCCGAGAAAGAGTGAAAAAAATTTCAGTCCCGAATTCTGTTCCTACCCAACCCAAGCCAGAAAATTCCAAAAAAAACTAGCAAAAAAATTCAAAAAGTTAATTCCGGCATTATTTCTATCCAAAACGGGTTTAGAGAGATAGAGAAAGAGAAAAAAATTTTAGTCCCGAATTATGTTCATACTCGACTTGGGCAAGAAAATTTCGAAAAAAATAGCAAAAAAATTTAAAAGATTAAAAAACCTATTTCCGGACTTATTTTTCGCCAAAACGGGATAAGATAGGCCGAGAAAGAGAAAAAAATTTTAGTCCCGAATTCCGTTCATACTCGACCCCGGCTAGAAAATTCCGAAAATAATAGCAAAAAAATTAATAAAATTAAGAAACCTCATTCCGGCATTGTTTAAAGCCAACACGGGATGAGATATGCCGCGTAAGAGGAAAATAGTTTAGTACCGAATTCCGTTCATACTCGACCCGAGCACGAAAATTTCGAAAAAAATAGCAAAAAAATTCAAAAAACCTCTTTCTGGCATTATTTGTAGCCAAAACGGGATGAGATAAGCCGAGAAAGAGTGAAAAAAATTTCAATCCCGAATTCTGTTCCTACCCAACCCAAGCCAGAAAATTCCAAAAAAAACTAGCAAAAAAATTTAAAAAGTTAATTCCGACATTATTTCTATCCAAAACGGGTCTAGAGAGATCGAGAAAGAGAAAAAAAATTTAGTCCCGAATTATGTTCATACTCGACCTGGGCAAGAAAATTTCGAAAAAAATAGCAAAAAAATTGAAAAAATTAAAAAACCTTTTCCGACATTAATTTTAGCTAAAACGGGATAAGATAGGCCGAGAAAGAGAAAAAAAAAATTTAGTCCTGAATTCTGCTCATACTCGACCCTGGCAAGAAAATTCATAAAAAAATAGCAAAAAAATTCAAAAATTTTAAAAACCTCATTCCGGCATTATTTCTAGCCAAAACGGGATGAGATACGCCGAGAAAGAGAAAAAAAAAATTAGTCCCGAATTCCGTTCATACCCAATACGAGCAAGAAAATTCCATAAAACATAGAAAGAAAAATCAAAAAATTAAAAAACCTCTTTCCGGCATTATTTTTAGCCAAAACGGGATTAGATAGGCCGAAAAAGAAAGAAAAAAATTTTAGTCCCGAATTTCGTTCATACTCGGCCTGGGGAAGAAAATTGCGAAAAAAATAGCAAAAAAATTCAAAAAATTAAAAAACCTCTTTCCGGCATTATTTTTAGCCAAACGGGATGAGATAGGCCAAGAAAGAGAGAAAAAATGTTAGTACCGACTTCCGTTCATACTCGGCCCTGGGAAGAAAATTGCGAAAAAAAATAGCAAAAAAATTCAAAAAATTAAAAAACCTCATTCCGGCATTATTTTTAGCCAAAACGGGATGAGATAGGCCGAGAAAGAGAAAAAAAAAATTTTAGTCCTGAATTCCGTTCAAACTCGACCCAAGTAAGAAAATTTTGAAAAAAATAGCAAAAAAATTCAAAAAATTAAAAAACCCCTTTCCGGTATTATTTTTAGCCAAAACGGGATGAGATAGGCCGGGAAAGAGAGACGAAAATTTTAGTCCCGAATTCCGTTCATACTCGATACAAGCAAGAAATTTCCAAAAAAAATAGAAAAAAAAAATCAAAAAATTAAAAAACCCCTTTCCGGCATTATTTTTAACCGAAACGGGATGAGAAGGGCCGAAAAAGAGAGAAGAAATTTTAGTCCCGAATTTCGTTCATACTCAGCCTGGGGAAGAAAATTGCGAAAAAAAATAGCAAAAAAATTCAAAAAATTAAAAAACCTCTTTCCGGCATTATTTTTAGCCAAGACGGGGGACGAGATAGGCCAAGAAAGAGAAAAAAAAAAATCTGTCCTGAATTTCGTTCGTACTCAGCCTGGGGAAGAAAATTGCGAAAAAAATTCAAAAAATTACAAAACCTCATTTCGGCATTATTTCAAGACAAAACGGGAATGAGATAGGCCGAGAAAGAGAGAAAAAAATTTTAATCCCGAATTCCGTTCATACCCGACCCGGGGAAGAAAATTCCGAAAATAATAGCAAAAATTTTCAAAAAATTAAAAAACCTCTTTCCGGCATTATGTTTAGCCAAAACGGGGTGAGATAGGCCAAGAAATAGGGAAAAAAATTTTAGTCCCGAATTCCGTTCATACTCGACCCCGGCAAGAAAATTCCAAAAAAAATAGCAAAAAAAATTCAAAAAATTAAAAAACTTAATTCCAGCATTATTTCTATCCAAAATGGGTTGAGAGTGGCTAAGAAAGAGAGAAAAAAAATTAGTCCCGAAATCTGTTCATTCTCGACCAAGGTAAGAAAATTTTGAAAAAAATAGCAAAAACATTCCAAAAAAAAAAAAAAAACCACTTTCTGGTATTATTTTTAGCAAAAACGGGATGACATAGGCTGAGAAAGAGGGAAACAAATTTTAGTCCCGAATTCCATTCATACTCGACCCGGGCAAGAAAATTCCAAAAAAAATAGCAAAAAAATTCAAAAAAACAAAAAACCTCTTTTCGGCATTATTTCTACCCAAAACAGGATGCGATTGTACGAGAAAGAGGAAAAAAAATTATAGTCCTGAATTCCGTTCATACTCGACCCGGGCAAGAAAATTCCCACAAAAATAGCAAAAAAAATCAAAAAATTAAAAAACTTAATTCCGGCATTATTTCTATCCAAAAAGGGTTGAGAGAGGCTGAGAAAGGGAGAAAAACGTTTCAATCCCGAATTCCGTTCATACTCGAACAAGGCAAAAAAATTCCTAAAAAAAGAGCAAAAAATTTCAAAAAATTAAAAAACCTCTTTCCAGCATTATTTTTAGCCAAAACGGGATAAGATAGCCTGGTAAAGGGAAAAAAATTGTAGTCCCGAATTCCGTTCCTACTCGTGCAAGGCAAGAAAATTCTTTAAAAAATAGCAAAAAAATTAAAAAACCTCTTTCCGGCATTATTTATAGCCAAAACGGGATGAGATAGGCAGAGAAAGAGAGAAAAAAATATTAGTCCCGAATTCCGTTCATACTCGATCTGGGAAAGAAAATTCCGAAAAAAATAGGAAAAAAATTCAAAAAATTAAAAAACCACTTTCCAGCATTATTTTTAGCCAAAACGGGATGAGATAACCCGGGAAAGAGAGAAAAAAATTGTAGTACCGAATTCCGTTCCTACCCGAGCCGGGCAAGAAAATTCCTAAAAAAAAAAAGCAAAAAAATTCAAAAAATTAAAAAACCTCTTTATGTCATTATTTTTAGCCAAAACTGGATGAGATAGGCTTAAGAAAGAGTGAAAAAAATTTTAGTCCCAAATTCTGTTCCTACCCAACCCAAGCAAGAAAATTCATAAAAAATAGCAAAAAGATTAAAAAAGATAATTCCGGCATTATTTCCTTCCAAAAAGGGTTGAGAGAGGCCGAGAAAGAGAGAAAAACATTTTAGTCCCGAATTCCGTTCACACTCGACCCCGGCAAGAAAATTGCAAAAAAAATAGCAAAAAATTCAAAAAATTAAAAAAACCTCTTTCCGGCATTATTTATAGCCAGAACGGGATAAGACAGGTTGAGAAAGAGAGAAAAAAATATTAGTCCAGAATTCCGTACATACTCGACCCGGGCAAGAATATTCCGAGAAAAATAGCAAAAAAATTCAAAAAAATTAAAAAACCTCTTTCTGGCATTATTTGTAGCCAAAACGGGATGAGATGGGCCGAGAAAGTGTGAAAAAAATTTCAGTCTCGAATTTTGTTCCTACCCAACCCAAGCCAGAAAATTCCAAAAGAAACTAGCAAAAAAATTCAAAAAGTTAATTCTGACATTATTTCTATCCAAAACGGGTCTAGAGAGATCGAGAAAGAGAAAAAACTTTTAGTCCCGAATTATGTTCATACTCGACTTGGGCAAGAAAATTTCGAAAAAAATAGCAAAAAAATTTAAAAGATTAAAAAAGCTATTTCCGGCCTTATTTTTAGCCAAAACGGGATAAGATAGGCCGAGAAAGAGAAAAAAAAAATTTAGTCCCGAATTCCGTTCATACTCAACCCCGGCAAGAAAATTCCGAAAAAAATAGCAAAAAATTACATAAAATTAAAAAACCTCATTCCGGAATTGTTTTTAGCCAAAACGGGATGAGATAGGCCGCGAAAGAAGAAAAAAAGTTTTAGTCCCAAATTCCGTTCATACTCGACCCGGGCAAGAAAATTCCGAAAAAAATAGCAAAAAATTATAAAACCTCTTTCCGGCCTTATTTTTAGCCAAAACGAGATGAGGTAGGCCGAGAAAGAGTGAAAAAAATTTCAGTCTCGAATTTTGTTCCTACCCAACCCAAGCCAGAAAATTCCAAAAAAAACTAGCAAAAAAATTCAAAAAGTTAATTCTGACATTATTTCTATCCAAAACGGGTCTAGAGAGATCGAGAAAGAGAAAAAAATTTTAGTCCCGAATTATGTTCATACTCGACCTGGGCAAGAAAATTTCGAAAAAAATAGCAAAAAAATTTAAAAGATTAAAAAAGCTATTTTCGGCCTTATTTTTAGCCAAAACGGGATAAGATAGGCCGAGAAAGAGAAAAAAAAAAATTTAGTCCCGAATTCCGTTCATACTCAACCCCGGCAAGAAAATTCCAAAAAAAATGGCAAAAAAAATTCAAAAAATTAAAAAACTTAATTCCAGCATTATTTCTATCCAAAATGGGTTGAGAGTGGCTAAGAAAGAGAGAAAAAAAATTAGTCCCGAAATCTGTTCATTCTCGACCAGGGCAAGAAAATTTTGAAAAAAATAGCAAAAACATTCCAAAAAAAAAAAAAAAAAACCTCTTTCTGGTATTATTTTTAGCAAAAACGGGATGACATAGGCTGAGAAAGAGGGAAACAAATTTTAGTCCCGAATTCCATTCATACTCGACCCGGGCAAGAAAATTCCAAAAAAAATAGCAAAAAAATTCAAAAAAACAAAAAACCTCTTTTCGGCATTATTTCTACGCAAAACAGGATGCGATTGTACGAGAAAGAGGAAAAAAATTATAGTCCTGAATTCCGTTCATACTCGACCCGGGCAAGAAAATTCCCACAAAAATAGCAAAAAAAATCAAAAAATTAAAAAACTTAATTCCGGCATTATTTCTATCCAAAAAGGGTTGAGAGAGGCTGAGAAAGGGAGAAAAACGTTTCAATCCCGAATTCCGTTCATACTCGAACAAGGCAAAAAAATTCCTAAAAAAAGAGCAAAAAATTTCAAAAAATTAAAAAACCTCTTTCCAGCATTATTTTTAGCCAAAACGGGATGAGATAGCCTGGTAAAGGGAAAAAAATTGTAGTCCCGAATTCCGTTCCTACTCGTGCAGGGCAAGAAAATTCTTTAAAAAATAGCAAAAAAATTAAAAAACCTCTTTCCGGCATTATTTATAGCCAAAACGGGATGAGATAGGCAGAGAAAGAGAGAAAAAAATATTAGTCCCGAATTCCGTTCATACTCGACCTGGGAAAGAAAATTCCGAAAAGAATAGGAAAAAAATTCAAAAAATTAAAAAACCACTTTCCAGTATTATTTTTAGCCAAAACGGGATGAGATAACCCGGGAAAGAGAGAAAAAAATTGTAGTACCTAATTCCGTTCCTACCCGAGCCGGGCAAGAAAATTCCTAAAAAAAAAAAAGCAAAAAAACTCAAAAAATTAAAAAACCTCTTTATGTCATTATTTTTAGCCAAAACTGGATGAGATAGGCTTAAGAAAGAGTGAAAAAAATTTTAGTCCCAAATTCTGTTCCTACCCAACCCAAGCAACAAAATTCATAAAAAATAGCAAAAAGATTAAAAAAGATAATTCCGGCATTATTTCTTTCCAAAAAGGGTTGAGAGAGGCCGAGAAAGAGAGAAAAACATTTTAGTCCCGAATTCCGTTCACACTCGACCCCGGCAAGAAAATTGCAAAAAAAATAGCAAAAAATTCAAAAAATTAAAAAACCTCTTTCCAGCATTATTTATAGCCAGAACGGGATAAGACAGGTTGAGAAAGAGAGAAAAAAATATTAGTCCAGAATTCCGTACATACTCGACCCGGGCAAGAATATTCCGAGAAAAATAGCAAAAAAATTCAAAAAAATTAAAAAACCTCTTTCTGGCATTATTTGTAGCCAAAACGGGATGAGATGGGCCGAGAAAGAGTGAAAAAAATTTTATTCTCGAATTTTGTTCCTACCCAACCCAAGCCAGAAAATTCCAAAAAAAACTAGCAAAAAAATTCAAAAAGTTAATTCTGACATTATTTCTATCCAAAACGGGTCTAGAGAGATCGAGAAAGAGAAAAAAATTTTAGCCCCGAATTATGTTCATACTCGACCTGGGCAAGAAAATTTCGAAAAAAATAGCAAAAAAATTTAAAAGATTAAAAAAGCTATTTCCGGCCTTATTTTTAGCCAAAACGGGATAAGATAGGCCGAGAAAGAGAAAAAAAAAAATTTAGTCCCGAATTCCATTCATACTCAACCCCGGCAAGAAAATTCCGAAAAAAATAGCAAAAAATTACATAAAATTAAAAAACCTCATTCCGGAATTGTTTTTAGCCAAAACGGGATGAGATAGGCCGCGAAAGAAGAAAAAAAGTTTTAGTCCCAAATTCCGTTCATACTCGACCCGGGCAAGAAAATTCCGAAAAAAATAGCAAAAAATTATAAAACCTCTTTCCGGCCTTATTTTTAGCCAAAACGAGATGAGGTAGGCCGAGAAAGAGTGAAAAAAATTTCAGTCCCGAATTCTGTTCCTACCCAACCCAAGCCAGAAAATTCCAAAAAAAACTAGTAAAAAAATTCAAAAAGTTAATTCCGACATTATTTCTATCCAAAACGGGTTTAGAGAGATCGAGAAAGAGAAAAAAAATTTAGTCCCGAATTATGTTCATACTCGACCTGGGCAAGAAAATTTCGAAAAAAATAGCAAAAAAATTTAAAAGATTAAAAAACCTATTCCGGAATTGTTTTTAGCCAAAACGGGATGAGATAGGCCGCGAAAGAAGAAAAAAAGTTTTAGTCCCGAATTCTGTTCATACTCGACCTGGGCAAGAAAATTCTGAAAAAAATAGCAGTAAAATTCATAAAGTTAAAAAACCTCATTCCGGCATTGTTTTTAGCCAAAACGGGATGAGATAGGCCGCGAAAGAGGGAAAAAAGTTTTAGTCCCAAATTCCGTTTATACTCGACCCATGCAAGAAAATTGCGAAAAAAATAGCAAAAAAATTCAAAAAATTTAAAAACCTCTTTCCAACATTATTTTTAGCCAAAACGGGATGAGATAGGCCGAGAAAGAGAAAAAAAATTTCGTCTCGAATTCCGTTCATACTCAACCCCGCCTAAAAAATTCCGAAAAAAATAGCAAAAAAATTAATAAAATTAAGAAACCTCATTCGGGCATTGTTTTATGCCGACATGGAATGAGATATGCCGCGAAAGAGGAAAATAGTTTAGTACCGAATTCCGTTCATAATCGACCCGAGCAAGAAAATTTCGAAAAAAATAGCAAAAAAATTCAAAAATTTAAAAAACCTCTTTCTGGCATTATTTGTAGCCGAAACGGGATAAGATAGGCCGAGAAAGAGTGAAAAAAATTTCAGTCCCGAATTCTGTTCCTACCCAACCCAAGCCAGAAAATTCCAAAAAAAATAGCAAAAAAATTCAAAAAGTTAATTCCGACATTATTTGTATCCAAAACGGGTTTAGAGAGATCGAGAAAGAGAAAAAAATTTTAGTCCCGAATTATGTTCATACTCGACCTGGGCAAGAAAATTTCGAATAAAATAGCAAAAAAATTTAAAAGATTAAAAAACCTATTTCCGGCCTTATTTTTAGCCAAAACGGGATAAGATAGGCCGAGAAAGAGAATAAAATTTTAGTCCCGAATTCCGTTCATAATCGACCCCGGCTAGAAAATTCCGAAAAAAATAGCAAAAAAATTAATAAAATTAAGAAACCTCATTCCGGCATTGTTTTAAGCCAACACGGGATGAGAAATGCCGCGAAAGTGGAAAATAGTTTAGTACCGAATTCCGTTCATACTCGACCCGAGCAAGAAAATTTTGAAAAAAATAGCAAAAAAATTCAAAAATTCAAAAAACCTCTTTCTGGCATTATTTGTAGCCAAAACGGGATGAGATAGGCCGAGAAAGAGTGAAAAAAATTTCAGTCCCGAATTCTGTTCCTACCCAACCCAAGCCAGAAAATTCCAAAAAAAACTAGCAAAAAAATTCAAAAAGTTAATTCCGACATTATTTCTATCCAAAACGGGTTTAGAGAGATCGAGAAAGAGAAAAAATTTTTAATCCCGAATTATGTTCATACTCGACCTGGGCAAGAAAATTTCCAAAAAAATAGCAAAAAAATTTAAAAGATTAAAAAACCTATTTCCGTCCTTATTTTTAACCAAAACGGGATAAGGTAGGCCGAGAAAGAGAAAAAAAAATTTTAGTCCCGAATTCCGTTCATACTCAACTTCGCCAAGAAAATTCCGAAAAAAATAGCAAAAAAATACATAAAATTAAAAAACCTCATTCCGGAATTGTTTTTAGCCAAAACGGGATGAGATAGGCCGCGAAAGAAGAAAAAAAGTTTTAGTCCTGAATTCCCTTCATACTCGACCCGGGCAAGAAAGTTCCGAAAAAATAGCAAAAAAATTAAAAAAATTGAAAAACCCCTTTCCGACATTATTTTTTGCCAAAACGGGATTAGATAGGCTGAGAGAGAGAAAAAAAAATTTTAGTCCTGAATTCCGATCATAGTCGATCCGGGAAAGAAAATTCCAAAAAAAATAGAAAAAAAAAATCAAAAAATTAAAAAACCTCTTTACGGCATTAGTTTTAGACATAACGGGATGAGAGGTCGAAACAGAGAGAAAAAAATTTTAGTCCTGAATTCCGTTCATACTCGGCCCCGGGAAGAAAATTGCGAAAAAAAATAGCAAAAAAATTCAAAAACCACTTTCAGCATTATTTCTAGCCAAAACGAGATGAGATAGGCTGAGAAAGAGAGAAAAAAATTTTAGTCCCAAATTCCGATCATACTCGACCCCGACTAGAAAAGTCAGAAAAAAATAGCAAAAAAATTAAAAAACCTCTTTCTGGCATTATTTCTACCCAAAACGTGATGAGATAATCCGATAAAGCGAGAAAAAAATTTCATTCCCGAATTCTGTTCCAACCCAACCCAAACCAGAAAATTCCAAAAAAACCTAGCAAAAAAATTCAAAAAATTAAAAAAGCTAATTCCGACATTATTTCTATCCAAAACGGATTTAGGGAGATCGAGAAAGAGAAAAAAAACAATTTAGTCACGAATTCTGTTCATACCCGACCTGGGAAAGAAAATTCCTAAAAAAATTGCAATAAAAATTAAAAGATTAAAAAACCTCTTTCCGACCTTATTTTTAGCCAAAAAGGGATAAGATAGGACGAGAAAGAAAGAAACAAATTTTAGTCCTGAATTCCGATCATACTCGACCCATGCAAGAAAATTCCGAAAAAAATAGCAAAATTATTCAAAAAATTGAAAAACCTCTTTCCGGCATTATTTGTAGCCAAAACGGGATGAGATAGGCCAAGAAAGAGTGAAAAAAATTTCAGTCCCGAATTCTGTTCCTACCCAACCCAAGCCAAAAAATTCCAAAAAAAACTAGCAAAAAAATTCAAAAAGTTAATTCCGACATTATTTCTATCCAAAACGGGTTTAGGGAGATCGAGAAAGAGAGAAAAAAATTTTAGTCCCGAATTCTGTTCATACTCGACCTGGGCATGAAAATTCTGAAAAAAATAGCAAAAAAATTAATAAAATTAAGAAACCTCATTCCGGCATTGTTTTAAGCCAACACGGGATGAGAACTGCCGCGAAAGAGGAAAATAGTTTAGTACCGAATTCCGTTCATACTCGACCCGGGCAAGAAAATTTCAAAAAAAATAGCAAAAAATTAAAAAACCTCTTTCCGACCTTATTTTTAGCCAAAACGAGATGAGATAGGCCGAGAAAGAGAGAAAAAAATTATAGTCCCAAATTCCGTTCAAACTCGACCCCGGCAAGAAAATTCTGAAAAAAATAGCAACAAAATTAAAAAAAATTAAAAAACCACTTTCCGTCATTATTTATAGCCAAAACGGGATGAGATAGTCCGAGAAAGTGAGAAAAAAATTTTAGTCCCGAATTTTGTTCATACTCGACATGGGCAAGAAAATTTCGAAAAAAATAGCAAAAAAATTTATAAAATTCAAAAACCTCATTCCGACATTGTTTTTAGCCAAAACGGGATGAGATAGGCCGCGAAAGAGGGTAAAAAATTTTAGTCTCGAATTCCACTCATACACGACCAGAGCAAAAAAATTCCGAAAAAAATAGTAAAAAATTAAAAAACCTCTTTCCTGCCTTATTTTTAGCCAAAACGACATGAGATAGGCCGGGAAAGAGAAAAAAATTATAGTCCCAAATTCCGTTCAAACTCGACCCCGGCAAGAAAATTCCGAAAAAAATAGCAACAAAATTTAAAAAAATTAACAAACCACTTTCCGTCATTATCTATAGCTAAAACGGGATGAGATAGTCCGAGAAAGCGAGAAAAAAATTTTAGTCCCGAATTTTGTTCATACTCGACCTGGATAAGAAAATTTCGAAAAAAATAGAAAAAAAATTTAAAAGATTAAAAAACCTATTTCCGGCCTTATTTTTAGCCAAAACGGGATAAGATAGGCCGAGAAAGAGGAAAAAAAATTTTAGTCCCGAATTCCACTCATACACGACCAGAGCAAGAAAATTCCGAAAAAAATAGTAAAAAATTAAAATACCTCTTTCCAGCCTTATTTTTAGCCAAAACGAGATGAAATAGGCTGGGAAAGAGAAAAATAAATTCTAGTCCCGAATTCCGTTCATACTCGACCGCGGCAAGAAAATTCCGAAAAAAATAGCAAAAAAATTAATAAAATTAAAAAACCTAATTCCGGCATTGTTTTTAGCCAAAACGGGATGAGATAGGCCATGAAAGGGGAAAAAAGTTTAGTCTCGAATTCCGTTCATACTCGATCCGAGAAAGAAAATTCCAAAAAAAAATAGAAAAAAAATCAAAAAATTAAAAAACCTCTTTCGGGCATTAGTTTTTGACATAACGGGATGAGATAGGCCGAAATGAGGAGAAAAAAATTTTAGTCCTGAATTCCGTTCATACTCGGCCTCGGAAAGAAAATTGTGAAAAAAATAGCAAAAAAATTCAAAAAATTAAAAAACCATTTTCCGGCATTATTTCTAGCCAAAATGAGATGAGATAAGCTGAGAATCAGAGAAAAAAATTTTAGTCCCAAATTCCGTTCTTACTCGACCCCGACTAGAAAATTCAGAAAAAAATAGCCAAAAAATTAAGAAAATTAAAAAACCTCTTTCTGGCATTATTTCTACCCAAAAAGTGAAGATATAATCCGAGAAAGCGAGAAAAAAATTTTAGTCCCGAATTCCACTCATACACGACCAGAGCAAGAAAATTCCGAAAAAAAATAGCAAAAAATTAAAAAACCTCTTTCCGGCCTTATTTTTTGCCAAAACGAGATGAGATAGGTTGGGAAAGAGAGAAAAAAAATTTAGTCCCAAATTCCGTTCATACTCGACCCCGGCAAGAAAATTCCGAAAAAAAATAGCAAAAAAATTAATAAAATTAAAAAACCTCATTCCAGCATTGTTTTTAGCCAAAACGGGAATGAGATAGGCCATGAAAGAGGAAAAAAGTTTAGTCCCGAATTCCGTTCATAAGCGACCCGGGCAAGAAAATTTCGAAAAATAGCAAAAAAATTCAAAAAATTAAAAAACCTCTTTTTGGCGTTATTTGTACCCAAAACGGGATGAGATAGGTCGAAACAGAGAGAAAAAAATTCTAGTCCTGAATTCCGTTCATACTCGGCCCCGGGAAGAAAATTGCGAAAAAAAATAGCAAAAAAAATTCAAAAACCACTTTCAGCATTATTTCTAGCCAAAATGAGATGAGATAGGCTGAGAAAGAGAGAAAAAAATTTTAGTCCCAAATTCTGATCATACTCGACCCCGACTTGAAAAGTCAGAAAAAAATAGCAAAAAAATTAAAAAACCTCTTTCTGGCATTATTTCTACCCAAAACGTGATGAGATAATCCGATAAAGCGAGAAAAAAATTTCATTCCCGAATTCTGTTCCAACCCAACCCAAACCAGAAAATTCCAAAAAAACCTAGCAAAAAAATTCAAAAAATTAAAAAAGCTAATTCCGACATTATTTCTATCCAAAACGGATTTAGGTAGATCGAGAAAGAGAAAAAAAAAAATTTAGTCATGAATTCTGTTCATACCCGACCTGGGAAAGAAAATTCCTAAAAAAATTGCAATAAAAATTAAAAGATTAAAAAACCTCTTTCCGACCTTATTTTTAGCCAAAACGGGATAAGATAGGACGAGAAAGAAAGAAAAAAATTTTAGTCCTGAATTCCGTTCATACTCGACCCATGCAAGAAAATTCCGAAAAAAATAGCAAAATTATTCAAAAAATTGAAAAACCTCTTTCCGGCATTATTTGTAGCCAAAACGGGATGAGATAGGCCAAGAAAGAGTGAAAAAAATTTCAGTCTCGAATTCTGTTCCTACCCAACCCAAGCCAAAAAATTCCAAAAAAAACTAGCAAAAAAATTCAAAAAGTTAATTCCGACATTATTTCTATCCAAAACGGGTTTAGGGAGATCGAGAAAGAGAGAAAAAAATTTTAGTCCCGAATTCTGTTCATACTCGACCTGGGCAAGAAAATTCTGAAAAAAATAGCAATAAAATTCATAAAATTAAAAAACCTTATTCCGGCATTGTTTTTAGCCAAAACGGGATGAGATAGGCAGCGAAAGAGGGAAAAAAGTTTTAGTCCCGAATTCCATTCATACTCAACCTATGCAAGAAAATTCCGAAAAAAATAGCAAAAAAATTAATAAAATTAAAAAACCTCATTCCAGCATTGTTTTTAGCCAAAACGGGAATGAGATAGGCCATGAAGGAGGAAAAAAGTTTAGTCCCGAATTCCGTTCATAAGCGACCCGGGCAAGAAAATTTCGAAAAATAGCAAAAAAATTCAAAACATTAAAAAACCTCTTTTTGGCGTTATTTGTACCCAAAACGGGATGAGATATGTCGAGAAAGAGAGAAAAAAAATTTTAGTCCCGAATTTCGATCATACTCAACCCGGGCAAGAAAATTCCAAAAAATATAGCAAAAAAATTCAAAAAATTAAAAAACTTCTTCCTAGCATTATTTTTAGCCAAAACGGAATGAGATAGGCCGAGAAAGAGAGAAAAAAATTTTAGTCTCGAATTCTGTTCATACTCGACCTTGGCAGGAAAATTTCGAAAAAAATAGCAAAAAAATTTAAAAAATTAAAAAAAACTCTTTCCGGCCATATTTTTAGCCAAAATGAGATGAGATAGGCCGAGAAAGAGAAAAAAAAAAATTTAATCCCAAATTCCGATCATACTTGACCCCGGCAAGAAAATTCAGAAAAAAATAGCAACAAAATTCATAAAATTAAAAAACCTCCTTCCGGCATTGTTTTTAGCCAAAACGGGAAGAGATAGGCCGCGAAAGAGGGAAAAAAGTTATAGTCCCGAATTCCGTTCATACTCGACCCATGCAAGAAAATTCTGAAAAAAATTCAAAAAATTAAAAAACCTCTTTCCGGCATTATTTGTAGCAAAAACGGGATCACATAGGCTTAGAAAGAGTGAAAAAAATTTCAGTCCCAAATTCTGTTCCTACCCAACCCAAGCCAAAAAATTCCAAAAAAACCAAGCAAAAAAATTCAAAAAGTTAATTCCGACATTATTTCTATCCAAAACGGGTTTAGGGAGATCAAGAAAGAGAAAAAAAAAATTTAGTCCCGAATTCTGTTCATACTCGACCTGGGCATGAAAATTCCGAAAAAAATAGCAATAAAATTTATAAAATTCAAAAACCTCATTCTGGCATTGTTTTTAGCCAAAACGGGATGAGATAGGCCGTGAAAGAGGGAAAAAAGTTTTAGTCCCGAATTTCGTTCGTACTCGACCCAAGCAAGAAAATTTCGAAAAAAATAGCAAAAAAATTCAAAAAATTTAAAACCTCTTTCCGGCATTATTTTTAGCCAAAACGGGATGAGATAGGCCGAGAAAGAGAAAAAAAATTTAGTCCCGAATTCCATTCATAGTCGATCGCGGCAAGAAAATAGCGAAAAAAATTAATAAAATAAAGAAACCTCATTCGGGCATTGTTTTAAGCCGACACGGAATGAGATATGCCGTGAAAGAGGAAAATAGTTTAGTACCGAATTATGTTCATACTCGACCTGGGCAAGAAAATTTCGAAAAAAATAGCAAAAAAATTTAAAAGATTGAAAAACGTATTACCGGCCTTATTTTTAGCCAAAACGGGATAAGATAGGCCGCGAAAGAAGAAAAAAAGTTTTAATCCCGAATTCCGTTCATACTCGACCCGAGCAAGAAAGTTACGAAAAAAATAGCAAAAAAATTAAAAAAATTGATAAACCCCTTTCTGACATTATTTTTAGTCAAAACGGGATTAGATAGGCTGAGAGAGAAAAAAAAAAAATTTAGTCCTGAATTCTGATCATAGTCGATACGGGAAAGAAAATTCCAAAAAAAAATAGAAAAAAAATAAAAAAATTCAAAAACCTCTTTACAGAATTAGTTTTAGACATAACGAGATGAGCTAGGTCGAAACAGAGAGAAAAAAATTTTAGTCCTGAATTCAGTTCATACTCGGCCTCGGGAAGAAAATTGCGAAAAAAATAGCAAAAAAATTCAAAAACCACTTTCCGGCATTATTTCTAGCCAAAACGAGATGAGATAGGCTGAGAAAGAGAGAAAAAAATTTTACTCCCAAATTCCGATCATACACGACCCCGACTAGAAAATTCAGAAAAAAAAATATCAAAAAAATTAAAAAACCCCTTTCTGGCATTATTTCTACCCAAAACGTGATGAGATAATCCGAGAAAGCGAGAAAAAAATTTTAGTCTCGAATTCCATTCATACTCTCGACCAGAGCAAGAAAATTCTGAAAAAAATAGCAAAAAATTAAAAAACCTCTTTCCGGCCCTATTTTTAGCTAAAACGAGATGAGATAGGCCGAGAAAGAGAAAAAAAAAAAATTTTAATCCCGAATTCCGTTCATACTCGACCCTGGCAAGAAAATTCCAAAAAAAATAGCAAAAAAATTCAAAAAATTAAAAAAACCTCTTTCTGGCATTATTTCTACCCAAAATGTGATGAGATAATTCGAGAAAGAGAGAAAAAAATTTTAGTCCCGACTTCCATTCATACTCGACTAGAGCATGACAATTCCGAAAAAAATAGCAAAAAATTAAAAAACCTCTTTCCGACCTTATTTTTAGCCAAAACGAGATGAGATAGGCCGAGAAAGAGAGAAAAAAATTATAGTCCCAAATTCCGTTCAAACTCGACCCCGGCAAGAAAATTCTGAAAAAAATAGCAACAAAATTAAAAAAAATTAAAAAACCACTTTCCGTCATATTTATAGCCAAAACGGGATGAGATAGTCCAAGAAAGCGAGAAAAAAATTTTAGTCCCGAATTTTGTTCATACTCGACCTGGGCAAGAAAATTTTGAAAAAAATAGCAAAAAAATTTAAAAGATTAAAAAACCTATTTCCGGCCTTATTTTTAGCCAAAACAGGAAAAGATAGGCTGAGAAAGAGGGAAAAAAATTTTAGTCCCGAATTCCACTCATACACGACCAGAGCAAGAAAATTCCGAAAAAAATAGTAAAAATTAAAAAACCTCTTTCCGGCCTTATTTTTAGCCAAAACGAGATGAGATAGGCCGGGAAAGAGAGAAAAAAATTATAGTCCCAAATTCCGTTCAAACTCGACCCCGGCAAGAAAATTCCGAAAAAAATAGCAACAAAATTTAAAAAAAATTAACGAACCACTCTCCGTCATTATTTATAGCCAAAACGGGATGAGATAGTCCGAGAAAGCGAGAAAAAAATTTTAGACCCGAATTTTGTTCATACTCAACCTGGACAAGAAAATTTCGAAAAAAAATAGCAAAAAAATTTAAAAGATTAAAAAACCTATTTCCGGCCTTATTTTTAGCCAAAATGGGGATAAGATAGGCCGAGAAAGAGGGAAAAAAAATTTTAGTCCCGAATTCCACTCATGCACGACCAGAGCAAGAAAATTCCGAAAAAAATAGTAAAAAATTAAAAAACCTCTTTCCAGCCTTATTTCTAGCCAAAACGAGATGAGATAAGCTGGGAAAGAGAAAAATAAATTTTAGTCCCGAATTCCGTTCATACTCGACCGCGGCAAGAAAATTCCGAAAAAAATAGCAAAAAAATTAATAAAATTAAAAAACCTAATTCCGACATTGTTTTTAGCCAAAACGGGATGAGATAGGCCATGAAAGGGGAAAAAAGTTTAGTCTCGAATTCCGTTCATACTCGACCTGGGCAAGAAAATTTCGAAAAAAATAGCAAAAAAATTTAAAAGATTAAAAAACCTGTTTCGGGCCTTATTTTTAGCCAAAACGGGATAAGCTAGGCCGAGAAAGAGGGAAAAAAATATTAGTCCCGAATTCCGTTCATACTCGACCCTGGCAAGAAAATTCCGCAAAAAATAGCAAAAAAATTCATAAAACTAAAAAACCTCATTCCGGCATTGTTTTTAGCCAAAACGGGATGAGATAGGCCGCGAAAGAGGAAAAAATGTTTTAGTTCCGAATACCGTTCATACTCGACCCGGGCAAAAAAGTTCCGAAAAAAATTGAAAAAAAATTAAAAAAAATTGAAAAACCCTTTCCGACATTATTTTTAGCCAAAACGGGATTAGATAGGCCGAGAAAGAGAAAAAAAAAAATTTAGTCCTGAATTCCGATCATACTCGATCCGAGAAAGAAAATTCCAAAAAAAAATAGAAAAAAAATCAAAAAATTAAAAAACCTCTTTCGGGCATTAGTTTTAGACATAACGGGATGAGATAGGCCGAAACAAAGAAAAAAATTTTAGTCCTGAATTCCGTTCATACTCGGCCCCGAGAAGAAAATTGTGAAGAAAATAGCAAAAAAATTCAAAAAATTAAAAAACCATTTTCCGGCATTATTTCTAGCCAAAATGAGATGAGATAGGCCGAGAATCAGAGAAAAAAATTTTAGTCCCAAATTCCGTTCTTACTCGACCCCGACTAGAAAATTCAGAAAAAAATAGCAAAAAAATTAAAAAAATTAAAAAACCTCTTTCTGGCATTATTTCTACCCAAAAAGTGAAGATATAATCCGAGAAAGCGAGAAAAAAATTTTAGTCCCGAATTCCACTCATACACGACCAGAGCAAGAAAATTCCGAAAAAAATAGGAAAAAATTAAAAAACCTTTTTCCGGCCTTATTTTTAGTCAAAACGAGATGAGATAGGCTGGGAAAGAGAGAAAAAAAATTTAGTCCCAAATTCCGTTCATACTCGACCCCGGCAAGAAAATTCCGAAAAAAAATAGCAAAAAAATTAATAAAATTAAAAAACCTCATTCCAGCATTGTTTTTAGCCAAAATGGGATGAGATAGGCCACGAAAGAGGAAAAAAGTTTAGTCCCGAATTCCGTTCATACGCGACCCGGGCAAGAAAATTTCGAAAAATAGTAAAAAAATTCAAACAATTAAAAAACCTCTTTCTGGCGTTATTTGTATCCAAAACGGGATGAGATATGTCGAGAAAGAGAGGAAAAAAATTTTACTCCCGAATTTCAATCATACTCGACCCGGGCAAGAAAATTCCAAAAAATATAGCAAAAAAATCCAAAAAATTAAAAAACTTCTTCCTAGCATTATTTTTAGCCAAAACGGAATGAGATAGGCCGAGAAAGAGAGAAAAAAATTTTAGTTCCGAATTCTGTTCATACTCGACCTTGGCAAGAAAATTTCGAAAAAAATAGCAAAAAAATTTAAAAAATTAAAAAAAAAAAACTCTTTCCGGCCATATTTTTAGCCAAAACGAGATGAGATAGGCCGAGAAAGAGAAAAAAAACAAAATTTTAGTCCCGAATTCCGATCATACTCGACCCCGGCAAGAAAATTCAGAAAAAATAGCAACAAAATTCATAAAATTAAAAAACCTCCTTCCGGCATTGTTTTTAGCCAAAACGGGAAGAGATAGGCCGCGAAAGAGGGAAAAAAGTTATAGTCCCGAATTCCGTTCATACTCGACCCATGCAAGAAAATTTCGAAAAAGATAGCAAAAAAAATCAAAAAATTAAAAAACCTCTTTCCGGCATTATTTTTAGCCAAAACGGGATGAGATAGGTCGAGAAAGAGAAAAAAAAAATTAGTACCGAATTCCGTTCATACTCGACCCCGACAAGAAAATTCCGAAAAAAATAGCAAAAAAATTAATAAAATTAAGAAACCTCGTTCCGGAATTGTTTTAAGCCAAAACAGGATGAGAAAGGCCGCGAAAGAGGAAAATAGTTTAGTCCCGAATTCCGTTCATACTCGACCCGGGCAAGAAAATTTCAAAAACAATAGCAAAAAAATTCAAAAAATTAAAAAAACTCTTTCTGGCACTATTTGTTGCCAAAACGGAATGAGATATGCCTAGAAAGAGTGAAAAAAATTTCAGTCCCGAATTCTGTTCATACTCGACCCGTGCAATAAAATTCCGAAAAATATTCAAAAAATTAAAAAACCTCTTTCCGGCATTATTTGTAGCAAAAACGGGATGACATAGGCCGAGAAAGAGTGAAAAAAATTTCAGTCCCGAATTCTGTTCTTACTCGACCCGTGCAATAAAATTCCAAAAAAAATTCAAAAAATTAAAAAACCTCTTTCCAGCATTATTTGTAGCAAAAACTCCCATAGGCCGAGAAAGAGTGAAAAAAATTTCAGTCCCAAATTCTGTTCCTACCCAACCCAAGCCAAAAAATTCCAAAAAAACCAAGCAAAAAAATTCAAAAAGTTAATTCCGACATTATTTCTATCCAAAACGGGTTTAGGGAGATCGAGAAAGAGAGAAAAAATTTTAGTCCCGAATTCTGTTCATACTCGACCTGGGCAAGAAAAATCCGAAAAAAATAGCAATAAAATTCATAAAATTCAAAAACCTCATTCCGGCATTGTTCTTAGCCAAAACGGGATGAGATACGCCGCGAAAGAGGGAAAAAAGTTTTAGTCCCGAATTCCGTTCGTACTCGACCCATGCAAGAAAATTTCGAAAAAAATAGCAAAAAAATTCAAAAAATTTAAAACCTCTTTCTGGCATTATTTTTAGCCAAAACGGGATGAGATAGGCCGAGAAAGAGAAAAAAAATTTAGTCCTGAATTCCGTTCATAGTTGATCGCGGCAAGAAAATAGCGAAAAAAATTAATAAAATAAAGAAACCTCATTCCGGCATTGTTTTAAGCCAACACGGGATGAGATATGCCGCAAAAGAGGAAAATAGTTTAGTACCGAATTCTGTTCATACTCGACCCGGGCAAGAAAATTTCGAAAAAAATAGCAAAAAAAATTCAAAAAATTAAAAAACCTCTTTCTGGTATTATTTGTTGCCAAAACGGGATGAGATAGGCCGAGAAAGTGAAAAAAATTTCAGTCCCGAATTCTGTTCCTACCCAACCCAAGCCAGAAAATTCCAAAAAAAACTAGCAAAAAAATTCAAAAAGTTAATTCCGACATTATTTCTATCCAAAACGGGTTTAGAGAGATCGAGAAAGAGAAAAAAATTTTAATCCCGAATTCCATTCATACTCGACCCGGGCAAGAATGTTCCGAAAAAAATAGCAAAAAAATTGAAAAAATTGAAAAACCCCTTTCCGACATTATTTTTTGCCAAAACGGGATTAGACAGGCTGAGAGAGAGAAAAAAAAATTTTAGTCCTGAATTCTGATCATAGTCGATGCGGGAAAGAAAATTCCAAAAAAAATAGGAAAAAAAACAAAATTTAAAAAACCTCTTTACGGCATTAGTTTTAGACATAACGGGATGAGATAGGTCGAAACAGAGAGAAAAAAATTTTAGTCCTGAATTCCGTTCATACTCGGCCCCGGGAAGAAAATTGCGAAAAAAATAGCAAAAAAATTCAAAAACCACTTTCCGGCATTATTTCTAGCGAAAACGAGATGAGATCGGCCGAGAAAGAGAGAAAAAAATTATAGTCCCAAATTCCGTTCATACTTGACCCCGGCAAGAAAATTCCAAAAAAAATAGCAACAAAATTAAAAAAGAAAAAATTAAAAAACCACTTTCCGTCATTATTTATAGCCAAAACGGGATGAGATAGTTCGAGAAAGCGAGAACAAAATTTTAGTCCCGAATTCTGTTCATACTCGACCTGGGCTAGAAAATTTCGAAAAAAATAGCAAAAAAATTCAAAAAATTAAAAAACCACTTTCCGGCATTATTTCTAGCCAAAATGAGATGAGATAGGCTGAGAATGAGAGAAAACAATTTTAGTCCCAAACTCCGTTCATACTCGACCCTGACTAGAAATTTCAGAAAAAAAAATAGCAAAAAAAAAAATTAAAAAACCTCTTTCTGGCATTATTTCTACCCAAAAAGTGATGAGATAATCCGAGAAAGCGAGAAAAAAATTTTAGTCCCGAATTCCACTCATACACGTCCAGAGCAAGAAAATTCCGAAAAAAATAGCAAAAAATTAAAAAACCTATTTCCGGCCTTATTTTTAGCCAAAACGGGATAAGATAGGACGAGAAAGAGAAAAAAAAATTTTAGCCCCAAATTTCGTTCATACTCGACCCCGGCAAGAAAATTCCGAAAAAAATAGCAAAAAAATTAATAAAATTAAAAAACCTCATTCCGGCATTGTTTTTAGCCAAAACGGGATGAGATAGGCCACGAAAGAGGAAAAAAGTTTAGTCTCGAATTCCGTTCATACGCGACCCGAGCAAGAAAATTTCGAAAAATAGCAAAAAAATTCAAAAAATTAAAAAACCTCTTTCTGGCGTTATTTGTATCCAAAACGGGATGAGATAGGTCGAGAAAGAGAAAAAAAACTTTTAGTCCCAAATTTCGATCACACTCGACCCTGGCAAGAAAATTCCGAAAAAAATAGCAAAAAAATTCAAAAAATTTAAAAACTTCTTCCTAGCATTATTTTTAGCCAAAACGGAATGAGATAGGCCAAGAAAGGGAGAAAAAAATTTTAGTCCCGAATTCTGTTCATACTGGACCTTGGCAAGAAAATTCCGAAAAAAATAGCAAAAAAATTTTAAAAATTAAAAAAACTCTTTCCGGCCTTATTTTTAGCCAAAACAGAATGAGATAGGCCGAGAAAGAGAGAAAAAAATTTTAATCCCGAATTCTGTTCATACTCGACCTTGGCAAGAAAATTTCGAAAAAAATAGCAAAAAAATTTAAAAGATTAAAAAACCTATTTCCGGCCTTATTTTTAGCCAAAACGGGATAAGATAGGACGAGAAAGAGAAAAAAAATTTTAGCCCCGAATTCCGTTCATACTCGACCCCGGCAAGAAAATTTCGAAAAAAATAGCAAAAAAATTAATAAAATTAAAAAACCTCATTCCGGCATTGTTTTTAGCCAAAACGGGATGAGATAGGCCATGAAAGAGGAAAAAAGTTTCGCCCCGAATTCCGTTCATACTCGACCCCGGCAAGAAAATTCCGAAAAAAATAGCAAAAAAATTAATAAAATTAAAAAACCACATTCCGGCATTGTTTTTAGCCAAAACGGGATGAGATAGGCCACGAAAGAGGAAAAAAGTTTAGCCCCGAATTCCGTTCATACTTGACCCCGGCAAGAAAATTCCGAAAAAAATAGCAAAAAAATTTAAAAGATTAAAAAACCTATTTCCGGCCTTATTTTTAGCCAAAACTCAAGATAGGACGAGAAAGAGAAAAAAAAATTTTAGCCCCGAATTCCGTTCATACTCGACCCCGGCAAGAAAATTCCGAAAAAAATAGTAAAAAAATTAATAAAATTAAAAAATCTCATTCCGGCATTGTTTTTAGCCAAACGGGATGACATAGGCCACGAAAGTGGAAAAAAGTTTAGTCCCGAATTCCGTTCATACGCGACCCGGGCAAGAAAATTTCGAAAAATAGCAAAAAAATTCAAAAAATCAAAAAACCTCTTTCTGGCGTTATTTGTATCCAAAACGGGATGAGATAGGTCGAGAAAGAGAAAAAAAACTTTTAGTCCCAAATTCCGATCACACTCGACCCTGGCAAGAAAATTCCGAAAAAAATAGCAAAAAAATTCAAAAAATTAAAAAACTTCTTCCTAGCATTATTTTTAGCCGAAACGGAATGAGATAGGCCAAGAAAGGGAGAAAAAAATTTTAGTCCCGAATTCTGTTCATACTCGACCTTGGCAAGAAAATTCCGAAAAAAATAGCAAAAAAATTTTAAAAATTAAAAAAACTCTTTCCGACCTTATTTTTAGCCAAAACGGAATGAGATAGGCCGAGAAAGAGAGAAAAAAATTTTAATCCCGAATTCTGTTCATACTCGACCTTGGCAAGAAAATTTTGAAAAAAATAGCAAAAAAATTTAAAAGATTAAAAAACCTATTTCCGGCCTTATTTTTAGCCAAAACGGGATAAGATAGGCCGAGAAAGAGGGAAAAAAATTTTAGTCCCGAATTCCGTTTATACTCGAACCTGGAAAGAAAATTCCGGAAAAAATAGCATAAAAATAAATAAAAATAAAAAACCTCATTCCGGCATTGTTTTTAGCCAAAACGGGTTCAGACAGGCCGCGAAAGAGGAAAAAATGTTTTAGTCCCGAATTCCGTTCATACTCAACCCGGGGAAAAAAGTTCCAAAAAAAATAGAAAAAAATTAAAAAAAAAAATGAAAAACCCCTTTCCGACATTATTTTTAGCCAAAACGGGATTGGATAGGCTGAGAAAGAGAAAAAAAAAAAATTAGTCCTGAATTCCATTCATACACAATCTGGGAAAGAAAATTCCAAAAAAAAAAGAAAAAAAATCAAAAAATTTAAAAACCTCTTTCGGGCATTAGTTTTAGACATAACGGGATGAGATAGGCGGAAACAAAGAGAAAAAAATTTTAGGCCTAATTCCGTTCATACTCGGCCCCGGGAAGAAAATTGCGAAAAAAATAGCAAAAAAATTCAAAAAATTAAAAAACCACTTTCCGGCATTATTTCTAGCCAAAATGAGATGAGATAGGCCGAGAATGAGAGAAAAAATTTTAGTCCCAAACTCCGTTCATACTCGACCCCGTCTTGAAAATTCAGAAAAAAAATAGCAAAAAAATTAAAAAAATTAAAAAACCTCTTTCTGGCATTATTTCTACCCAAAAAGTGATGAGATAATCCAAGAAAGTGAGAAAAAAATTTTAGTCCCGAATTCCGTTCATACTCGACCCCGGCAAGAAAATTTCGAAAAAAATAGCAAAAAAATTAATAAAATTAAAAAACCTAATTCTGGCATTGTTTTAAGCCAAAACAGGATGAGATAGGCCGCGAAAGAGGAAAATAGTTTACTCCCGAATTTCATTCATACTCGACCCGGGCAAGAAAATTTCAAAAAAAAATAGCAAAGAAAATTAAAAGATTGAAAAACCTCTTTCTGGTGTTATTTGTATCCAAAACGGGGTGAGATAGTTCGAGAAAGAGAGAAAAAACTTTTAGTCCCGAATTCCGATCAAACTCGAAGGGCAAGAAAATTCCGAAAAAAATAGCAAAAAAATTCAAAAAATTAAAAAAGTTCTTCCTAGCATTATTTTTAGCCAAAACGGAATGAGATAGGCCGAGAAAGGGAGAAAAAAATTTTAGTCCCGAATTCTGATCATACTCGACCTTGGCAAGAAAATTCCGAAAAAAATAGCAAAAAAAATTAAAAAAAACTCTTTCCGGCCCTATTTTTAGCCAAAACGGAATGAGATAGGCCGAGAAAGAGAGAGAAAACTTTTAGTCCCGAATTCTGTTCATACTCGACCTTGGCAAGAAAATTCCGAAAAAAATAGCAAAAAATTTTAGAAAATTAAAAAAAATTCTTTCCAGCCTTATTTTTAGCCAAAACGAGATGAGATAGGCCGAGAAAGAGAAAAAAAAAAAATTTAGTCCCGAATTCCGATCATACTCGACCTCGGCAAGAAAATTCCGATAAAAATAGCAACAAAATTCATAAAATTAAAAAACCTCATTCCGGCATTGTTTTTAGCCAAAACGGGATAAGATAGGCCCCGAAAGAGGGAAAAAAGTTATAGTCCCGAATTCCGTTCATACTCGACCCACGCAAGAAAATTCCGAAAAAGATAGCAAAAAAATTCAAAAATTTAAAAAACCTCTTTCCGGCATTATTTTTAGCCAAAACGGGATGACATAGGCCGAGAAAGAGCGAAAAAAATTTTAGTCCCGAATTCCGTTCAAACCCGACCCCGGCAAGAAAATTCCGAAAAAAATAGCAAAAAAATTAATAAAATTAAGAAACCTTATTCCGGCATTGTTTTAAGCCAAAACAGGATGAGATAGGCCGCGAAAGAGGAAAATAGTTTAGTCCCGAATTCCGTTCATACACGACCCAGGCAAGAAAATTTCAAAAAAAATTGCAAAAAAAATCAAAAAATAAAAAACCTCTTTCTGGCATTATTTGTAGCCAAAACGACATGAGATAGGCTGAGAAATAATGAAAAAAATTTCAGTCCCGAATTCCGTTCATACTCGACCTGGGCAAGAAAATTTCTAAAAAAATAGCAAAAAAAATAATAAGATTAAAAAACCTCTTTCCGGCCTTATTTTTAGCCAAAACGGGATAATATAGGACGAGAAAAAAAGAAAAAAATTTTAGTCTTGAATTCCGTTCATACTCGACCCGTGCAAGAAAATTCCGAAAAAAATTCAAAAAATTAAAAAACCTCTTTTCGGCATTATTTGTAGCCAAAACGGGATGAGATAGGCCGAGAAAGAGAGAAAAAAATTTTAGTCCCGAATTCTGTTCATACTCGACCTGGGCAAGGAAATTCCGAAAAAAATAGCAATAAAATTCATAAAATTGAAAAACCTCATTCCGGCATTGTTTTTAGCCAAAATGGGATGAGATAGGCCGCGAAAGAGGGAAAATAGTTTAGTACCGAATTCCGTTCATACTCGACCCAGGCAAGAAAATTTCAAAAAAATTCAAAAAATTAAAAAACCTCTTTCTGGCGTTATTTGTAGCCAAAACGGGATGAGATAGGCCGAGAAAGAGTGAAAAAAATTTCAGTCCCGAATTCTGTTCCTACCCAACTCAAGCCTGAAAATTCCAAAAAAAAAAAAAAGAAAAAATTCAAAAAGTTAATTCGGACATTATTCCTATCCAAAACGGGTTTAGAGAGATCGAGAAAGACAAAAAAATTTTAGTCCCGAATTATGTTCATACTCGACTTGGGCAAGAAAATTCCAAAAAAAAATAGCAAAAAAATACATGAAATTAAAAAACCTCATTCCGGAATTGTTTTTAGCCAAAACGGGATGAGATAGGCCGCGAAAGAAAAAAAAAAGTTTTAGTCCCGAATTCCGTTCATACTTGACCCGGGCAAGAAAGTTCCGAAAAAAATAGCAAAAAATTTTAGAAAATTAAAAAAAACTCTTTCCAGCCTTATTTTTAGCCAAAACGAGATGAGATAGGCCGAGAAAGAGAAAAATAAAAAATTTTAGTCCCGAATTCCGATCATACTCGACCTCGGCAAGAAAATTCCGATAAAAATAGCAACAAAATTCATAAAATTAAAAAACCTCATTCCGGCATTGTTTTTAGCCAAAACGGGATAAGATAGGCCCCGAAAGAGGGAAAAAAGTTATAGTCCCGAATTCCGTTCATACTCGTCCCACGCAAGAAAATTCCGAAAAAGATAGCAAAAAAATTCAAAAATTTAAAAAACCTCTTTCCGGCATTATTTTTAGCCAAAACGGGATGACATAGGCCGAGAAAGAGAGAAAAAAATTTTAGTCCCGAATTCCGTTCAAACCCGACCCCGGCAAGAAAATTCCGAAAAAAATAGCAAAAAAATTAATAAAATTAAGAAACCTTATTCCGGCATTGTTTTAAGCCAAAACAGGATGAGATAGGCCGCGAAAGAGGAAAATAGTTTAGTCCCGAATTCCGTTCAAACACGACCCAGGCAAGAAAATTTCAAAAAAAATTGCAAAAAAAATAAAAAAATAAAAAAACCTCTTTCTGGCATTATTTGTAGCCAAAACGGAATGAGATAGGCTGAGAAATAATGAAAAAAATTTCAGTCCCGAATTCCGTTCATACTCGACCTGGGCAAGAAAATTTCTAAAAAAATAGCAAAAAAAATAAAAAGATTAAAAAACCTCTTTCCGGCCTTATTTTTAGCCAAAACGGGGATAAGATAGGACGAGAAAGAAAGAAAAAAATTTTAGTCTTGAATTCCGTTCATACTCGACCCGTGCAAGAAAATTCCGAAAAAAATTCAAAAAATTAAAAAACCTCTTTTCGGCATTATTTGTAGCCAAAACGGGATGAGATAGGCCGAGAAAGAGAGAAAAAAATTTTAGTCCCGAATTCTGTTCATACTCGACCTGGGCAAGGAAATTCCGAAAAAAATAGCAATAAAATTCATAAAATTGAAAAACCTCATTCCGGCATTGTTTTTAGCCAAAATGGGATGAGATAGGCCGTGAAAGAGGGAAAATAGTTTAGTACCGAATTCCGTTCATACTCGACCCAGGCAAGAAAATTTCACAAAAAATAGCAAAAAAATTCAAAAAATTAAAAAACCTCTTTCTGGCGTTATTTGTAGCCAAAACGGGATGAGATAGGCCGAGAAAGAGTGAAAAAAATTTCAGTCCCGAATTCTGTTCCTACCCAACTCAAGCCTGAAAATTCCAAAAAAAAAAAAAGAAAAAAATTCAAAAAGTTAATTCGGACATTATTCCTATCCAAAACGGGTTTAGAGAGATCGAGAAAGACAAAAAAATTTTAGTCCCGAATTATGTTCATACTCGACTTGGGCAAGAAAATTCCAAAAAAAAATAGCAAAAAAATACATGAAATTAAAAAACCTCATTCCGGAATTGTTTTTAGCCAAAACGGGATGAGATAGGCCGCGAAAGAAAAAAAAAGTTTTAGTCCCGAATTCCGTTCATACTTGACCCGGGCAAGAAAGTTCCGAAAAAAATAGCAAAAAAATTAAAAAAATTGAAAAACCCCTTTCCGACATTATTTTTAGCCAAAACAGGATTGGATAGGCTGAGAAAGAGAGAAAAAAAAAATTAGTCCTGAATTCCATTCATACACAATCTGGGAAAGAAAATTCCAAAAAAAAATAGAAAAAAAATCAAAAAATTAAAAAACCTCTTTATGGCATTAGTTTTAGACATAACCGGATGAGATAGGCCGAAACAGAGAGAAAAAAAATTTAGTCCTGAATTCCGTTCATACTCGGCCCCGGGAAGAAAATTGAGAAAAAAATAGCAAAAAAATTCAAAAACCACTTTCCGGCATTATTTCTAGCCAAAACGAGATGAGATAGGCTGAGAAAGAGAAAAAAATTTTAGTCCCGAATTCCGTTCATACTCGCCCCTGGCAAGAAAATTCCGAAAAAAATATCAAAAAAATTCAAAAATTAAAAAAAACCTCTTTCTGGCATTATTTCTACCCAAAACGTGATGAGATAATCCGAGAAAGCGAGAAAAAAAATTTTAGTCCCGACTTCCATTCATACTCGACCAGAGCAAGAAAATTCCGAAAAAAATAGCAAAAAATTAAAAAACCTCTTTCCGGCCTTATTTTTAGCCAAAATGAGATGAGATAGGCCGACAAAGAGAGAAAAAAATTATAGTCCCAAATTCCGTTCATACTCGACCCCAACAAGAAAATTCCGAAAAAAATAGCAACAAAGTTAAAAAAAAATATTAAAAAACCACTTTCCGTCATTATTTATAGCCAAAACGGGATGAGATAGGCCGAGAAAGAGGGAAAAAAATTTTAGTCCCGAATTTCGTTCATACTCGACCCTGGCAAGAAAATTTCGCAAAAAATAGCAAAAAAATTCATAAAACTTAAAAACCTCATTCCGGCATTGTTTTTAGCGAAAACGGGATGAGATAGGCCACGAAAGAGGAAAAAATGTTTTAGTCGCGAATTCCGTTCATACTCGACCCGGGCAAAAAAGGTCCGAAAAAAATAGCAAAAAAATTAAAAAAAAAATTGAAAAACCCCTTTCCGACATTATTTTTAGCCAAAACGGGATTAGATAGGCCGAGAAAGAGAAAAAAAAAATTTAGTCCTGAATTCCGATCATACTCGATCCGGGAAAGAAAATTCCAAAAAAAATAGAAAAAAAATCAAAAAATTAAAAAACCTCTTTCGGGCATTAGTTTTAGACATAACGGGATGAGATAGGCCGAAACAAGGAAAAAAATTTTTAGTCCTGAATTCCGTTCATACTCGGCCCCGGGAAGAAAATTACGAAAAAAATTGCAAAAAAATTCAAAAAATTAAAAAACCACTTTCCGGCATTATTTCTAGCCAAAATGAGATGAGATAGGCTGAGAATGAGAGAAAAAAATTTTAGTCCCAAATTCCATTCATACTCGACCCCGACTAGAAAATTCAGAAAAAAATAGCAAAAAAATTAAAAAAACCTCTTTCTGGCATTATTTCTACCCAAAAAGTGATGAGATAATCCAAGAAAGCGAGAAAAAAATTTTAGTCCCGAATTCCACTCATACACGTCCAGAGCAAGAAAATTCCGAAAAAAAACAGTAAAAAATTAAAAAACCTCTTTCCGGCCTTATTTTTAGCCAAAACGAGATGAGATAGGCCAGGAAAGAGAGAAAAAAATTTTAGTCCCGAATTCTGTTCATACTCGACCTGGGCAAGAAAATTCCGAAAAAAATAGCAATAACATTCATAAAATTAAAAAACCTCATTCCGACATTGTTTTTAGCCAAAACGGGATGAGATAGGCCGCGAAAGAGGGAAAAAAGTTTTAGTCCCGAATTCCGTTCATACTCGACCCATGCAAGAAAATTCCGAAAAAAATAGCAAAAAAATTAAAAAAATTGAAAAACCTCTTTCCGGCATTATTTTTAGCCAAAACGGGATGAGATAGGCCGAGAAAGAGAAAAAAATTTTAGTCCCGACCTCCGTTCATACTCGACCCCGGCAAGAAAATTCCGAAAAAAATAGCAAAAAGATTAATAAAATTAAGAAACCTCATTCCGGCATTGTTTTAAGCCAACACGGGATGAGGAATGCCGCGAAAGAGGAAAATAGTTTAGTACAGAATTCCGTTCTTACTCGACCTGTGCAAGAAAATTTCTAAAAAAATAGCAAAAAAATTCAAAAAATTAAAAAACCGCTTTCCGGCATTATTTGTAGCGAAAACGGGGATGAGATAGGCCGAGAAAGAGTGAAAAAAATTTCAGTCCTGAATTCTGTTCCTAGCCAACCCAGGCCAGAAAATTCCAAAAAAAACTAGCAAAAAAATTCAAAAAGATAATTCTGACATTATTTCTATCCAGAACAGGTTTAGAGAGATCGAGAAAGGGAAAAAAATTTTAGTCCCGAATTATGTTCATACTCGACCTGGGCAAGAAAATTCCGAAAAAAAAGAGCAAAAAAATAAATAAAATTAAAAATCCTCATTGCGGAATTGTTTTTAGCCAAAACGGGATGAGATAGGCCGCGAAAGAAAAAAAAAAAGTTTTAGTCCCGAATTCCGTTCATACTCGGCCCGGGCAGGAAAGTTCCGAAAAAAATAGCAAAAAAATTAAAAAAAAAATTTGAAAACCCCTTTCTGACATTATTTTTAGCCAAAATGGGATTAGATAGGCTAAGAGAGAGAAGAAAAAATTTTAGTCCTGAATTCCGATCATAGTTGATCCGGGAAAGAAAATTCCAAAAAAAATAGAAAAAAAATCAAAAAATTTAAAAACCTCTTTATGGCATTAGTTTTAGACATAACGGGATGTGATAGGCCGAAACAAAGAGAAAAAAAATTTTAGTCCTAAATTCCGTTCATACTCGGCCCCGGGAAGAAAATTTTGAAAAAAATAGCAAAAAAATTCAAAAACCCCTTTCCGGCATTATTTCTAACCAACACGAGATGACATAGGCTGAGAAAGAGAGAAAAACAATTTAGTCCCAAATTCAGATCATACTCGACCCCGACTAGAAAATTCAGAAAAAAATAGCAAAATAATTAAAAAACCTCTTTCTGGCATTATTTCTACCCAAAACGTGATGAGATTATCCGAGAAAGCGAGAAAAAAATTTTAGTCCCGAATTCCATTCATACTCGACCAGAGAAAGAAAATTCCGAAAAAAATAGCAAAAAATTAAAAAACCTCGTTCCGGCCTTATTTTTAGCCAAAACGAGATGAGATAGGCCGAGAAAGAGAGAAAAAAAATTTAGTCCCGAATTCCGTTCACACTCGACCCTAGCAAGAAAATTCCGAAAAAAATAGCAAAAAAATTCAAAAAACTAAAAAAACCTCTTTCTGGCATTATTTCTACCCAAAACGTGATGAGATAATCCGAGAAAGCGAGAAAAAAATTTTAGTCCCGACTTCCAATCATACTCGACCAGAGCAAGAAAATTCCGAAAAAAATAGCAAAAAATTAAAAAACCTCTTTCCGGCCTTATTTTTAGCCAAAACGAGATGAGATAGGCCGAGAAAGAGAGAAAAAAATTGTAGTCCCAAATTCCGTTCATACTCGACACCGGCAAGAAAATTCCGAAAAAAATAGCAACAAAATTAAAAAAAAATTAAACAACCACTTTCCGTCATTATTTATAGCCAAAACGGGATGAGATAGTCCGAGAAAGCGAGAAAAAAATTTTAGTCCCGAATTCCGTTCATACTCGATCCTGGCAAGAAAATTCCGTAAAAACTAGCAAAAAAATTAATAAAATTAAAAAACCTCATTCCGGCATTGTTTTTAGCCAAAACGGGATGAGATAGGCCGCGAAAGAGGAAAAAATGTTTTAGTCCCGAATTCCGTAAATACTCGACCCGGGCAAAAAAGTTCCGAAAAAAATAGCAAAAAAATTAAAAAAAATTGAAAAACCCCTTTCCGACATTATTTTTGGCCAAAACGGGATTAGATAGGCCGAAAAAGGAAAAAAAAAAAATTTTAGTCCTGAATTCCGATCATACTCGATTCGGGAAAGAAAATTCCAAAAAAAATAGAAAAAAATCAAAAAATTAAAAAACCTCTTTCGGGCATTAGTTTTAGACATAACTGGATGAGATAGGCTTCACAAAGAGAAAAAAATTTTAGTCCTGACTTCCGTTCAAACTCGGCCCTGGGAAGAAAATTGCGAAAAAAATAGCAAAAAAATTCAAAAATTAAAAAACCACATTCTGGCATTATTTCTAGCCAAAACGTGATGAGATAATCCGAGAAAGCGAGAAAAAAATTTTAGTCCCGACTTCCAATCATACTCGACCAGAGCAAGAAAATCCCGAAAAAAATAGCAAAAAATTAAAAAACCTCTTTCCGGCCTTATTTTTAGCCAAAACGAGATGAGATAGGCCGAGAAAGAGAGAAAAAAATTGTAGTCCCAAATTCTGTTCATACTCGACACCGGCAAGAAAATTCCGAAAAAAATAGCAACAAAATTAAAAAAAAAATTAAACAACCACTTTCCGTCATTATTTATAGCCAAAACGGGATGAGATAGTCCGAGAAAGCGAGAAAAAAATTTTAGTCCCGAATTCTGTTCATACTCGACTTGGGCAAAAGAATTTCGAAAAAAATAGCAAAAAAATTTAAAAGATTAAAAAACCTATTTCCGGCCTTATTTTTAGCCAAAACGGGATAAGATAGGCCGAGAAAGAGGGAAAAAAATTTTAGTCCCGAATTCCGTTCATACTCGACCCTGGCAAGAAAATTCCGCAAAAACTAGCAAAAAAATTCATAAAATTAAAAAACCTCATTCCGGCATTGTTTTTAACCAAAACGGGATGAGATAGGCCGCGAAAGAGGAAAAAATGTTTTAGTCCCGAATTCCGTAAATACTCGACCCGGGCAAAAAAGTTCAGAAAAAAATAGCAAAAAAATTTAAAAAAATTGAAAAACCCCTTTCCGACATTATTTTTAGCCAAAACGGGATTAGATAGGCCGAGAAAGAAAAAAAAAATTTTAGTCCTGAATTCCGATCATACTCGATTCGGGAAAGAAAATTGCAAAAAAAATAGAAAAAAATCAAAAAATTAAAAAACCTCTTTCGGGCATTAGTTTTAGACATAACGGGATGAGATAGGCTGAAACAAAGAGAAAAAAATTTTAGTCCTAAATTTCGTTCATACTCGGCCTCGGGAAGAAAATTGCGAAAAAAATAGCAAAAAAATTCAAAAAATTAAAAAACCACTTTCTGGCATTATTTCTAGCCAAAACGAAATGAGATAGGCTGAGAAAGAGGGAAAAAAATTTTTGTCCCAAAATCCATTCATACTCGACCCCGTCTAGAAAATTCAGAAAAAAATAGCAAAAAAGTTAAAAAACGTCTTTCTGGCATGAGTTCTACCCAAAACATTATGAGATAGTCCGAGAAAGCGAGAAAAAAATTTTAGTCCCGAATTCCACTCATACTTGACCAAAGCAAGAAAATTCCGAAAAAAATAGCAAAAAATTAAAAAAACCTCTTTCCGGCCTTATTTTTAGCCAAAACGAGATGAGATAGGCCGGGAAAGAGAGAAAAAAATTTTAGACCCGAATTTCGTTCATACTCGACCCCGGCAAGAAAATTCTGAAAAAAATAGCAAAAAAATTAATAAAATAAAAGAACCTCATTCCGGCATTGTTTTTAGCCAAAACGGGATGAGATAGGCCGCGAAAGAGGAAAAAATGTTTTAGTCCCGAATTCCGTTCATACTCGACCCGGGCAAAAAAGTTCCGAAAAAAATAGCAAAAAAATAAAAAAAAAATTGAAAAACCCCTTTCCGACATTATTTTTAGCCAAAAAGGGATTAGATAGGTCGAGAAAGAGAAAAAAAAAAATTTAGTCCTGAATTCCGATCATACTCGATCCTCGAAAGAGAATTCCAAAAAAAATATAAAAAAAATCAAAAAATTGAAAAACCACTTTCGGGAATTAGTTTTAGACATAACGGGATGAGATAGGCCGAAACAAAGAGGAAAAAATTTTAGTCCTGAATTCCGTTCATACTCGGCCCCGGGAAGAAAATTGCGAAAAAAATAGCAAAAAAATTCAAAAAATTAAAAAACCACTTTCGGGCATTATTTCTAGCCAAAACGAGATGAGATAGGCTGAGAAAGAGGGAAAAAAATTTTAGTCCCAAAATCCATTCATACTCGACCCCGTCTAGAAAATTAAAAAAAAAAATAAAAAAAATTAAAAAAAATGTCTTTCTGGCATGAGTTCTACCCAAAACGTTATGAGATAGTCCGAGAAAGCGAGAAAAAAATTTTAGTCCCGAATTCCATTCATACTCGACCAGAGCAAGAAAATTCCGAAAAAAATAGCAAAAAATTAAAAAACCTCTTTCCAGCCTTATTTTTAGCCAAAACGAGATGAGATAGGCCGGGAAAGAGAGAAAAAAAATTTAGACCCGAATTCTGTTCATACTCGACCCCGGCAAGAAAATTCCGAAAAAAATAGCAAAAAAATTAATAAAATTAAAAAACCGCATCCCAGCATTGTTTTTAGCCAAAACGGGATGAGATAGGCCGCGAAAGAGGAAAAAATGTTTTTGTCCCGAATTCCGTTCATACTCAACCCGGGCAAAAAAGTTCCGAAAAAATAGCAAAAAAATTAAAAAAAAATTGAAAAACCCCTTTCCGACATTATTTTTAGCCAAAACGGGATTAGACAGGCCGAGAAAGAGAAAAAAAAAATTTTAGTCCTGAATTCCGATCATACTCGATCCGGGAAAGAAAATACCAAAAAAAATAGAAAAAAATCAAATAATTAAAAAACCTCTTTCGGGCATTAGTTTTAGATATAACGGGATGAGATAGGCTGAAACAAAGAGAAAAAAATTTTAGTCCTGAATTCCGTTCATACTCGGCCCCTGGAAGAAAATTGCGAAAAAAATAGCAAAAAATTAAAAAAAATTAAAAAACCACTTTCTGGCATTATTTCTAGCCAAAACGAGATGAGATAGGCTGAGAAAGAGGGAAAAAAATTTTAGTTCCAAAATCCATTCATACTCGACCCCGTCTAGAAAATTCAGAAAAAAAAATAGCAAAAAAAATTAAAAAACGTCTTTCTGGCATGAGTTCTACCCAAAACGTTATGAGATAGTCCGAGAAAGCGAGAAAAAAATTTTAGTCCCGAATTCCATTCATACTCGACCAGAGCAAGAAAATTCCGAAAAAAATAGCAAAAAATTAAAAAACCTCTTTCCGGCCTTATTATTAGCCAAAACGAGATGAGATAGGCCGGGAAAGAGAGAAAAAAATTTTAGTCCCGAATTCCGTTCATACTCGACCCCGGCAAGAAAATTCCGAAAAAAATAGCAAAAAAATTAATAAAATTGAAAAACCGCATCCCAGCATTGTTTTTAGCCAAAACGGGATGAGATAGGCCGCGAAAGAGGAAAAAATGTTTTAGTCTCGAATTCCGTTCATACTCGACCCGGGCAAAAAAGTTCCGAAAAAAATAGCAAAAAAATTAAAAAAAATTGAAAAACCCATTTCCGACATTATTTTTAGCCAAAACGGGATTAGATAGGTCGAGAAAGAGAAAAAAAAAAAATTTAGTCCTGAATTCCGATCATACTCGATCGGGAAAGAAAATACCAAAAAAAATAGAAAAAAATCAAATAATTAAAAAACCTCTTTCGGGCATTAGTTTTAGATATAACGGGATGAGATAGGCTGAAACAAAGAGAAAAAAATTTTAGTCCTGAATTCCGTTCATACTCGGCCCCTGGAAGAAAATTGCGAAAAAAATAGCAAAAAATTAAAAAAAATTAAAAAACCACTTTCTGGCATTATTTCTAGCCAAAACGAGATGAGATAGGCTGAGAAAGAGGGAAAAAAATTTTAGACCCAAAATCCATTCATACTCGAACCCGTCTAGAAAATTCAGAAAAAAAAATAGCAAAAAAAATTAAAAAACGTCTTTCTGGCATGAGTTCTACCCAAAACGTTATGAGATAGTCCGAGAAAGCGAGAAAAAAATTTTAGTCCCGAATTCCATTCATACTCGACCAGAGCAAGAAAATTCCGAAAAAAATAGCAAAAAATTAAAAAACCTCTTTCCGGCCTTATTTTTAGCCAAAACGGGATGAGATAGGCCTAGAAAGAAAAAAAAATTTTAGTCCCGAATTCTGTTCATACTCGACCCTGGCAAGAAAATTCCGAAAGAAATAGCAAAAAAATTAATAAAATGAAGAAACTTCATTCCGGCATTGTTTTAAGCCAACACGGGATGAGATACGCCGCGAAAGAGGAAAATAGTTTAGTATCGAATTCCGTTCATACTCGACCCAGGCAAGAAAATTTCGAAAAAAATAGCAAAAAAATTCAAAAACCTCTTTCTGGCAATATTTGTAGCCAAAACGGGATGAGATAGGCCGAGAAAGAGTGAAAAAAATTTCAGTCCCGAATTTTGTTCCTACCCAACCGAAGCCAGAAAATTCCAAAAAAAACTAGCAAAAAAATTCAAAAAGTTAATTTCGACGTTATTTCTATCCAAAACGGGTGTAGAGAGATCGAGAAAGAGAAAAAAATTTTAGTTCCGAATTATGTTCATACTCGACCTGGGCAAGAAAATTTCGAAAAAAATAGCAAAAAAATTTAAAAGATTAAAAAACCTATTTCCGGCCTTATTTTTAGCCAAAACGGGATAAGATAGGCCGAGAAAGAGAGAAAAAAATTTTAGTCCCGAATTCCGTTCAAACTCAACCCCGGCAAGAAAATTCCGAAAAAAATAGCCAAAAAATACATAAAATTAAAAAACCTCATTCCGGAATTGTTTTTAGCCTAAACGGGATGAGATAGGCTGTGAAAGAAGAAAAAAGGTTGTAGTCCCGAATTCCGTTCATACTCGACCCGGGCTAAAAAGTTCCGAAAAAAATAGAAAAACAATTAAAAAAATTGAAAAACCCCTTTCTGACATTATTTTTAGCCAAAACGGGATTAGATAGGCTAAGAGAGAGAAAAAAAAATTTTTGTCCGGAATTCTGATCATAGTTGATCCGGGAAAGAAAATTCCAAAAAAAATAGAAAAAAATCAAAAAATTAAAAAACCACTTTATGGCATTAGTTTTAGACATAACGGGATGAGATAGGCCGAAACAGAGAAAAAAATTTTAGTCCTGAATTCCGTTCATACTCGGCCCCGAGAAGAAAATTGCGAAAAAAATAGCAAAAAAATTCAAAAACCACTTTCCCGCATTATTTCTAGCCAAAACGAGATGAGATAGGCTGAGAAAGAGGGAAAAAAATTTTAGTCCCAAATTCCAATCATACTCGACCCCAACTAGAAAATTCAGAAAAAAATTAAAAAACGTCTTTCTGGCATGAGTTCTACCCAAAACGTTATGAGATAGTCCGAGAAAGCGAGAAAAAAATTTTAGTCCCGAATTCCATTCATACTCGACCAGAGCAAGAAAATTCCGAAAAAAATAGCAAAAAATTAAAAAACCTCTTTCCAGCCTTATTTTTAGCCAAAACGAGATGAGATAGGCCGGGAAAGAGAGAAAAAAATTTTAGTCCCGAATTCCGTTCATACTCGACCCCGGCAAGAAAATTCCGAAAAAAATAGCAAAAAAATTAATAAAATTAAAAAACCGCATCCCAGCATTGTTTTTAGCCAAAACGGGATGAGATAGGCCGCGAAAGAGGAAAAAATGTTTTAGTCCTGAATTCCATTCATACTCGACCCGTGCAATAAAATTCCAAAAAAAATTCAAAAAATTAAAAAACCTCTTTCCAGCATTATTTGTAGCAAAAACTCCCATAGGCCGAGAAAGAGTGAAAAAAATTTCAGTCCCAAATTCTGTTCCTACCCAACCCAAGCCAAAAAATTCCAAAAAAACCAAGCAAAAAAATTCAAAAAGTTAATTCCGACATTATTTCTATCCAAAACGGGTTTAGGGAGATCGAGAAAGAGAGAAAAAATTTTAGTCCCGAATTCTGTTCATACTCGACCTGGGCAAGAAAAATCCGAAAAAAATAGCAATAAAATTCATAAAATTCAAAAACCTCATTCCGGCATTGTTCTTAGCCAAAACGGGATGAGATACGCCGCGAAAGAGGGAAAAAAGTTTTAGTCCCGAATTCCGTTCGTACTCGACCCATGCAAGAAAATTTCGAAAAAAATAGCAAAAAAATTCAAAAAATTTAAAACCTCTTTCTGGCATTATTTTTAGCCAAAACGGGATGAGATAGGCCGAGAAAGAGAAAAAAAATTTAGTCCTGAATTCCGTTCATAGTTGATCGCGGCAAGAAAATAGCGAAAAAAATTAATAAAATAAAGAAACCTCATTCCGGCATTGTTTTAAGCCAACACGGGATGAGATATGCCGCAAAAGAGGAAAATAGTTTAGTACCGAATTCTGTTCATACTCGACCCGGGCAAGAAAATTTCGAAAAAAATAGCAAAAAAAATTCAAAAAATTAAAAAACCTCTTTCTGGTATTATTTGTTGCCAAAACGGGATGAGATAGGCCGAGAAAGTGAAAAAAATTTCAGTCCCGAATTCTGTTCCTACCCAACCCAAGCCAGAAAATTCCAAAAAAAACTAGCAAAAAAATTCAAAAAGTTAATTCCGACATTATTTCTATCCAAAACGGGTTTAGAGAGATCGAGAAAGAGAAAAAAATTTTAATCCCGAATTCCATTCATACTCGACCCGGGCAAGAATGTTCCGAAAAAAATAGCAAAAAAATTGAAAAAATTGAAAAACCCCTTTCCGACATTATTTTTTGCCAAAACGGGATTAGACAGGCTGAGAGAGAGAAAAAAAAATTTTAGTCCTGAATTCTGATCATAGTCGATGCGGGAAAGAAAATTCCAAAAAAAATAGGAAAAAAAACAAAATTTAAAAAACCTCTTTACGGCATTAGTTTTAGACATAACGGGATGAGATAGGTCGAAACAGAGAGAAAAAAATTTTAGTCCTGAATTCCGTTCATACTCGGCCCCGGGAAGAAAATTGCGAAAAAAATAGCAAAAAAATTCAAAAACCACTTTCCGGCATTATTTCTAGCGAAAACGAGATGAGATCGGCCGAGAAAGAGAGAAAAAAATTATAGTCCCAAATTCCGTTCATACTTGACCCCGGCAAGAAAATTCCAAAAAAAATAGCAACAAAATTAAAAAAGAAAAAATTAAAAAACCACTTTCCGTCATTATTTATAGCCAAAACGGGATGAGATAGTTCGAGAAAGCGAGAACAAAATTTTAGTCCCGAATTCTGTTCATACTCGACCTGGGCTAGAAAATTTCGAAAAAAATAGCAAAAAAATTCAAAAAATTAAAAAACCACTTTCCGGCATTATTTCTAGCCAAAATGAGATGAGATAGGCTGAGAATGAGAGAAAAAAATTTTAGTCCCAAACTCCGTTCATACTCGACCCTGACTAGAAATTTCAGAAAAAAAAATAGCAAAAAAAAAAATTAAAAAACCTCTTTCTGGCATTATTTCTACCCAAAAAGTGATGAGATAATCCGAGAAAGCGAGAAAAAAATTTTAGTCCCGAATTCCACTCATACACGTCCAGAGCAAGAAAATTCCGAAAAAAATAGCAAAAAATTAAAAAACCTATTTCCGGCCTTATTTTTAGCCAAAACGGGATAAGATAGGACGAGAAAGAGAAAAAAAAATTTTAGCCCCAAATTTCGTTCATACTCGACCCCGGCAAGAAAATTCCGAAAAAAATAGCAAAAAAATTAATAAAATTAAAAAACCTCATTCCGGCATTGTTTTTAGCCAAAACGGGATGAGATAGGCCACGAAAGAGGAAAAAAGTTTAGTCTCGAATTCCGTTCATACGCGACCCGAGCAAGAAAATTTCGAAAAATAGCAAAAAAATTCAAAAAATTAAAAAACCTCTTTCTGGCGTTATTTGTATCCAAAACGGGATGAGATAGGTCGAGAAAGAGAAAAAAAACTTTTAGTCCCAAATTTCGATCACACTCGACCCTGGCAAGAAAATTCCGAAAAAAATAGCAAAAAAATTCAAAAAATGTAAAAACTTCTTCCTAGCATTATTTTTAGCCAAAACGGAATGAGATAGGCCAAGAAAGGGAGAAAAAAATTTTAGTCCCGAATTCTGTTCATACTGGACCTTGGCAAGAAAATTCCGAAAAAAATAGCAAAAAAATTTTAAAAATTAAAAAAACTCTTTCCGGCCTTATTTTTAGCCAAAACGGAATGAGATAGGCCGAGAAAGAGAGAAAAAAATTTTAATCCCGAATTCTGTTCATACTCGACCTTGGCAAGAAAATTTCGAAAAAAATAGCAAAAAAATTTAAAAGATTAAAAAACCTATTTCCGGCCTTATTTTTAGCCAAAACGGGATAAGATAGGACGAGAAAGAGAAAAAAAATTTTAGCCCCGAATTCCGTTCATACTCGACCCCGGCAAGAAAATTTCGAAAAAAATAGCAAAAAAATTAATAAAATTAAAAAACCTCATTCCGGCATTGTTTTTAGCCAAAACGGGATGAGATAGGCCATGAAAGAGGAAAAAAGTTTCGCCCCGAATTCCGTTCATACTCGACCCCGGCAAGAAAATTCCGAAAAAAATAGCAAAAAAATTAATAAAATTAAAAAACCACATTCCGGCATTGTTTTTAGCCAAAACGGGATGAGATAGGCCACGAAAGAGGAAAAAAGTTTAGCCCCGAATTCCGTTCATACTTGACCCCGGCAAGAAAATTCCGAAAAAAATAGCAAAAAAATTTAAAAGATTAAAAAACCTATTTCCGGCCTTATTTTTAGCCAAAACTCAAGATAGGACGAGAAAGAGAAAAAAAAATTTTAGCCCCGAATTCCGTTCATACTCGACCCCGGCAAGAAAATTCCGAAAAAAATAGTAAAAAAATTAATAAAATTAAAAAATCTCATTCCGGCATTGTTTTTAGCCAAAACGGGATGACATAGGCCACGAAAGTGGAAAAAAGTTTAGTCCCGAATTCCGTTCATACGCGACCCGGGCAAGAAAATTTCGAAAAATAGCAAAAAAATTCAAAAAATCAAAAAACCTCTTTCTGGCGTTATTTGTATCCAAAACGGGATGAGATAGGTCGAGAAAGAGAAAAAAAACTTTTAGTCCCAAATTCCGATCACACTCGACCCTGGCAAGAAAATTCCGAAAAAAATAGCAAAAAAATTCAAAAAATTAAAAAACTTCTTCCTAGCATTATTTTTAGCCGAAACGGAATGAGATAGGCCAAGAAAGGGAGAAAAAAATTTTAGTCCCGAATTCTGTTCATACTCGACCTTGGCAAGAAAATTCCGAAAAAAATAGCAAAAAAATTTTAAAAATTAAAAAAACTCTTTCCGACCTTATTTTTAGCCAAAACGGAATGAGATAGGCCGAGAAAGAGAGAAAAAAATTTTAATCCCGAATTCTGTTCATACTCGACCTTGGCAAGAAAATTTTGAAAAAAATAGCAAAAAAATTTAAAAGATTAAAAAACCTATTTCCGGCCTTATTTTTAGCCAAAACGGGATAAGATAGGCCGAGAAAGAGGGAAAAAAATTTTAGTCCCGAATTCCGTTTATACTCGAACCTGGAAAGAAAATTCCGGAAAAAATAGCATAAAAATAAATAAAAATAAAAAACCTCATTCCGGCATTGTTTTTAGCCAAAACGGGTTCAGACAGGCCGCGAAAGAGGAAAAAATGTTTTAGTCCCGAATTCCGTTCATACTCAACCCGGGGAAAAAAGTTCCAAAAAAAATAGAAAAAAATTAAAAAAAAAAATGAAAAACCCCTTTCCGACATTATTTTTAGCCAAAACGGGATTGGATAGGCTGAGAAAGAGAAAAAAAAAAATTAGTCCTGAATTCCATTCATACACAATCTGGGAAAGAAAATTCCAAAAAAAAAAGAAAAAAAATCAAAAAATTAAAAAACCTCTTTCGGGCATTAGTTTTAGACATAACGGGATGAGATAGGCGGAAACAAAGAGAAAAAAATTTTAGGCCTAATTCCGTTCATACTCGGCCCCGGGAAGAAAATTGCGAAAAAAATAGCAAAAAAAATAGCAAAAAAATTCAAAAAATTAAAAAACCACTTTCCGGCATTATTTCTAGCCAAAATGAGATGAGATAGGCCGAGAATGAGAGAAAAAATTTTAGTCCCAAACTCCGTTCATACTCGACCCCGTCTTGAAAATTCAGAAAAAAAATAGCAAAAAAATTAAAAAAATTAAAAAACCTCTTTCTGGCATTATTTCTACCCAAAAAGTGATGAGATAATCCAAGAAAGTGAGAAAAAAATTTTAGTCCCGAATTCCGTTCATACTCGACCCCGGCAAGAAAATTTCGAAAAAAATAGCAAAAAAATTAATAAAATTAAAAAACCTAATTCTGGCATTGTTTTAAGCCAAAACAGGATGAGATAGGCCGCGAAAGAGGAAAATAGTTTACTCCCGAATTTCATTCATACTCGACCCGGGCAAGAAAATTTCAAAAAAAAATAGCAAAGAAAATTAAAAGATTAAAAAACCTCTTTCTGGTGTTATTTGTATCCAAAACGGGGTGAGATAGTTCGAGAAAGAGAGAAAAAACTTTTAGTCCCGAATTCCGATCAAACTCGAAGGGCAAGAAAATTCCGAAAAAAATAGCAAAAAAATTCAAAAAATTAAAAAAGTTCTTCCTAGCATTATTTTTAGCCAAAACGGAATGAGATAGGCCGAGAAAGGGAGAAAAAAATTTTAGTCCCGAATTCTGATCATACTCGACCTTGGCAAGAAAATTCCGAAAAAAATAGCAAAAAAAATTAAAAAAAACTCTTTCCGGCCCTATTTTTAGCCAAAACGGAATGAGATAGGCCGAGAAAGAGAGAGAAAACTTTTAGTCCCGAATTCTGTTCATACTCGACCTTGGCAAGAAAATTCCGAAAAAAATAGCAAAAAATTTTAGAAAATTAAAAAAAATTCTTTCCAGCCTTATTTTTAGCCAAAACGAGATGAGATAGGCCGAGAAAGAGAAAAAAAAAAATTTTAGTCCCGAATTCCGATCATACTCGACCTCGGCAAGAAAATTCCGATAAAAATAGCAACAAAATTCATAAAATTAAAAAACCTCATTCCGGCATTGTTTTTAGCCAAAACGGGATAAGATAGGCCCCGAAAGAGGGAAAAAAGTTATAGTCCCGAATTCCGTTCATACTCGACCCACGCAAGAAAATTCCGAAAAAGATAGCAAAAAAATTCAAAAATTTAAAAAACCTCTTTCCGGCATTATTTTTAGCCAAAACGGGATGACATAGGCCGAGAAAGAGCGAAAAAAATTTTAGTCCCGAATTCCGTTCAAACCCGACCCCGGCAAGAAAATTCCGAAAAAAATAGCAAAAAAATTAATAAAATTAAGAAACCTTATTCCGGCATTGTTTTAAGCCAAAACAGGATGAGATAGGCCGCGAAAGAGGAAAATAGTTTAGTCCCGAATTCCGTTCATACACGACCCAGGCAAGAAAATTTCAAAAAAAATTGCAAAAAAAATCAAAAAATAAAAAAACCTCTTTCTGGCATTATTTGTAGCCAAAACGAAATGAGATAGGCTGAGAAATAATGAAAAAAATTTCAGTCCCGAATTCCGTTCATACTCGACCTGGGCAAGAAAATTTCTAAAAAAATAGCAAAAAAAATAATAAGATTAAAAAACCTCTTTCCGGCCTTATTTTTAGCCAAAACGGGATAAGATAGGACGAGAAAAAAAGAAAAAAATTTTAGTCTTGAATTCCGTTCATACTCGACCCGTGCAAGAAAATTCCGAAAAAAATTCAAAAAATTAAAAAACCTCTTTTCGGCATTATTTGTAGCCAAAACGGGATGAGATAGGCCGAGAAAGAGAGAAAAAAATTTTAGTCCCGAATTCTGTTCATACTCGACCTGGGCAAGGAAATTCCGAAAAAAATAGCAATAAAATTCATAAAATTGAAAAACCTCATTCCGGCATTGTTTTTAGCCAAAATGGGATGAGATAGGCCGCGAAAGAGGGAAAATAGTTTAGTACCGAATTCCGTTCATACTCGACCCAGGCAAGAAAATTTCAAAAAAATTCAAAAAATTAAAAAACCTCTTTCTGGCGTTATTTGTAGCCAAAACGGGATGAGATAGGCCGAGAAAGAGTGAAAAAAATTTCAGTCCCGAATTCTGTTCCTACCCAACTCAAGCCTGAAAATTCCAAAAAAAAAAAAAAAGAAAAAAATTCAAAAAGTTAATTCGGACATTATTCCTATCCAAAACGGGTTTAGAGAGATCGAGAAAGACAAAAAAATTTTAGTCCCGAATTATGTTCATACTCGACTTGGGCAAGAAAATTCCAAAAAAAAATAGCAAAAAAATACATGAAATTAAAAAACCTCATTCCGGAATTGTTTTTAGCCAAAACGGGATGAGATAGGCCGCGAAAGAAAAAAAAAAGTTTTAGTCCCGAATTCCGTTCATACTTGACCCGGGCAAGAAAGTTCCGAAAAAAATAGCAAAAAATTTTAGAAAATTAAAAAAAAACTCTTTCCAGCCTTATTTTTAGCCAAAACGAGATGAGATAGGCCGAGAAAGAGAAAAAAAAAAAATTTTAGTCCCGAATTCCGATCATACTCGACCTCGGCAAGAAAATTCCGATAAAAATAGCAACAAAATTCATAAAATTAAAAAACCTCATTCCGGCATTGTTTTTAGCCAAAACGGGATAAGATAGGCCCCGAAAGAGGGAAAAAAGTTATAGTCCCGAATTCCGTTCATACTCGTCCCACGCAAGAAAATTCCGAAAAAGATAGCAAAAAAATTCAAAAATTTAAAAAACCTCTTTCCGGCATTATTTTTAGCCAAAACGGGATGACATAGGCCGAGAAAGAGAGAAAAAAATTTTAGTCCCGAATTCCGTTCAAACCCGACCCCGGCAAGAAAATTCCGAAAAAAATAGCAAAAAAATTAATAAAATTAAGAAACCTTATTCCGGCATTGTTTTAAGCCAAAACAGGATGAGATAGGCCGCGAAAGAGGAAAATAGTTTAGTCCCGAATTCCGTTCAAACACGACCCAGGCAAGAAAATTTCAAAAAAAATTGCAAAAAAAATCAAAAAATAAAAAAACCTCTTTCTGGCATTATTTGTAGCCAAAACGGAATGAGATAGGCTGAGAAATAATGAAAAAAATTTCAGTCCCGAATTCCGTTCATACTCGACCTGGGCAAGAAAATTTCTAAAAAAATAGCAAAAAAAATAAAAAGATTAAAAAACCTCTTTCCGGCCTTATTTTTAGCCAAAACGGGGATAAGATAGGACGAGAAAGAAAGAAAAAAATTTTAGTCTTGAATTCCGTTCATACTCGACCCGTGCAAGAAAATTCCGAAAAAAATTCAAAAAATTAAAAAACCTCTTTTCGGCATTATTTGTAGCCAAAACGGGATGAGATAGGCCGAGAAAGAGAGAAAAAAATTTTAGTCCCGAATTCTGTTCATACTCGACCTGGGCAAGGAAATTCCGAAAAAAATAGCAATAAAATTCATAAAATTGAAAAACCTCATTCCGGCATTGTTTTTAGCCAAAATGGGATGAGATAGGCCGTGAAAGAGGGAAAATAGTTTAGTACCGAATTCCGTTCATACTCGACCCAGGCAAGAAAATTTCAAAAAAAATAGCAAAAAAATTCAAAAAATTAAAAAACCTCTTTCTGGCGTTATTTGTAGCCAAAACGGGATGAGATAGGCCGAGAAAGAGTGAAAAAAATTTCAGTCCCGAATTCTGTTCCTACCCAACTCAAGCCTGAAAATTCCAAAAAAAAAAAAAGAAAAAAATTCAAAAAGTTAATTCGGACATTATTCCTATCCAAAACGGGTTTAGAGAGATCGAGAAAGAAAAAAAAATTTTAGTCCCGAATTATGTTCATACTCGACTTGGGCAAGAAAATTCCAAAAAAAAATAGCAAAAAAATACATGAAATTAAAAAACCTCATTCCGGAATTGTTTTTAGCCAAAACGGGATGAGATAGGCCGCGAAAGAAAAAAAAAGTTTTAGTCCCGAATTCCGTTCATACTTGACCCGGGCAAGAAAGTTCCGAAAAAAATAGCAAAAAAATTAAAAAAATTGAAAAACCCCTTTCCGACATTATTTTTAGCCAAAACAGGATTGGATAGGCTGAGAAAGAGAGAAAAAAAAAATTAGTCCTGAATTCCATTCATACACAATCTGGGAAAGAAAATTCCAAAAAAAAAAAGAAAAAAAATCAAAAAATTAAAAAACCTCTTTATGGCATTAGTTTTAGACATAACCGGATGAGATAGGCCGAAACAGAGAGAAAAAAAATTTAGTCCTGAATTCCGTTCATACTCGGCCCCGGGAAGAAAATTGAGAAAAAAATAGCAAAAAAATTCAAAAACCACTTTCCGGCATTATTTCTAGCCAAAACGAGATGAGATAGGCTGAGAAAGAGAAAAAAATTTTAGTCCCGAATTCCGTTCATACTCGCCCCTGGCAAGAAAATTCCGAAAAAAATATCAAAAAAATTCAAAAATTAAAAAAAAACCTCTTTCTGGCATTATTTCTACCCAAAACGTGATGAGATAATCCGAGAAAGCGAGAAAAAAAATTTTAGTCCCGACTTCCATTCATACTCGACCAGAGCAAGAAAATTCCGAAAAAAATAGCAAAAAATTAAAAAACCTCTTTCCGGCCTTATTTTTAGCCAAAATGAGATGAGATAGGCCGACAAAGAGAGAAAAAAATTATAGTCCCAAATTCCGTTCATACTCGACCCCAACAAGAAAATTCCGAAAAAAATAGCAACAAAGTTAAAAAAAAATATTAAAAAACCACTTTCCGTCATTATTTATAGCCAAAACGGGATGAGATAGGCCGAGAAAGAGGGAAAAAAATTTTAGTCCCGAATTTCGTTCATACTCGACCCTGGCAAGAAAATTTCGCAAAAAATAGCAAAAAAATTCATAAAACTTAAAAACCTCATTCCGGCATTGTTTTTAGCGAAAACGGGATGAGATAGGCCACGAAAGAGGAAAAAATGTTTTAGTCGCGAATTCCGTTCATACTCGACCCGGGCAAAAAAGGTCCGAAAAAAATAGCAAAAAAATTAAAAAAAAAATTGAAAAACCCCTTTCCGACATTATTTTTAGCCAAAACGGGATTAGATAGGCCGAGAAAGAGAAAAAAAAAAATTTAGTCCTGAATTCCGATCATACTCGATCCGGGAAAGAAAATTCCAAAAAAAATAGAAAAAAAATCAAAAAATTAAAAAACCTCTTTCGGGCATTAGTTTTAGACATAACGGGATGAGATAGGCCGAAACAAGGAAAAAAATTTTTAGTCCTGAATTCCGTTCATACTCGGCCCCGGGAAGAAAATTACGAAAAAAATTGCAAAAAAATTCAAAAAATTAAAAAACCACTTTCCGGCATTATTTCTAGCCAAAATGAGATGAGATAGGCTGAGAATGAGAGAAAAAAATTTTAGTCCCAAATTCCATTCATACTCGACCCCGACTAGAAAATTCAGAAAAAAATAGCAAAAAAATTAAAAAAACCTCTTTCTGGCATTATTTCTACCCAAAAAGTGATGAGATAATCCAAGAAAGCGAGAAAAAAATTTTAGTCCCGAATTCCACTCATACACGTCCAGAGCAAGAAAATTCCGAAAAAAAACAGTAAAAAATTAAAAAACCTCTTTCCGGCCTTATTTTTAGCCAAAACGAGATGAGATAGGCCAGGAAAGAGAGAAAAAAATTTTAGTCCCGAATTCTGTTCATACTCGACCTGGGCAAGAAAATTCCGAAAAAAATAGCAATAACATTCATAAAATTAAAAAACCTCATTCCGACATTGTTTTTAGCCAAAACGGGATGAGATAGGCCGCGAAAGAGGGAAAAAAGTTTTAGTCCCGAATTCCGTTCATACTCGACCCATGCAAGAAAATTCCGAAAAAAATAGCAAAAAAATTAAAAAAATTGAAAAACCTCTTTCCGGCATTATTTTTAGCCAAAACGGGATGAGATAGGCCGAGAAAGAGAAAAAAATTTTAGTCCCGACCTCCGTTCATACTCGACCCCGGCAAGAAAATTCCGAAAAAAATAGCAAAAAGATTAATAAAATTAAGAAACCTCATTCCGGCATTGTTTTAAGCCAACACGGGATGAGGTATGCCGCGAAAGAGGAAAATAGTTTAGTACAGAATTCCGTTCTTACTCGACCTGTGCAAGAAAATTTCTAAAAAAATAGCAAAAAAATTCAAAAAATTAAAAAACCGCTTTCCGGCATTATTTGTAGCGAAAACGGGATGAGATAGGCCGAGAAAGAGTGAAAAAAATTTCAGTCCTGAATTCTGTTCCTAGCCAACCCAGGCCAGAAAATTCCAAAAAAAACTAGCAAAGAAATTCAAAAAGATAATTCTGACATTATTTCTATCCAGAACAGGTTTAGAGAGATCGAGAAAGGGAAAAAAATTTTAGTCCCGAATTATGTTCATACTCGACCTGGGCAAGAAAATTCCGAAAAAAAAGAGCAAAAAAATAAATAAAATTAAAAATCCTCATTGCGGAATTGTTTTTAGCCAAAACGGGATGAGATAGGCCGCGAAAGAAAAAAAAAAAGTTTTAGTCCCGAATTCCGTTCATACTCGGCCCGGGCAAGAAAGTTCCGAAAAAAATAGCAAAAAAATTAAAAAAAAAATTTGAAAACCCCTTTCTGACATTATTTTTAGCCAAAATGGGATTATATAGGCTAAGAGAGAGAAGAAAAAATTTTAGTCCTGAATTCCGATCATAGTTGATCCGGGAAAGAAAATTCCAAAAAAAATAGAAAAAAAATCAAAAAATTTAAAAACCTCTTTATGGCATTAGTTTTAGACATAACGGGATGTGATAGGCCGAAACAAAGAGAAAAAAAATTTTAGTCCTAAATTCCGTTCATACTCGGCCCCGGGAAGAAAATTTTGAAAAAAATAGCAAAAAAATTCAAAAACCCCTTTCCGGCATTATTTCTAACCAACACGAGATGACATAGGCTGAGAAAGAGAGAAAAACAATTTAGTCCCAAATTCAGATCATACTCGACCCCGACTAGAAAATTCAGAAAAAAATAGCAAAATAATTAAAAAACCTCTTTCTGGCATTATTTCTACCCAAAACGTGATGAGATTATCCGAGAAAGCGAGAAAAAAATTTTAGTCCCGAATTCCATTCATACTCGACCAGAGAAAGAAAATTCCGAAAAAAATAGCAAAAAATTAAAAAACCTCGTTCCGGCCTTATTTTTAGCCAAAACGAGATGAGATAGGCCGAGAAAGAGAGAAAAAAATTTTAGTCCCGAATTCCGTTCACACTCGACCCTAGCAAGAAAATTCCGAAAAAAATAGCAAAAAAATTCAAAAAACTAAAAAAACCTCTTTCTGGCATTATTTCTACCCAAAACGTGATGAGATAATCCGAGAAAGCGAGAAAAAAATTTTAGTCCCGACTTCCAATCATACTCGACCAGAGCAAGAAAATTCCGAAAAAAATAGCAAAAAATTAAAAAACCTCTTTCCGGCCTTATTTTTAGCCAAAACGAGATGAGATAGGCCGAGAAAGAGAGAAAAAAATTGTAGTCCCAAATTCCGTTCATACTCGACACCGGCAAGAAAATTCCGAAAAAAATAGCAACAAAATTAAAAAAAAATTAAACAACCACTTTCCGTCATTATTTATAGCCAAAACGGGATGAGATAGTCCGAGAAAGCGAGAAAAAAATTTTAGTCCCGAATTCCGTTCATACTCGATCCTGGCAAGAAAATTCCGTAAAAACTAGCAAAAAAATTAATAAAATTAAAAAACCTCATTCCGGCATTGTTTTTAGCCAAAACGGGATGAGATAGGCCGCGAAAGAGGAAAAAATGTTTTAGTCCCGAATTCCGTAAATACTCGACCCGGGCAAAAAAGTTCCGAAAAAAATAGCAAAAAAATTAAAAAAAATTGAAAAACCCCTTTCCGACATTATTTTTAGCCAAAACGGGATTAGATAGGCCGAAAAAGGAAAAAAAAAAAATTTTAGTCCTGAATTCCGATCATACTCGATTCGGGAAAGAAAATTCCAAAAAAAATAGAAAAAAATCAAAAAATTAAAAAACCTCTTTCGGGCATTAGTTTTAGACATAACTGGATGAGATAGGCTTCACAAAGAGAAAAAAATTTTAGTCCTGACTTCCGTTCAAACTCGGCCCTGGGAAGAAAATTGCGAAAAAAATAGCAAAAAAATTCAAAAATTAAAAAACCACATTCTGGCATTATTTCTAGCCAAAACGTGATGAGATAATCCGAGAAAGCGAGAAAAAAATTTTAGTCCCGACTTCCAATCATACTCGACCAGAGCAAGAAAATCCCGAAAAAAATAGCAAAAAATTAAAAAACCTCTTTCCGGCCTTATTTTTAGCCAAAACGAGATGAGATAGGCCGAGAAAGAGAGAAAAAAATTGTAGTCCCAAATTCTGTTCATACTCGACACCGGCAAGAAAATTCCGAAAAAAATAGCAACAAAATTAAAAAAAAATTAAACAACCACTTTCCGTCATTATTTATAGCCAAAACGGGATGAGATAGTCCGAGAAAGCGAGAAAAAAATTTTAGTCCCGAATTCTGTTCATACTCGACTTGGGCAAAAGAATTTCGAAAAAAATAGCAAAAAAATTTAAAAGATTAAAAAACCTATTTCCGGCCTTATTTTTAGCCAAAACGGGATAAGATAGGCCGAGAAAGAGGGAAAAAAATTTTAGTCCCGAATTCCGTTCATACTCGACCCTGGCAAGAAAATTCCGCAAAAACTAGCAAAAAAATTCATAAAATTAAAAAACCTCATTCCGGCATTGTTTTTAACCAAAACGGGATGAGATAGGCCGCGAAAGAGGAAAAAATGTTTTAGTCCCGAATTCCGTAAATACTCGACCCGGGCAAAAAAGTTCAGAAAAAAATAGCAAAAAAATTTAAAAAAATTGAAAAACCCCTTTCCGACATTATTTTTAGCCAAAACAGGATTAGATAGGCCGAGAAAGAAAAAAAAAATTTTAGTCCTGAATTCCGATCATACTCGATTCGGGAAAGAAAATTGCAAAAAAAATAGAAAAAAATCAAAAAATTAAAAATCCTCTTTCGGGCATTAGTTTTAGACATAACGGGATGAGATAGGCTGAAACAAAGAGAAAAAAATTTTAGTCCTAAATTTCGTTCATACTCGGCCTCGGGAAGAAAATTGCGAAAAAAATAGCAAAAAAATTCAAAAAATTAAAAAACCACTTTCTGGCATTATTTCTAGCCAAAACGAAATGAGATAGGCTGAGAAAGAGGGAAAAAAATTTTTGTCCCAAAATCCATTCATACTCGACCCCGTCTAGAAAATTCAGAAAAAAATAGCAAAAAAGTTAAAAAACGTCTTTCTGGCATGAGTTCTACCCAAAACATTATGAGATAGTCCGAGAAAGCGAGAAAAAAATTTTAGTCCCGAATTCCACTCATACTTGACCAAAGCAAGAAAATTCCGAAAAAAATAGCAAAAAATTAAAAAAACCTCTTTCCGGCCTTATTTTTAGCCAAAACGAGATGAGATAGGCCGGGAAAGAGAGAAAAAAATTTTAGACCCGAATTTCGTTCATACTCGACCCCGGCAAGAAAATTCTGAAAAAAATAGCAAAAAAATTAATAAAATAAAAGAACCTCATTCCGGCATTGTTTTTAGCCAAAACGGGATGAGATAGGCCGCGAAAGAGGAAAAAATGTTTTAGTCCCGAATTCCGTTCATACTCGACCCGGGCAAAAAAGTTCCGAAAAAAATAGCAAAAAAATAAAAAAAAATTTGAAAAACCCCTTTCCGACATTATTTTTAGCCAAAAAGGGATTAGATAGGTCGAGAAAGAGAAAAAAAAAAATTTAGTCCTGAATTCCGATCATACTCGATCCTCGAAAGAGAATTCCAAAAAAAATATAAAAAAAATCAAAAAATTGAAAAACCACTTTCGGGAATTAGTTTTAGACATAACGGGATGAGATAGGCCGAAACAAAGAGGAAAAAATTTTAGTCCTGAATTCCGTTCATACTCGGCCCCGGGAAGAAAATTGCGAAAAAAATAGCAAAAAAATTCAAAAAATTAAAAAACCACTTTCGGGCATTATTTCTAGCCAAAACGAGATGAGATAGGCTGAGAAAGAGGGAAAAAAATTTTAGTCCCGAAATCCATTCATACTCGACCCCGTCTAGAAAATTAAAAAAAAAAATAAAAAAAATTAAAAAAAATGTCTTTCTGGCATGAGTTCTACCCAAAACGTTATGAGATAGTCCGAGAAAGCGAGAAAAAAATTTTAGTCCCGAATTCCATTCATACTCGACCAGAGCAAGAAAATTCCGAAAAAAATAGCAAAAAATTAAAAAACCTCTTTCCAGCCTTATTTTTAGCCAAAACGAGATGAGATAGGCCGGGAAAGAGAGAAAAAAAATTTAGACCCGAATTCTGTTCATACTCGACCCCGGCAAGAAAATTCCGAAAAAAATAGCAAAAAAATTAATAAAATTAAAAAACCGCATCCCAGCATTGTTTTTAGCCAAAACGGGATGAGATAGGCCGCGAAAGAGGAAAAAATGTTTTTGTCCCGAATTCCGTTCATACTCAACCCGGGCAAAAAAGTTCCGAAAAAATAGCAAAAAAATTAAAAAAAAATTGAAAAACCCCTTTCCGACATTATTTTTAGCCAAAACGGGATTAGACAGGCCGAGAAAGAGAAAAAAAAAATTTTAGTCCTGAATTCCGATCATACTCGATCCGGGAAAGAAAATACCAAAAAAAATAGAAAAAAATCAAATAATTAAAAAACCTCTTTCGGGCATTAGTTTTAGATATAACGGGATGAGATAGGCTGAAACAAAGAGAAAAAAATTTTAGTCCTGAATTCCGTTCATACTCGGCCCCTGGAAGAAAATTGCGAAAAAAATAGCAAAAAATTAAAAAACCACTTTCTGGCATTATTTCTAGCCAAAACGAGATGAGATAGGCTGAGAAAGAGGGAAAAAAATTTTAGTTCCAAAATCCATTCATACTCGACCCCGTCTAGAAAATTCAGAAAAAAAAATAGCAAAAAAAATTACAAAACGTCTTTCTGGCATGAGTTCTACCCAAAACGTTATGAGATAGTCCGAGAAAGCGAGAAAAAAATTTTAGTCCCGAATTCCATTCATACTCGACCAGAGCAAGAAAATTCCGAAAAAAATAGCAAAAAATTAAAAAACCTCTTTCCGGCCTTATTATTAGCCAAAACGAGATGAGATAGGCCGGGAAAGAGAGAAAAAAATTTTAGTCCCGAATTCCGTTCATACTCGACCCCGGCAAGAAAATTCCGAAAAAAATAGCAAAAAAATTAATAAAATTGAAAAACCGCATCCCAGCATTGTTTTTAGCCAAAACGGGATGAGATAGGCCGCGAAAGAGGAAAAAATGTTTTAGTCTCGAATTCCGTTCATACTCGACCCGGGCAAAAAAGTTCCGAAAAAAATAGCAAAAAAATTAAAAAAAATTGAAAAACCCATTTCCGACATTATTTTAGGCCAAAACGGGATTAGATAGGTCGAGAAAGAGAAAAAAAAAAATTTAGTCCTGAATTCCGATCATACTCGATCGGGAAAGAAAATACCAAAAAAAATAGAAAAAAATCAAATAATTAAAAAACCTCTTTCGGGCATTAGTTTTAGACATAACGGGATGAGATAGGCTGAAACAAAGAGAAAAAAATTTTAGTCCTGAATTCCGTTCATACTCGGCCCCGGGAAGAAAATTGCGAAAAAAATAGCAAAAAAATTCAAAAAATTAAAAAACCACTTTCTGGCATTATTTCTAGCCAAAACGAGATGAGATAGGCTGAGAAAGAGGGAAAAAAATTTTAGACCCAAAATCCATTCATACTCGAACCCGTCTAGAAAATTCAGAAAAAAAAATAGCAAAAAAAATTAAAAAACGTCTTTCTGGCATGAGTTCTACCCAAAACGTTATGAGATAGTCCGAGAAAGCGAGAAAAAAATTTTAGTCCCGAATTCCATTCATACTCGACCAGAGCAAGAAAATTCCGAAAAAAATAGCAAAAAATTAAAAAACCTCTTTCCGGCCTTATTTTTAGCCAAAACGGGATGAGATAGGCCTAGAAAGAAAAAAAAATTTTAGTCCCGAATTCTGTTCATACTCGACCCTGGCAAGAAAATTCCGAAAGAAATAGCAAAAAAATTAATAAAATGAAGAAACTTCATTCCGGCATTGTTTTAAGCCAACACGGGATGAGATACGCCGCGAAAGAGGAAAATAGTTTAGTATCGAATTCCGTTCATACTCGACCCAGGCAAGAAAATTTCGAAAAAAATAGCAAAAAAATTCAAAAACCTCTTTCTGGCAATATTTGTAGCCAAAACGGGATGAGATAGGCCGAGAAAGAGTGAAAAAAATTTCAGTCCCGAATTTTGTTCCTACCCAACCGAAGCCAGAAAATTCCAAAAAAAACTAGCAAAAAAATTCAAAAAGTTAATTTCGACGTTATTTCTATCCAAAACGGGTGTAGAGAGATCGAGAAAGAGAAAAAAATTTTAGTTCCGAATTATGTTCATACTCGACCTGGGCAAGAAAATTTCGAAAAAAATAGCAAAAAAATTTAAAAGATTAAAAAACCTATTTCCGGCCTTATTTTTAGCCAAAACGGGATAAGATAGGCCGAGAAAGAGAGAAAAAAATTTTAGTCCCGAATTCCGTTCACACTCAACCCCGGCAAGAAAATTCCGAAAAAAATAGCGAAAAAATACATAAAATTAAAAAACCTCATTCCGGAATTGTTTTTAGCCTAAACGGGATGAGATAGGCTGCGAAAGAAGAAAAAAGGTTGTAGTCCCGAATTCCGTTCATACTCGACCCGGGCTAAAAAGTTCCGAAAAAAATAGAAAAACAATTAAAAAAATTGAAAAACCCCTTTCTGACATTATTTTTAGCCAAAACGGGATTAGATAGGCTAAGAGAGAGAAAAAAAAATTTTTGTCCGGAATTCTGATCATAGTTGATCCGGGAAAGAAAATTCCAAAAAAAATAGAAAAAAATCAAAAAATTAAAAAACCACTTTATGGCATTAGTTTTGGACATAACGGGATGAGATAGGCCGAAACAGAGAAAAAAATTTTAGTCCTGAATTCCGTTCATACTCGGCCCCGAGAAGAAAATTGCGAAAAAAATAGCAAAAAAATTCAAAAACCACTTTCCCGCATTATTTCTAGCCAAAACGAGATGAGATAGGCTGAGAAAGAGGGAAAAAAATTTTAGTCCCAAATTCCAATCATACTCGACCCCAACTAGAAAATTCAGAAAAAAATTAAAAAACGTCTTTCTGGCATGAGTTCTACCCAAAACGTTATGAGATAGTCCGAGAAAGCGAGAAAAAAATTTTAGTCCCGAATTCCATTCATACTCGACCAGAGCAAGAAAATTCCGAAAAAAATAGCAAAAAATTAAAAAACCTCTTTCCAGCCTTATTTTTAGCCAAAACGAGATGAGATAGGCCGGGAAAGAGAGAAAAAAATTTTAGTCCCGAATTCCGTTCATACTCGACCCCGGCAAGAAAATTCCGAAAAAAATAGCAAAAAAATTAATAAAATTAAAAAACCGCATCCCAGCATTGTTTTTAGCCAAAACAGGATGAGATAGGCCGCGAAAGAGGAAAAAATGTTTTAGTCCTGAATTCCATTCATACTCGACCCGGGCAAAAAAGTTCCGAAAAAAAAAAAAAAAAATTAAAAAAAATTGAAAAACCCCTTTCCGACATTATTTTTAGCCAAAACGGGATTAGATAGGCCGAGAAAGAGAAAAAAAAAATTTTAGTCCTGAATTCCGATCATACTCGATCCGGGAAAGAAAATACCAAAAAAAATAGAAAAAAATCAAATAATTAAAAAACCTCTTTCGGGCATTAGTTTTAGACATAACGGGATGAGATAGGCTGAAACAAAGAGAAAAAAATTTTAGTCCTGAATTCCGTTCATACTCAGCCCCGGGAAGAAAATTGCGAAAAAAATAGCAAAAAAATTAAAAAAATTAAAAAACCACTTTCTGGCATTATTTCTAGCCAAAACGAGATGAGATAGGCTGAGAAAGAGGGAAAAAAATTTTAGTCCCAAAATCCATTCATACTCGACCCCGTCTAGAAAATTCAGAAAAAAAATAGCAAAAAAATTAAAAAACGTCTTTCTGGCATGAGTTCTACCCAAAACGTTATGAGATAGTCCGAGAAAGCGAGAAAAAAGTTTTAGTCCCGAATTCCATTCATACTCGACCAGAGCAAGAAAATTCCGAAAAAAATAGCAAAAAATTAAAAAACCTCTTTCCGGCCTTATTTTTAGCCAAAACGAGATGAGATAGGCTAGGAAAGAGAGAAAAAAATTTTAGTCCCGAATTTCGTTCATACTCGACCCCGGCAAGAAAATTCCGAAAAAAATAGCAAAAAAATTAATAAAATTAAAAAACCTCATTCCGGCATTGTTTTAAGCCAAAACAGGATGAGATAGGCTGCGAAAGAGGAAAATAGTTTAGTCCCGAATTCCGTTCATACTCAACCCGGGCAAGAAAATTTCAAAAAAAAATGGCAAAAAAATTCAAAAAATTAAAACCCACTTTCTGGCATTATTTGTTGCCAAAACGGAATGAGATTGGCCGAGAAAGAGTGAAAAAAATTTCAGTCCCAAATTCTGTTCATACTCGACCGGGGCAAGAAAATTCCTAAAAAAATAGCAAAAAAAATTAAAAGATTAAAAAACCTCTTTCCGGCCTTATTTTTAGCCAAAACGGGATAAGATAGGACGAGAAAGAAAGAAAAAAATTTTAGTCCTGAATTCCGTTCATACTCGACCCATGCAAGAAAATTCCGAAAAAAATTCAAAAAATTAAAAATCCTCTTTCCGGCATTATTTGTAGCCAAAACGGGATGAGATAGGCCGAGAAAGAGTGAAAAAAATTTCAGTCCCCAATTCTGTTCCTACCCAACCCAGGCCAAAAAATTCAAAAAGTTAATTCCGACATTATTTCTATCCAAAACGGGTTTAGGGAGATCGAGAAAGAGAGAAAAAACTTTTAGTCCCGAATTCTGTTCATACTCAACCTGGGCAAGAAAATTCCGAAAAAAAAAGCTATAAAATTCATAAAATTAAAAAACGTCATTCCGGCATTGTTTTTAGCCAAAACGGGATGAGATAGGCCGTGAAAGAGGGAAAAAAGTTTTAGTCCCGAATTCCGTTCATACTCGACCCATGCAAGAAAATTCCGAAAAAAATAGCAAAAAAATTCAAAAAATTTAAAAAACTCCTTCCAGCATTATTTATAGCTAAAACGGGATGACATAGGCCTAGAAAGAAAAAAAAATTTTGTCCCGAATTCCGTTCATACTCGACCCGGGCAAAAAAGATCCGAAAAAAATAGCAAAAAAATTAAAAAAAATTGAAAAACCCCTTTCCGACATTATTTTTAGCCAAAAAGGGATTAGATAGGTCGAGAAAGAGAAAAAAAAAAATTTAGTCCTGAATTCCGATCATACTCGATCCTCGAAAGAGAATTCCAAAAAAAATAGAAAAAAAATCAAAAAATTGAAAAACCACTTTCGGGAATTAGTTTTAGACATAACGGGATGAGATAGGCCGAAACAAAGAGGAAACAATTTTAGTCCTGAATTCCGTTCATACTCGGCCCCGGGAAGAAAATTGAGAAAAAAATAGCAAAAAAATTCAAAAAATTAAAAAACCACTTTCCGGCATTATTTCTAGCCAAAATGAGATGAGATAGGCCGAGAATGAGAGAAAAAAAATTTAGTCCCAAATTCCGTTCATACTCGACCCCGACTAGAAAATTCAGAAAAAAAATAGCAAAAAAATTAAAAAACCTCTTTCTGGCATTATTTCTACCCAAAAAGTGATGAGATAATCCGAGAAAGCGAGAAAAAAATTTTAGTCCCGAATTCCACTCTTGCACGACCAGAGCAAGAAAATTCCGAAAAAAATAGCAAATAATTAAAATACCTCTTTCCGGCCTTATTTTTACCCAAAACGAGATGAGATAAGCCGGGAAAGAGAGAAAAAAATTTTAGTCACGAATTCCGTTCAAACTCGACCCCGGCAAGAAAATTCCAAAAAAAAATAGCAAAAAAAATTAATAAAATTAAAAAACCTAATTCCGGCATTGTTTTTAGCCAAAACGGGATGAGATAGGCCACGAAAGAGGAAAAAAGTATAGTCCCGAATTCCGTTCATACGCGACCCGGGCAAGAAAATTTCGAAAAATAGCGAAAAAATTCAAAAAATTAAAAAACCTCTCTCTGGCGTTATTTGTATCCAAAACGGGATGAGATAGGTCGAGAAAGAGAGAAAAAAATTTTAGTCCCGAACTTCGTTCATACTCGACCCTGGCAAGAAAATTCCGAAAAAAAATAACAAAAAATTAAAAAAACCACTTTCTGGCATTATTTCTACCCAAAACGTGATGAGATAATCCGAAAAAGCGAGAAAAAAATTTTAGTCCCGACTTCCATTCATACTCGACCAGAGCAAGAAAATTCCGAAAAAAATAGCAAAAAATGAAAAAACCTCTTTCCGGCCTAATTTTTAGCCAAAACGAGATGAGATAGGCCGAGAAAGAGAGAAAAAAAATTATAGTCCCAAATTCCATTCATACACGACCACGGCAAGAAAATTCCGAAAAAAATAGCAACAAAATTCAAAAAAATGAAAAAACCACTTTCCGTCATTATTTATAGCCAAAACGGGATGAGATAGTCCGAGAAAGCGAGAAAAAAATTTTAGTCCCAAATTCTGTTCATACTCGACCCCGACTAGAAAATTCTGAAAAAAATAGCAAAAAAATTAAAAAACCTCTTTCTGGCATTATTTCTACCCAAAACGTGATGAGATAATCCGAGAAAGTGAGAAAAAAATTTTAGTCCCGAATTCCAATCATACTCGACCAGAGCAAGAAAATTCCGAAAAAAATAGCAAAAAATTAAAAAACCTCCTTCCGGCCTTATTTTTAGCCAAAACAAGATGAGATAGTCCAAGAAAGCGAGAAAAATTTTTAGTCCCGAATTCTGTTCATACTCGACCTGGCAAGAAAATTTTGAAAAAAATAGCAAAAAAATTTAAAAGATAAAAAAACCTATTTCCGGCCTTATTTTTAGCCAAAACGGGATAAGATAGGCCGAGAAAGAGAAAAAAAAATATTAATCCCGAATTCCGTTCCTACTCAACCCCGGCAGGAAAATTCCGAAAAAAATAGCAAAAAAATACATAAAATTAAAAAACCTCATTCTGGAATTGTTTTTAGCCAAAACGGGATGAGATAGGCCGCAAAAGAAGAAAAAAAGTTTTAGTCCCGAATTTCGTTCATACTCGAACCGGGCAAGAAAGTTCCGAAAAAAATAACAAAAAAATTAAAAAAATTGAAAAACCCCTTTCCGACATTATTTTTAGCCAAAACGTGGATTAGGTAGGCTGAGAGAGAGAAAAAAAAATTTTAGTCCTGAATTCCGATCATAGTTGATCCGGGAAAGAAAATTCCAAAAAAAAAAGAAAAAAAAATCAAAAAATTAAAAAACCTCTTTATGGCTTTAGTTTTAGACATAACGGGAAGGGATAGGCCGAAACAGAGAGAAAAAAATTTTAGTTTTGAATTCCGTTCATACTCGGTCCCGGGAAGAAAATTGCGAAAAAAATAGCCAAAAAATTCAAAAACCACATTCCGGCATTATTTCTAGCCAAAACGAGATGAGATAGGCTGAGAAAGAGAGAAAAAAATTTTAGTCCCAAATTTCGATCATACTCGACCCCGACTAGAAAATTCAGAGAAAAATAGCAAAAAAATTAAAAAACCTCTTTCTGGCATTATTTCTACCCAAAACGTGATGAGATAATCCGAGAAAGTGAGAAAAAAATTTTAGTCCCGAATTCCAATCATACTCTACCAGAGCAAGAAAATTCCGAAAAAAATAGCAAACAATTAAAAAACCTCTTTCCGGCCTTATTTTTAGCCAAAACGAGATGAGATAGGCCGAGAAAGAGAGAAAAAATTTTAGTCCCGAATTCCATTCATAGTCGACCCTGGCAAGAAAATTCCGAAAAAAATAACAAAAAAATTCAAAAAATTAAAAAAACCAGTTTCCGGCATTATTTCTACCCAAAACGTGATGAGATAATCCAAAAAAGCGAGAAAAAAAATTTTAGTCCCGACTTCCATTCATACTCGACCAGAGCAAGAAAATGCCGAAAAAAATAGCAAAAAATGAAAAAACCTCTTTCCGGCCTAATTTTAAGCCAAAACGAGATGAGAACGGCCGAGAAAGAGAGAAAAAAATTATAGTCCCAAATTCCGTTCATACTCGACCACGGCAAGAAAATTCCGAAAAAAATAGTAACAAAATTTAAAAAAATTAAAAAACCACTTTCCGTCATTATTTATAGCCGAAACGGGATGAGATAGTCCGAGAAAGCGAGAAAAAAATTTTAGTCCCGAATTCTGTTCACACTCGACCTGGGCAAGAAAATTTCGAAAAAATAGCAAAAAAATTTAAAAGATTAAAAAACCTATTTCCGGCCTTATTTTTAGCCAAAACGGAATAAGATAGTCCGAGAAAGCGAGAAAAAAATTTTAGTCCCGAATTCTGTTCACACTCGACCTGGGCAAGAAAATTTCGAAAAAATAGCAAAAAAATTTAAAAGATTAAAAAACCTATTTCCGGCCTTATTTTTAGCCAAAACGGAATAAGATAGGCCGAGAAAGAGAAAAAAAAATTTTAGTCTCGAATTCCATTCATACTCAACCCCGGCAAGAAAATTCCGAAAAAAATAGCAAAAAATTACGTAAAATTAAAAAACCTCATTCCGGAATTGTTTTTAGCCAAAACGGGATGAGATAGGCCGCGAAAGAAGAAAAAAAGTTTTAGTCCCTAATTCCGTTCATACTCAAACCGGGCAAGAAAGTTCCGAAAAAAATAGTAAAAGAATTTAAAAAATTGAAAAACCCCTTTCCGACATTATTTTTAGCCAAAACGGGATTAGATTGGTTGAGAGAGAGAAAAAAAAATTTAGTCCTGAATTCCGATCATAGTTGATCCGGGAAAGAAAATTCCAAAAAAATAGAAAAAAAATTAAAAAATTAAAAAACCTCTTTACGGCTTTAGTTTTAGACATAACGGGATGAGATAGGCCGAAACAGAGTGAAAAAAATTTTAGTCCTGAATTCTGTTCATACTCGGCCCCGGGAAGAAAATTGCGAAAAAAATAGCAAAAAAATTCAAAAACCACTTTCCGGCATTATTTCTAGCCAAAACGAGATGAGATAAGCTGAGAAAGAGAGAAAAAAAATTTAATCCCAAATTCCGATCATACTCGACCCCGACTAGAAAATTCAGAAAAAAATAGCAAAAAAATTAAAAAACCTCTTTTTGGCATTATTTCTACCCAAAACGTGATGAGATAATCCAAGAAAGCGAGAAAAAAATTTTAGTCCCGAATTCCATTCATACTCGACCAGAGCAAGAAAATTCCGAAAAAAATAGCAAAAAATTAAAAAACCTCATTCCGGCCTTATTTTTAGCCAAAACGAGATGAGATAGGCCGAGAAAGAGAGAAAAAAATTTTAGTCCCGATCTCCATTCATACTCGACCCCGGCAAAAAATTCCGAAAAAAATAGCAAAAAAATTCAAAAAATTAAAAAAACCTCCTTTTGGCATTATTTCTACCCAAAACGTGATGAGATAATCCGAGAAAGCGAGAAAAAAATTTTAGTCCCGACTTCCATTCATACTCGACCAGAGCAAGAAAATTCGGAAAAAAATAGCAAAAAATTAAAAAACCTCTTTCCGGCCTTATTTTTAGCCAAAACGAGATTAGATAGGCCGAGAAAGAGAAAAAAAAAAATTAGACTCCCAAATTCCGTTCATACTCGACCACGGCAAGAAAATTCCGAAAAAAATAGCAACAAAATTTAAAAAAAATTAAAAAACCACTTTCCGTCATTATTTATAGCCGAAACGGGATGAGATAGTCCGAAAAAGCGAGAAAAAAATTTTAGTCCCGAATTCTGTTCACACTCGACCTGGGCAAGAAAATTTCGAAAAAATAGCAAAAAAATTTAAAAGATTAAAAAACCTATTTCCGGTCTTATTTTTAGCCAAAACGGAATAAGATAGGCCGAGAAAGAGAAAAAAAAATTTTAGTCTCGAATTCCATTCATACTCAACCCCGGCAAGAAAATTCCGAAAAAAATAGCAAAAAAATACATAAAATTAAAAAACCTTATTCCGGAATTGTTTTTGGCCAAAACGGGATGAGATAGGCCGCGAAAGAAGAAAAAATGTTTTAGTCCCGAATTCCGTTCATACTCAAACCGGGCAAGAAAGTTCCGAAAAAAATAGTAAAAAAATTTAAAAAATTGAAAAACCCCTTTCCTACATTATTTTTAGCCAAAACGGGATTAGATTGGTTGAGAGAGAGAAAAAAAAATTTAGTCCTGAATTCCGATCATAGTTGATCCGGGAAAGAAAATTCCAAAAAAATAGAAAAAAAATTAAAAAATTAAAAAACCTCTTTACGGCTTTAGTTTTAGACATAACGGGATGAGATAGGCCGAAACAGAGTGAAAAAAATTTTAGTCCTGAATTCTGTTCATACTCGGCCCCGGGAAGAAAATTGCGAAAAAAAAAAGCAAAAAAATTCAAAAACCACTTTCCGGCATTATTTCTAGCCAAAACGAGATGAGATAGGCTTAGAAAGAGAGAAAAAAAATTTAGTCCCAAATTCCGATCATACTCGACCCCGACTAGAAAATTCAGAAAAAAATAGCAAAAAAATTAAAAAACCTCTTTCTGGCATTATTTCTGCCCAAAACGTGATGAGATAATCCAAGAAAGCAAGAAAAAAATTTTAGTCCCGAATTCCATTCATACTCGACCAGAGCAAGAAAATTCCGAAAAAAAATAGCAAAAAATTAAAAAACCTCATTCCGGCCATATTTTTAGCCAAAACGAGATGAGATAGGCCGAGAAAGAGAGAAAAAAATTTTAGTCCCGATCTCCATTCATACTCGACCCTGGTAAGAAAATTCCAAAAAAAATAGCGAAAAAATTCAAAAAATTAAAAAAACCTCTTTCTGGCATTATTTCTACCCAAAACGTGATGAGATAATCCGAGAAAGCGAGAAAAAAATTTTAGTCCCGACTTCCATTCATAATCGACCAGAGCAAGAAAATTTCGAAAAAAATAGCAAAAAATTAAAAAACCTCTTTCCGGCCTTATTTTTAGCCAAAACGAGATTAGATAGGCCGAGAAAGAGAAAAAAAAAATTACACTCCCAAATTCCGTTCATACTTGACCCCGGCAAGAAAATTCCGAAAAAAATAGCAACAAAATTAAAAAAAAGAATTAAAAAACCACTTTCCGTCATTATTTATAGCCAAAACGGGATGAGATAGTCCAAGAAAGCGAGAAAAATTTTTAGTCCCGAATTCTGTTCATACTCGACCTGGCAAGAAAATTTCGAAAAAAATAGCAAAAAAATTTAAAAGATAAAAAAACCTATTTCCGGCCTTATTTTTAGCCAAAACGGGATAAGATAGGCTGAGAAAGAGAAAAAAAAATATTAATCCCGAATTCCGTTCCTACTCAACCCCGGCAGGAAAATTCCGAAAAAAATACCAAAAAAATACATAAAATTAAAAAACCTCATTCTGGAATTGTTTTTAGCCAAAACGGGATGAGATAGGCCGCAAAAGAAGAAAAAAAGTTTTAGTCCCGAATTTCGTTCATACTCGAACCGGGCAAGAAAGTTCCGAAAAAAATAACAAAAAAATTGAAAAACCCCTTTCCGACATTATTTTTAGCCAAAACGGGATTAGGTAGGCTGAGAGAGAGAAAAAAAAATTTTAGTCCTGAATTCCGATCATAGTTGATCCGGGAAAGAAAATTCCAAAAAAAATAGAAAAAAAAATCAAAAAATTAAAAAACCTCTTTATGGCTTTAGTTTTAGACATAACGGGATGGGATAGGCCGAAACAGAGAGAAAAAAATTTTAGTCTTGAATTCCGTTCATACTCGGTCCTGGGAAGAAAATTACGAAAAAAATAGCAAAAAAATTCAAAAACCACATTCCGGCATTATTTCTAGCCAAAACGAGATGATATAGGCTGAGAAAGAGAGAAAAAAGTTTTAGTCCCAAATTTCGATCATACTCGACCCCGACTAGAAAATTCAGAGAAAAATGGCAAAAAAATTAAGAAACCTCTTTCTGGCATTATTTCTACCCAAAACGTGATGAGATAATCCGAGAAAGTGAGAAAAAAATTTTAGTCCCGAATTCCAATCATACTCGACCAGAGCAAGAAAATTCCGAAAAAAATAGCAAAAAATTAAAAAACCTCTTTCCGGCCTTATTTTTAGCCAAAACGAGATGAGATAGGCCGAGAAAGAGAGAAAAAATTTTTGTCCCGAATTCCATTCATACTCGACCCTGGCAAGAAGATTCCGAAAAAAATAACAAAAAAATAACAAAAAATTAAAAAAACCAGTTTCTGGCATTATTTCTACCCGAAACGTGATGAGATAATCCGAAAAAGCGAGAAAAAAATTTTAGTCCCGACTTCCATTCATACTCGACCAGAGCAAGAAAATTTCGAAAAAAAGAGAAAAAAATGAAAAAACCTCTTTCCGGCCTAATTTTAAGCCAAAACGAAATGAGAACGGCCGAGAAAGAGAGAAAAAAATTATAGTCCCAAATTCCGTTCATACTCGACCACGGGAAGAAAATTCCGAAAAAAATAGCAACAAAATTTAAAAAAATTAAAAAACCACTTTCCGTCATTATTTATAGCCGAAACGGGATGAGATAGTCCGAGAAAGCGAGAAAAAAATTTTAGTCCCGAATTCTGTTCACACTCGACCTGGGCAAGAAAATTTCGAAAAAATAGCAAAAAAATTTAAAAGAGTAAAAAACCTATTTCCGGCCTTATTTGTAGCCAAAACGGAATAAGATAGGCCGAGAAAGAAAAAAAAAAATTTTAGTCTCGAATTCCATTCATACTCAACCCCGGCAAGAAAATTCCGAAAAAAATAGCAAAAAAATACATAAAATTAAAAAACCTCATTCCGAAATTGTTTTTAGCCAAAACAGGATGCGATAGGCTGCGAAAGAAGAAAAAAAGTTTTAGTCCCTAATTCCGTTCATACTCAAACCGGGAAAGAAAGTTCCCAAAAAAATAGTAAAAGAATTTAAAAAATAGAAAAACCCCTTTCCGACATTATTTTTAGCCAAAACGGGATTAGATTGGTTGAGAGGGAGATAAAAAAATTTAGTCCTGAATTCCGATCATAGTTGATCCGGCAAAGAAAATTCCAAAAAAATAGAAAAAAAAATTAAAAAATTAAAAAACCTCTTTACGGCTTTAGTTTTAGACATAACGGGATGAGATAGGCCGAAACAGAGTGAAAAAAATTTTAGTCCTGAATTCTGTTCATACTCGGCCCCGGGAAGAAAATTGCGAAAAAATAGCAAAAAAATTCAAAAAACACTTTCCGGCATTATTTCTAGCCAAAACGAGATGAGATAGGCTGAGAAAGAGAGAAAAAAAATTTAGTCCCAAATACCGATCATACTCGACCCCGACTAGAAAATTCAGAAAAAAATAGCAAAAAAATTAAAAAACCTCTTTCTGGCATTATTTCTACCCAAAACGTGATGAGATAATCCAAGAAAGCGAGAAAAAAATTTTAGTCCCGAATTCCATTCATACTCGACAAAAGCAAGAAAATTCCGAAAAAAATAGCAAAAAATTAAAAAACCTCATTCCGGCCTTATTTTTAGCCAAAACGAGATGAGATAGGCCGAGAAAGAGAGAAAAAAAATTTTAGTCCCGATCTCCATTCATACTCGACCCTGGCAAGAAAATTCCGAAAAAAATAGCAAAAAAATTGAAAAAATTAAAAAAACCTCCTTCTGGCATTATTTCTACCCAAAACGTGATGAGATAATCCGAGAAAGCGAGAAAAAAAATTTGAGTCCCGACTTCCATTCATACTCGACCAGAGCAAGAAAATTCCGAAAAAAATAGCAAAAAATTAAAAAACCTCTTTCCGGCCTTATTTTTAGCCAAAACGAGATTAGATAGGCCGAGAAAGAGAAAAAAAAAATTAGACTCCCAAATTCCGTTCATACTTGACCCCGGCAAGAAAATTCCGAAAAAAATAGCAACAAAATGAAAAAAAAATTAAAAAACCACTTTCCGTCATTATTTATAGCTAAAACGGGATGAGATAGTCCAAGAAAACGAGAAAAATTTTTAGTCCCGAATTCTGTTCATACTCGACCTGGCAAGAAAATTTCGAAAAAAATAGCAAAAAAAATTAAAAGATTAAAAAACCTATTTCCGGCCTTATTTTTAGCCAAAACGGGATAAGATAGGCCGAGAAAGAGAAAAAAAAATATTAGTCCCGAATTCCGTTCAAACTCGACCAAAGCAGGAAAATTCCGAAAAAAATAGCAAAAAATTAAAAAACCTCTTTCCGGCCTTATTTTTAGCCAAAACAAGATGAGATAGTCCAAGAAAGCGAGAAAAATTTTTAGTCCCGAATTCTGTTCATACTCGACCTGGCAAGAAAATTTCGAAAAAAATAGCAAAAAAATTTAAAAGATAAAAAAACCTATTTCCGGCCTTATTTTTAGCCAAAATGGGATAAGATAGGCCGAGAAAGAGAAAAAAAAATATTAATCCCGAATTCCGTTCCTGCTCAACCCCGGCAGGAAAATTCCGAAAAAAATAGCAATAAAATAAATAAAATTAAAAAACCTCATTCTAGAATTGTTTTTAGCCAAAACGGGATGAGGTAGGCCGCAAAAGAAGAAAAAAAGTTTTAGTCCCGAATTCCGTTCATACTCAAACCGGGCAAGAAAGTTCCGAAAAAAATAGTAAAAAAATTTAAAAAATTGAAAAACCCCTTTCCGACATTATTTTTAGCCAAAACGGGATTAGATTGGTTGAGAGAGAGAAAAAAAAAATTTAGTCCTGAATTCCGATCATAGTTGATCCGGGAAAGAAAATTCCAAAAAAATAGAAAAAAAATTAAAAAATTAAAAAACCCCTTTCCGACATTATTTTTAGCCAAAACAGGATTAGATTGGTTGAGAGAGAGAAAAAAAAATTTAGTCCTGAATTCCGATCATAGTTGATCCGGGAAAGAAAATTCCAAAAAAATAGAAAAAAAATTAAAAAACCTCTTTATGGCTTTAGTTTTAGACATAACGGGATGAGATAGGTCGAAACAGAGTGAAAAAAATTTTAGTCCTGAATTCTATTCATACTCGGCCCCGAGAAGAAAATTGCAAAAAAAATAGCAAAAAAATTCAAAAACCACTTTCCGGCATTATTTCTAGCCAAAACGAGATGACATAGGCTGAGAAAGAGAGAAAAAAAATTTAGTCCCAAATTCCGATCATACTCGACCCCGACTAGAAAATTCAGAAAAAAAATAGCAAAAAAATTAAAAAAACCTCTTTCTGGCATTATTTCTACCCAAAACGTGATGAGATAATCCAAGAAAGCGAGAAAAAAATTTTAGTCCCGAATTCCATTCATACTCGACCAGAGCAAGAAAATTCCGAAAAAAATAGCAAAAAATTAAAAAACCTCATTCCGGCCTTATTTTTAGCCAAAACGAGATGAGATAGGCCGGGAAAGAGAGAAAAAAATTTTAGTCCCGATCTCCATTCATACTCGACCCTGGCAAGAAAATTCCGAAAAAAATAGCAAAAAAATTCAAAAAATTAAAAAAACCTCCTTCTGGCATTATTTCTACCCAAAACGTGATGAGATAATCTGAGAAAGCGAGAAAAAAATTTTAGCCCCGACTTCAATTCATACTTGACCAGAGCAAGAAAATTCCGAAAAAAATAGCAAAAAATTAAAAAACCTCTTTCCGGCCTTATTTTTAGCCAAAACGAGATTAGATAGGCCGAGAAAGAGAAAAAAAAAAATTAGACTCCCAAATTCCGTTCATACTTGACCCCGGCAAGAAAATTCCGAAAAAAATAGCAACAAAATAAAAAAAAAAAATTAAAAAACCACTTTCCGTCATTATTTATAGCCAAAACGGGATGAGATAGTCCAAGAAAGCGAGAAAAATTTTTAGTCCCGAATTCTGTTCATACTCGACCTGGCAAGAAAATTTCGAAAAAAACAGCAAAAAAATATAAAAGATAAAAAAACCTATTTCCGGCCTTATTTTTAGCCAAAATGGGATAAGATAGGCCGAGAAAGAGAAAAAAAAATATTAATCCCGAATTCCGTTCCAACTCAACCCCGGCAGGAAAATTCCGAAAAAAATAGCAAAAAAATACATAAAGTTAAAAAACCTCATTCTGGAATTGTTTTTAGCCAAAACGGGATGAGATAGGCCGCAAAAGAAGAATAAAAGTTTTAGTCCCGAATTTCATTCATACTCGAACTGGGCAAGAAAGTTCCAAAAAAAATAACAAAAAAAATTAAAAAAATTGAAAAACCCCTTTCCGACATTATTTTTAGCCAAAACGGGATTAGGTAGGCTGAGAGAGAGAAAAAAAAATTTTAGTCCTGAATTCCGATCATAGTTGATCCGGGAAAGAAAATTCCAAAAAAAATAGAAAAAAAAAAATCAAAAAATTAAAAAACCTCTTTATGGCTTTAGTTTTATACATAACGGGATGGGATAGGCTGAAACAGAGAGAAAAAAATTTTAGTCTTGAATTCCGTTCATACTTGGTCCCGGGAAGAAAATTGCGAAAAAAATAGCAAAAAAATTCAAAAACCACATTCCGCCATTATTTCTAGCCAAAACGAGATGAGATAGGCTGAGAAAGAGAGAAAAAAATTTTAGTCCCAAATTTCGATCATACTCGACCATGATTAGAAAATTCAGAGAAAAATAACAAAAAAATTAAAAAACCTCTTTCTGGCATTATTTCTACCCAAAACGTGATGAGATAATCCGAGAAAGTGAGAAAAAAATTTTAGTCCCGAATTCCAATCATACTCAACCAGAGCAAGAAAATTCCGAAAAAAATAGCAAAAAATTAAAAAACCTCTTTCCGGCCTTATTTTTAGCCAAAACGAGATGAGATAGGCCGAGAAAGAGAGAAAAAATTTTAGTCCCGAATTCCATTCATACTCGACCCTGGCAAGAAAATTCCGAAAAAAATAACAAAAAATTAATAAAACCACTTTCTGGCTTTATTTCTACCCAAAACGTGATGAGATAATCCGAAAAAGCGTGAAAAAAATTTTAGTCTCGACTTCCATTCATACTCGGCCAGAGCAAGAAAATTCCGAAAAAAATAGCAAAAAATGAAAAAACCTCTTTCCGGCCTAATTTTTAGCCAAAACGAGATGAGATTGGCCGAGAAAGAGAGAAAAAAATTATAGTCCCAAATTCCGTTCATACTCGACCACGGCAAGAAAATTCCGAAAAAAATAGCAACAAAATTAAAAAAAATTAAAAAACCACTCTCCGTCATTATTTATAGCCAAAACGGGATTAGATAGTCCAAGAAAGCGAGAAAAAAATTTTAGACCCGAACTTTGTTCATACTCGACCTGGGCAAGAAAATTTCTAAAAAAATAGCAAAAAAATTTAAAAGATTAAAAAACCTATTTCCGGCCTTATTTTTAGCCAAAACGGGATATGATAGGCCGAGAAAGAGAGAAAAAAATTTTAGTCCCGAATTCCATTCATACTCGACCCTGGCAAGAAAATTCCGAAAAAAATAACAAAAAATTAATAAAACCACTTTCTGGCTTTATTTCTACCCAAAACGTGATGAGATAATCCGAGAAAGTGAGAAAAAAATTTTAGTCCCGAATTCCAATCATACTCGACCAGAGCAAGAAAATTCCGAAAAAAATAGCAAAAAATGAAAAAACCTCTTTCCGGCCTAATTTTTAGCCAAAACGAGATGAGATAGGCCGAGAAAGAGAGAAAAAAATTATAGTCCCAAATTCCGTTCATACTCGACCACGGCAAGAAAATTCAGAAAAAAATAGCAACAAAATTAAAAAAAATTAAAAAACCACTTTCCGTCATTATTTATAGCCAAAACGGGATTAGATAGTCCGAGAAAGCGAGAAAAAAATTTTAGTCCCGAACTTTGTTCATACTCGACCTGGGCAAGAAAATTTTGAAAAAAATAGCAAAAAAATTTAAAAGATTAAAAAACCTATTTCCGGCCTTATTTTTAGCCAAAACGGGATATGATAGGCCGAGAAAGAGAGAAAAAAATTTTAGTCCCGAATTCCATTCATACTCAACCTGGGCAAGAAAATTCCGAAAAAAATAGCAAAAAAATACATAAAATTAAAAAACCTCTTTCCGGAATTGTTTTTAGCCAAAACGGGATGAGATAGGCCGCGAAAGAAGAAAAAAAGTTTTAGTCCCGAATTCCGTTCATACTCAAAACCGGGCAAGAAAGTTCCGAAAAACATAGTAAAAAAATTTAAAAAATTGAAAAACCCCTTTCCGACATTATTTTTAGCCAAAACGGGATTAGATAGGCTGAGAGAGAGAAAAAAAAAATTTAGTCCTGAATTCCGATCATAGTTGATCCAGGAAAGAAAATTCCAAAAAAATAGAAAAAAAATTAAAAAACCTCTTTACGGCTTTAGTTTTAGACATAACGGGATGAGATAGGCCGAAACAGAGTGAAAAAAATTTTAGTCCTGAATTCTGTTCATACTCGGCCCCGGGAAGAAAATTGCGAAAAAAATAACAAAAAAATAACAAAAAATTAATAAAACCACTTTCTGGCATTATTTCTACCCAAAACGTGATGAGATAATCCGAAAAAGCGAGAAAAAAATTTTAGTCCCGACTTCCATTCATACTCGACCAGAGCAAGAAAATTCCGAAAAAAATAGCAAAAAAATACATAAAATTAAAAAACCTCTTTTCGGAATTGTTTTTAGCCAAAACGGGATGAGATAGGCCGCGAAAGAAGAAAAAAAGTTTTAGTCCCGAATTTCGTTCATACTCAAAACCGGGCAAGAAAGTTCCGAAAAAAATAGTAAAAAAATTTAAAAAATTGAGAAACCCCTTTCCGACATTATTTTTAGCCAAAACGGGATTAGGTAGGCTGAGAGAGAGAAAAAAAAATTTTAGTCCTGAATTCCTATCATAGTTGATCCGGGAAAGAAAATTCCAAAAAAAATAGAAAAAAAAATCAAAAAATTAAAAAACCTCTTTATGGCTTTAGTTTTAGACATAACGGGATGGGATAGGCCGAAACAGAGAGAAAAAAATTTTAGTCTTGAATTCCGTTCATACTTGGTCCCGGGAAGAAAATTGCGAAAAAAATAGCAAAAAAATTCAAAAACCACATTCCGGCATTATTTCTAGCCAAAACGAGATGAGATAGGCTGAGAAAGAGAGAAAAAAATTTTAGTCCCAAATTTCGATCATACTCGACCCTGACTAGAAAATTCAGAGAAAAATAGCAAAAAAATTAAAAAACCTCTTTCTGGCATTATTTCTACCCAAAACGTGATGAGATAATCCGAGAAAGTGAGAAAAAAATTTTAGTCCCGAATTCCAATCATACTCGACCAGAGCAAGAAAATTCCGAAAAAAATAGCAAAAAATTAAAAAACCTCTTTCCGGCCTTATTTTTAGCCAAAACGAGATGAGATAGGCCGAGAAAGAGAGAAAAAATTTTAGTCCCGAATTCCATTCATACTCGACCCTGGCAAGAAAATTCCGAAAAAAATAACAAAAAATTAATAAAACCACTTTCTGGCTTTATTTCTACCCAAAACGTGATGAGATAATCCGAAAAAGCGTGAAAAAAATTTTAGTCCCGACTTCCATTCATACTCGACCAGAGCAAGAAAATTCCGAAAAAAATAGCAAAAAATGAAAAAACCTCTTTCTGGCCTAATTTTTAGCCAAAACGAGATGAGATAGGCCGAGAAAGAGAGAAAAAAATTATAGTCCCAAATTCCGTTCATACTCGACCACGGCAAGAAAATACCGAAAAAAATAGCAACAAAATTAAAAAAAATTAAAAAACCACTCTCCGTCATTATTTATAGCCAAAACGGGATTAGATAGTCCGAGAAAGCGAGAAAAAAATTTTAGTCCCGAACTTTGTTCATACTCGACCTGGGCAAGAAAATTTCTAAAAAAATAGCAAAAAAATTTAAAAGATTAAAAAACCTATTTCCGGCCTTATTTTTAGCCAAAACGGGATATGATAGGCCGAGAAAGAGAGAAAAAAATTTTAGTCCCGAATTCCATTCATACTCGACCCTGGCAAGAAAATTCCGAAAAAAATAACAAAAAATTAATAAAACCACTTTCTGGCTTTATTTCTACCCAAAACGTGATGAGATAATCCGAGAAAGTGAGAAAAAAATTTTAGTCCCGAATTCCAATCATACTCGACCAGAGCAAGAAAATTCCGAAAAAAATAGCAAAAAATGAAAAAACCTCTTTCCGGCCTAATTTTTAGCCAAAACGAGATGAGATAGGCCGAGAAAGAGAGAAAAAAATTATAGTCCCAAATTCCGTTCATACTCGACCACGGCAAGAAAATTCAGAAAAAAATAGCAACAAAATTAAAAAAAATTAAAAAACCACTTTCCGTCATTATTTATAGCCAAAACGGGATTAGATAGTCCGAGAAAGCGAGAAAAAAATTTTAGTCCCGAACTTTGTTCATACTCGACCTGGGCAAGAAAATTTTGAAAAAAATAGCAAAATAATTTAAAAGATTAAAAAACCTATTTCCGGCCTTATTTTTAGCCAAAACGGGATATGATAGGCCGAGAAAGAGAGAAAAAAATTTTAGTCCCGAATTCCATTCATACTCAACCTGGGCAAGAAAATTCCGAAAAAAATAGCAAAAAAATACATAAAATTAAAAAACCTCTTTCCGGAATTGTTTTTAGCCAAAACGGGATGAGATAGGCCGCGAAAGAAGAAAAAAAGTTTTAGTCCCGAATTCCGTTCATACTCAAAACCGGGCAAGAAAGTTCCGAAAAAAATAGTAAAAAAATTTAAAAAATTGAAAAACCCCTTTCCGACATTATTTTTAGCCAAAACGGGATTAGATAGGCTGAGAGAGAGAAAAAAAAAATTTAGTCCTGAATTCCGATCATAGTTGATCCAGGAAAGAAAATTCCAAAAAAATAGAAAAAAAATTAAAAAACCTCTTTACGGCTTTAGTTTTAGACATAACGGGATGAGATAGGCCGAAACAGAGTGAAAAAAATTTTAGTCCTGAATTCTGTTCATACTCGGCCCCGGGAAGAAAATTGCGAAAAAAATAACAAAAAAATAACAAAAAATTAATAAAACCACTTTCTGGCATTATTTCTACCCAAAACGTGATGAGATAATCCGAAAAAGCGAGAAAAAAATTTTAGTCCCGACTTCCATTCATACTCGACCAGAGCAAGAAAATTTCGAAAAAAATAGCAAAAAAATACATAAAATTAAAAAACCTCTTTTCGGAATTGTTTTTAGCCAAAACGGGATGAGATAGGCCGCGAAAGAAGAAAAAAAGTTTTAGTCCCGAATTTCGTTCATACTCAAAACCGGGCAAGAAAGTTCCGAAAAAAATAGTAAAAAAATTTAAAAAATTGAGAAACCCCTTTCCGACATTATTTTTAGCCAAAACGGGATTAGGTAGGCTGAGAGAGAGAAAAAAAAATTTTAGTCCTGAATTCCTATCATAGTTGATCCGGGAAAGAAAATTCCAAAAAAAATAGAAAAAAAAATCAAAAAATTAAAAAACCTCTTTATGGCTTTAGTTTTAGACATAACGGGATGGGATAGGCCGAAACAGAGAGAAAAAAATTTTAGTCTTGAATTCCGTTCATACTTGGTCCCGGGAAGAAAATTGCGAAAAAAATAGCAAAAAAATTCAAAAACCACATTCCGGCATTATTTCTAGCCAAAACGAGATGAGATAGGCTGAGAAAGAGAGAAAAAAATTTTAGTCCCAAATTTCGATCATACTCGACCCTGACTAGAAAATTCAGAGAAAAATAGCAAAAAAATTAAAAAACCTCTTTCTGGCATTATTTCTACCCAAAACGTGATGAGATAATCCGAGAAAGTGAGAAAAAAATTTTAGTCCCGAATTCCAATCATACTCGACCAGAGCAAGAAAATTCCGAAAAAAATAGCAAAAAATTAAAAAACCTCTTTCCGGCCTTATTTTTAGCCAAAACGAGATGAGATAGGCCGAGAAAGAGAGAAAAAATTTTAGTCCCGAATTCCATTCATACTCGACCCTGGCAAGAAAATTCCGAAAAAAATAACAAAAAATTAATAAAACCACTTTCTGGCTTTATTTCTACCCAAAACGTGATGAGATAATCCGAAAAAGCGTGAAAAAAATTTTAGTCCCGACTTCCATTCATACTCGACCAGAGCAAGAAAATTCCGAAAAAAATAGCAAAAAATGAAAAAACCTCTTTCTGGCCTAATTTTTAGCCAAAACGAGATGAGATAGGCCGAGAAAGAGAGAAAAAAATTATAGTCCCAAATTCCGTTCATACTCGACCACGGCAAGAAAATACCGAAAAAAATAGCAACAAAATTAAAAAAAATTAAAAAACCACTCTCCGTCATTATTTATAGCCAAAACGGGATTAGATAGTCCGAGAAAGCGAGAAAAAAATTTTAGTCCCGAACTTTGTTCATACTCGACCTGGGCAAGAAAATTTCTAAAAAAATAGCAAAAAAATTTAAAAGATTAAAAAACCTATTTCCGGCCTTATTTTTAGCCAAAACGGGATATGATAGGCCGAGAAAGAGAGAAAAAAATTTTAGTCCCGAATTCCATTCATACTCGACCCTGGCAAGAAAATTCCGAAAAAAATAACAAAAAATTAATAAAACCACTTTCTGGCTTTATTTCTACCCAAAACGTGATGAGATAATCCGAGAAAGTGAGAAAAAAATTTTAGTCCCGAATTCCAATCATACTCGACCAGAGCAAGAAAATTCCGAAAAAAATAGCAAAAAATGAAAAAACCTCTTTCGGGCCTAATTTTTAGCCAAAACGAGATGAGATAGGCCGAGAAAGAGAGAAAAAAATTATAGTCCCAAATTCCGTTCATACTCGACCACGGCAAGAAAATTCAGAAAAAAATAGCAACAAAATTAAAAAAAATTAAAAAACCACTTTCCGTCATTATTTATAGCCAAAACGGGATTAGATAGTCCGAGAAAGCGAGAAAAAAATTTTAGTCCCGAACTTTGTTCATACTCGACCTGGGCAAGAAAATTTTGAAAAAAATAGCAAAAAAATTTAAAAGATTAAAAAACCTATTTCCGGCCTTATTTTTAGCCAAAACGGGATATGATAGGCCGAGAAAGAGAGAAAAAAATTTTAGTCCCGAATTCCATTCATACTCAACCTGGGCAAGAAAATTCCGAAAAAAATAGCAAAAAAATACATAAAATTAAAAAACCTCTTTCCGGAATTGTTTTTAGCCAAAACGGGATGAGATAGGCCGCGAAAGAAGAAAAAAAGTTTTAGTCCCGAATTCCGTTCATACTCAAAACCGGGCAAGAAAGTTCCGAAAAAAATAGTAAAAAAATTTAAAAAATTGAAAAACCCCTTTCCGACATTATTTTTAGCCAAAACGGGATTAGATAGGCTGAGAGAGAGAAAAAAAAAATTTAGTCCTGAATTCCGATCATAGTTGATCCAGGAAAGAAAATTCCAAAAAAATAGAAAAAAAATTAAAAAACCTCTTTACGGCTTTAGTTTTAGACATAACGGGATGAGATAGGCCGAAACAGAGTGAAAAAAATTTTAGTCCTGAATTCTGTTCATACTCGGCCCCGGGAAGAAAATTGCGAAAAAAATAACAAAAAAATAACAAAAAATTAATAAAACCACTTTCTGGCATTATTTCTACCCAAAACGTGATGAGATAATCCGAAAAAGCGAGAAAAAAATTTTAGTCCCGACTTCCATTCATACTCGACCAGAGCAAGAAAATTCCGAAAAAAATAGCAAAAAAATACATAAAATTAAAAAACCTCTTTTCGGAATTGTTTTTAGCCAAAACGGGATGAGATAGGCCGCGAAAGAAGAAAAAAAGTTTTAGTCCCGAATTTCGTTCATACTCAAAACCGGGCAAGAAAGTTCCGAAAAAAATAGTAAAAAAATTTAAAAAATTGAGAAACCCCTTTCCGACATTATTTTTAGCCAAAACGGGATTAGGTAGGCTGAGAGAGAGAAAAAAAAATTTTAGTCCTGAATTCCTATCATAGTTGATCCGGGAAAGAAAATTCCAAAAAAAATAGAAAAAAAAATCAAAAAATTAAAAAACCTCTTTATGGCTTTAGTTTTAGACATAACGGGATGGGATAGGCCGAAACAGAGAGAAAAAAATTTTAGTCTTGAATTCCGTTCATACTTGGTCCCGGGAAGAAAATTGCGAAAAAAATAGCAAAAAAATTCAAAAACCACATTCCGGCATTATTTCTAGCCAAAACGAGATGAGATAGGCTGAGAAAGAGAGAAAAAAATTTTAGTCCCAAATTTCAATCATACTCGACCCTGACTAGAAAATTCAGAGAAAAATAGCAAAAAAATTAAAAAACCTCTTTCTGGCATTATTTCTACCCAAAACGTGATGAGATAATCCGAGAAAGTGAGAAAAAAATTTTAGTCCCGAATTCCAATCATACTCGACCAGAGCAAGAAAATTCCGAAAAAAATAGCAAAAAATTAAAAAACCTCTTTCCGGCCTTATTTTTAGCCAAAACGAGATGAGATAGGCCGAGAAAGAGAGAAAAAATTTTAGTCCCGAATTCCATTCATACTCGACCCTGGCAAGAAAATTCCGAAAAAAATAACAAAAAATTAATAAAACCACTTTCTGGCTTTATTTCTACCCAAAACGTGATGAGATAATCCGAAAAAGCGTGAAAAAAATTTTAGTCCCGACTTCCATTCATACTCGACCAGAGCAAGAAAATTCCGAAAAAAATAGCAAAAAATGAAAAAACCTCTTTCGGGCCTAATTTTTAGCCAAAACGAGATGAGATAGGCCGAGAAAGAGAGAAAAAAATTATAGTCCCAAATTCCGTTCATACTCGACCACGGCAAGAAAATACCGAAAAAAATAGCAACAAAATTAAAAAAAATTAAAAAACCACTCTCCGTCATTATTTATAGCCAAAACGGGATTAGATAGTCCGAGAAAGCGAGAAAAAAATTTTAGTCCCGAACTTTGTTCATACTCGACCTGGGCAAGAAAATTTCTAAAAAAATAGCAAAAAAATTTAAAAGATTAAAAAACCTATTTCCGGCCTTATTTTTAGCCAAAACGGGATATGATAGGCCGAGAAAGAGAGAAAAAAATTTTAGTCCCGAATTCCATTCATACTCGACCCTGGCAAGAAAATTCCGAAAAAAATAACAAAAAATTAATAAAACCACTTTCTGGCTTTATTTCTACCCAAAACGTGATGAGATAATCCGAGAAAGTGAGAAAAAAATTTTAGTCCCGAATTCCAATCATACTCGACCAGAGCAAGAAAATTCCGAAAAAAATAGCAAAAAATGAAAAAACCTCTTTCCGGCCTAATTTTTAGCCAAAACGAGATGAGATAGGCCGAGAAAGAGAGAAAAAAATTATAGTCCCAAATTCCGTTCATACTCGACCACGGCAAGAAAATACCGAAAAAAATAGCAACAAAATTAAAAAAAATTAAAAAACCACTCTCCGTCATTATTTATAGCCAAAACGGGATTAGATAGTCCGAGAAAGCGAGAAAAAAATTTTAGTCCCGAACTTTGTTCATACTCGACCTTGGCAAGAAAATTTCTAAAAAAATAGCAAAAAAATTTAAAAGATTAAAAAACCTATTTCCGGCCTTATTTTTAGCCAAAACGGGATATGATAGGCCGAGAAAGAGAGAAAAAAATTTTAGTCCCGAATTCCATTCATACTCAACCTGGGCAAGAAAATTCTGAAAAAAATAGCAAAAAAATACATAAAATTAAAAAACCTCTTTCCGGAATTGTTTTTAGCCAAAACGGGATGAGATAGGCCGCGAAAGAAGAAAAAAAGTTTTAGTCCCGAATTCCGTTCATACTCAAAACCGGGCAAGAAAGTTCCGAAAAAAATAGTAAAAAAATTTAAAAAATTGAAAAACCCCTTTCCGACATCATTTTTAGCCAAAACGGGATTAGATAGGCTGAGAGAGAGAAAAAAAAATTTAGTCCTGAATTCCGATCATAGTTGATCCAGGAAAGAAAATTCCAAAAAAATAGAAAAAAAATTAAAAAACCTCTTTACGGCTTTAGTTTTAGACATAACGGGATGAGATAGGCCGAAACAGAGTGAAAAAAATTTTAGTCCTGAATTCTGTTCATACTCGGCCCCGGGAAGAAAATTGCGAAAAAAATAACAAAAAAATAACAAAAAATTAATAAAACCACTTTCTGGCATTATTTCTACCCAAAACGTGATGAGATAATCCGAAAAAGCGAGAAAAAAATTTTAGTCCCGACTTCCATTCATACTCGACCAGAGCAAGAAAATTCCGAAAAAAATAGCAAAAAAATACATAAAATTAAAAAACCTCTTTTCGGAATTGTTTTTAGCCAAAACGGGATGAGATAGGCCGCGAAAGAAGAAAAAAAGATTTAGTCCCGAATTTCGTTCATACTCAAAACCGGGCAAGAAAGTTCCGAAAAAAATAGTAAAAAAATTTAAAAAATTGAGAAACCCCTTTCCGACATTATTTTTAGCCAAAACGGGATTAGGTAGGCTGAGAGAGAGAAAAAAAAATTTTAGTCCTGAATTCCTATCATAGTTGATCCGGGAAAGAAAATTCCAAAAAAAATAGAAAAAAAAATCAAAAAATTAAAAAACCTCTTTATGGCTTTAGTTTTAGACATAACGGGATGGGATAGGCCGAAACAGAGAGAAAAAAATTTTAGTCTTGAATTCCGTTCATACTTGGTCCCGGGAAGAAAATTGCGAAAAAAATAGCAAAAAAATTCAAAAACCACATTCCGGCATTATTTCTAGCCAAAACGAGATGAGATAGGCTGAGAAAGAGAGAAAAAAATTTTAGTCCCAAATTTCGATCATACTCGACCCTGACTAGAAAATTCAGAGAAAAATAGCAAAAAAATTAAAAAACCTCTTTCTGGCATTATTTCTACCCAAAACGTGATGAGATAATCCGAGAAAGTGAGAAAAAAATTTTAGTCCCGAATTCCAATCATACTCGACCAGAGCAAGAAAATTCCGAAAAAAATAGTAAAAAATTGAAAAACCTCTTTCCGGCCTTATTTTTAGCCAAAACGAGATGAGATAGGCCGAGAAAGAGAGAAAAAATTTTAGTCCCGAATTCCATTCATACTCGACCCTGGCAAGAAAATTCCGAAAAAAATAACAAAAAATTAATAAAACCACTTTCTGGCTTTATTTCTACCCAAAACGTGATGAGATAATCCGAAAAAGCGTGAAAAAAATTTTAGTCCCGACTTCCATTCATACTCGACCAGAGCAAGAAAATTCCGAAAAAAATAGCAAAAAATGAAAAAACCTCTTTCTGGCCTAATTTTTAGCCAAAACGAGATGAGATAGGCCGAGAAAGAGAGAAAAAAATTATAGTCCCAAATTCCGTTCATACTCGACCACGGCAAGAAAATACCGAAAAAAATAGCAACAAAATTAAAAAAAATTAAAAAACCACTCTCCGTCATTATTTATAGCCAAAACGGGATTAGATAGTCCGAGAAAGCGAGAAAAAAATTTTAGTCCCGAACTTTGTTCATACTCGACCTGGGCAAGAAAATTTCTAAAAAAATAGCAAAAAAATTTAAAAGATTAAAAAACCTATTTCCGGCCTTATTTTTAGCCAAAACGGGATATGATAGGCCGAGAAAGAGAGAAAAAAATTTTAGTCCCGAATTCCATTCATACTCGACCTGGGCAAGAAAATTCCGAAAAAAATAGCAAAAAAATACATAAAATTAAAAAACCTCTTTCCGGAATTGTTTTTAGCCAAAACGGGATGAGATAGGCCGCGAAAGAAGAAAAAAAGTTTTAGTCCCGAATTCCGTTCATACTCAAAACCGGGCAAGAAAGTTCCGAAAAAAATAGTAAAAAAATTTAAAAAATTGAGAAACCCCTTTCCGACATTATTTTTAGCCAAAACGGGATTAGGTAGGCTGAGAGAGAGAAAAAAAAATTTTAGTCCTGAATTCCTATCATAGTTGATCCGGGAAAGAAAATTCCAAAAAAAATAGAAAAAAAAATCAAAAAATTAAAAAACCTCTTTATGGCTTTAGTTTTAGACATAACGGGATGGGATAGGCCGAAACAGAGAGAAAAAAATTTTAGTCTTGAATTCCGTTCATACTTGGTCCCGGGAAGAAAATTGCGAAAAAAATAGCAAAAAAATTCAAAAACCACATTCCGGCATTATTTCTAGCCAAAACGAGATGAGATAGGCTGAGAAAGAGAGAAAAAAATTTTAGTCCCAAATTTCGATCATACTCGACCCTGACTAGAAAATTCAGAGAAAAATAGCAAAAAAATTAAAAAACCTCTTTCTGGCATTATTTCTACCCAAAACGTGATGAGATAATCCGAGAAAGTGAGAAAAAAATTTTAGTCCCGAATTCCAATCATACTCGACCAGAGCAAGAAAATTCCGAAAAAAATAGCAAAAAATTGAAAAACCTCTTTCCGGCCTTATTTTTAGCCAAAACGAGATGAGATAGGCCGAGAAAGAGAGAAAAAATTTTAGTCCCGAATTCCATTCATACTCGACCCTGGCAAGAAAATTCCGAAAAAAATAACAAAAAATTAATAAAACCACTTTCTGGCTTTATTTCTACCCAAAACGTGATGAGATAATCCGAAAAAGCGTGAAAAAAATTTTAGTCCCGACTTCCATTCATACTCGACCAGAGCAAGAAAATTCCGAAAAAAATAGCAAAAAATGAAAAAACCTCTTTCTGGCCTAATTTTTAGCCAAAACGAGATGAGATAGGCCGAGAAAGAGAGAAAAAAATTATAGTCCCAAATTCCGTTCATACTCGACCACGGCAAGAAAATACCGAAAAAAATAGCAACAAAATTAAAAAAAATTAAAAACCACTCTCCGTCATTATTTATAGCCAAAACGGGATTAGATAGTCCGAGAAAGCGAGAAAAAAATTTTAGTCCCGAACTTTGTTCATACTCGACCTGGGCAAGAAAATTTCTAAAAAAATAGCAAAAAAATTTAAAAGATTAAAAAACCTATTTCCGGCCTTATTTTTAGCCAAAACGGGATATGATAGGCCGAGAAAGAGAGAAAAAAATTTTAGTCCCGAATTCCATTCATACTCGACCTGGGCAAGAAAATTCCGAAAAAAATAGCAAAAAAATACATAAAATTAAAAAACCTGTTTCCGGAATTGTTTTTAGCCAAAACGGGATGAGATAGGCCGCGAAAGAAGAGAAAAAGTTTTAGTCCCGAATTCCGTTCATACTCAAAACCGGGCAAGAAAGTTCCGAAAAAAATAGTAAAAAAATTTAAAAAATTGAAAAACCCCTTTCCGACATCATTTTTAGCCAAAACGGGATTAGATAGGCTGAGAGAGAGAAAAAAAAAATTTAGTCCTGAATTCCGATCATAGTTGATCCAGGAAAGAAAATTCCAAAAAAATAGAAAAAAAATTAAAAAACCTCTTTACGGCTTTAGTTTTAGACATAACGGGATGAGATAGGCCGAAACAGAGTGAAAAAAATTTTAGTCCTGAATTCTGTTCATACTCGGCCCCGGGAAGAAAATTGCGAAAAAAATAACAAAAAAATAACAAAAAATTAATAAAACCACTTTCTGGCATTATTTCTACCCAAAACGTGATGAGATAATCCGAAAAAGCGAGAAAAAAATTTTAGTCCCGACTTCCATTCATACTCGACCAGAGCAAGAAAATTCCGAAAAAAATAGCAAAAAAATACATAAAATTAAAAAACCTCTTTTCGGAATTGTTTTTAGCCAAAACGGGATGAGATAGGCCGCGAAAGAAGAAAAAAAGTTTTAGTCCCGAATTTCGTTCATACTCAAAACCGGGCAAGAAAGTTCCGAAAAAAATAGTAAAAAAATTTAAAAAATTGAGAAACCCCTTTCCGACATTATTATTAGCCAAAACGGGATTAGGTAGGCTGAGAGAGAGAAAAAAAAATTTTAGTCCTGAATTCCGATCATAGTTGATCCGGGAAAGAAAATTCCAAAAAAAGTAGAAAAAAAAATCAAAAAATTTAAAAACCTCTTTATGGCTTTAGTTTTATACATAACGGGATGGGATAGGCCGAAACAGAGAGAAAAAAATTTTAGTCTTGAATTCCGTTCATACTTGGTCCCGGGAAGAAAATTGCGAAAAAAATAGCAAAAAAATTCAAAAACCACATTCCGGCATTATTTCTAGCCAAAACGAGATGAGATAGGCTGAGAAAGAGAGAAAAAAATTTTAGTCCCAAATTTCGATCATACTCGACCCTGACTAGAAAAGTCAGAGAAAAATAGCAAAAAAATTAAAAAACCTCTTTCTGGCATTATTTCTACCCAAAACGTGATGAGATAATCCGAGAAAGTGAGAAAAAAATTTTAGTCCCGAATTCCAATCATACTCGACCAGAGCAAGAAAATTCCGAAAAAAATAACAAAAAATTAAAAAACCTCTTTCCGGCCTTATTTTTAGCCAAAACGAGATGAGATAGGCCGAGAAAGAGAGAAAAAATTTTAGTCCCGAATTCCATTCATACTCGACCCTAGCAAGAAAATTCCGAAAAAAATAACAAAAAATTAATAAAACCACTTTCTGGCTTTATTTCTACCCAAAACGTGATGAGATAATCCGAAAAAGCGTGAAAAAAATTTTAGTCCCGACTTCCATTCATACTCGACCAGAGCAAGAAAATTCCGAAGAAAATAGCAAAAAATGAAAAAACCTCTTTCCGGCCTAATTTTTAGCCAAAACGAGATGAGATAGGCCGAGAAAGAGAGAAAAAAATTATAGTCCCAAATTCCGTTCATACTCGACCACGGCAAGAAAATACCGAAAAAAATAGCAACAAAATTAAAAAAAATTAAAAAACTACTCTCCGTCATTATTTATAGCCAAAACGGGATTAGATAGTCCGAGAAAGCGAGAAAAAAATTTTAGTCCCGAACTTTGTTCATACTCGACCTGGGCAAGAAAATTTCTAAAAAAATAGCAAAAAAATTTAAAAGATTAAAAAACCTATTTCCGGCCTTATTTTTAGCCAAAACGGGATATGATAGGCCGAGAAAGAGAGAAAAAAATTTTAGTCCCGAATTCCATTCATACTCGACCTGGGCAAGAAAATTCCGAAAAAAATAGCAAAAAAATACATAAAATTAAAAAACCTGTTTCCGGAATTGTTTTTAGCCAAAACGGGATGAGATAGGCCGCGAAAGAAGAAAAAAAGTTTTAGTCCCGAATTCCGTTCATACTCAAAACCGGGCAAGAAAGTTCCGAAAAAAATAGTAAAAAAATTTAAAAAATTGAAAAACCCCTTTCCGACATCATTTTTAGCCAAAACGGGATTAGATAGGCTGAGAGAGAGAAAAAAAAAATTTAGTCCTGAATTCCGATCATAGTTGATCCAGGAAAGAAAATTCCAAAAAAATAGAAAAAAAATTAAAAAACCTCTTTACGGCTTTAGTTTTAGACATAACGGGATGAGATAGGCCGAAACAGAGTGAAAAAAATTTTAGTCCTGAATTCTGTTCATACTCGGCCCCGGGAAGAAAATTGCGAAAAAAATAACAAAAAAATAACAAAAAATTAATAAAACCACTTTCTGGCATTATTTCTACCCAAAACGTGATGAGATAATCCGAAAAAGCGAGAAAAAAATTTTAGTCCCGACTTCCATTCATACTCGACCAGAGCAAGAAAATTCCGAAAAAAATAGCAAAAAAATACATAAAATTAAAAAACCTCTTTTCGGAATTGTTTTTAGCCAAAACGGGATGAGATAGGCCGCGAAAGAAGAAAAAAAGTTTTAGTCCCGAATTTCGTTCATACTCAAAACCGGGCAAGAAAGTTCCGAAAAAAATAGTAAAAAAATTTAAAAAATTGAGAAACCCCTTTCCGACATTATTATTAGCCAAAACGGGATTAGGTAGGCTGAGAGAGAGAAAAAAAAATTTTAGTCCTGAATTCCGATCATAGTTGATCCGGGAAAGAAAATTCCAAAAAAAGTAGAAAAAAAAATCAAAAAATTTAAAAACCTCTTTATGGCTTTAGTTTTATACATAACGGGATGGGATAGGCCGAAACAGAGAGAAAAAAATTTTAGTCTTGAATTCCGTTCATACTTGGTCCCGGGAAGAAAATTGCGAAAAAAATAGCAAAAAAATTCAAAAACCACATTCCGGCATTATTTCTAGCCAAAACGAGATGAGATAGGCTGAGAAAGAGAGAAAAAAATTTTAGTCCCAAATTTCGATCATACTCGACCCTGACTAGAAAAGTCAGAGAAAAATAGCAAAAAAATTAAAAAACCTCTTTCTGGCATTATTTCTACCCAAAACGTGATGAGATAATCCGAGAAAGTGAGAAAAAAATTTTAGTCCCGAATTCCAATCATACTCGACCAGAGCAAGAAAATTCCGAAAAAAATAACAAAAAATTAAAAAACCTCTTTCCGGCCTTATTTTTAGCCAAAACGAGATGAGATAGGCCGAGAAAGAGAGAAAAAATTTTAGTCCCGAATTCCATTCATACTCGACCCTAGCAAGAAAATTCCGAAAAAAATAACAAAAAATTAATAAAACCACTTTCTGGCTTTATTTCTACCCAAAACGTGATGAGATAATCCGAAAAAGCGTGAAAAAAATTTTAGTCCCGACTTCCATTCATACTCGACCAGAGCAAGAAAATTCCGAAGAAAATAGCAAAAAATGAAAAAACCTCTTTCCGGCCTAATTTTTAGCCAAAACGAGATGAGATAGGCCGAGAAAGAGAGAAAAAAATTATAGTCCCAAATTCCGTTCATACTCGACCACGGCAAGAAAATACCGAAAAAAATAGCAACAAAATTAAAAAAAATTAAAAAACCACTCTCCGTCATTATTTATAGCCAAAACGGGATTAGATAGTCCGAGAAAGCGAGAAAAAAATTTTAGTCCCGAACTTTGTTCATACTCGACCTGGGCAAGAAAATTTCTAAAAAAATAGCAAAAAAATTTAAAAGATTAAAAAACCTATTTCCGGCCTTATTTTTAGCCAAAACGGGATATGATAGGCCGAGAAAGAGAGAAAAAAATTTTAGTCCCGAATTCCATTCATACTCGACCTGGGCAAGAAAATTCCGAAAAAAATAGCAAAAAAATACATAAAATTAAAAAACCTGTTTCCGGAATTGTTTTTAGCCAAAACGGGATGAGATAGGCCGCGAAAGAAGAAAAAAAGTTTTAGTCCCGAATTCCGTTCATACTCAAAACCGGGCAAGAAAGTTCCGAAAAAAATAGTAAAAAAATTTAAAAAATTGAAAAACCCCTTTCCGACATCATTTTTAGCCAAAACGGGATTAGATAGGCTGAGAGAGAGAAAAAAAAAATTTAGTCCTGAATTCCGATCATAGTTGATCCAGGAAAGAAAATTCCAAAAAAATAGAAAAAAAATTAAAAAACCTCTTTACGGCTTTAGTTTTAGACATAACGGGATGAGATAGGCCGAAACAGAGTGAAAAAAATTTTAGTCCTGAATTCTGTTCATACTCGGCCCCGGGAAGAAAATTGCGAAAAAAATAACAAAAAAATAACAAAAAATTAATAAAACCACTTTCTGGCATTATTTCTACCCAAAACGTGATGAGATAATCCGAAAAAGCGAGAAAAAAATTTTAGTCCCGACTTCCATTCATACTCGACCAGAGCAAGAAAATTCCGAAAAAAATAGCAAAAAAATACATAAAATTAAAAAACCTCTTTTCGGAATTGTTTTTAGCCAAAACGGGATGAGATAGGCCGCGAAAGAAGAAAAAAAGTTTTAGTCCCGAATTTCGTTCATACTCAAAACCGGGCAAGAAAGTTCCGAAAAAAATAGTAAAAAAATTTAAAAAATTGAGAAACCCCTTTCCGACATTATTATTAGCCAAAACGGGATTAGGTAGGCTGAGAGAGAGAAAAAAAAATTTTAGTCCTGAATTCCGATCATAGTTGATCCGGGAAAGAAAATTCCAAAAAAAGTAGAAAAAAAAATCAAAAAATTTAAAAACCTCTTTATGGCTTTAGTTTTATACATAACGGGATGGGATAGGCCGAAACAGAGAGAAAAAAATTTTAGTCTTGAATTCCGTTCATACTTGGTCCCGGGAAGAAAATTGCGAAAAAAATAGCAAAAAAATTCAAAAACCACATTCCGGCATTATTTCTAGCCAAAACGAGATGAGATAGGCTGAGAAAGAGAGAAAAAAATTTTAGTCCCAAATTTCGATCATACTCGACCCTGACTAGAAAAGTCAGAGAAAAATAGCAAAAAAATTAAAAAACCTCTTTCTGGCATTATTTCTACCCAAAACGTGATGAGATAATCCGAGAAAGTGAGAAAAAAATTTTAGTCCCGAATTCCAATCATACTCGACCAGAGCAAGAAAATTCCGAAAAAAATAACAAAAAATTAAAAAACCTCTTTCCGGCCTTATTTTTAGCCAAAACGAGATGAGATAGGCCGAGAAAGAGAGAAAAAATTTTAGTCCCGAATTCCATTCATACTCGACCCTAGCAAGAAAATTCCGAAAAAAATAACAAAAAATTAATAAAACCACTTTCTGGCTTTATTTCTACCCAAAACGTGATGAGATAATCCGAAAAAGCGTGAAAAAAATTTTAGTCCCGACTTCCATTCATACTCGACCAGAGCAAGAAAATTCCGAAGAAAATAGCAAAAAATGAAAAAACCTCTTTCCGGCCTAATTTTTAGCCAAAACGAGATGAGATAGGCCGAGAAAGAGAGAAAAAAATTATAGTCCCAAATTCCGTTCATACTCGACCACGGCAAGAAAATACCGAAAAAAATAGCAACAAAATTAAAAAAAATTAAAAAACCACTCTCCGTCATTATTTATAGCCAAAACGGGATTAGATAGTCCGAGAAAGCGAGAAAAAAATTTTAGTCCCGAACTTTGTTCATACTCGACCTGGGCAAGAAAATTTCTAAAAAAATAGCAAAAAAATTTAAAAGATTAAAAAACCTATTTCCGGCCTTATTTTTAGCCAAAACGGGATATGATAGGCCGAGAAAGAGAGAAAAAAATTTTAGTCCCGAATTCCATTCATACTCAACCTGGGCAAGAAAATTCCGAAAAAAATAGCAAAAAAATACATAAAATTAAAAAACCTCTTTCCGGAATTGTTTTTAGCCAAAACGGGATGAGATAGGCCGCGAAAGAAGAAAAAAAGTTTTAGTCCCGAATTTCGTTCATACTCAAAACCGGGCAAGAAAGTTCCGAAAAAAATAGTAAAAAAATTTAAAAAATTGAGAAACCCCTTTCCGACATTATTTTTAGCCAAAACGGGATTAGGTAGGCTGAGAGAGAGAAAAAAAAATTTTAGTCCTGAATTCCGATCATAGTTGATCCGGGAAAGAAAATTCCAAAAAAAGTAGAAAAAAAAATCAAAAAATTTAAAAACCTCTTTATGGCTTTAGTTTTATACATAACGGGATGGGATAGGCCGAAACAGAGAGAAAAAAATTTTAGTCTTGAATTCCGTTCATACTTGGTCCCGGGAAGAAAATTGCGAAAAAAATAGCAAAAAAATTCAAAAACCACATTCCGGCATTATTTCTAGCCAAAACGAGATGAGATAGGCTGAGAAAGAGAGAAAAAAATTTTAGTCCCAAATTTCGATCATACTCGACCCTGACTAGAAAAGTCAGAGAAAAATAGCAAAAAAATTAAAAAACCTCTTTCTGGCATTATTTCTACCCAAAACGTGATGAGATAATCCGAGAAAGTGAGAAAAAAATTTTAGTCCCGAATTCCAATCATACTCGACCAGAGCAAGAAAATTCCGAAAAAAATAACAAAAAATTAAAAAACCTCTTTCCGGCCTTATTTTTAGCCAAAACGAGATGAGATAGGCCGAGAAAGAGAGAAAAAATTTTAGTCCCGAATTCCATTCATACTCGACCCTAGCAAGAAAATTCCGAAAAAAATAACAAAAAATTAATAAAACCACTTTCTGGCTTTATTTCTACCCAAAACGTGATGAGATAATCCGAAAAAGCGTGAAAAAAATTTTAGTCCCGACTTCCATTCATACTCGACCAGAGCAAGAAAATTCCGAAGAAAATAGCAAAAAATGAAAAAACCTCTTTCCGGCCTAATTTTTAGCCAAAACGAGATGAGATAGGCCGAGAAAGAGAGAAAAAAATTATAGTCCCAAATTCCGTTCATACTCGACCACGGCAAGAAAATACCGAAAAAAATAGCAACAAAATTAAAAAAAATTAAAAAACCACTCTCCGTCATTATTTATAGCCAAAACGGGATTAGATAGTCCGAGAAAGCGAGAAAAAAATTTTAGTCCCGAACTTTGTTCATACTCGACCTGGGCAAGAAAATTTCTAAAAAAATAGCAAAAAAATTTAAAAGATTAAAAAACCTATTTCCGGCCTTATTTTTAGCCAAAACGGGATATGATAGGCCGAGAAAGAGAGAAAAAAATTTTAGTCCCGAATTCCATTCATACTCAACCTGGGCAAGAAAATTCCGAAAAAAATAGCAAAAAAATACATAAAATTAAAAAACCTCTTTCCGGAATTGTTTTTAGCCAAAACGGGATGAGATAGGCCGCGAAAGAAGAAAAAAAGTTTTAGTCCCGAATTTCGTTCATACTCAAAACCGGGCAAGAAAGTTCCGAAAAAAATAGTAAAAAAATTTAAAAAATTGAGAAACCCCTTTCCGACATTATTTTTAGCCAAAACGGGATTAGGTAGGCTGAGAGAGAGAAAAAAAAATTTTAGTCCTGAATTCCGATCATAGTTGATCCGGGAAAGAAAATTCCAAAAAAAGTAGAAAAAAAAATCAAAAAATTTAAAAACCTCTTTATGGCTTTAGTTTTATACATAACGGGATGGGATAGGCCGAAACAGAGAGAAAAAAATTTTAGTCTTGAATTCCGTTCATACTTGGTCCCGGGAAGAAAATTGCGAAAAAAATAGCAAAAAAATTCAAAAACCACATTCCGGCATTATTTCTAGCCAAAACGAGATGAGATAGGCTGAGAAAGAGAGAAAAAAATTTTAGTCCCAAATTTCGATCATACTCGACCCTGACTAGAAAAGTCAGAGAAAAATAGCAAAAAAATTAAAAAACCTCTTTCTGGCATTATTTCTACCCAAAACGTGATGAGATAATCCGAGAAAGTGAGAAAAAAATTTTAGTCCCGAATTCCAATCATACTCGACCAGAGCAAGAAAATTCCGAAAAAAATAACAAAAAATTAAAAAACCTCTTTCCGGCCTTATTTTTAGCCAAAACGAGATGAGATAGGCCGAGAAAGAGAGAAAAAATTTTAGTCCCGAATTCCATTCATACTCGACCCTAGCAAGAAAATTCCGAAAAAAATAACAAAAAATTAATAAAACCACTTTCTGGCTTTATTTCTACCCAAAACGTGATGAGATAATCCGAAAAAGCGTGAAAAAAATTTTAGTCCCGACTTCCATTCATACTCGACCAGAGCAAGAAAATTCCGAAGAAAATAGCAAAAAATGAAAAAACCTCTTTCCGGCCTAATTTTTAGCCAAAACGAGATGAGATAGGCCGAGAAAGAGAGAAAAAAATTATAGTCCCAAATTCCGTTCATACTCGACCACGGCAAGAAAATACCGAAAAAAATAGCAACAAAATTAAAAAAAATTAAAAAACCACTCTCCGTCATTATTTATAGCCAAAACGGGATTAGATAGTCCGAGAAAGCGAGAAAAAAATTTTAGTCCCGAACTTTGTTCATACTCGACCTGGGCAAGAAAATTTCTAAAAAAATAGCAAAAAAATTTAAAAGATTAAAAAACCTATTTCCGGCCTTATTTTTAGCCAAAACGGGATATGATAGGCCGAGAAAGAGAGAAAAAAATTTTAGTCCCGAATTCCATTCATACTCAACCTGGGCAAGAAAATTCCGAAAAAAATAGCAAAAAAATACATAAAATTAAAAAACCTCTTTCCGGAATTGTTTTTAGCCAAAACGGGATGAGATAGGCCGCGAAAGAAGAAAAAAAGTTTTAGTCCCGAATTTCGTTCATACTCAAAACCGGGCAAGAAAGTTCCGAAAAAAATAGTAAAAAAATTTAAAAAATTGAGAAACCCCTTTCCGACATTATTTTTAGCCAAAACGGGATTAGGTAGGCTGAGAGAGAGAAAAAAAAATTTTAGTCCTGAATTCCGATCATAGTTGATCCGGGAAAGAAAATTCCAAAAAAAGTAGAAAAAAAAATCAAAAAATTTAAAAACCTCTTTATGGCTTTAGTTTTATACATAACGGGATGGGATAGGCCGAAACAGAGAGAAAAAAATTTTAGTCTTGAATTCCGTTCATACTTGGTCCCGGGAAGAAAATTGCGAAAAAAATAGCAAAAAAATTCAAAAACCACATTCCGGCATTATTTCTAGCCAAAACGAGATGAGATAGGCTGAGAAAGAGAGAAAAAAATTTTAGTCCCAAATTTCGATCATACTCGACCCTGACTAGAAAAGTCAGAGAAAAATAGCAAAAAAATTAAAAAACCTCTTTCTGGCATTATTTCTACCCAAAACGTGATGAGATAATCCGAGAAAGTGAGAAAAAAATTTTAGTCCCGAATTCCAATCATACTCGACCAGAGCAAGAAAATTCCGAAAAAAATAACAAAAAATTAAAAAACCTCTTTCCGGCCTTATTTTTAGCCAAAACGAGATGAGATAGGCCGAGAAAGAGAGAAAAAATTTTAGTCCCGAATTCCATTCATACTCGACCCTAGCAAGAAAATTCCGAAAAAAATAACAAAAAATTAATAAAACCACTTTCTGGCTTTATTTCTACCCAAAACGTGATGAGATAATCCGAAAAAGCGTGAAAAAAATTTTAGTCCCGACTTCCATTCATACTCGACCAGAGCAAGAAAATTCCGAAGAAAATAGCAAAAAATGAAAAAACCTCTTTCCGGCCTAATTTTTAGCCAAAACGAGATGAGATAGGCCGAGAAAGAGAGAAAAAAATTATAGTCCCAAATTCCGTTCATACTCGACCACGGCAAGAAAATACCGAAAAAAATAGCAACAAAATTAAAAAAAATTAAAAAACCACTCTCCGTCATTATTTATAGCCAAAACGGGATTAGATAGTCCGAGAAAGCGAGAAAAAAATTTTAGTCCCGAACTTTGTTCATACTCGACCTGGGCAAGAAAATTTCTAAAAAAATAGCAAAAAAATTTAAAAGATTAAAAAACCTATTTCCGGCCTTATTTTTAGCCAAAACGGGATATGATAGGCCGAGAAAGAGAGAAAAAAATTTTAGTCCCGAATTCCATTCATACTCAACCTGGGCAAGAAAATTCTGAAAAAAAATAGCAAAAAAATACATAAAATTAAAAAACCTCTTTCCGGAATTGTTTTTAGCCAAAACGGGATGAGATAGGCCGCGAAAGAAGAAAAAAAGTTTTAGTCCCGAATTCCGTTCATACTAAAAACCGGGCAAGAAAGTTCCGAAAAAAATAGTAAAAAAATTTAAAAAATTGAAAAACCCCTTTCCGACATCATTTTTAGCCAAAACTCCATAGGCTGAGAGAGAGAAAAAAAAAATTTAGTCCTGAATTCCGATCATAGTTGATCCAGGAAAGAAAATTCCAAAAAAATAGAAAAAAAATTAAAAAACCTCTTTACGGCTTTAGTTTTAGACATAACGGGATGAGATAGGCCGAAACAGAGTGAAAAAAATTTTAGTCCTGAATTCTGTTCATACTCGGCCCCGGGAAGAAAATTGCGAAAAAAATAACAAAAAAATAACAAAAAATTAATAAAACCACTTTCTGGCATTATTTCTACCCAAAACGTGATGAGATAATCCGAAAAAGCGAGAAAAAAATTTTAGTCCCGACTTCCATTCATACTCGACCAGAGCAAGAAAATTCCGAAAAAAATAGCAAAAAAATATATAAAATTAAAAAACCTCTTTTCGGAATTGTTTTTAGCCAAAACGGGATGAGATAGGCCGCGAAAGAAGAAAAAAAGTTTTAGTCCCGAATTTCGTTCATACTCAAAACCGGGCAAGAAAGTTCCGAAAAAAATAGTAAAAAAATTTAAAAAATTGAGAAACCCCTTTCCGACATTATTTTTAGCCAAAACGGGATTAGGTAGGCTGAGAGAGAGAAAAAAAAATTTTAGTCCTGAATTCCGATCATAGTTGATCCGGGAAAGAAAATTCCAAAAAAAATAGAAAAAAAAATCAAAAAATTAAAAAACCTCTTTATGGCTTTAGTTTTATACATAACGGGATGGGATAGGCCGAAACAGAGAGAAAAAAATTTTAGTCTTGAATTCCGTTCATACTTGGTCCCGGGAAGAAAATTGCGAAAAAAATAGCAAAAAAATTCAAAAACCACATTCCGGCATTATTTCTAGCCAAAACGAGATGAGATAGGCTGAGAAAGAGAAAAAAAAATTTTAGTCCCAAATTTCGATCATACTCGACCCTGACTAGAAAATTCAGAGAAAAATAGCAAAAAAATTAAAAAACCTCTTTCTGGCATTATTTCTACCCAAAACGTGATGAGATAATCCGAGAAAGTAAGAAAAAAATTTTAGTCCCGAATTCCAATCATACTCGACCAGAGGAAGAAAATTCCGAAAAAAATAGCAAAAAATTAAAAAACCTCTTCCCGGCCTTATTTTTAGCCAAAACGAGATGAGATAGGCCGAGAAAGAGAGAAAAAATTTTAGTCCCGAATTCCATTCATACTCGACCCTGGCAAGAAAATTCCGAAAAAAATAACAAAAAATTAATAAAACCACTTTCTGGCTTTATTTCTACCCAAAACGTGATGAGATAATCCGAAAAAGCGTGAAAAAAATTTTAGTCCCGACTTCCATTCATACTCGACCAGAGCAAGAAAATTCCGAAAAAAATAGCAAAAAATGAAAAAACCTCTTTCCGGCCTAATTTTTAGCCAAAACGAGATGAGATAGGCCGAGAAAGAGAGAAAAAAATTATAGTCCCAAATTCCGTTCATACTCGACCACGGCAAGAAAATTCCGAAAAAAATAGCAACAAAATTGAAAAAAATTAAAAAACCACTCTCCGTCATTATTTATAGCCAAAACGGGATTAGATAGTCCGAGAAAGCGAGAAAAAAATTTTAGTCCCGAACTTTGTTCATACTCGACCTGGGCAAGAAAATTTCTAAAAAAATAGCAAAAAAATTTAAAAGATTAAAAAACCTATTTCCGGCCTTATTTTTAGCCAAAACGGGATATGATAGGCCGAGAAAGAGAGAAAAAAATTTTAGTCCCGAATTCCATTCATACTCAACCTGGGCAAGAAAATTCTGAAAAAAATAGCAAAAAAATACATAAAATTAAAAAACCTCTTTCCGGAATTGTTTTTAGCCAAAACGGGATGAGATAGGCCGCGAAAGAAGAAAAAAAGTTTTAGTCCCGAATTCCGTTCATACTAAAAACCGGGCAAGAAAGTTCCGAAAAAAATAGTAAAAAAATTTAAAAAATTGAAAAACCCCTTTCCGACATCATTTTTAGCCAAAACGGGATTAGATAGGCTGAGAGAGAGAAAAAAAAAATTTAGTCCTGAATTCCGATCATAGTTGATCCAGGAAAGAAAATTCCAAAAAAATAGAAAAAAAATTAAAAAACCTCTTTACGGCTTTAGTTTTAGACATAACGGGATGAGATAGGCCGAAACAGAGTGAAAAAATTTTTAGTCCTGAATTCTGTTCATACTCGGCCCCGGGAAGAAAATTGCGAAAAAAATAACAAAAAAATAACAAAAAATTAATAAAACCACTTTCTGGCATTATTTCTACCCAAAACGTGATGAGATAATCCGAAAAAGCGAGAAAAAAATTTTAGTCCCGACTTCCATTCATACTCGACCAGAGCAAGAAAATTCCGAAAAAAATAGCAAAAAAATACATAAAATTAAAAAACCTCTTTTCGGAATTGTTTTTAGCCAAAACGGGATGAGATAGGCCGCGAAAGAAGAAAAAAAGTTTTAGTCCCGAATTTCGTTCATACTCAAAACCGGGCAAGAAAGTTCCGAAAAAAATAGTAAAAAAATTTAAAAAATTGAGAAACCCCTTTCCGACATTATTTTTAGCCAAAACGGGATTAGGTAGGCTGAGAGAGAGAAAAAAAAATTTTAGTCCTGAATTCCGATCATAGTTGATCCGGGAAAGAAAATTCCAAAAAAAATAGAAAAAAAAATCAAAAAATTTAAAAACCTCTTTATGGCTTTAGTTTTATACATAACGGGATGGGATAGGCCGAAACAGAGAGAAAAAAATTTTAGTCTTGAATTCCGTTCATACTTGGTCCCGGGAAGAAAATTGCGAAAAAAATAGCAAAAAAAATTCAAAAACCACATTCCGGCATTATTTCTAGCCAAAACGAGATGAGATAGGCTGAGAAAGAGAGAAAAAAATTTTAGTCCCAAATTTCGATCATACTCGACCCTGACTAGAAAAGTCAGAGAAAAATAGCAAAAAAATTAAAAAACCTCTTTCTGGCATTATTTCTACCCAAAACGTGATGAGATAATCCGAGAAAGTGAGAAAAAAATTTTAGTCCCGAATTCCAATCATACTCGACCAGAGCAAGAAAATTCCGAAAAAAATAACAAAAAATTAAAAAACCTCTTTCCGGCCTTATTTTTAGCCAAAACGAGATGAGATAGGCCGAGAAAGAGAGAAAAAATTTTAGTCCCGAATTCCATTCAAACTCGACCCTCGCAAGAAAATTCCGAAAAAAATAACAAAAAATTAATAAAACCACTTTCTGGCTTTATTTCTACCCAAAACGTGATGAGATAATCCGAAAAAGCGTGAAAAAAATTTTAGTCCCGACTTCCATTCATACTCGACCAGAGCAAGAAAATTCCGAAGAAAATAGCAAAAAATGAAAAAACCTCTTTCCGGCCTAATTTTTAGCCAAAACGAGATGAGATAGGCCGAGAAAGAGAGAAAAAAATTATAGTCCCAAATTCCGTTCATACTCGACCACGGCAAGAAAATACCGAAAAAAATAGCAACAAAATTAAAAAAAATTAAAAAACCACTCTCCGTCATTATTTATAGCCAAAACGGGATTAGATAGTCCGAGAAAGCGAGAAAAAAATTTTAGTCCCGAACTTTGTTCATACTCGACCTGGGCAAGAAAATTTCTAAAAAAATAGCAAAAAAATTTAAAAGATTAAAAAACCTATTTCCGGCCTTATTTTTAGCCAAAACGGGATATGATAGGCCGAGAAAGAGAGAAAAAAATTTTAGTCCCGAATTCCATTCATACTCAACCTGGGCAAGAAAATTCCGAAAAAAATAGCAAAAAAATACATAAAATTAAAAAACCTCTTTCCGGAATTGTTTTTAGCCAAAACGGGATGAGATAGGCCGCGAAAGAAGAAAAAAAGTTTTAGTCCCGAATTCCGTTCATACTAAAAACCGGGCAAGAAAGTTCCGAAAAAAATAGTAAAAAAATTTAAAAAATTGAAAAACCCCTTTCCGACATCATTTTTAGCCAAAACGGGATTAGATAGGCTGAGAGAGAGAAAAAAAAAATTTAGTCCTGAATTCCGATCATAGTTGATCCAGGAAAGAAAATTCCAAAAAAATAGAAAAAAAATTAAAAAACCTCTTTACGGCTTTAGTTTTAGACATAACGGGATGAGATAGGCCGAAACAGAGTGAAAAAAATTTTAGTCCTGAATTCTGTTCATACTCGGCCCCGGGAAGAAAATTGCGAAAAAAATAACAAAAAAATAACAAAAAATTAATAAAACCACTTTCTGGCATTATTTCTACCCAAAACGTGATGAGATAATCCGAAAAAGCGAGAAAAAAATTTTAGTCCCGACTTCCATTCATACTCGACCAGAGCAAGAAAATTCCGAAAAAAATAGCAAAAAAATACATAAAATTAAAAAACCTCTTTTCGGAATTGTTTTTAGCCAAAACGGGATGAGATAGGCCGCGAAAGAAGAAAAAAAGTTTTAGTCCCGAATTTCGTTCATACTCAAAACCGGGCAAGAAAGTTCCGAAAAAAATAGTAAAAAAATTTAAAAAATTGAGAAACCCCTTTCCGACATTATTTTTAGCCAAAACGGGATTAGGTAGGCTGAGAGAGAGAAAAAAAAATTTTAGTCCTGAATTCCGATCATAGTTGATCCGGGAAAGAAAATTCCAAAAAAAATAGAAAAAAAAATCAAAAAATTAAAAAACCTCTTTATGGCTTTAGTTTTAGACATAACGGGATGGGATAGGCCGAAACAGAGAGAAAAAAATTTTAGTCTTGAATTCCGTTCATACTTGGTCTCGGGAAGAAAATTGCGAAAAAAATAGCAAAAAAATTCAAAAACCACATTCCGGCATTATTTCTAGCCAAAACGAGATGAGATAGGCTGAGAAAGAGAGAAAAAAATTTTAGTCCCAAATTTCGATCATACTCGACCCTGACTAGAAAATTCAGAGAAAAATAGCAAAAAAATTAAAAAACCTCTTTCTGGCATTATTTCTACCCAAAACGTGATGAGATAATCCGAGAAAGTGAGAAAAAAAATTTAGTCCCGAATTCCAATCATACTCGACCAGAGCAAGAAAATTCCGAAAAAAATAACAAAAAATTAATAAAACCACTTTCTGGCTTTATTTCTACCCAAAACGTGATGAGATAATCCGAAAAAGCGTGAAAAAAATTTTAGTCCCGACTTCCATTCATACTCGACCAGAGCAAGAAAATTCCGAAAAAAATAGCAAAAAATGAAAAAACCTCTTTCCGGCCTAATTTTTAGCCAAAACGAGATGAGATAGGCCGAGAAAGAGAGAAAAAAATTATAGTCCCAAATTCCGTTCATACTCGACCACGGCAAGAAAATTCCGAAAAAAATAGCAACAAAATTAAAAAAAATTAAAAAACCACTCTCCGTCATTATTTATAGCCAAAACGGGATTAGATAGTCCGAGAAAGCGAGAAAAAAATTTTAGTCCCGAACTTTGTTCATACTCGACCTGGGCAAGAAAATTTCTAAAAAAAATAGCAAAAAAATTTAAAAGACTAAAAAACCTATTTCCGGCCTTATTTTTAGCCAAAACGGGATATGATAGGCCGAGAAAGAGAGAAAAAAATTTTAGTCCCGAATTCCATTCATACTCAACCTGGGCAAGAAAATTCCGAAAAAAATAGCAAAAAAATACATAAAATTAAAAAACCTCTTTCCGGAATTGTTTTTAGCCAAAACGGGATGAGATAGGCCGCGAAAGAAGAAAAAAAGTTTTAGTCCCGAATTCCGTTCATACTCAAAACCGGGCAAGAAAGTTCCGAAAAAAATAGTAAAAAAATTTAAAAAATTGAAAAACCCCTTTCCGACATCATTTTTAGCCAAAACGGGATTAGATAGGCTGAGAGAGAGAAAAAAAAATTTAGTCCTGAATTCCGATCATAGTTGATCCAGGAAAGAAAATTCCAAAAAAATAGAAAAAAAATTAAAAAACCTCTTTACGGCTTTAGTTTTAGACATAACGGGATGAGATATGCCGAAACAGAGTGAAAAAAATTTTAGTCCTGAATTCTGTTCATACTCGGCCCCGGGAAGAAAATTGCAAAAAAAATAACAAAAAAATAACAAAAAATTAATAAAACCAATTTCTGGCATTATTTCTACCCAAAACGTGATGAGATAATCCGAAAAAGCGAGAAAAAAATTTTAGTCCCAACTTCCATTCATACTCGACCAGAGCAAGAAAATTCCGAAAAAAATAGCAAAAAAATACATAAAATTAAAAAACCTCTTTTCGGAATTGTTTTTAGCCAAAACGGGATGAGATAGGCCGCGAAAGAAGAAAAAAAGTTTTAGTCCCGAATTTCGTTCATACTCAAAACCGGGCAAGAAAGTTCCGAAAAAAATAGTAAAAAAATTTAAAAAATTGAGAAACCCCTTTCCGACATTATTTTTAGCCAAAACGGGATTAGGTAGGCTGAGAGAGAGAAAAAAAAATTTTAGTCCTGAATTCCGATCATAGTTGATCCGGGAAAGAAAATTCCAAAAAAAATAGAAAAAAAAATCAAAAAATTAAAAAACCTCTTTATGGCTTTAGTTTTATACATAACGGGATGGGATAGGCCGAAACAGAGAGAAAAAAATTTTAGTCTTGAATTCCGTTCATACTTGGTCCCGGGAAGAAAATTGCGAAAAAAATAGCAAAAAAATTCAAAAACCACATTCCGGCATTATTTCTAGCCAAAACGAGATGAGATAGGCTGAGAAAGAGAGAAAAAAATTTTAGTCCCAAATTTCGATCATACTCGACCCTGACTAGAAAATTAAGAGAAAAATAGCAAAAAAATTAAAAAACCTCTTTCTGGCATTATTTCTACCCAAAACGTGATGAGATAATCCGAGAAAGTGAGAAAAAAATTTTAGTCCCGAATTGCAATCATACTCGACCAGAGCAAGAAAATTCCGAAAAAAATAGCAAAAAATTAAAAAACCTCTTTCCGGCCTTATTTTTAGCCAAAACGAGATGAGATAGGCCGAGAAAGAGAGAAAAAATTTTAGTCCCGAATTCCATTCATACTCGACCCTGGCAAGAAAATTCCGAAAAAAATAACAAAAAATTAATAAAACCACTTTCTGGCTTTATTTCTACCCAAAACGTGATGAGATAATCCGAAAAAGCGTGAAAAAAATTTTAGTCCCGACTTCCATTCATACTCGACCAGAGCAAGAAAATTCCGAAAAAAATAGCAAAAAATGAAAAAACCTCTTTCCGGCCTAATTTTTAGCCAAAACGAGATGAGATAGGCCGAGAAAGAGAGAAAAAAATTATAGTCCCAAATTCCGTTCATACTCGACCACGGCAAGAAAATTCCGAAAAAAATAGCAACAAAATTAAAAAAAATTAAAAAACCACTCTCCGTCATTATTTATAGCCAAAACGGGATTAGATAGTCCGAGAAAGCGAGAAAAAAATTTTAGTCCCGAACTTTGTTCATACTCGACCTGGGCAAGAAAATTTCTAAAAAAAATAGCAAAAAAATTTAAAAGATTAAAAAACCTATTTCCGGCCTTATTTTTAGCCAAAACGGGATATGATAGGCCGAGAAAGAGAGAAAAAAATTTTAGTCCCGAATTCCATTCATACTCAACCTGGGCAAGAAAATTCCGAAAAAAATAGCAAAAAAATACATAAAATTAAAAAACCTCTTTCCGGAATTGTTTTTAGCCAAAACGGGATGAGATAGGCCGCGAAAGAAGAAAAAAAGTTTTAGTCCCGAATTCCGTTCATACTCAAAACCGGGCAAGAAAGTTCCGAAAAAAATAGTAAAAAAATTTAAAAAATTGAAAAACCCCTTTCCGACATCATTTTTAGCCAAAACGGGATTAGATAGGCTGAGAGAGAGAAAAAAAAAATTTAGTCCCGAATTCCGATCATAGTTGATCCAGGAAAGAAAATTCCAAAAAAATAGAAAAAAAATTAAAAAACCTCTTTACGGCTTTAGTTTTAGACATAACGGGATGAGATAGGCCGAAACAGAGTGAAAAAAATTTTAGTCATGAATTCTGTTCATACTCGGCCCCGGGAAGAAAATTGCGAAAAAAAATAACAAAAAAATAACAAAAAATTAATAAAACCACTTTCTGGCATTATTTCTACCCAAAACGTGATGAGATAATCCGAAAAAGCGAGAAAAAAATTTTAGTCCCGACTTCCATTCATACTCGACCAGAGCAAGAAAATTCCGAAAAGAATAGCAAAAAAATACATAAAATTAAAAAACCTCTTTTCGGAATTGTTTTTAGCCAAAACGGGATGAGATAGGCCGCGAAAGAAGAAAAAAAGTTTTAGTCCCGAATTTCGTTCATACTCAAAACCGGGCAAGAAAGTTCCGAAAAAAATAGTAAAAAAATTTAAAAAATTGAGAAACCCCTTTCCGACATTATTTTTAGCCAAAACGGGATTAGGTAGGCTGAGAGAGAGAAAAAAAAATTTTAGTCCTGAATTCCGATCATGGTTGATCCGGGAAAGAAAATTCCAAAAAAAATAGAAAAAAAAATCAAAAAATTAAAAAACCTCTTTATGGCTTTAGTTTTAGACATAACGGGATGGGATAGGCCGAAACAGAGAGAAAAAAATTTTAGTCTTGAATTCCGTTCATACTTGGTCCCGGGAAGAAAATTGCGAAAAAAATAGCAAAAAAATTCAAAAACCACATTCCGGCATTATTTCTAGCCAAAACGAGATGAGATAGGCTGAGAAAGAGAGAAAAAAATTTTAGTCCCAAATTTCGATCATACTCGACCCTGACTAGAAAATTCAGAGAAAAATAGCAAAAAAATTAAAAAACCTCTTTCTGGCATTATTTCTACCCAAAACGTGATGAGATAATCCGAGAAAGTGAGAAAAAAATTTTAGTCCCGAATTCCAATCATACTCGACCAGAGCAAGAAAATTCCGAAAAAAATAGCAAAAAATTAAAAAACCTCTTTCCGGCCTTATTTTTAGCCAAAACGAGATGAGATAGGCCGAGAAAGAGAGAAAAAATTTTAGTCCCGAATTCCATTCATACTCGACCCTGGCAAGAAAATTCCGAAAAAAATAACAAAAAATTAATAAAACCACTTTCTGGCTTTATTTCTACCCAAAACGTGATGAGATAATCCGAAAAAGCGTGAAAAAAATTTTAGTCCCGACTTCCATTCATACTCGACCAGAGCAAGAAAATTCCGAAAAAAATAGCAAAAAATGAAAAAACCTCTTTCGGGCCTAATTTTTAGCCAAAACGAGATGAGATAGGCCGAGAAAGAGAGAAAAAAATTATAGTCCCAAATTCCGTTCATACTCGACCACGGCAAGAAAATACCGAAAAAAATAGCAACAAAATTAAAAAAAATTAAAAAACCACTCTCCGTCATTATTTATAGCCAAAACGGGATTAGATAGTCCGAGAAAGCGAGAAAAAAATTTTAGTCCCGAACTTTGTTCATACTCGACCTGGGCAAGAAAATTTCTAAAAAAATAGCAAAAAAATTTAAAAGATTAAAAAACCTATTTCCGGCCTTATTTTTAGCCAAAACGGGATATGATAGGCCGAGAAAGAGAGAAAAAAATTTTAGTCCCGAATTCCATTCATACTCGACCTGGGCAAGAAAATTCCGAAAAAAATAGCAAAAAAATACATAAAATTAAAAAACCTCTTTCCGGAATTGTTTTTAGCCAAAACGGGATGAGATAGGCCGCGAAAGAAGAAAAAAAGTTTTAGTCCCGAATTTCGTTCATACTCAAAACCGGGCAAGAAAGTTCCGAAAAAAATAGTAAAAAAATTTAAAAAATTGAGAAACCCCTTTCCGACATTATTTTTAGCCAAAACGGGATTAGGTAGGCTGAGAGAGAGAAAAAAAAATTTTAGTCCTGAATTCCGATCATAGTTGATCCGGGAAAGAAAATTCCAAAAAAAATAGAAAAAAAAATCAAAAAATTAAAAAACCTCTTTATGGCTTTAGTTTTATACATAACGGGATGGGATAGCCGAAACAGAGAGAAAAAAATTTTAGTCTTGAATTCCGTTCATACTTGGTCCCGGGAAGAAAATTGCGAAAAAAATAGCAAAAAAATTCAAAAACCACATTCCGGCATTATTTCTAGCCAAAACGAGATGAGATAGGCTGAGAAAGAGAGAAAAAAATTTTAGTCCCAAATTTCGATCATACTCGACCCTGACTAGAAAAGTCAGAGAAAAATAGCAAAAAAATTAAAAAACCTCTTTCTGGCATTATTTCTACCCAAAACGTGATGAGATAATCCGAGAAAGTGAGAAAAAAATTTTAGTCCCGAATTCCAATCATACTCGACCAGAGCAAGAAAATTCCGAAAAAAATAACAAAAAATTAAAAAACCTCTTTCCGGCCTTATTTTTAGCCAAAACGAGATGAGATAGGCCGAGAAAGAGAGAAAAAATTTTAGTCCCGAATTCCATTCATACTCGACCCTAGCAAGAAAATTCCGAAAAAAATAACAAAAAATTAATAAAACCACTTTCTGGCTTTATTTCTACCCAAAACGTGATGAGATAATCCGAAAAAGCGTGAAAAAAATTTTAGTCCCGACTTCCATTCATACTCGACCAGAGCAAGAAAATTCCGAAGAAAATAGCAAAAAATGAAAAAACCTCTTTCCGGCCTAATTTTTAGCCAAAACGAGATGAGATAGGCCGAGAAAGAGAGAAAAAAATTATAGTCCCAAATTCCGTTCATACTCGACCACGGCAAGAAAATACCGAAAAAAATAGCAACAAAATTAAAAAAAATTAAAAAACCACTCTCCGTCATTATTTATAGCCAAAACGGGATTAGATAGTCCGAGAAAGCGAGAAAAAAATTTTAGTCCCGAACTTTGTTCATACTCGACCTGGGCAAGAAAATTTCTAAAAAAATAGCAAAAAAATTTAAAAGATTAAAAAACCTATTTCCGGCCTTATTTTTAGCCAAAACGGGATATGATAGGCCGAGAAAGAGAGAAAAAAATTTTAGTCCCGAATTCCATTCATACTCAACCTGGGCAAGAAAATTCTGAAAAAAAATAGCAAAAAAATACATAAAATTAAAAAACCTCTTTCCGGAATTGTTTTTAGCCAAAACGGGATGAGATAGGCCGCGAAAGAAGAAAAAAAGTTTTAGTCCCGAATTCCGTTCATACTAAAAACCGGGCAAGAAAGTTCCGAAAAAAATAGTAAAAAAATTTAAAAAATTGAAAAACCCCTTTCCGACATCATTTTTAGCCAAAACTCCATAGGCTGAGAGAGAGAAAAAAAAAATTTAGTCCTGAATTCCGATCATAGTTGATCCAGGAAAGAAAATTCCAAAAAAATAGAAAAAAAATTAAAAAACCTCTTTACGGCTTTAGTTTTAGACATAACGGGATGAGATAGGCCGAAACAGAGTGAAAAAAATTTTAGTCCTGAATTCTGTTCATACTCGGCCCCGGGAAGAAAATTGCGAAAAAAATAACAAAAAAATAACAAAAAATTAATAAAACCACTTTCTGGCATTATTTCTACCCAAAACGTGATGAGATAATCCGAAAAAGCGAGAAAAAAATTTTAGTCCCGACTTCCATTCATACTCGACCAGAGCAAGAAAATTCCGAAAAAAATAGCAAAAAAATATATAAAATTAAAAAACCTCTTTTCGGAATTGTTTTTAGCCAAAACGGGATGAGATAGGCCGCGAAAGAAGAAAAAAAGTTTTAGTCCCGAATTTCGTTCATACTCAAAACCGGGCAAGAAAGTTCCGAAAAAAATAGTAAAAAAATTTAAAAAATTGAGAAACCCCTTTCCGACATTATTTTTAGCCAAAACGGGATTAGGTAGGCTGAGAGAGAGAAAAAAAAATTTTAGTCCTGAATTCCGATCATAGTTGATCCGGGAAAGAAAATTCCAAAAAAAATAGAAAAAAAAATCAAAAAATTAAAAAACCTCTTTATGGCTTTAGTTTTATACATAACGGGATGGGATAGGCCGAAACAGAGAGAAAAAAATTTTAGTCTTGAATTCCGTTCATACTTGGTCCCGGGAAGAAAATTGCGAAAAAAATAGCAAAAAAATTCAAAAACCACATTCCGGCATTATTTCTAGCCAAAACGAGATGAGATAGGCTGAGAAAGAGAAAAAAAAATTTTAGTCCCAAATTTCGATCATACTCGACCCTGACTAGAAAATTCAGAGAAAAATAGCAAAAAAATTAAAAAACCTCTTTCTGGCATTATTTCTACCCAAAACGTGATGAGATAATCCGAGAAAGTAAGAAAAAAATTTTAGTCCCGAATTCCAATCATACTCGACCAGAGGAAGAAAATTCCGAAAAAAATAGCAAAAAATTAAAAAACCTCTTCCCGGCCTTATTTTTAGCCAAAACGAGATGAGATAGGCCGAGAAAGAGAGAAAAAATTTTAGTCCCGAATTCCATTCATACTCGACCCTGGCAAGAAAATTCCGAAAAAAATAACAAAAAATTAATAAAACCACTTTCTGGCTTTATTTCTACCCAAAACGTGATGAGATAATCCGAAAAAGCGTGAAAAAAATTTTAGTCCCGACTTCCATTCATACTCGACCAGAGCAAGAAAATTCCGAAAAAAATAGCAAAAAATGAAAAAACCTCTTTCCGGCCTAATTTTTAGCCAAAACGAGATGAGATAGGCCGAGAAAGAGAGAAAAAAATTATAGTCCCAAATTCCGTTCATACTCGACCACGGCAAGAAAATTCCGAAAAAAATAGCAACAAAATTGAAAAAAATTAAAAAACCACTCTCCGTCATTATTTATAGCCAAAACGGGATTAGATAGTCCGAGAAAGCGAGAAAAAAATTTTAGTCCCGAACTTTGTTCATACTCGACCTGGGCAAGAAAATTTCTAAAAAAATAGCAAAAAAATTTAAAAGATTAAAAAACCTATTTCCGGCCTTATTTTTAGCCAAAACGGGATATGATAGGCCGAGAAAGAGAGAAAAAAATTTTAGTCCCGAATTCCATTCATACTCAACCTGGGCAAGAAAATTCTGAAAAAAATAGCAAAAAAATACATAAAATTAAAAAACCTCTTTCCGGAATTGTTTTTAGCCAAAACGGGATGAGATAGGCCGCGAAAGAAGAAAAAAAGTTTTAGTCCCGAATTCCGTTCATACTAAAAACCGGGCAAGAAAGTTCCGAAAAAAATAGTAAAAAAATTTAAAAAATTGAAAAACCCCTTTCCGACATCATTTTTAGCCAAAACGGGATTAGATAGGCTGAGAGAGAGAAAAAAAAAATTTAGTCCTGAATTCCGATCATAGTTGATCCAGGAAAGAAAATTCCAAAAAAATAGAAAAAAAATTAAAAAACCTCTTTACGGCTTTAGTTTTAGACATAACGGGATGAGATAGGCCGAAACAGAGTGAAAAAATTTTTAGTCCTGAATTCTGTTCATACTCGGCCCCGGGAAGAAAATTGCGAAAAAAATAACAAAAAAATAACAAAAAATTAATAAAACCACTTTCTGGCATTATTTCTACCCAAAACGTGATGAGATAATCCGAAAAAGCGAGAAAAAAATTTTAGTCCCGACTTCCATTCATACTCGACCAGAGCAAGAAAATTCCGAAAAAAATAGCAAAAAAATACATAAAATTAAAAAACCTCTTTTCGGAATTGTTTTTAGCCAAAACGGGATGAGATAGGCCGCGAAAGAAGAAAAAAAGTTTTAGTCCCGAATTTCGTTCATACTCAAAACCGGGCAAGAAAGTTCCGAAAAAAATAGTAAAAAAATTTAAAAAATTGAGAAACCCCTTTCCGACATTATTTTTAGCCAAAACGGGATTAGGTAGGCTGAGAGAGAGAAAAAAAAATTTTAGTCCTGAATTCCGATCATAGTTGATCCGGGAAAGAAAATTCCAAAAAAAATAGAAAAAAAAATCAAAAAATTTAAAAACCTCTTTATGGCTTTAGTTTTATACATAACGGGATGGGATAGGCCGAAACAGAGAGAAAAAAATTTTAGTCTTGAATTCCGTTCATACTTGGTCCCGGGAAGAAAATTGCGAAAAAAATAGCAAAAAAAATTCAAAAACCACATTCCGGCATTATTTCTAGCCAAAACGAGATGAGATAGGCTGAGAAAGAGAGAAAAAAATTTTAGTCCCAAATTTCGATCATACTCGACCCTGACTAGAAAAGTCAGAGAAAAATAGCAAAAAAATTAAAAAACCTCTTTCTGGCATTATTTCTACCCAAAACGTGATGAGATAATCCGAGAAAGTGAGAAAAAAATTTTAGTCCCGAATTCCAATCATACTCGACCAGAGCAAGAAAATTCCGAAAAAAATAACAAAAAATTAAAAAACCTCTTTCCGGCCTTATTTTTAGCCAAAACGAGATGAGATAGGCCGAGAAAGAGAGAAAAAATTTTAGTCCCGAATTCCATTCAAACTCGACCCTCGCAAGAAAATTCCGAAAAAAATAACAAAAAATTAATAAAACCACTTTCTGGCTTTATTTCTACCCAAAACGTGATGAGATAATCCGAAAAAGCGTGAAAAAAATTTTAGTCCCGACTTCCATTCATACTCGACCAGAGCAAGAAAATTCCGAAGAAAATAGCAAAAAATGAAAAAACCTCTTTCCGGCCTAATTTTTAGCCAAAACGAGATGAGATAGGCCGAGAAAGAGAGAAAAAAATTATAGTCCCAAATTCCGTTCATACTCGACCACGGCAAGAAAATACCGAAAAAAATAGCAACAAAATTAAAAAAAATTAAAAAACCACTCTCCGTCATTATTTATAGCCAAAACGGGATTAGATAGTCCGAGAAAGCGAGAAAAAAATTTTAGTCCCGAACTTTGTTCATACTCGACCTGGGCAAGAAAATTTCTAAAAAAATAGCAAAAAAATTTAAAAGATTAAAAAACCTATTTCCGGCCTTATTTTTAGCCAAAACGGGATATGATAGGCCGAGAAAGAGAGAAAAAAATTTTAGTCCCGAATTCCATTCATACTCAACCTGGGCAAGAAAATTCCGAAAAAAATAGCAAAAAAATACATAAAATTAAAAAACCTCTTTCCGGAATTGTTTTTAGCCAAAACGGGATGAGATAGGCCGCGAAAGAAGAAAAAAAGTTTTAGTCCCGAATTCCGTTCATACTAAAAACCGGGCAAGAAAGTTCCGAAAAAAATAGTAAAAAAATTTAAAAAATTGAAAAACCCCTTTCCGACATCATTTTTAGCCAAAACGGGATTAGATAGGCTGAGAGAGAGAAAAAAAAAATTTAGTCCTGAATTCCGATCATAGTTGATCCAGGAAAGAAAATTCCAAAAAAATAGAAAAAAAATTAAAAAACCTCTTTACGGCTTTAGTTTTAGACATAACGGGATGAGATAGGCCGAAACAGAGTGAAAAAAATTTTAGTCCTGAATTCTGTTCATACTCGGCCCCGGGAAGAAAATTGCGAAAAAAATAACAAAAAAATAACAAAAAATTAATAAAACCACTTTCTGGCATTATTTCTACCCAAAACGTGATGAGATAATCCGAAAAAGCGAGAAAAAAATTTTAGTCCCGACTTCCATTCATACTCGACCAGAGCAAGAAAATTCCGAAAAAAATAGCAAAAAAATACATAAAATTAAAAAACCTCTTTTCGGAATTGTTTTTAGCCAAAACGGGATGAGATAGGCCGCGAAAGAAGAAAAAAAGTTTTAGTCCCGAATTTCGTTCATACTCAAAACCGGGCAAGAAAGTTCCGAAAAAAATAGTAAAAAAATTTAAAAAATTGAGAAACCCCTTTCCGACATTATTTTTAGCCAAAACGGGATTAGGTAGGCTGAGAGAGAGAAAAAAAAATTTTAGTCCTGAATTCCGATCATAGTTGATCCGGGAAAGAAAATTCCAAAAAAAATAGAAAAAAAAATCAAAAAATTAAAAAACCTCTTTATGGCTTTAGTTTTAGACATAACGGGATGGGATAGGCCGAAACAGAGAGAAAAAAATTTTAGTCTTGAATTCCGTTCATACTTGGTCTCGGGAAGAAAATTGCGAAAAAAATAGCAAAAAAATTCAAAAACCACATTCCGGCATTATTTCTAGCCAAAACGAGATGAGATAGGCTGAGAAAGAGAGAAAAAAATTTTAGTCCCAAATTTCGATCATACTCGACCCTGACTAGAAAATTCAGAGAAAAATAGCAAAAAAATTAAAAAACCTCTTTCTGGCATTATTTCTACCCAAAACGTGATGAGATAATCCGAGAAAGTGAGAAAAAAAATTTAGTCCCGAATTCCAATCATACTCGACCAGAGCAAGAAAATTCCGAAAAAAATAACAAAAAATTAATAAAACCACTTTCTGGCTTTATTTCTACCCAAAACGTGATGAGATAATCCGAAAAAGCGTGAAAAAAATTTTAGTCCCGACTTCCATTCATACTCGACCAGAGCAAGAAAATTCCGAAAAAAATAGCAAAAAATGAAAAAACCTCTTTCCGGCCTAATTTTTAGCCAAAACGAGATGAGATAGGCCGAGAAAGAGAGAAAAAAATTATAGTCCCAAATTCCGTTCATACTCGACCACGGCAAGAAAATTCCGAAAAAAATAGCAACAAAATTAAAAAAAATTAAAAACCACTCTCCGTCATTATTTATAGCCAAAACGGGATTAGATAGTCCGAGAAAGCGAGAAAAAAATTTTAGTCCCGAACTTTGTTCATACTCGACCTGGGCAAGAAAATTTCTAAAAAAAATAGCAAAAAAATTTAAAAGACTAAAAAACCTATTTCCGGCCTTATTTTTAGCCAAAACGGGATATGATAGGCCGAGAAAGAGAGAAAAAAATTTTAGTCCCGAATTCCATTCATACTCAACCTGGGCAAGAAAATTCCGAAAAAAATAGCAAAAAAATACATAAAATTAAAAAACCTCTTTCCGGAATTGTTTTTAGCCAAAACGGGATGAGATAGGCCGCGAAAGAAGAAAAAAAGTTTTAGTCCCGAATTCCGTTCATACTCAAAACCGGGCAAGAAAGTTCCGAAAAAAATAGTAAAAAAATTTAAAAAATTGAAAAACCCCTTTCCGACATCATTTTTAGCCAAAACGGGATTAGATAGGCTGAGAGAGAGAAAAAAAAATTTAGTCCTGAATTCCGATCATAGTTGATCCAGGAAAGAAAATTCCAAAAAAATAGAAAAAAAATTAAAAAACCTCTTTACGGCTTTAGTTTTAGACATAACGGGATGAGATATGCCGAAACAGAGTGAAAAAAATTTTAGTCCTGAATTCTGTTCATACTCGGCCCCGGGAAGAAAATTGCAAAAAAAATAACAAAAAAATAACAAAAAATTAATAAAACCAATTTCTGGCATTATTTCTACCCAAAACGTGATGAGATAATCCGAAAAAGCGAGAAAAAAATTTTAGTCCCAACTTCCATTCATACTCGACCAGAGCAAGAAAATTCCGAAAAAAATAGCAAAAAAATACATAAAATTAAAAAACCTCTTTTCGGAATTGTTTTTAGCCAAAACGGGATGAGATAGGCCGCGAAAGAAGAAAAAAAGTTTTAGTCCCGAATTTCGTTCATACTCAAAACCGGGCAAGAAAGTTCCGAAAAAAATAGTAAAAAAATTTAAAAAATTGAGAAACCCCTTTCCGACATTATTTTTAGCCAAAACGGGATTAGGTAGGCTGAGAGAGAGAAAAAAAAATTTTAGTCCTGAATTCCGATCATAGTTGATCCGGGAAAGAAAATTCCAAAAAAAATAGAAAAAAAAATCAAAAAATTAAAAAACCTCTTTATGGCTTTAGTTTTATACATAACGGGATGGGATAGGCCGAAACAGAGAGAAAAAAATTTTAGTCTTGAATTCCGTTCATACTTGGTCCCGGGAAGAAAATTGCGAAAAAAATAGCAAAAAAATTCAAAAACCACATTCCGGCATTATTTCTAGCCAAAACGAGATGAGATAGGCTGAGAAAGAGAGAAAAAAATTTTAGTCCCAAATTTCGATCATACTCGACCCTGACTAGAAAATTAAGAGAAAAATAGCAAAAAAATTAAAAAACCTCTTTCTGGCATTATTTCTACCCAAAACGTGATGAGATAATCCGAGAAAGTGAGAAAAAAATTTTAGTCCCGAATTGCAATCATACTCGACCAGAGCAAGAAAATTCCGAAAAAAATAGCAAAAAATTAAAAAACCTCTTTCCGGCCTTATTTTTAGCCAAAACGAGATGAGATAGGCCGAGAAAGAGAGAAAAAATTTTAGTCCCGAATTCCATTCATACTCGACCCTGGCAAGAAAATTCCGAAAAAAATAACAAAAAATTAATAAAACCACTTTCTGGCTTTATTTCTACCCAAAACGTGATGAGATAATCCGAAAAAGCGTGAAAAAAATTTTAGTCCCGACTTCCATTCATACTCGACCAGAGCAAGAAAATTCCGAAAAAAATAGCAAAAAATGAAAAAACCTCTTTCCGGCCTAATTTTTAGCCAAAACGAGATGAGATAGGCCGAGAAAGAGAGAAAAAAATTATAGTCCCAAATTCCGTTCATACTCGACCACGGCAAGAAAATTCCGAAAAAAATAGCAACAAAATTAAAAAAAATTAAAAAACCACTCTCCGTCATTATTTATAGCCAAAACGGGATTAGATAGTCCGAGAAAGCGAGAAAAAAATTTTAGTCCCGAACTTTGTTCATACTCGACCTGGGCAAGAAAATTTCTAAAAAAAATAGCAAAAAAATTTAAAAGATTAAAAAACCTATTTCCGGCCTTATTTTTAGCCAAAACGGGATATGATAGGCCGAGAAAGAGAGAAAAAAATTTTAGTCCCGAATTCCATTCATACTCAACCTGGGCAAGAAAATTCCGAAAAAAATAGCAAAAAAATACATAAAATTAAAAAACCTCTTTCCGGAATTGTTTTTAGCCAAAACGGGATGAGATAGGCCGCGAAAGAAGAAAAAAAGTTTTAGTCCCGAATTCCGTTCATACTCAAAACCGGGCAAGAAAGTTCCGAAAAAAATAGTAAAAAAATTTAAAAAATTGAAAAACCCCTTTCCGACATCATTTTTAGCCAAAACGGGATTAGATAGGCTGAGAGAGAGAAAAAAAAAATTTAGTCCCGAATTCCGATCATAGTTGATCCAGGAAAGAAAATTCCAAAAAAATAGAAAAAAAATTAAAAAACCTCTTTACGGCTTTAGTTTTAGACATAACGGGATGAGATAGGCCGAAACAGAGTGAAAAAAATTTTAGTCATGAATTCTGTTCATACTCGGCCCCGGGAAGAAAATTGCGAAAAAAAATAACAAAAAAATAACAAAAAATTAATAAAACCACTTTCTGGCATTATTTCTACCCAAAACGTGATGAGATAATCCGAAAAAGCGAGAAAAAAATTTTAGTCCCGACTTCCATTCATACTCGACCAGAGCAAGAAAATTCCGAAAAGAATAGCAAAAAAATACATAAAATTAAAAAACCTCTTTTCGGAATTGTTTTTAGCCAAAACGGGATGAGATAGGCCGCGAAAGAAGAAAAAAAGTTTTAGTCCCGAATTTCGTTCATACTCAAAACCGGGCAAGAAAGTTCCGAAAAAAATAGTAAAAAAATTTAAAAAATTGAGAAACCCCTTTCCGACATTATTTTTAGCCAAAACGGGATTAGGTAGGCTGAGAGAGAGAAAAAAAAATTTTAGTCCTGAATTCCGATCATGGTTGATCCGGGAAAGAAAATTCCAAAAAAAATAGAAAAAAAAATCAAAAAATTAAAAAACCTCTTTATGGCTTTAGTTTTAGACATAACGGGATGGGATAGGCCGAAACAGAGAGAAAAAAATTTTAGTCTTGAATTCCGTTCATACTTGGTCCCGGGAAGAAAATTGCGAAAAAAATAGCAAAAAAATTCAAAAACCACATTCCGGCATTATTTCTAGCCAAAACGAGATGAGATAGGCTGAGAAAGAGAGAAAAAAATTTTAGTCCCAAATTTCGATCATACTCGACCCTGACTAGAAAATTCAGAGAAAAATAGCAAAAAAATTAAAAAACCTCTTTCTGGCATTATTTCTACCCAAAACGTGATGAGATAATCCGAGAAAGTGAGAAAAAAATTTTAGTCCCGAATTCCAATCATACTCGACCAGAGCAAGAAAATTCCGAAAAAAATAGCAAAAAATTAAAAAACCTCTTTCCGGCCTTATTTTTAGCCAAAACGAGATGAGATAGGCCGAGAAAGAGAGAAAAAATTTTAGTCCCGAATTCCATTCATACTCGACCCTGGCAAGAAAATTCCGAAAAAAATAACAAAAAATTAATAAAACCACTTTCTGGCTTTATTTCTACCCAAAACGTGATGAGATAATCCGAAAAAGCGTGAAAAAAATTTTAGTCCCGACTTCCATTCATACTCGACCAGAGCAAGAAAATTCCGAAAAAAATAGCAAAAAATGAAAAAACCTCTTTCGGGCCTAATTTTTAGCCAAAACGAGATGAGATAGGCCGAGAAAGAGAGAAAAAAATTATAGTCCCAAATTCCGTTCATACTCGACCACGGCAAGAAAATACCGAAAAAAATAGCAACAAAATTAAAAAAAATTAAAAAACCACTCTCCGTCATTATTTATAGCCAAAACGGGATTAGATAGTCCGAGAAAGCGAGAAAAAAATTTTAGTCCCGAACTTTGTTCATACTCGACCTGGGCAAGAAAATTTCTAAAAAAATAGCAAAAAAATTTAAAAGATTAAAAAACCTATTTCCGGCCTTATTTTTAGCCAAAACGGGATATGATAGGCCGAGAAAGAGAGAAAAAAATTTTAGTCCCGAATTCCATTCATACTCGACCTGGGCAAGAAAATTCCGAAAAAAATAGCAAAAAAATACATAAAATTAAAAAACCTCTTTCCGGAATTGTTTTTAGCCAAAACGGGATGAGATAGGCCGCGAAAGAAGAAAAAAAGTTTTAGTCCCGAATTTCGTTCATACTCAAAACCGGGCAAGAAAGTTCCGAAAAAAATAGTAAAAAAATTTAAAAAATTGAGAAACCCCTTTCCGACATTATTTTTAGCCAAAACGGGATTAGGTAGGCTGAGAGAGAGAAAAAAAAATTTTAGTCCTGAATTCCGATCATAGTTGATCCGGGAAAGAAAATTCCAAAAAAAATAGAAAAAAAAATCAAAAAATTAAAAAACCTCTTTATGGCTTTAGTTTTATACATAACGGGATGGGATAGCCGAAACAGAGAGAAAAAAATTTTAGTCTTGAATTCCGTTCATACTTGGTCCCGGGAAGAAAATTGCGAAAAAAATAGCAAAAAAATTCAAAAACCACATTCCGGCATTATTTCTAGCCAAAACGAGATGAGATAGGCTGAGAAAGAGAGAAAAAAATTTTAGTCCCAAATTTCGATCATACTCGACCCTGACTAGAAAATTCAGAGAAAAATAGCAAAAAAATTAAAAAACCTCTTTCTGGCATTATTTCTACCCAAAACGTGATGAGATAATCCGAGAAAGTGAGAAAAAAATTTTAGTCCCGAATTCCAATCATACTCGACCAGAGGAAGAAAATTCCGAAAAAAATAGCAAAAAATTAAAAAACCTCTTCCCGGCCTTATTTTTAGCCAAAACGAGATGAGATAGGCCGAGAAAGAGAGAAAAAATTTTAGTCCCGAATTCCATTCATACTCGACCCTGGCAAGAAAATTCCGAAAAAAATAACAAAAAATTAATAAAACCACTTTCTGGCTTTATTTCTACCCAAAACGTGATGAGATAATCCGAAAAAGCGTGAAAAAAATTTTAGTCCCGACTTCCATTCATACTCGACCAGAGCAAGAAAATTCCGAAAAAAATAGCAAAAAATGAAAAAACCTCTTTCCGGCCTAATTTTTAGCCAAAACGAGATGAGATAGGCCGAGAAAGAGAGAAAAAAATTATAGTCCCAAATTCCGTTCATACTCGACCACGGCAAGAAAATTCCGAAAAAAATAGCAACAAAATTAAAAAAAATTAAAAAACCACTCTCCGTCATTATTTATAGCCAAAACGGGATTAGATAGTCCGAGAAAGCGAGAAAAAAATTTTAGTCCCGAACTTTGTTCATACTCGACCTGGGCAAGAAAATTTCTAAAAAAATAGCAAAAAAATTTAAAAGATTAAAAAACCTATTTCCGGCCTTATTTTTAGCCAAAACGGGATATGATAGGCCGAGAAAGAGAGAAAAAAATTTTAGTCCCGAATTCCATTCATACTCAACCTGGGCAAGAAAATTCTGAAAAAAATAGCAAAAAAATACATAAAATTAAAAAACCTCTTTCCGGAATTGTTTTTAGCCAAAACGGGATGAGATAGGCCGCGAAAGAAGAAAAAAAGTTTTAGTCCCGAATTCCGTTCATACTCAAAACCGGGCAAGAAAGTTCCGAAAAAAATAGTAAAAAAATTTAAAAAATTGAAAAACCCCTTTCCGACATCATTTTTAGCCAAAACGGGATTAGATAGGCTGAGAGAGAGAAAAAAAAATTTAGTCCTGAATTCCGATCATAGTTGATCCAGGAAAGAAAATTCCAAAAAAATAGAAAAAAAATTAAAAAACCTCTTTACGGCTTTAGTTTTAGACATAACGGGATGAGATAGGCCGAAACAGAGTGAAAAAAATTTTAGTCCTGAATTCTGTTCATACTCGGCCCCGGGAAGAAAATTGCGAAAAAAATAACAAAAAAATAACAAAAAATTAATAAAACCACTTTCTGGCATTATTTCTACCCAAAACGTGATGAGATAATCCGAAAAAGCGAGAAAAAAATTTTAGTCCCGACTTCCATTCATACTCGACCAGAGCAAGAAAATTCCGAAAAAAATAGCAAAAAAATACATAAAATTAAAAAACCTCTTTTCGGAATTGTTTTTAGCCAAAACGGGATGAGATAGGCCGCGAAAGAAGAAAAAAAGTTTTAGTCCCGAATTTCGTTCATACTCAAAACCGGGCAAGAAAGTTCCGAAAAAAATAGTAAAAAAATTTAAAAAATTGAGAAACCCCTTTCCGACATTATTTTTAGCCAAAACGGGATTAGGTAGGCTGAGAGAGAGAAAAAAAAATTTTAGTCCTGAATTCCGATCATAGTTGATCCGGGAAAGAAAATTCCAAAAAAAATAGAAAAAAAAATCAAAAAATTTAAAAACCTCTTTATGGCTTTAGTTTTATACATAACGGGATGGGATAGGCCGAAACAGAGAGAAAAAAATTTTAGTCTTGAATTCCGTTCATACTTGGTCCCGGGAAGAAAATTGCGAAAAAAATAGCAAAAAAATTCAAAAACCACATTCCGGCATTATTTCTAGCCAAAACGAGATGAGATAGGCTGAGAAAGAGAGAAAAAAATTTTAGTCCCAAATTTCGATCATACTCGACCCTGACTAGAAAAGTCAGAGAAAAATAGCAAAAAAATTAAAAAACCTCTTTCTGGCATTATTTCTACCCAAAACGTGATGAGATAATCCGAGAAAGTGAGAAAAAAATTTTAGTCCCGAATTCCAATCATACTCGACCAGAGCAAGAAAATTCCGAAAAAAATAACAAAAAATTAAAAAACCTCTTTCCGGCCTTATTTTTAGCCAAAACGAGATGAGATAGGCCGAGAAAGAGAGAAAAAATTTTAGTCCCGAATTCCATTCATACTCGACCCTAGCAAGAAAATTCCGAAAAAAATAACAAAAAATTAATAAAACCACTTTCTGGCTTTATTTCTACCCAAAACGTGATGAGATAATCCGAAAAAGCGTGAAAAAAATTTTAGTCCCGACTTCCATTCATACTCGACCAGAGCAAGAAAATTCCGAAGAAAATAGCAAAAAATGAAAAAACCTCTTTCCGGCTTTATTTCTACCCAAAACGTGATGAGATAATCCGAAAAAGCGTGAAAAAAATTTTAGTCCCGAATTCCAATCATACTCGACCAGAGCAAGAAAATTCCGAAAAAAATAACAAAAAATTAAAAAACCTCTTTCCGGCCTTATTTTTAGCCAAAACGAGATGAGATAGGCCGAGAAAGAGAGAAAAAATTTTAGTCCCGAATTCCATTCATACTCGACCCTAGCAAGAAAATTCCGAAAAAAATAACAAAAAATTAATAAAACCACTTTCTGGCTTTATTTCTACCCAAAACGTGATGAGATAATCCGAAAAAGCGTGAAAAAAATTTTAGTCCCGACTTCCATTCATACTCGACCAGAGCAAGAAAATTCCGAAGAAAATAGCAAAAAATGAAAAAACCTCTTTCCGGCTTTATTTCTACCCAAAACGTGATGAGATAATCCGAAAAAGCGTGAAAAAAATTTTAGTCCCGACTTCCATTCATACTCGACCAGAGCAAGAAAATTCCGAAAAAAATAGCAAAAAATGAAAAAACCTCTTTCCGGCCTAATTTTTAGCCAAAACGAGATGAGATAGGCCGAGAAAGAGAGAAAAAAATTATAGTCCCAAATTCCGTTCATACTCGACCACGGCAAGAAAATTCCGAAAAAAATAGCAACAAAATTAAAAAAAATTAAAAAACCACTCTCCGTCATTATTTATAGCCAAAACGGGATTAGATAGTCCGAGAAAGCGAGAAAAAAATTTTAGTCCCGAACTTTGTTCATACTCGACCTGGGCAAGAAAATTTCTAAAAAAAATAGCAAAAAAATTTAAAAGATTAAAAAACCTATTTCCGGCCTTATTTTTAGCCAAAACGGGATATGATAGGCCGAGAAAGAGAGAAAAAAATTTTAGTCCCGAATTCCATTCATACTCAACCTGGGCAAGAAAATTCCGAAAAAAATAGCAAAAAAATACATAAAATTAAAAAACCTCTTTCCGGAATTGTTTTTAGCCAAAACGGGATGAGATAGGCCGCGAAAGAAGAAAAAAAGTTTTAGTCCCGAATTCCGTTCATACTCAAAACCGGGCAAGAAAGTTCCGAAAAAAATAGTAAAAAAATTTAAAAAATTGAAAAACCCCTTTCCGACATCATTTTTAGCCAAAACGGGATTAGATAGGCTGAGAGAGAGAAAAAAAAATTTAGTCCTGAATTCCGATCATAGTTGATCCAGGAAAGAAAATTCCAAAAAAAATAGAAAAAAAAATCAAAAAATTAAAAAACCTCTTTATGGCTTTAGTTTTATACATAACGGGATGGGATAGGCCGAAACAGAGAGAAAAAAATTTTAGTCTTGAATTCCGTTCATACTTGGTCCCGGGAAGAAAATTACGAAAAAAATAGCAAAAAAATTCAAAAACCACATTCCGGCATTATTTCTAGCCAAAACGAGATGAGATAGGCTGAGAAAGAGAGAAAAAAATTTTAGTCCCAAATTTCGATCATACTCGACCCTGACTAGAAAATTCAGAGAAAAATAGCAAAAAAATTAAAAAACCTCTTTCTGGCATTATTTCTACCCAAAACGTGATGAGATAATCCGAGAAAGTGAGAAAAAAATTTTAGTCCCGAATTCCAATCATACTCGACCAGAGCAAGAAAATTCCGAAAAAAATAGCAAAAAATTAAAAAACCTCTTTCCGGCCTTATTTTTAGCCAAAACGAGATGAGATAGGCCGAGAAAGAGAGAAAAAATTTTAGTCCCGAATTCCATTCATACTCGACCCTGGCAAGAAAATTCCGAAAAAAATAACAAAAAATTAATAAAACCACTTTCTGGCTTTATTTCTACCCAAAACGTGATGAGATAATCCGAAAAAGCGTGAAAAAAATTTTAGTCCCGACTTCCATTCATACTCGACCAGAGCAAGAAAATTCCGAAAAAAATAGCAAAAAATGAAAAAACCTCTTTCTGGCCTAATTTTTAGCCAAAACGAGATGAGATAGGCCGAGAAAGAGAGAAAAAAATTATAGTCCCAAATTCCGTTCATACTCGACCACGGCAAGAAAATACCGAAAAAAATAGCAACAAAATTAAAAAAAATTAAAAAACCACTCTCCGTCATTATTTATAGCCAAAACGGGATTAGATAGTCCGAGAAAGCGAGAAAAAAATTTTAGTCCCGAACTTTGTTCATACTCGACCTGGGCAAGAAAATTTCTAAAAAAATAGCAAAAAAATTTAAAAGATTAAAAAACCTATTTCCGGCCTTATTTTTAGCCAAAACGGGATATGATAGGCCGAGAAAGAGAGAAAAAAATTTTAGTCCCGAATTCCATTCATACTCGACCTGGGCAAGAAAATTCCGAAAAAAATAGCAAAAAAATACATAAAATTAAAAAACCTCTTTCCGGAATTGTTTTTAGCCAAAACGGGATGAGATAGGCCGCGAAAGAAGAAAAAAAGTTTTAGTCCCGAATTCCGTTCATACTCAAAACCGGGCAAGAAAGTTCCGAAAAAAATAGTAAAAAAATTTAAAAAATTGAAAAACCCCTTTCCGACATCATTTTTAGCCAAAACGGGATTAGATAGGCTGAGAGAGAGAAAAAAAAAATTTAGTCCTGAATTCCGATCATAGTTGATCCAGGAAAGAAAATTCCAAAAAAATAGAAAAAAAATTAAAAAACCTCTTTACGGCTTTAGTTTTAGACATAACGGGATGAGATAGGCCGAAACAGAGTGAAAAAAATTTTAGTCCTGAATTCTGTTCATACTCGGCCCCGGGAAGAAAATTGCGAAAAAAATAACAAAAAAATAACAAAAAATTAATAAAACCACTTTCTGGCATTATTTCTACCCAAAACGTGATGAGATAATCCGAAAAAGCGAGAAAAAAATTTTAGTCCCGACTTCCATTCATACTCGACCAGAGCAAGAAAATTCCGAAAAAAATAGCAAAAAAATACATAAAATTAAAAAACCTCTTTTCGGAATTGTTTTTAGCCAAAACGGGATGAGTTAGGCCGCGAAAGAAGAAAAAAAGTTTTAGTCCCGAATTTCGTTCATACTCAAAACCGGGCAAGAAAGTTCCGAAAAAAATAGTAAAAAAATTTAAAAAATTGAGAAACCCCTTTCCGACATTATTTTTAGCCAAAACGGGATTAGGTAGGCTGAGAGAGAGAAAAAAAAAATTTAGTCCTGAATTCCGATCATAGTTGATCCGGGAAAGAAAATTCCAAAAAAAATAGAAAAAAAAATCAAAAAATTAAAAAACCTCTTTATGGCTTTAGTTTTAGACATAACGGGATGGGATAGGCCGAAACAGAGAGAAAAAAATTTTAGTCTTGAATTCCGTTCATACTTGGTCTCGGGAAGAAAATTGCGAAAAAAATAGCAAAAAAATTCAAAAACCACATTCCGGCATTATTTCTAGCCAAAACGAGATGAGATAGGCTGAGAAAGGGAGAAAAAAATTTTAGTCCCAAATTTCGATCATACTCGACCCTGACTAGAAAATTCAGAGAAAAATAGCAAAAAAATTAAAAAACCTCTTTCTGGCATTATTTCTACCCAAAACGTGATGAGATAATCCGAGAAAGTGAGAAAAAAATTTTAGTCCCGAATTCCAATCATACTCGACCAGAGCAAGAAAATTCCGAAAAAAATAGCAAAAAATTAAAAAACCTCTTTCCGGCCTTATTTTTAGCCAAAACGAGATGAGATAGGCCGAGAAAGAGAGAAAAAATTTTAGTCCCGAATTCCATTCATACTCGACCCTGGCAAGAAAATTCCGAAAAAAATAACAAAAAATTAATAAAACCACTTTCTGGCTTTATTTCTACCCAAAACGTGATGAGATAATCCGAAAAAGCGTGAAAAAAATTTTAGTCCCGACTTCCATTCATACTCGACCAGAGCAAGAAAATTCCGAAAAAAATAGCAAAAAATGAAAAAACCTCTTTCCGGCCTAATTTTTAGCCAAAACGAGATGAGAGAGGCCGAGAAAGAGAGAAAAAAATTATAGTCCCAAATTCCGTTCATACTCGACCACGGCAAGAAAATTCCGAAAAAAATAGCAACAAAATTAAAAAAAATTAAAAAACCACTCTCCGTCATTATTTATAGCCAAAACGGGATTAGATAGTCCGAGAAAGCGAGAAAAAAATTTTAGTCCCGAACTTTGTTCATACTCGACCTGGGCAAGAAAATTTCTAAAAAAATAGCAAAAAAATTTAAAAGATTAAAAAACCTATTTCCGGCCTTATTTTTAGCCAAAACGGGATATGATAGGCCGAGAAGGAGAGAAAAAAATTTTAGTCCCGAATTCCATTCATACTCAACCTGGGCAAGAAAATTCCGAAAAAAATAGCAAAAAAATACATAAAATTAAAAAACCTCTTTCCGGAATTGTTTTTAGCCAAAACGGGATGAGATAGGCCGCGAAAGAAGAAAAAAAGTTTTAGTCCCGAATTCCGTTCATACTCAAAACCGGGCAAGAAAGTTCCGAAAAAAATAGTAAAAAAATTTAAAAAATTGAAAAACCCCTTTCCGACATCATTTTTAGCCAAAACGGGATTAGATAGGCTGAGAGAGAGAAAAAAAAAATTTAGTCCTGAATTCCGATCATAGTTGATCCAGGAAAGAAAATTCCAAAAAAATAGAAAAAAAATTAAAAAACCTCTTTACGGCTTTAGTTTTAGACATAACGGGATGAGATAGGCCGAAACAGAGTGAAAAAAATTTTAGTCCTGAATTCTGTTCATACTCGGCCCCGGGAAGAAAATTGCGAAAAAAATAACAAAAAAATAACAAAAAATTAATAAAACCACTTTCTGGCATTATTTCTACCCAAAACGTGATGAGATAATCCGAAAAAGCGAGAAAAAAATTTTAGTCCCGACTTCCATTCATACTCGACCAGAGCAAGAAAATTTCGAAAAAAATAGCAAAAAAATACATAAAATTAAAAAACCTCTTTTCGGAATTGTTTTTAGCCAAAACGGGATGAGATAGGCCGCGAAAGAAGAGAAAAAGTTTTAGTCCCGAATTTCGTTCATACTCAAAACCGGGCAAGAAAGTTCCGAAAAAAATAGTAAAAAAATTTAAAAAATTGAGAAACCCCTTTCCGACATTATTTTTAGCCAAAACGGGATTAGGTAGGCTGAGGGAGAGAAAAAAAAATTTTAGTCCTGAATTCCGATCATAGTTGATCCGGGAAAGAAAATTCCAAAAAAAATAGAAAAAAAAATCAAAAAATTAAAAAACCTCTTTATGGCTTTAGTTTTATACATAACGGGATGGGATAGGCCGAAACAGAGAGAAAAAAATTTTAGTCTTGAATTCCGTTCATACTTGGTCCCGGGAAGAAAATTGCGAAAAAAATAGCAAAAAAATTCAAAAACCACATTCCGGCATTATTTCTAGCCAAAACGAGATGAGATAGGCTGAGAAAGAGAGAAAAAAATTTTAGTCCCAAATTTCGATCATACTCGACCCTGACTAGAAAATTCAGAGAAAAATAGCAAAAAAATTAAAAAACCTCTTTCTGGCATTATTTCTACCCAAAACGTGATGAGATAATCCGAGAAAGTGAGAAAAAAATTTTAGTCCCGAATTCCAATCATACTCGACCAGAGCAAGAAAATTCCGAAAAAAATAGCAAAAAATTAAAAAACCTCTTTCCGGCCTTATTTTTAGCCAAAACGAGATGAGATTGGCCGAGAAAGAGAGAAAAAATTTTAGTCCCGAATTCCATTCATACTCGACCCTGGCAAGAAAATTCCGAAAAAAATAACAAAAAATTAATAAAACCACTTTCTGGCTTTATTTCTACCCAAAACGTGATGAGATAATCCGAAAAAGCGTGAAAAAAATTTTAGTCCCGACTTCCATTCATACTCGACCAGAGCAAGAAAATTCCGAAAAAAATAGCAAAAAATGAAAAAACCTCTTTCCGGCCTAATTTTTAGCCAAAACGAGATGAGATAGGCCGAGAAAGAGAGAAAAAAATTATAGTCCCAAATTCCGTTCATACTCGACCACGGCAAGAAAATTCCGAAAAAAATAGCAACAAAATTAAAAAAAATTAAAAAACCACTCTCCGTCATTATTTATAGCCAAAACGGGATTAGATAGTCCGAGAAAGCGAGAAAAAAATTTTAGTCCCGAACTTTGTTCATACTCGACCTGGGCAAGAAAATTTCTAAAAAAATAGCAAAAAAATTTAAAAGATTAAAAAACCTATTTCCGGCCTTATTTTTAGCCAAAACGGGATATGATAGGCCGAGAAGGAGAGAAAAAAATTTTAGTCCCGAATTCCATTCATACTCAACCTGGGCAAGAAAATTCCGAAAAAAATAGCAAAAAAATACATAAAATTAAAAAACCTCTTTCCGGAATTGTTTTTAGCCAAAACGGGATGAGATAGGCCGCGAAAGAAGAAAAAAAGTTTTAGTCCCGAATTCCGTTCATACTCAAAACCGGGCAAGAAAGTTCCGAAAAAAATAGTAAAAAAATTTAAAAAATTGAAAAACCCCTTTCCGACATCATTTTTAGCCAAAACGGGATTAGATAGGCTGAGAGAGAGAAAAAAAAAATTTAGTCCTGAATTCCGATCATAGTTGATCCAGGAAAGAAAATTCCAAAAAAATAGAAAAAAAATTAAAAAACCTCTTTACGGCTTTAGTTTTAGACATAACGGGATGAGATAGGCCGAAACAGAGTGAAAAAAATTTTAGTCCTGAATTCTGTTCATACTCGGCCCCGGGAAGAAAATTGCGAAAAAAATAACAAAAAAATAACAAAAAATTAATAAAACCACTTTCTGGCATTATTTCTACCCAAAACGTGATGAGATAATCCGAAAAAGCGAGAAAAAAATTTTAGTCCCGACTTCCATTCATACTTGACCAGAGCAAGAAAATTTCGAAAAAAATAGCAAAAAAATACATAAAATTAAAAAACCTCTTTTCGGAATTGTTTTTAGCCAAAACGGGATGAGATAGGCCGCGAAAGAAGAGAAAAAGTTTTAGTCCCGAATTTCGTTCATACTCAAAACCGGGCAAGAAAGTTCCGAAAAAAATAGTAAAAAAATTTAAAAAATTGAGAAACCCCTTTCCGACATTATTTTTAGCCAAAACGGGATTAGGTAGGCTGAGGGAGAGAAAAAAAAATTTTAGTCCTGAATTCCGATCATAGTTGATCCGGGAAAGAAAATTCCAAAAAAAATAGAAAAAAAAATCAAAAAATTAAAAAACCTCTTTATGGCTTTAGTTTTATACATAACGGGATGGGATAGGCCGAAACAGAGAGAAAAAAATTTTAGTCTTGAATTCCGTTCATACTTGGTCCCGGGAAGAAAATTGCGAAAAAAATAGCAAAAAAATTCAAAAACCACATTCCGGCATTATTTCTAGCCAAAACGAGATGAGATAGGCTGAGAAAGAGAGAAAAAAATTTTAGTCCCAAATTTCGATCATACTCGACCCTGACTAGAAAATTCAGAGAAAAATAGCAAAAAAATTAAAAAACCTCTTTCTGGCATTATTTCTACCCAAAACGTGATGAGATAATCCGAGAAAGTGAGAAAAAAATTTTAGTCCCGAATTCCAATCATACTCGACCAGAGCAAGAAAATTCCGAAAAAAATAGCAAAAAATTAAAAAACCTCTTTCCGGCCTTATTTTTAGCCAAAACGAGATGAGATTGGCCGAGAAAGAGAGAAAAAATTTTAGTCCCGAATTCCATTCATACTCGACCCTGGCAAGAAAATTCCGAAAAAAATAACAAAAAATTAATAAAACCACTTTCTGGCTTTATTTCTACCCAAAACGTGATGAGATAATCCGAAAAAGCGTGAAAAAAATTTTAGTCCCGACTTCCATTCATACTCGACCAGAGCAAGAAAATTCCGAAAAAAATAGCAAAAAATGAAAAAACCTCTTTCCGGCCTAATTTTTAGCCAAAACGAGATGAGATAGGCCGAGAAAGAGAGAAAAAAATTATAGTCCCAAATTCCGTTCATACTCGACCACGGCAAGAAAATTCCGAAAAAAATAGCAACAAAATTAAAAAAAATTAAAAAACCACTCTCCGTCATTATTTATAGCCAAAACGGGATTAGATAGTCCGAGAAAGCGAGAAAAAAATTTTAGTCCCGAACTTTGTTCATACTCGACCTGGGCAAGAAAATTTCTAAAAAAATAGCAAAAAAATTTAAAAGATTAAAAAACCTATTTCCGGCCTTATTTTTAGCCAAAACGGGATATGATAGGCCGAGAAGGAGAGAAAAAAATTTTAGTCCCGAATTCCATTCATACTCAACCTGGGCAAGAAAATTCCGAAAAAAATAGCAAAAAAATACATAAAATTAAAAAACCTCTTTCCGGAATTGTTTTTAGCCAAAACGGGATGAGATAGGCCGCGAAAGAAGAAAAAAAGTTTTAGTCCCGAATTCCGTTCATACTCAAAACCGGGCAAGAAAGTTCCGAAAAAAATAGTAAAAAAATTTAAAAAATTGAAAAACCCCTTTCCGACATCATTTTTAGCCAAAACGGGATTAGATAGGCTGAGAGAGAGAAAAAAAAAATTTAGTCCTGAATTCCGATCATAGTTGATCCAGGAAAGAAAATTCCAAAAAAATAGAAAAAAAATTAAAAAACCTCTTTACGGCTTTAGTTTTAGACATAACGGGATGAGATAGGCCGAAACAGAGTGAAAAAAATTTTAGTCCTGAATTCTGTTCATACTCGGCCCCGGGAAGAAAATTGCGAAAAAAATAACAAAAAAATAACAAAAAATTAATAAAACCACTTTCTGGCATTATTTCTACCCAAAACGTGATGAGATAATCCGAAAAAGCGAGAAAAAAATTTTAGTCCCGACTTCCATTCATACTTGACCAGAGCAAGAAAATTTCGAAAAAAATAGCAAAAAAATACATAAAATTAAAAAACCTCTTTTCGGAATTGTTTTTAGCCAAAACGGGATGAGATAGGCCGCGAAAGAAGAGAAAAAGTTTTAGTCCCGAATTTCGTTCATACTCAAAACCGGGCAAGAAAGTTCCGAAAAAAATAGTAAAAAAATTTAAAAAATTGAGAAACCCCTTTCCGACATTATTTTTAGCCAAAACGGGATTAGGTAGGCTGAGGGAGAGAAAAAAAAATTTTAGTCCTGAATTCCGATCATAGTTGATCCGGGAAAGAAAATTCCAAAAAAAATAGAAAAAAAAATCAAAAAATTAAAAAACCTCTTTATGGCTTTAGTTTTATACATAACGGGATGGGATAGGCCGAAACAGAGAGAAAAAAATTTTAGTCTTGAATTCCGTTCATACTTGGTCCCGGGAAGAAAATTGCGAAAAAAATAGCAAAAAAATTCAAAAACCACATTCCGGCATTATTTCTAGCCAAAACGAGATGAGATAGGCTGAGAAAGAGAGAAAAAAATTTTAGTCCCAAATTTCGATCATACTCGACCCTGACTAGAAAATTCAGAGAAAAATAGCAAAAAAATTAAAAAACCTCTTTCTGGCATTATTTCTACCCAAAACGTGATGAGATAATCCGAGAAAGTGAGAAAAAAATTTTAGTCCCGAATTCCAATCATACTCGACCAGAGCAAGAAAATTCCGAAAAAAATAGCAAAAAATTAAAAAACCTCTTTCCGGCCTTATTTTTAGCCAAAACGAGATGAGATAGGCCGAGAAAGAGAGAAAAAATTTTAGTCCCGAATTCCATTCATACTCGACCCTGGCAAGAAAATTCCGAAAAAAATAACAAAAAATTAATAAAACCACTTTCTGGCTTTATTTCTACCCAAAACGTGATGAGATAATCCGAAAAAGCGTGAAAAAAATTTTAGTCCCGACTTCCATTCATACTCGACCAGAGCAAGAAAATTCCGAAAAAAATAGCAAAAAATGAAAAAACCTCTTTCCGGCCTAATTTTTAGCCAAAACGAGATGAGATAGGCCGAGAAAGAGAGAAAAAAATTATAGTCCCAAATTCCGTTCATACTCGACCACGGCAAGAAAATTCCGAAAAAAATAGCAACAAAATTAAAAAAAATTAAAAAACCACTCTCCGTCATTATTTATAGCCAAAACGGGATTAGATAGTCCGAGAAAGCGAGAAAAAAATTTTAGTCCCGAACTTTGTTCATACTCGACCTGGGCAAGAAAATTTCTAAAAAAATAGCAAAAAAATTTAAAAGATTAAAAAACCTATTTCCGGCCTTATTTTTAGCCAAAACGGGATATGATAGGCCGAGAAGGAGAGAAAAAAATTTTAGTCCCGAATTCCATTCATACTCAACCTGGGCAAGAAAATTCCGAAAAAAATAGCAAAAAAATACATAAAATTAAAAAACCTCTTTCCGGAATTGTTTTTAGCCAAAACGGGATGAGATAGGCCGCGAAAGAAGAAAAAAAGTTTTAGTCCCGAATTCCGTTCATACTCAAAACCGGGCAAGAAAGTTCCGAAAAAAATAGTAAAAAAATTTAAAAAATTGAAAAACCCCTTTCCGACATCATTTTTAGCCAAAACGGGATTAGATAGGCTGAGAGAGAGAAAAAAAAAATTTAGTCCTGAATTCCGATCATAGTTGATCCAGGAAAGAAAATTCCAAAAAAATAGAAAAAAAATTAAAAAACCTCTTTACGGCTTTAGTTTTAGACATAACGGGATGAGATAGGCCGAAACAGAGTGAAAAAAATTTTAGTCCTGAATTCTGTTCATACTCGGCCCCGGGAAGAAAATTGCGAAAAAAATAACAAAAAAATAACAAAAAATTAATAAAACCACTTTCTGGCATTATTTCTACCCAAAACGTGATGAGATAATCCGAAAAAGCGAGAAAAAAATTTTAGTCCCGACTTCCATTCATACTCGACCAGAGCAAGAAAATTTCGAAAAAAATAGCAAAAAAATACATAAAATTAAAAAACCTCTTTTCGGAATTGTTTTTAGCCAAAACGGGATGAGATAGGCCGCGAAAGAAGAGAAAAAGTTTTAGTCCCGAATTTCGTTCATACTCAAAACCGGGCAAGAAAGTTCCGAAAAAAATAGTAAAAAAATTTAAAAAATTGAGAAACCCCTTTCCGACATTATTTTTAGCCAAAACGGGATTAGGTAGGCTGAGGGAGAGAAAAAAAAATTTTAGTCCTGAATTCCGATCATAGTTGATCCGGGAAAGAAAATTCCAAAAAAAATAGAAAAAAAAATCAAAAAATTAAAAAACCTCTTTATGGCTTTAGTTTTATACATAACGGGATGGGATAGGCCGAAACAGAGAGAAAAAAATTTTAGTCTTGAATTCCGTTCATACTTGGTCCCGGGAAGAAAATTGCGAAAAAAATAGCAAAAAAATTCAAAAACCACATTCCGGCATTATTTCTAGCCAAAACGAGATGAGATAGGCTGAGAAAGAGAGAAAAAAATTTTAGTCCCAAATTTCGATCATACTCGACCCTGACTAGAAAATTCAGAGAAAAATAGCAAAAAAATTAAAAAACCTCTTTCTGGCATTATTTCTACCCAAAACGTGATGAGATAATCCGAGAAAGTGAGAAAAAAATTTTAGTCCCGAATTCCAATCATACTCGACCAGAGCAAGAAAATTCCGAAAAAAATAGCAAAAAATTAAAAAACCTCTTTCCGGCCTTATTTTTAGCCAAAACGAGATGAGATAGGCCGAGAAAGAGAGAAAAAATTTTAGTCCCGAATTCCATTCATACTCGTCCCTGGCAAGAAAATTCCGAAAAAAATAACAAAAAATTAATAAAACCACTTTCTGGCTTTATTTCTACCCAAAACGTGATGAGATAATCCGAAAAAGCGTGAAAAAAATTTTAGTCCCGACTTCCATTCATACTCGACCAGAGCAAGAAAATTCCGAAAAAAATAGCAAAAAATGAAAAAACCTCTTTCCGGCCTAATTTTTAGCCAAAACGAGATGAGATAGGCCGAGAAAGAGAGAAAAAAATTATAGTCCCAAATTCCGTTCATACTCGACCACGGCAAGAAAATTCCGAAAAAAATAGCAACAAAATTAAAAAAAATTAAAAAACCACTCTCCGTCATTATTTATAGCCAAAACGGGATTAGATAGTCCGAGAAAGCGAGAAAAAAATTTTAGTCCCGAACTTTGTTCATACTCGACCTGGGCAAGAAAATTTCTAAAAAAATAGCAAAAAAATTTAAAAGATTAAAAAACCTATTTCCGGCCTTATTTTTAGCCAAAACGGGATATGATAGGCCGAGAAGGAGAGAAAAAAATTTTAGTCCCGAATTCCATTCATACTCAACCTGGGCAAGAAAATTCCGAAAAAAATAGCAAAAAAATACATAAAATTAAAAAACCTCTTTCCGGAATTGTTTTTAGCCAAAACGGGATGAGATAGGCCGCGAAAGAAGAAAAAAAGTTTTAGTCCCGAATTCCGTTCATACTCAAAACCGGGCAAGAAAGTTCCGAAAAAAATAGTAAAAAAATTTAAAAAATTGAAAAACCCCTTTCCGACATCATTTTTAGCCAAAACGGGATTAGATAGGCTGAGAGAGAGAAAAAAAAAATTTAGTCCTGAATTCCGATCATAGTTGATCCAGGAAAGAAAATTCCAAAAAAATAGAAAAAAAATTAAAAAACCTCTTTACGGCTTTAGTTTTAGACATAACGGGATGAGATAGGCCGAAACAGAGTGAAAAAAATTTTAGTCCTGAATTCTGTTCATACTCGGCCCCGGGAAGAAAATTGCGAAAAAAATAACAAAAAAATAACAAAAAATTAATAAAACCACTTTCTGGCATTATTTCTACCCAAAACGTGATGAGATAATCCGAAAAAGCGAGAAAAAAATTTTAGTCCCGACTTCCATTCATACTCGACCAGAGCAAGAAAATTTCGAAAAAAATAGCAAAAAAATACATAAAATTAAAAAACCTCTTTTCGGAATTGTTTTTAGCCAAAACGGGATGAGATAGGCCGCGAAAGAAGAGAAAAAGTTTTAGTCCCGAATTTCGTTCATACTCAAAACCGGGCAAGAAAGTTCCGAAAAAAATAGTAAAAAAATTTAAAAAATTGAGAAACCCCTTTCCGACATTATTTTTAGCCAAAACGGGATTAGGTAGGCTGAGGGAGAGAAAAAAAAATTTTAGTCCTGAATTCTGATCATAGTTGATCCGGGAAAGAAAATTCCAAAAAAAATAGAAAAAAAAAATCAAAAAATTAAAAAACCTCTTTATGGCTTTAGTTTTATACATAACGGGATGGGATAGGCCGAAACAGAGAGAAAAAAATTTTAGTCTTGAATTCCGTTCATACTTGGTCCCGGGAAGAAAATTGCGAAAAAATAGCAAAAAAATTCAAAAACCACATTCCGGCATTATTTCTAGCCAAAACGAGATGAGATAGGCTGAGAAAGAGAGAAAAAAATTTTAGTCCCAAATTTCGATCATACTCGACCCTGACTAGAAAATTCAGAGAAAAATAGCAAAAAAATTAAAAAACCTCTTTCTGGCATTATTTCTACCCAAAACGTGATGAGATAATCCGAGAAAGTGAGAAAAAAATTTTAGTCCCGAATTCCAATCATACTCGACCAGAGCAAGAAAATTCCGAAAAAAATAGCAAAAAATTAAAAAACCTCTTTCCGGCCTTATTTTTAGCCAAAACGAGATGAGATAGGCCGAGAAAGAGAGAAAAAATTTTAGTCCCGAATTCCATTCATACTCGGCCCTGGCAAGAAAATTCCGAAAAAAATAACAAAAAATTAATAAAACCACTTTCTGGCTTTATTTCTACCCAAAACGTGATGAGATAATCCGAAAAAGCGTGAAAAAAATTTTAGTCCCGACTTCCATTCATACTCGACCAGAGCAAGAAAATTCCGAAAAAAATAGCAAAAAATGAAAAAACCTCTTTCCGGCCTAATTTTTAGCCAAAACGAGATGAGATAGGCCGAGAAAGAGAGAAAAAAATTATAGTCCCAAATTCCGTTCATACTCGACCACGGCAAGAAAATTCCGAAAAAAATAGCAACAAAATTAAAAAAAATTAAAAAACCACTCTCCGTCATTATTTATAGCCAAAACGGGATTAGATAGTCCGAGAAAGCGAGAAAAAAATTTTAGTCCCGAACTTTGTTCATACTCGACCTGGGCAAGAAAATTTCTAAAAAAATAGCAAAAAAATTTAAAAGATTAAAAAACCTATTTCCGGCCTTATTTTTAGCCAAAACGGGATATGATAGGCCGAGAAGGAGAGAAAAAAATTTTAGTCCCGAATTCCATTCATACTCAACCTGGGCAAGAAAATTCCGAAAAAAATAGCAAAAAAATACATAAAATTAAAAAACCTCTTTCCGGAATTGTTTTTAGCCAAAACGGGATGAGATAGGCCGCGAAAGAAGAAAAAAAGTTTTAGTCCCGAATTCCGTTCATACTCAAAACCGGGCAAGAAAGTTCCGAAAAAAATAGTAAAAAAATTTAAAAAATTGAAAAACCCCTTTCCGACATCATTTTTAGCCAAAACGGGATTAGATAGGCTGAGAGAGAGAAAAAAAAAATTTAGTCCTGAATTCCGATCATAGTTGATCCAGGAAAGAAAATTCCAAAAAAATAGAAAAAAAATTAAAAAACCTCTTTACGGCTTTAGTTTTAGACATAACGGGATGAGATAGGCCGAAACAGAGTGAAAAAAATTTTAGTCCTGAATTCTGTTCATACTCGGCCCCGGGAAGAAAATTGCGAAAAAAATAACAAAAAAATAACAAAAAATTAATAAAACCACTTTCTGGCATTATTTCTACCCAAAACGTGATGAGATAATCCGAAAAAGCGAGAAAAAAATTTTAGTCCCGACTTCCATTCATACTCGACCAGAGCAAGAAAATTTCGAAAAAAATAGCAAAAAAATACATAAAATTAAAAAACCTCTTTTCGGAATTGTTTTTAGCCAAAACGGGATGAGATAGGCCGCGAAAGAAGAGAAAAAGTTTTAGTCCCGAATTTCGTTCATACTCAAAACCGGGCAAGAAAGTTCCGAAAAAAATAGTAAAAAAATTTAAAAAATTGAGAAACCCCTTTCCGACATTATTTTTAGCCAAAACGGGATTAGGTAGGCTGAGGGAGAGAAAAAAAAATTTTAGTCCTGAATTCCGATCATAGTTGATCCGGGAAAGAAAATTCCAAAAAAAATAGAAAAAAAAAATCAAAAAATTAAAAAACCTCTTTATGGCTTTAGTTTTATACATAACGGGATGGGATAGGCCGAAACAGAGAGAAAAAAATTTTAGTCTTGAATTCCGTTCATACTTGGTCCCGGGAAGAAAATTGCGAAAAAATAGCAAAAAAATTCAAAAACCACATTCCGGCATTATTTCTAGCCAAAACGAGATGAGATAGGCTGAGAAAGAGAGAAAAAAATTTTAGTCCCAAATTTCGATCATACTCGACCCTGACTAGAAAATTCAGAGAAAAATAGCAAAAAAATTAAAAAACCTCTTTCTGGCATTATTTCTACCCAAAACGTGATGAGATAATCCGAGAAAGTGAGAAAAAAATTTTAGTCCCGAATTCCAATCATACTCGACCAGAGCAAGAAAATTCCGAAAAAAATAGCAAAAAATTAAAAAACCTCTTTCCGGCCTTATTTTTAGCCAAAACGAGATGAGATAGGCCGAGAAAGAGAGAAAAAATTTTAGTCCCGAATTCCATTCATACTCGGCCCTGGCAAGAAAATTCCGAAAAAAATAACAAAAAATTAATAAAACCACTTTCTGGCTTTATTTCTACCCAAAACGTGATGAGATAATCCGAAAAAGCGTGAAAAAAATTTTAGTCCCGACTTCCATTCATACTCGACCAGAGCAAGAAAATTCCGAAAAAAATAGCAAAAAATGAAAAAACCTCTTTCCGGCCTAATTTTTAGCCAAAACGAGATGAGATAGGCCGAGAAAGAGAGAAAAAAATTATAGTCCCAAATTCCGTTCATACTCGACCACGGCAAGAAAATTCCGAAAAAAATAGCAACAAAATTAAAAAAAATTAAAAAACCACTCTCCGTCATTATTTATAGCCAAAACGGGATTAGATAGTCCGAGAAAGCGAGAAAAAAATTTTAGTCCCGAACTTTGTTCATACTCGACCTGGGCAAGAAAATTTCTAAAAAAATAGCAAAAAAATTTAAAAGATTAAAAAACCTATTTCCGGCCTTATTTTTAGCCAAAACGGGATATGATAGGCCGAGAAGGAGAGAAAAAAATTTTAGTCCCGAATTCCATTCATACTCAACCTGGGCAAGAAAATTCCGAAAAAAATAGCAAAAAAATACATAAAATTAAAAAACCTCTTTCCGGAATTGTTTTTAGCCAAAACGGGATGAGATAGGCCGCGAAAGAAGAAAAAAAGTTTTAGTCCCGAATTCCGTTCATACTCAAAACCGGGCAACAAAGTTCCGAAAAAAATAGTAAAAAAATTTAAAAAATTGAAAAACCCCTTTCCGACATCATTTTTAGCCAAAACGGGATTAGATAGGCTGAGAGAGAGAAAAAAAAAATTTAGTCCTGAATTCCGATCATAGTTGATCCAGGAAAGAAAATTCCAAAAAAATAGAAAAAAAATTAAAAAACCTCTTTACGGCTTTAGTTTTAGACATAACGGGATGAGATAGGCCGAAACAGAGTGAAAAAAATTTTAGTCCTGAATTCTGTTCATACTCGGCCCCGGGAAGAAAATTGCGAAAAAAATAACAAAAAAATAACAAAAAATTAATAAAACCACTTTCTGGCATTATTTCTACCCAAAACGTGATGAGATAATCCGAAAAAGCGAGAAAAAAATTTTAGTCCCGACTTCCATTCATACTTGACCAGAGCAAGAAAATTTCGAAAAAAATAGCAAAAAAATACATAAAATTAAAAAACCTCTTTTCGGAATTGTTTTTAGCCAAAACGGGATGAGATAGGCCGCGAAAGAAGAGAAAAAGTTTTAGTCCCGAATTTCGTTCATACTCAAAACCGGGCAAGAAAGTTCCGAAAAAAATAGTAAAAAAATTTAAAAAATTGAGAAACCCCTTTCCGACATTATTTTTAGCCAAAACGGGATTAGGTAGGCTGAGGGAGAGAAAAAAAAATTTTAGTCCTGAATTCCGATCATAGTTGATCCGGGAAAGAAAATTCCAAAAAAAATAGAAAAAAAAAATCAAAAAATTAAAAAACCTCTTTATGGCTTTAGTTTTATACATAACGGGATGGGATAGGCCGAAACAGAGAGAAAAAAATTTTAGTCTTGAATTCCGTTCATACTTGGTCCCGGGAAGAAAATTGCGAAAAAATAGCAAAAAAATTCAAAAACCACATTCCGGCATTATTTCTAGCCAAAACGAGATGAGATAGGCTGAGAAAGAGAGAAAAAAATTTTAGTCCCAAATTTCGATCATACTCGACCCTGACTAGAAAATTCAGAGAAAAATAGCAAAAAAATTAAAAAACCTCTTTCTGGCATTATTTCTACCCAAAACGTGATGAGATAATCCGAGAAAGTGAGAAAAAAATTTTAGTCCCGAATTCCAATCATACTCGACCAGAGCAAGAAAATTCCGAAAAAAATAGCAAAAAATTAAAAAACCTCTTTCCGGCCTTATTTTTAGCCAAAACGAGATGAGATAGGCCGAGAAAGAGAGAAAAAATTTTAGTCCCGAATTCCATTCATACTCGGCCCTGGCAAGAAAATTCCGAAAAAAATAACAAAAAATTAATAAAACCACTTTCTGGCTTTATTTCTACCCAAAACGTGATGAGATAATCCGAAAAAGCGTGAAAAAAATTTTAGTCCCGACTTCCATTCATACTCGACCAGAGCAAGAAAATTCCGAAAAAAATAGCAAAAAATGAAAAAACCTCTTTCCGGCCTAATTTTTAGCCAAAACGAGATGAGATAGGCCGAGAAAGAGAGAAAAAAATTATAGTCCCAAATTCCGTTCATACTCGACCACGGCAAGAAAATTCCGAAAAAAATAGCAACAAAATTAAAAAAAATTAAAAAACCACTCTCCGTCATTATTTATAGCCAAAACGGGATTAGATAGTCCGAGAAAGCGAGAAAAAAATTTTAGTCCCGAACTTTGTTCATACTCGACCTGGGCAAGAAAATTTCTAAAAAAATAGCAAAAAAATTTAAAAGATTAAAAAACCTATTTCCGGCCTTATTTTTAGCCAAAACGGGATATGATAGGCCGAGAAGGAGAGAAAAAAATTTTAGTCCCGAATTCCATTCATACTCAACCTGGGCAAGAAAATTCCGAAAAAAATAGCAAAAAAATACATAAAATTAAAAAACCTCTTTCCGGAATTGTTTTTAGCCAAAACGGGATGAGATAGGCCGCGAAAGAAGAAAAAAAGTTTTAGTCCCGAATTCCGTTCATACTCAAAACCGGGCAAGAAAGTTCCGAAAAAAATAGTAAAAAAATTTAAAAAATTGAAAAACCCCTTTCCGACATCATTTTTAGCCAAAACGGGATTAGATAGGCTGAGAGAGAGAAAAAAAAAATTTAGTCCTGAATTCCGATCATAGTTGATCCAGGAAAGAAAATTCCAAAAAAATAGAAAAAAAATTAAAAAACCTCTTTACGGCTTTAGTTTTAGACATAACGGGATGAGATAGGCCGAAACAGAGTGAAAAAAATTTTAGTCCTGAATTCTGTTCATACTCGGCCCCGGGAAGAAAATTGCGAAAAAAATAACAAAAAAATAACAAAAAATTAATAAAACCACTTTCTGGCATTATTTCTACCCAAAACGTGATGAGATAATCCGAAAAAGCGAGAAAAAAATTTTAGTCCCGACTTCCATTCATACTTGACCAGAGCAAGAAAATTTCGAAAAAAATAGCAAAAAAATACATAAAATTAAAAAACCTCTTTTCGGAATTGTTTTTAGCCAAAACGGGATGAGATAGGCCGCGAAAGAAGAGAAAAAGTTTTAGTCCCGAATTTCGTTCATACTCAAAACCGGGCAAGAAAGTTCCGAAAAAAATAGTAAAAAAATTTAAAAAATTGAGAAACCCCTTTCCGACATTATTTTTAGCCAAAACGGGATTAGGTAGGCTGAGGGAGAGAAAAAAAAATTTTAGTCCTGAATTCCGATCATAGTTGATCCGGGAAAGAAAATTCCAAAAAAAATAGAAAAAAAAAATCAAAAAATTAAAAAACCTCTTTATGGCTTTAGTTTTATACATAACGGGATGGGATAGGCCGAAACAGAGAGAAAAAAATTTTAGTCTTGAATTCCGTTCATACTTGGTCCCGGGAAGAAAATTGCGAAAAAATAGCAAAAAAATTCAAAAACCACATTCCGGCATTATTTCTAGCCAAAACGAGATGAGATAGGCTGAGAAAGAGAGAAAAAAATTTTAGTCCCAAATTTCGATCATACTCGACCCTGACTAGAAAATTCAGAGAAAAATAGCAAAAAAATTAAAAAACCTCTTTCTGGCATTATTTCTACCCAAAACGTGATGAGATAATCCGAGAAAGTGAGAAAAAAATTTTAGTCCCGAATTCCAATCATACTCGACCAGAGCAAGAAAATTCCGAAAAAAATAGCAAAAAATTAAAAAACCTCTTTCCGGCCTTATTTTTAGCCAAAACGAGATGAGATAGGCCGAGAAAGAGAGAAAAAATTTTAGTCCCGAATTCCATTCATACTCGGCCCTGGCAAGAAAATTCCGAAAAAAATAACAAAAAATTAATAAAACCACTTTCTGGCTTTATTTCTACCCAAAACGTGATGAGATAATCCGAAAAAGCGTGAAAAAAATTTTAGTCCCGACTTCCATTCATACTCGACCAGAGCAAGAAAATTCCGAAAAAAATAGCAAAAAATGAAAAAACCTCTTTCCGGCCTAATTTTTAGCCAAAACGAGATGAGATAGGCCGAGAAAGAGAGAAAAAAATTATAGTCCCAAATTCCGTTCATACTCGACCACGGCAAGAAAATTCCGAAAAAAATAGCAACAAAATTAAAAAAAATTAAAAAACCACTCTCCGTCATTATTTATAGCCAAAACGGGATTAGATAGTCCGAGAAAGCGAGAAAAAAATTTTAGTCCCGAACTTTGTTCATACTCGACCTGGGCAAGAAAATTTCTAAAAAAATAGCAAAAAAATTTAAAAGATTAAAAAACCTATTTCCGGCCTTATTTTTAGCCAAAACGGGATATGATAGGCCGAGAAGGAGAGAAAAAAATTTTAGTCCCGAATTCCATTCATACTCAACCTGGGCAAGAAAATTCCGAAAAAAATAGCAAAAAAATACATAAAATTAAAAAACCTCTTTCCGGAATTGTTTTTAGCCAAAACGGGATGAGATAGGCCGCGAAAGAAGAAAAAAAGTTTTAGTCCCGAATTCCGTTCATACTCAAAACCGGGCAAGAAAGTTCCGAAAAAAATAGTAAAAAAATTTAAAAAATTGAAAAACCCCTTTCCGACATCATTTTTAGCCAAAACGGGATTAGATAGGCTGAGAGAGAGAAAAAAAAAATTTAGTCCTGAATTCCGATCATAGTTGATCCAGGAAAGAAAATTCCAAAAAAATAGAAAATAATTAAAAAACCTCTTTACGGCTTTAGTTTTAGACATAACGGGATGAGATAGGCCGAAACAGAGTGAAAAAAATTTTAGTCCTGAATTCTGTTCATACTCGGCCCCGGGAAGAAAATTGCGAAAAAAATAACAAAAAAATAACAAAAAATTAATAAAACCACTTTCTGGCATTATTTCTACCCAAAACGTGATGAGATAATCCGAAAAAGCGAGAAAAAAATTTTAGTCCCGACTTCCATTCATACTTGACCAGAGCAAGAAAATTTCGAAAAAAATAGCAAAAAAATACATAAAATTAAAAAACCTCTTTTCGGAATTGTTTTTAGCCAAAACGGGATGAGATAGGCCGCGAAAGAAGAGAAAAAGTTTTAGTCCCGAATTTCGTTCATACTCAAAACCGGGCAAGAAAGTTCCGAAAAAAATAGTAAAAAAATTTAAAAAATTGAGAAACCCCTTTCCGACATTATTTTTAGCCAAAACGGGATTAGGTAGGCTGAGGGAGAGAAAAAAAAATTTTAGTCCTGAATTCCGATCATAGTTGATCCGGGAAAGAAAATTCCAAAAAAAATAGAAAAAAAAATCAAAAAATTAAAAAACCTCTTTATGGCTTTAGTTTTATACATAACGGGATGGGATAGGCCGAAACAGAGAGAAAAAAATTTTAGTCTTGAATTCCGTTCATACTTGGTCCCGGGAAGAAAATTGCGAAAAAAATAGCAAAAAAATTCAAAAACCACATTCCGGCATTATTTCTAGCCAAAACGAGATGAGATAGGCTGAGAAAGAGAGAAAAAAATTTTAGTCCCAAATTTCGATCATACTCGACCCTGACTAGAAAATTCAGAGAAAAATAGCAAAAAAATTAAAAAACCTCTTTCTGGCATTATTTCTACCCAAAACGTGATGAGATAATCCGAGAAAGTGAGAAAAAAATTTTAGTCCCGAATTCCAATCATACTCGACCAGAGCAAGAAAATTCCGAAAAAAATAGCAAAAAATTAAAAAACCTCTTTCCGGCCTTATTTTTAGCCAAAACGAGATGAGATAGGCCGAGAAAGAGAGAAAAAATTTTAGTCCCGAATTCCATTCATACTCGGCCCTGGCAAGAAAATTCCGAAAAAAATAACAAAAAATTAATAAAACCACTTTCTGGCTTTATTTCTACCCAAAACGTGATGAGATAATCCGAAAAAGCGTGAAAAAAATTTTAGTCCCGACTTCCATTCATACTCGACCAGAGCAAGAAAATTCCGAAAAAAATAGCAAAAAATGAAAAAACCTCTTTCCGGCCTAATTTTTAGCCAAAACGAGATGAGATAGGCCGAGAAAGAGAGAAAAAAATTATAGTCCCAAATTCCGTTCATACTCGACCACGGCAAGAAAATTCCGAAAAAAATAGCAACAAAATTAAAAAAAATTAAAAAACCACTCTCCGTCATTATTTATAGCCAAAACGGGATTAGATAGTCCGAGAAAGCGAGAAAAAAATTTTAGTCCCGAACTTTGTTCATACTCGACCTGGGCAAGAAAATTTCTAAAAAAATAGCAAAAAAATTTAAAAGATTAAAAAACCTATTTCCGGCCTTATTTTTAGCCAAAACGGGATATGATAGGCCGAGAAGGAGAGAAAAAAATTTTAGTCCCGAATTCCATTCATACTCAACCTGGGCAAGAAAATTCCGAAAAAAATAGCAAAAAAATACATAAAATTAAAAAACCTCTTTCCGGAATTGTTTTTAGCCAAAACGGGATGAGATAGGCCGCGAAAGAAGAAAAAAAGTTTTAGTCCCGAATTCCGTTCATACTCAAAACCGGGCAAGAAAGTTCCGAAAAAAATAGTAAAAAAATTTAAAAAATTGAAAAACCCCTTTCCGACATCATTTTTAGCCAAAACGGGATTAGATAGGCTGAGAGAGAGAAAAAAAAAATTTAGTCCTGAATTCCGATCATAGTTGATCCAGGAAAGAAAATTCCAAAAAAATAGAAAAAAAATTAAAAAACCTCTTTACGGCTTTAGTTTTAGACATAACGGGATGAGATAGGCCGAAACAGAGTGAAAAAAATTTTAGTCCTGAATTCTGTTCATACTCGGCCCCGGGAAGAAAATTGCGAAAAAAATAACAAAAAAATAACAAAAAATTAATAAAACCACTTTCTGGCATTATTTCTACCCAAAACGTGATGAGATAATCCGAAAAAGCGAGAAAAAAATTTTAGTCCCGACTTCCATTCATACTCGACCAGAGCAAGAAAATTTCGAAAAAAATAGCAAAAAAATACATAAAATTAAAAAACCTCTTTTCGGAATTGTTTTTAGCCAAAACGGGATGAGATAGGCCGCGAAAGAAGAGAAAAAGTTTTAGTCCCGAATTTCGTTCATACTCAAAACCGGGCAAGAAAGTTCCGAAAAAAATAGTAAAAAAATTTAAAAAATTGAGAAACCCCTTTCCGACATTATTTTTAGCCAAAACGGGATTAGGTAGGCTGAGGGAGAGAAAAAAAAATTTTAGTCCTGAATTCCGATCATAGTTGATCCGGGAAAGAAAATTCCAAAAAAAATAGAAAAAAAAATCAAAAAATTAAAAAACCTCTTTATGGCTTTAGTTTTATACATAACGGGATGGGATAGGCCGAAACAGAGAGAAAAAAATTTTAGTCTTGAATTCCGTTCATACTTGGTCCCGGGAAGAAAATTGCGAAAAAAATAGCAAAAAAATTCAAAAACCACATTCCGGCATTATTTCTAGCCAAAACGAGATGAGATAGGCTGAGAAAGAGAGAAAAAAATTTTAGTCCCAAATTTCGATCATACTCGACCCTGACTAGAAAATTCAGAGAAAAATAGCAAAAAAATTAAAAAACCTCTTTCTGGCATTATTTCTACCCAAAACGTGATGAGATAATCCGAGAAAGTGAGAAAAAAATTTTAGTCCCGAATTCCAATCATACTCGACCAGAGCAAGAAAATTCCGAAAAAAATAGCAAAAAATTAAAAAACCTCTTTCCGGCCTTATTTTTAGCCAAAACGAGATGAGATAGGCCGAGAAAGAGAGAAAAAATTTTAGTCCCGAATTCCATTCATACTCGGCCCTGGCAAGAAAATTCCGAAAAAAATAACAAAAAATTAATAAAACCACTTTCTGGCTTTATTTCTACCCAAAACGTGATGAGATAATCCGAAAAAGCGTGAAAAAAATTTTAGTCCCGACTTCCATTCATACTCGACCAGAGCAAGAAAATTCCGAAAAAAATAGCAAAAAATGAAAAAACCTCTTTCCGGCCTAATTTTTAGCCAAAACGAGATGAGATAGGCCGAGAAAGAGAGAAAAAAATTATAGTCCCAAATTCCGTTCATACTCGACCACGGCAAGAAAATTCCGAAAAAAATAGCAACAAAATTAAAAAAAATTAAAAAACCACTCTCCGTCATTATTTATAGCCAAAACGGGATTAGATAGTCCGAGAAAGCGAGAAAAAAATTTTAGTCCCGAACTTTGTTCATACTCGACCTGGGCAAGAAAATTTCTAAAAAAATAGCAAAAAAATTTAAAAGATTAAAAAACCTATTTCCGGCCTTATTTTTAGCCAAAACGGGATATGATAGGCCGAGAAGGAGAGAAAAAAATTTTAGTCCCGAATTCCATTCATACTCAACCTGGGCAAGAAAATTCCGAAAAAAATAGCAAAAAAATACATAAAATTAAAAAACCTCTTTCCGGAATTGTTTTTAGCCAAAACGGGATGAGATAGGCCGCGAAAGAAGAAAAAAAGTTTTAGTCCCGAATTCCGTTCATACTCAAAACCGGGCAAGAAAGTTCCGAAAAAAATAGTAAAAAAATTTAAAAAATTGAAAAACCCCTTTCCGACATCATTTTTAGCCAAAACGGGATTAGATAGGCTGAGAGAGAGAAAAAAAAAATTTAGTCCTGAATTCCGATCATAGTTGATCCAGGAAAGAAAATTCCAAAAAAATAGAAAAAAAATTAAAAAACCTCTTTACGGCTTTAGTTTTAGACATAACGGGATGAGATAGGCCGAAACAGAGTGAAAAAAATTTTAGTCCTGAATTCTGTTCATACTCGGCCCCGGGAAGAAAATTGCGAAAAAAATAACAAAAAAATAACAAAAAATTAATAAAACCACTTTCTGGCATTATTTCTACCCAAAACGTGATGAGATAATCCGAAAAAGCGAGAAAAAAATTTTAGTCCCGACTTCCATTCATACTTGACCAGAGCAAGAAAATTTCGAAAAAAATAGCAAAAAAATACATAAAATTAAAAAACCTCTTTTCGGAATTGTTTTTAGCCAAAACGGGATGAGATAGGCCGCGAAAGAAGAGAAAAAGTTTTAGTCCCGAATTTCGTTCATACTCAAAACCGGGCAAGAAAGTTCCGAAAAAAATAGTAAAAAAATTTAAAAAATTGAGAAACCCCTTTCCGACATTATTTTTAGCCAAAACGGGATTAGGTAGGCTGAGGGAGAGAAAAAAAAATTTTAGTCCTGAATTCCGATCATAGTTGATCCGGGAAAGAAAATTCCAAAAAAAATAGAAAAAAAAAATCAAAAAATTAAAAAACCTCTTTATGGCTTTAGTTTTATACATAACGGGATGGGATAGGCCGAAACAGAGTGAAAAAAATTTTAGTCCTGAATTCTGTTCATACTCGGCCCCGGGAAGAAAATTGCGAAAAAAATAACAAAAAAATAACAAAAAATTAATAAAACCACTTTCTGGCATTATTTCTACCCAAAACGTGATGAGATAATCCGAAAAAGCGAGAAAAAAATTTTAGTCCCGACTTCCATTCATACTCGACCAGAGCAAGAAAATTTCGAAAAAAATAGCAAAAAAATACATAAAATTAAAAAACCTCTTTTCGGAATTGTTTTTAGCCAAAACGGGATGAGATAGGCCGCGAAAGAAGAGAAAAAGTTTTAGTCCCGAATTTCGTTCATACTCAAAACCGGGCAAGAAAGTTCCGAAAAAAATAGTAAAAAAATTTAAAAAATTGAGAAACCCCTTTCCGACATTATTTTTAGCCAAAACGGGATTAGGTAGGCTGAGGGAGAGAAAAAAAAATTTTAGTCCTGAATTCCGATCATAGTTGATCCGGGAAAGAAAATTCCAAAAAAAATAGAAAAAAAAATCAAAAAATTAAAAAACCTCTTTATGGCTTTAGTTTTATACATAACGGGATGGGATAGGCCGAAACAGAGAGAAAAAAATTTTAGTCTTGAATTCCGTTCATACTTGGTCCCGGGAAGAAAATTGCGAAAAAAATAGCAAAAAAATTCAAAAACCACATTCCGGCATTATTTCTAGCCAAAACGAGATGAGATAGGCTGAGAAAGAGAGAAAAAAATTTTAGTCCCAAATTTCGATCATACTCGACCCTGACTAGAAAATTCAGAGAAAAATAGCAAAAAAATTAAAAAACCTCTTTCTGGCATTATTTCTACCCAAAACGTGATGAGATAATCCGAGAAAGTGAGAAAAAAATTTTAGTCCCGAATTCCAATCATACTCGACCAGAGCAAGAAAATTCCGAAAAAAATAGCAAAAAATTAAAAAACCTCTTTCCGGCCTTATTTTTAGCCAAAACGAGATGAGATAGGCCGAGAAAGAGAGAAAAAATTTTAGTCCCGAATTCCATTCATACTCGGCCCTGGCAAGAAAATTCCGAAAAAAATAACAAAAAATTAATAAAACCACTTTCTGGCTTTATTTCTACCCAAAACGTGATGAGATAATCCGAAAAAGCGTGAAAAAAATTTTAGTCCCGACTTCCATTCATACTCGACCAGAGCAAGAAAATTCCGAAAAAAATAGCAAAAAATGAAAAAACCTCTTTCCGGCCTAATTTTTAGCCAAAACGAGATGAGATAGGCCGAGAAAGAGAGAAAAAAATTATAGTCCCAAATTCCGTTCATACTCGACCACGGCAAGAAAATTCCGAAAAAAATAGCAACAAAATTAAAAAAAATTAAAAAACCACTCTCCGTCATTATTTATAGCCAAAACGGGATTAGATAGTCCGAGAAAGCGAGAAAAAAATTTTAGTCCCGAACTTTGTTCATACTCGACCTGGGCAAGAAAATTTCTAAAAAAATAGCAAAAAAATTTAAAAGATTAAAAAACCTATTTCCGGCCTTATTTTTAGCCAAAACGGGATATGATAGGCCGAGAAGGAGAGAAAAAAATTTTAGTCCCGAATTCCATTCATACTCAACCTGGGCAAGAAAATTCCGAAAAAAATAGCAAAAAAATACATAAAATTAAAAAACCTCTTTCCGGAATTGTTTTTAGCCAAAACGGGATGAGATAGGCCGCGAAAGAAGAAAAAAAGTTTTAGTCCCGAATTCCGTTCATACTCAAAACCGGGCAAGAAAGTTCCGAAAAAAATAGTAAAAAAATTTAAAAAATTGAAAAACCCCTTTCCGACATCATTTTTAGCCAAAACGGGATTAGATAGGCTGAGAGAGAGAAAAAAAAAATTTAGTCCTGAATTCCGATCATAGTTGATCCAGGAAAGAAAATTCCAAAAAAATAGAAAAAAAATTAAAAAACCTCTTTACGGCTTTAGTTTTAGACATAACGGGATGAGATAGGCCGAAACAGAGTGAAAAAAATTTTAGTCCTGAATTCTGTTCATACTCGGCCCCGGGAAGAAAATTGCGAAAAAAATAACAAAAAAATAACAAAAAATTAATAAAACCACTTTCTGGCATTATTTCTACCCAAAACGTGATGAGATAATCCGAAAAAGCGAGAAAAAAATTTTAGTCCCGACTTCCATTCATACTTGACCAGAGCAAGAAAATTTCGAAAAAAATAGCAAAAAAATACATAAAATTAAAAAACCTCTTTTCGGAATTGTTTTTAGCCAAAACGGGATGAGATAGGCCGCGAAAGAAGAGAAAAAGTTTTAGTCCCGAATTTCGTTCATACTCAAAACCGGGCAAGAAAGTTCCGAAAAAAATAGTAAAAAAATTTAAAAAATTGAGAAACCCCTTTCCGACATTATTTTTAGCCAAAACGGGATTAGGTAGGCTGAGGGAGAGAAAAAAAAATTTTAGTCCTGAATTCCGATCATAGTTGATCCGGGAAAGAAAATTCCAAAAAAAATAGAAAAAAAAAATCAAAAAATTAAAAAACCTCTTTATGGCTTTAGTTTTATACATAACGGGATGGGATAGGCCGAAACAGAGAGAAAAAAATTTTAGTCTTGAATTCCGTTCATACTTGGTCCCGGGAAGAAAATTGCGAAAAAATAGCAAAAAAATTCAAAAACCACATTCCGGCATTATTTCTAGCCAAAACGAGATGAGATAGGCTGAGAAAGAGAGAAAAAAATTTTAGTCCCAAATTTCGATCATACTCGACCCTGACTAGAAAATTCAGAGAAAAATAGCAAAAAAATTAAAAAACCTCTTTCTGGCATTATTTCTACCCAAAACGTGATGAGATAATCCGAGAAAGTGAGAAAAAAATTTTAGTCCCGAATTCCAATCATACTCGACCAGAGCAAGAAAATTCCGAAAAAAATAGCAAAAAATTAAAAAACCTCTTTCCGGCCTTATTTTTAGCCAAAACGAGATGAGATAGGCCGAGAAAGAGAGAAAAAATTTTAGTCCCGAATTCCATTCATACTCGGCCCTGGCAAGAAAATTCCGAAAAAAATAACAAAAAATTAATAAAACCACTTTCTGGCTTTATTTCTACCCAAAACGTGATGAGATAATCCGAAAAAGCGTGAAAAAAATTTTAGTCCCGACTTCCATTCATACTCGACCAGAGCAAGAAAATTCCGAAAAAAATAGCAAAAAATGAAAAAACCTCTTTCCGGCCTAATTTTTAGCCAAAACGGGATATGATAGGCCGAGAAGGAGAGAAAAAAATTTTAGTCCCGAATTCCATTCATACTCAACCTGGGCAAGAAAATTCCGAAAAAAATAGCAAAAAAATACATAAAATTAAAAAACCTCTTTCCGGAATTGTTTTTAGCCAAAACGGGATGAGATAGGCCGCGAAAGAAGAAAAAAAGTTTTAGTCCCGAATTCCGTTCATACTCAAAACCGGGCAAGAAAGTTCCGAAAAAAATAGTAAAAAAATTTAAAAAATTGAAAAACCCCTTTCCGACATCATTTTTAGCCAAAACGGGATTAGATAGGCTGAGAGAGAGAAAAAAAAAATTTAGTCCTGAATTCCGATCATAGTTGATCCAGGAAAGAAAATTCCAAAAAAATAGAAAAAAAATTAAAAAACCTCTTTACGGCTTTAGTTTTAGACATAACGGGATGAGATAGGCCGAAACAGAGTGAAAAAAATTTTAGTCCTGAATTCTGTTCATACTCGGCCCCGGGAAGAAAATTGCGAAAAAAATAACAAAAAAATAACAAAAAATTAATAAAACCACTTTCTGGCATTATTTCTACCCAAAACGTGATGAGATAATCCGAAAAAGCGAGAAAAAAATTTTAGTCCCGACTTCCATTCATACTCGACCAGAGCAAGAAAATTTCGAAAAAAATAGCAAAAAAATACATAAAATTAAAAAACCTCTTTTCGGAATTGTTTTTAGCCAAAACGGGATGAGATAGGCCGCGAAAGAAGAGAAAAAGTTTTAGTCCCGAATTTCGTTCATACTCAAAACCGGGCAAGAAAGTTCCGAAAAAAATAGTAAAAAAATTTAAAAAATTGAGAAACCCCTTTCCGACATTATTTTTAGCCAAAACGGGATTAGGTAGGCTGAGGGAGAGAAAAAAAAATTTTAGTCCTGAATTCCGATCATAGTTGATCCGGGAAAGAAAATTCCAAAAAAAATAGAAAAAAAAAATCAAAAAATTAAAAAACCTCTTTATGGCTTTAGTTTTATACATAACGGGATGGGATAGGCCGAAACAGAGAGAAAAAAATTTTAGTCTTGAATTCCGTTCATACTTGGTCCCGGGAAGAAAATTGCGAAAAAATAGCAAAAAAATTCAAAAACCACATTCCGGCATTATTTCTAGCCAAAACGAGATGAGATAGGCTGAGAAAGAGAGAAAAAAATTTTAGTCCCAAATTTCGATCATACTCGACCCTGACTAGAAAATTCAGAGAAAAATAGCAAAAAAATTAAAAAACCTCTTTCTGGCATTATTTCTACCCAAAACGTGATGAGATAATCCGAGAAAGTGAGAAAAAAATTTTAGTCCCGAATTCCAATCATACTCGACCAGAGCAAGAAAATTCCGAAAAAAATAGCAAAAAATTAAAAAACCTCTTTCCGGCCTTATTTTTAGCCAAAACGAGATGAGATAGGCCGAGAAAGAGAGAAAAAATTTTAGTCCCGAATTCCATTCATACTCGGCCCTGGCAAGAAAATTCCGAAAAAAATAACAAAAAATTAATAAAACCACTTTCTGGCTTTATTTCTACCCAAAACGTGATGAGATAATCCGAAAAAGCGTGAAAAAAATTTTAGTCCCGACTTCCATTCATACTCGACCAGAGCAAGAAAATTCCGAAAAAAATAGCAAAAAATGAAAAAACCTCTTTCCGGCCTAATTTTTAGCCAAAACGGGATATGATAGGCCGAGAAGGAGAGAAAAAAATTTTAGTCCCGAATTCCATTCATACTCAACCTGGGCAAGAAAATTCCGAAAAAAATAGCAAAAAAATACATAAAATTAAAAAACCTCTTTCCGGAATTGTTTTTAGCCAAAACGGGATGAGATAGGCCGCGAAAGAAGAAAAAAAGTTTTAGTCCCGAATTCCGTTCATACTCAAAACCGGGCAAGAAAGTTCCGAAAAAAATAGTAAAAAAATTTAAAAAATTGAAAAACCCCTTTCCGACATCATTTTTAGCCAAAACGGGATTAGATAGGCTGAGAGAGAGAAAAAAAAAATTTAGTCCTGAATTCCGATCATAGTTGATCCAGGAAAGAAAATTCCAAAAAAATAGAAAAAAAATTAAAAAACCTCTTTACGGCTTTAGTTTTAGACATAACGGGATGAGATAGGCCGAAACAGAGTGAAAAAAATTTTAGTCCTGAATTCTGTTCATACTCGGCCCCGGGAAGAAAATTGCGAAAAAAATAACAAAAAAATAACAAAAAATTAATAAAACCACTTTCTGGCATTATTTCTACCCAAAACGTGATGAGATAATCCGAAAAAGCGAGAAAAAAATTTTAGTCCCGACTTCCATTCATACTCGACCAGAGCAAGAAAATTTCGAAAAAAATAGCAAAAAAATACATAAAATTAAAAAACCTCTTTTCGGAATTGTTTTTAGCCAAAACGGGATGAGATAGGCCGCGAAAGAAGAGAAAAAGTTTTAGTCCCGAATTTCGTTCATACTCAAAACCGGGCAAGAAAGTTCCGAAAAAAATAGTAAAAAAATTTAAAAAATTGAGAAACCCCTTTCCGACATTATTTTTAGCCAAAACGGGATTAGGTAGGCTGAGGGAGAGAAAAAAAAATTTTAGTCCTGAATTCCGATCATAGTTGATCCGGGAAAGAAAATTCCAAAAAAAATAGAAAAAAAAATCAAAAAATTAAAAAACCTCTTTATGGCTTTAGTTTTATACATAACGGGATGGGATAGGCCGAAACAGAGAGAAAAAAATTTTAGTCTTGAATTCCGTTCATACTTGGTCCCGGGAAGAAAATTGCGAAAAAAATAGCAAAAAAATTCAAAAACCACATTCCGGCATTATTTCTAGCCAAAACGAGATGAGATAGGCTGAGAAAGAGAGAAAAAAATTTTAGTCCCAAATTTCGATCATACTCGACCCTGACTAGAAAATTCAGAGAAAAATAGCAAAAAAATTAAAAAACCTCTTTCTGGCATTATTTCTACCCAAAACGTGATGAGATAATCCGAGAAAGTGAGAAAAAAATTTTAGTCCCGAATTCCAATCATACTCGACCAGAGCAAGAAAATTCCGAAAAAAATAGCAAAAAATTAAAAAACCTCTTTCCGGCCTTATTTTTAGCCAAAACGAGATGAGATAGGCCGAGAAAGAGAGAAAAAATTTTAGTCCCGAATTCCATTCATACTCGGCCCTGGCAAGAAAATTCCGAAAAAAATAACAAAAAATTAATAAAACCACTTTCTGGCTTTATTTCTACCCAAAACGTGATGAGATAATCCGAAAAAGCGTGAAAAAAATTTTAGTCCCGACTTCCATTCATACTCGACCAGAGCAAGAAAATTCCGAAAAAAATAGCAAAAAATGAAAAAACCTCTTTCCGGCCTAATTTTTAGCCAAAACGAGATGAGATAGGCCGAGAAAGAGAGAAAAAAATTATAGTCCCAAATTCCGTTCATACTCGACCACGGCAAGAAAATTCCGAAAAAAATAGCAACAAAATTAAAAAAAATTAAAAAACCACTCTCCGTCATTATTTATAGCCAAAACGGGATTAGATAGTCCGAGAAAGCGAGAAAAAAATTTTAGTCCCGAACTTTGTTCATACTCGACCTGGGCAAGAAAATTTCTAAAAAAATAGCAAAAAAATTTAAAAGATTAAAAAACCTATTTCCGGCCTTATTTTTAGCCAAAACGGGATATGATAGGCCGAGAAGGAGAGAAAAAAATTTTAGTCCCGAATTCCATTCATACTCAACCTGGGCAAGAAAATTCCGAAAAAAATAGCAAAAAAATACATAAAATTAAAAAACCTCTTTCCGGAATTGTTTTTAGCCAAAACGGGATGAGATAGGCCGCGAAAGAAGAAAAAAAGTTTTAGTCCCGAATTCCGTTCATACTCAAAACCGGGCAAGAAAGTTCCGAAAAAAATAGTAAAAAAATTTAAAAAATTGAAAAACCCCTTTCCGACATCATTTTTAGCCAAAACGGGATTAGATAGGCTGAGAGAGAGAAAAAAAAAATTTAGTCCTGAATTCCGATCATAGTTGATCCAGGAAAGAAAATTCCAAAAAAATAGAAAAAAAATTAAAAAACCTCTTTACGGCTTTAGTTTTAGACATAACGGGATGAGATAGGCCGAAACAGAGTGAAAAAAATTTTAGTCCTGAATTCTGTTCATACTCGGCCCCGGGAAGAAAATTGCGAAAAAAATAACAAAAAAATAACAAAAAATTAATAAAACCACTTTCTGGCATTATTTCTACCCAAAACGTGATGAGATAATCCGAAAAAGCGAGAAAAAAATTTTAGTCCCGACTTCCATTCATACTCGACCAGAGCAAGAAAATTTCGAAAAAAATAGCAAAAAAATACATAAAATTAAAAAACCTCTTTTCGGAATTGTTTTTAGCCAAAACGGGATGAGATAGGCCGCGAAAGAAGAGAAAAAGTTTTAGTCCCGAATTTCGTTCATACTCAAAACCGGGCAAGAAAGTTCCGAAAAAAATAGTAAAAAAATTTAAAAAATTGAGAAACCCCTTTCCGACATTATTTTTAGCCAAAACGGGATTAGGTAGGCTGAGGGAGAGAAAAAAAAATTTTAGTCCTGAATTCCGATCATAGTTGATCCGGGAAAGAAAATTCCAAAAAAAATAGAAAAAAAAATCAAAAAATTAAAAAACCTCTTTATGGCTTTAGTTTTATACATAACGGGATGGGATAGGCCGAAACAGAGAGAAAAAAATTTTAGTCTTGAATTCCGTTCATACTTGGTCCCGGGAAGAAAATTGCGAAAAAAATAGCAAAAAAATTCAAAAACCACATTCCGGCATTATTTCTAGCCAAAACGAGATGAGATAGGCTGAGAAAGAGAGAAAAAAATTTTAGTCCCAAATTTCGATCATACTCGACCCTGACTAGAAAATTCAGAGAAAAATAGCAAAAAAATTAAAAAACCTCTTTCTGGCATTATTTCTACCCAAAACGTGATGAGATAATCCGAGAAAGTGAGAAAAAAATTTTAGTCCCGAATTCCAATCATACTCGACCAGAGCAAGAAAATTCCGAAAAAAATAGCAAAAAATTAAAAAACCTCTTTCCGGCCTTATTTTTAGCCAAAACGAGATGAGATAGGCCGAGAAAGAGAGAAAAAATTTTAGTCCCGAATTCCATTCATACTCGGCCCTGGCAAGAAAATTCCGAAAAAAATAACAAAAAATTAATAAAACCACTTTCTGGCTTTATTTCTACCCAAAACGTGATGAGATAATCCGAAAAAGCGTGAAAAAAATTTTAGTCCCGACTTCCATTCATACTCGACCAGAGCAAGAAAATTCCGAAAAAAATAGCAAAAAATGAAAAAACCTCTTTCCGGCCTAATTTTTAGCCAAAACGAGATGAGATAGGCCGAGAAAGAGAGAAAAAAATTATAGTCCCAAATTCCGTTCATACTCGACCACGGCAAGAAAATTCCGAAAAAAATAGCAACAAAATTAAAAAAAATTAAAAAACCACTCTCCGTCATTATTTATAGCCAAAACGGGATTAGATAGTCCGAGAAAGCGAGAAAAAAATTTTAGTCCCGAACTTTGTTCATACTCGACCTGGGCAAGAAAATTTCTAAAAAAATAGCAAAAAAATTTAAAAGATTAAAAAACCTATTTCCGGCCTTATTTTTAGCCAAAACGGGATATGATAGGCCGAGAAGGAGAGAAAAAAATTTTAGTCCCGAATTCCATTCATACTCAACCTGGGCAAGAAAATTCCGAAAAAAATAGCAAAAAAATACATAAAATTAAAAAACCTCTTTCCGGAATTGTTTTTAGCCAAAACGGGATGAGATAGGCCTCGAAAGAAGAAAAAAAGTTTTAGTCCCGAATTCCGTTCATACTCAAAACCGGGCAAGAAAGTTCCGAAAAAAATAGTAAAAAAATTTAAAAAATTGAAAAACCCCTTTCCGACATCATTTTTAGCCAAAACGGGATTAGATAGGCTGAGAGAGAGAAAAAAAAAATTTAGTCCTGAATTCCGATCATAGTTGATCCAGGAAAGAAAATTCCAAAAAAATAGAAAAAAAATTAAAAAACCTCTTTACGGCTTTAGTTTTAGACATAACGGGATGAGATAGGCCGAAACAGAGTGAAAAAAATTTTAGTCCTGAATTCTGTTCATACTCGGCCCCGGGAAGAAAATTGCGAAAAAAATAACAAAAAAATAACAAAAAATTAATAAAACCACTTTCTGGCATTATTTCTACCCAAAACGTGATGAGATAATCCGAAAAAGCGAGAAAAAAATTTTAGTCCCGACTTCCATTCATACTCGACCAGAGCAAGAAAATTTCGAAAAAAATAGCAAAAAAATACATAAAATTAAAAAACCTCTTTTCGGAATTGTTTTTAGCCAAAACGGGATGAGATAGGCCGCGAAAGAAGAGAAAAAGTTTTAGTCCCGAATTTCGTTCATACTCAAAACCGGGCAAGAAAGTTCCGAAAAAAATAGTAAAAAAATTTAAAAAATTGAGAAACCCCTTTCCGACATTATTTTTAGCCAAAACGGGATTAGGTAGGCTGAGGGAGAGAAAAAAAAATTTTAGTCCTGAATTCCGATCATAGTTGATCCGGGAAAGAAAATTCCAAAAAAAATAGAAAAAAAAATCAAAAAATTAAAAAACCTCTTTATGGCTTTAGTTTTATACATAACGGGATGGGATAGGCCGAAACAGAGAGAAAAAAATTTTAGTCTTGAATTCCGTTCATACTTGGTCCCGGGAAGAAAATTGCGAAAAAAATAGCAAAAAAATTCAAAAACCACATTCCGGCATTATTTCTAGCCAAAACGAGATGAGATAGGCTGAGAAAGAGAGAAAAAAATTTTAGTCCCAAATTTCGATCATACTCGACCCTGACTAGAAAATTCAGAGAAAAATAGCAAAAAAATTAAAAAACCTCTTTCTGGCATTATTTCTACCCAAAACGTGATGAGATAATCCGAGAAAGTGAGAAAAAAATTTTAGTCCCGAATTCCAATCATACTCGACCAGAGCAAGAAAATTCCGAAAAAAATAGCAAAAAATTAAAAAACCTCTTTCCGGCCTTATTTTTAGCCAAAACGAGATGAGATAGGCCGAGAAAGAGAGAAAAAATTTTAGTCCCGAATTCCATTCATACTCGGCCCTGGCAAGAAAATTCCGAAAAAAATAACAAAAAATTAATAAAACCACTTTCTGGCTTTATTTCTACCCAAAACGTGATGAGATAATCCGAAAAAGCGTGAAAAAAATTTTAGTCCCGACTTCCATTCATACTCGACCAGAGCAAGAAAATTCCGAAAAAAATAGCAAAAAATGAAAAAACCTCTTTCCGGCCTAATTTTTAGCCAAAACGAGATGAGATAGGCCGAGAAAGAGAGAAAAAAATTATAGTCCCAAATTCCGTTCATACTCGACCACGGCAAGAAAATTCCGAAAAAAATAGCAACAAAATTAAAAAAAATTAAAAAACCACTCTCCGTCATTATTTATAGCCAAAACGGGATTAGATAGTCCGAGAAAGCGAGAAAAAAATTTTAGTCCCGAACTTTGTTCATACTCGACCTGGGCAAGAAAATTTCTAAAAAAATAGCAAAAAAATTTAAAAGATTAAAAAACCTATTTCCGGCCTTATTTTTAGCCAAAACGGGATATGATAGGCCGAGAAGGAGAGAAAAAAATTTTAGTCCCGAATTCCATTCATACTCAACCTGGGCAAGAAAATTCCGAAAAAAATAGCAAAAAAATACATAAAATTAAAAAACCTCTTTCCGGAATTGTTTTTAGCCAAAACGGGATGAGATAGGCCGCGAAAGAAGAAAAAAAGTTTTAGTCCCGAATTCCGTTCATACTCAAAACCGGGCAAGAAAGTTCCGAAAAAAATAGTAAAAAAATTTAAAAAATTGAAAAACCCCTTTCCGACATCATTTTTAGCCAAAACGGGATTAGATAGGCTGAGAGAGAGAAAAAAAAAATTTAGTCCTGAATTCCGATCATAGTTGATCCAGGAAAGAAAATTCCAAAAAAATAGAAAAAAAATTAAAAAACCTCTTTACGGCTTTAGTTTTAGACATAACGGGATGAGATAGGCCGAAACAGAGTGAAAAAAATTTTAGTCCTGAATTCTGTTCATACTCGGCCCCGGGAAGAAAATTGCGAAAAAAATAACAAAAAAATAACAAAAAATTAATAAAACCACTTTCTGGCATTATTTCTACCCAAAACGTGATGAGATAATCCGAAAAAGCGAGAAAAAAATTTTAGTCCCGACTTCCATTCATACTCGACCAGAGCAAGAAAATTTCGAAAAAAATAGCAAAAAAATACATAAAATTAAAAAACCTCTTTTCGGAATTGTTTTTAGCCAAAACGGGATGAGATAGGCCGCGAAAGAAGAGAAAAAGTTTTAGTCCCGAATTTCGTTCATACTCAAAACCGGGCAAGAAAGTTCCGAAAAAAATAGTAAAAAAATTTAAAAAATTGAGAAACCCCTTTCCGACATTATTTTTAGCCAAAACGGGATTAGGTAGGCTGAGGGAGAGAAAAAAAAATTTTAGTCCTGAATTCCATTCATACTCAACCTGGGCAAGAAAATTCCGAAAAAAATAGCAAAAAAATACATAAAATTAAAAAACCTCTTTCCGGAATTGTTTTTAGCCAAAACGGGATGAGATAGGCCGCGAAAGAAGAAAAAAAGTTTTAGTCCCGAATTCCGTTCATACTCAAAACCGGGCAAGAAAGTTCCGAAAAATATAGTAAAAAAATTTTAAAAATTGAAAAACCCCTTTCCGACATCATTTTTAGCCAAAACGGGATTAGATAGGCTGAGAGAGAGAAAAAAAAAAATTTAGTCCTGAATTCCGATCATAGTTGATCCAGGAAAGAAAATTCCAAAAAAATAGAAAAAAAATTAAAAAACCTCTTTACGGCTTTAGTTTTAGACATAACGGGATGAGATAGGCCGAAACAGAGTGAAAAAAATTTTAGTCCTGAATTCTGTTCATACTCGGCCCCGGGAAGAAAATTGCGAAAAAAATAACAAAAAAATAACAAAAAATTAATAAAACCACTTTCTGGCATTATTTCTACCCAAAACCTGATGAGATAATCCGAAAAAGCGAGAAAAAAATTTTAGTCCCGACTTCCATTCATACTTGACCAGAGCAAGAAAATTCCGAAAAAAATAGCAAAAAAATACATAAAATTAAAAAACCTCTTTTCGGAATTGTTTTTAGCCAAAACGGGATGAGATAGGCCGCGAAAGAAGAAAAAAAGTTTTAGTCCCGAATTTCGTTCATACTCAAAACCGGGCAAGAAAGTTCCGAAAAAAATAGTAAAAAAATTTAAAAAATTGAGAAACCCCTTTCCAACATTATTTTTAGCCAAAACGGGATTAGGTAGGCTGAGAGAGAGAAAAAAAAATTTTAGTCCTGAATTCCGATCATAGTTGATCCGGGAAAGAAATTTTCAAAAAAAATAGAAAAAAAAATCAAAAAATTAAAAAACCTCTTTATGGCTTTAGTTTTAGACATAACGGGATGGGATAGGCCGAAACAGAGAGAAAAAAATTTTAGTCTTGAATTCCGTTCATACTTGGTCCCGGGAAGAAAATTGCGAAAAAAATAGCAAAAAAATTCAAAAACCACATTCCGGCATTATTTCTAGCCAAAACGAGATGAGATAGGCTGAGAAAGAGAGAAAAAAATTTTAGTCCCAAATTTCGATCATACTCGACCCTGACTAGAAAATTAAGAGAAAAATAGCAAAAAAATTAAAAAACCTCTTTCTGGCATTATTTCTACCCAAAACGTGATGAGATAATCCGAGAAAGTGAGAAAAAAATTTTAGTCCCGAATTCCAATCATACTCGACCAGAGCAAGAAAATTCCGAAAAAAATAGCAAAAAATTAAAAAACCTCTTTCCGGCCTTATTTTTAGCCAAAACGAGATGAGATAGGCCGAGAAAGAGAGAAAAAATTTTAGTCCCGAATTCCATTCATACTCGACCCTGGCAAGAAAATTCCAAAAAAAATAACAAAAAATTAATAAAACCACTTTCTGGCTTTATTTCTACCCAAAACGTGATGAGATAATCCGAAAAAGCGTGAAAAAATTTTTAGTCCCGACTTCCATTCATACTCGACCAGAGTAAGAAAATTCCGAAAAAAATAGCAAAAAATGAAAAAACCTCTTTCCGGCCTAATTTTTAGCCAAAACGAGATGAGATTGGCCGAGAAAGAGAGAAAAAAATTATAGTCCCAAATTCCGTTCATACTCGACCACGGCAAGAAAATTCCGAAAAAAATAGCAACAAAATTAAAAAAAATTAAAAAACCACTTTCCGTCATTATTTATAGCCAAAACGGGATTAGATAGTCCAAGAAAGCGAGAAAAAAATTTTAGTCCCGAACTTTGTTCATACTCGACCTGGGCAAGAAAATTTCTAAAAAAAATAGCAAAAAAATTTAAAAGATTAAAAAACCTATTTCCGGTCTTATTTTTAGCCAAAACGGGATATGATAGGCCGAGAAAGAGAGAAAAAAATTTTAGTCCCGAATTCCATTCATACTCAACCTGGGCAAGAAAATTCCGAAAAAAATAGCAAAAAAATACATAAAATTAAAAAACCTCTTTCGGGAATTGTTTTTAGCCAAAACGGGATGAGATAGGCCGCGAAAGAAGAAAAAAAGTTTTAGTCCCGAATTCCGTTCATACTCAAAACCGGGCAAGAAAGTTCCGAAAAAAATAGTAAAAAAATTTAAAAAATTGAAAAACCCCTTTCCGACATTATTTTTAGCCAAAACGGGATTAGATAGGCTGAGAGAGAGAAAAAAAAAAATTTAGTCCTGAATTCCGATCATAGTTGATCCAGGAAAGAAAATTCCAAAAAAATAGAAAAAAAATTAAAAAAACCTCTTTACGGCTTTAGTTTTAGACATAACGGGATGAGATAGGCCGAAACAGAGTGAAAAAAATTTTAGTCCTGAATTCTGTTCATACTCGGCCCCGGGAAGAAAATTGCGAAAAAAATAACAAAAAAATAACAAAAAATTAATAAAACCACTTTCTGGCATTATTTCTACCCAAAACGTGATGAGATAATCCGAAAAAGCGAGAAAAAAATTTTAGTCCCGACTTCCATTCATACTCGACCAGAGCAAGAAAATTCCGAAAAAAATAGCAAAAAAATACATAAAATTAAAAAACCACTTTTCGGAATTGTTTTTAGAAAAAACGGGATGAGATAGGCCGCGAAAGAAGAAAAAAAGTTTTAGTCCCGAATTTCGTTCATACTCAAAACCGGGCAAGAAAGTTCCGAAAAAAATATAAAAAAAATTTAAAAAATTGAGAAACCCCTTTCCAACATTATTTTTAGCCAAAACGGGATTAGGTAGGCTGAGAGAGAGAAAAAAAAATTTTAGTCCTGAATTCCGATCATAGTTGATCCGGGAAAGAAAATTCCAAAAAAAATAGAAAAAAAAATCAAAAAATTAAAAAACCTCTTTATGGCTTTAGTTTTAGACATAACGGGATGGGATAGGCCGAAACAGAGAGAAAAAAATTTTAGTCTTGAATTCCGTTCATACTTGGTCCCGGGAAGAAAATTGCGAAAAAAATAGCAAAAAAATTCAAAAACCACATTCCGGCATTATTTCTAGCCAAAACGAGATGAGATAGGCTGAGAAAGAGAGAAAAAAATTTTAGTCCCAAATTTCGATCATACTCGACCCTGACTAGAAAATTAAGAGAAAAATAGCAAAAAAATTAAAAAACCTCTTTCTGGCATTATTTCTACCCAAAACGTGATGAGATAATCCGAGAAAGTGAGAAAAAAATTTTAGTCCCGAATTCCAATCATACTTGACCAGAGCAAGAAAATTCCGAAAAAAATAGCAAAAAATTAAAAAACCTCTTTCCGGCCTTATTTTTAGCCAAAACGAGATGAGATAGGCCGAGAAAGAGAGAAAAAATTTTAGTCCCGAATTCCATTCATACTCGACCCTGGCAAGAAAATTCCGAAAAAAATAACAAAAAATTAATAAAACCACTTTCTGGCTTTATTTCTACCCAAAACGTGATGAGATAATCCGAAAAAGCGTGAAAAAAATTTCAGTCCCGACTTCCATTCATACTCGACCAGAGCAAGAAAATTCCGAAAAAAATAGCAAAAAATGAAAAAACCTCTTTCCGGCCTAATTTTTAGCCAAAACGAGATGAGATTGGCCGAGAAAGAGAGAAAAAAATTATAGTCCCAAATTCCGTTCATACTCGACCACGGCAAGAAAATTCCGAAAAAAATAGCAACAAAATTAAAAAAAATTAAAAAACCACTCTCCGTCATTATTTATAACCAAAACGGGATTAGATAGTCCGAGAAAGCGAGAAAAAAATTTTAGTCCCGAACTTTGTTCATACTCGACCTGGGCAAGAAAATTTCTAAAAAAATAGCAAAAAAATTTAAAAGATTAAAAAACCTATTTCCGGCCTTATTTTTAGCCAGAACGGGATATGATAGGCCGAGAAAGAGAGAAAAAAATTTTAGTCCCGAATTCCATTCATACTCAACCTGGGCAAGAAAATTCCGAAAAAAATAGCAAAAAAATACATAAAATTAAAAAACCTCTTTCCGGAATTGTTTTTAGCCAAAACGGGATGAGATAGGCCGCGAAAGAAGAAAAAAAGTTTTAGTCCCGAATTCCGTTCATACTCAAAACCGGGCAAGAAAGTTCCGAAAAAAATAGTAAAAAAATTTAAAAAATTGAAAAACCCCTTTCCGACATCATTTTTAGCCAAAACGGGATTAGATAGGCTGAGAGAGAGAAAAAAAAAATTTAGTCCTGAATTCCGATCATAGTTGATCCAGGAAAGAAAATTCCAAAAAAATAGAAAAAAAATTAAAAAACCTCTTTACGGCTTTAGTTTTAGACATAACGGGATGAGATAGGCCGAAACAGAGTGAAAAAAATTTTCGTCCTGAATTCTGTTCATACTCGACCCCGGGAAGAAAATTGCGAAAAAAATAACAAAAAAATAACAAAAAATTAATAAAACCACTTTCTGGCATTATTTCTACCCAAAACGTGATGAGATAATCCGAAAAAGCGAGAAAAAAATTTTAGTCCCGACTTCCATTCATACTCGACCAGAGCAAGAAAATTCCGAAAAAAATAGTAAAAAAATACATAAAATTAAAAAACCTCTTTTCGGAATTGTTTTTAGCCAAAACGGGATGAGATAGGCCGCGAAAGAAGAAAAAAAGTTTTAGTCCCGAATTTCGTTCATACTCAAAACCGGGCAAGAAAGTTCCGAAAAAAATAGTAAAAAAATTTAAAAAATTGAGAAACCCCTTTCCGACATTATTTTTAGCCAAAACGAGATGAGATAGGCCGAGAAAGAGAGAAAAAATTTTAGTCCCGAATTCCATTCATACTCGACCCTGGCAAGAAAATTCCGAAAAAAATAACAAAAAATTAATAAAACCACTTTCTGGCTATATTTCTACCCAAAACGTGATGAGATAATCCGAAAAAGCGTGAAAAAAATTTTAGTCCCGACTTCCATTCATACTCGACCAGAGCAAGAAAATTTCGAAAAAAATAGCAAAAAAATACATAAAATTAAAAAACCTCTTTTCGGAATTTTTTTTAGCCAAAACGGGATGAGATAGGCCGCGAAAGAAGAAAAAAAGTTTTAGTCCCGAATTCCGTTCATACTCAAAACCGGGCAAGAAAGTTCCGAAAAAAATAGTAAAAAAATTTAAAAAATTGAAAAACCCCTTTCCGACATTATTTTTAGCCAAAACGGGATTAGATAGGCTGAGAGAGAGAAAAAAAAAATTTAGTCCTGAATTCCGATCATAGTTGATCCAGGAAAGAAAATTCCAAAAAAATAGAAAAAAAAATAAAAAACCTCTTTACGGCTTTAGTTTTAGACATAACGGGATGAGATAGGCCGAAACAGAGTGAAAAAAATTTTAGTCCTGAATTCTGTTCATACTCGGCCCCGGGAAGAAAATTGCGAAAAAAATAACAAAAAAATAACAAAAAATTAATAAAACCACTTTCTGGCATTATTTCTACCCAAAACGTGATGAGATAATCCGAAAAAGCGAGAAAAAAATTTTAGTCCCGACTTCCATTCATACTCGACCAGAGCAAGAAAATTCCGAAAAAAATAGCAAAAAAATACATAAAATTAAAAAACCTCTTTTCGGAATTGTTTTTAGCCAAAACGGGATGAGATAGGCCGCGAAAGAAGAAAAAAAGTTTTAGTCCCGAATTTCGTTCATACTCAAAACCGGGCAAGAAAGTTCCGAAAAAAATAGTAAAAAAATTTAAAAAATTGAGAAACCCCTTTCCGACATTATTTTTAGCCAAAACGAGATGAGATAGGCCGAGAAAGAGAGAAAAAATTTTAGTCCCGAATTCCATTCATACTCGACCCTGGTAAGAAAATTCCGAAAAAAATAACAAAAAATTAATAAAACCACTTTCTGGCTATATTTCTACCCAAAACGTGATGAGATAATCCGAAAAAAGCGTGAAAAAAATTTTAGTCCCGACTTCCATTCATACTCGACCAGAGCAAGAAAATTCCGAAAAAAATAGCAAAAAAATACATAAAATTAAAAAACCTCTTTTCGGAATTTTTTTTAGCCAAAACGGGATGAGATAGGCCGCGAAAGAAGAAAAAAAGTTTTAGTCCCGAATTCCGTTCATACTCAAAACCGGGCAAGAAAGTTCCGAAAAAAATAATAAAAAAATTTAAAAAATTGAAAAACCCCTTTCCGACATTATTTTTAGCCAAAACGGGATTAGATAGGCTGAGAGAGAGAAAAAAAAAATTTAGTCCTGAATTCTGATCATAGTTGATCCAGGAAAGAAAATTCCAAAAAAATAGAAAAAAAAATAAAAAACCTCTTTACGGCTTTAGTTTTAGACATAACGGGATGAGATAGGCCGAAACAGAGTGAAAAAAATTTTAGTCCTGAATTCTGTTCATACTCGGCCCCGGGAAGAAAATTGCGAAAAAAATAACAAAAAAATAACAAAAAATTAATAAAACCACTTTCTGGCATTATTTCTACCCAAAACGTGATGAGATAATCCGAAAAAGCGAGAAAAAAATTTTAGTCCCGACTTCCATTCATACTCGACCAGAGCAAGAAAATTTCGAAAAAAATAGCAAAAAAATACATAAAATTAAAAAACCTCTTTTCGGAATTGTTTTTAGCCAAAACGGGATGAGATAGGTCGCGAAAGAAGAAAAAAAGTTTTAGTCCCGAATTTCGTTCATACTCAAAACCGGGCAAGAAAGTTCCGAAAAAAATAGTAAAAAAATTTAAAAAATTGAGAAACCCCTTTCCGACATTATTTTTAGCCAAAACGGGATTAGATAGGCTGAGAGAGAGAAAAAAAAAATTTAGTCCTGAATTCCGATAATAGTTGATCCAGGAAAGAAAATTCCAAAAAAATAGAAAAAAATTAAAAAACCTCTTTATGGCTTTAGTTTTAGACATAACGGGATGAGATGGGCCGAAACAGAGTGAAAAAAATTTTAGTCCTGAATTCTGTTCATACTCGGCCCCGGGATGAAAATTACGAAAAAAATAGCAAAAAAATTCAAAAACCACTTTCCGGCATTATTTCTAGCCAAAGCGAGATGAGATAGGCTGAGAAAGGGAGAAAAAAAATTTAGTCCCAAATTCCGATCATACTCGACCCCGACTAGAAAATTCAAAAAAAAATAACAAAAAAATTAAAAAACCTCTTTCTGGCATTATTTCCACCCAAAACGTGATGAGATAATCCAAGAAAGCGAGAAAAAAATTTTAATCCCGAATTCCATTCATACTCGACCAGAGCAAGACAATTCCGAAAAAAATAGTAAAAAATTAAAAAACCTCATTCCGGCCTTATTTTTAGCCAAAACGAGATGAGATTGGCCAAGAAAGAGAGAAAAAATTTTTAGTCCCGATCTCCATTCATACTCGACCTTGGCAAGAAAATTCCGAAAAAAATAGCAAAAAAATTCAAAAAATTAAAAAAACCTCCTTCTGGCATTATTTCTGCCCAAAACGTGATGAGATAATCCGAGAAAGCGAGAAAAAATTTTTAGTCCCGACTTTCGTTCATACTCGACCAGAGCAAGAAAATTCCGAAAAAAATAGCAAAAAATTAAAAAACCTCTTTCCGGCCTTATTTTTAGCCAAAAAGAGATTAGATAGGTCGAGAAAGAGAAAAAAAAAATTAGAGTCCCAAATTCCGTTTATACTCGACGCCGGCAAGAAATTTCCGAAAAAAATAGCAACAAAATTAAAAAAAAAATTAAAAAACCACTTTCCGTCATTATTTATAGCCAAAATGGGATGAGATAGTCCGAGAAAGCGAGAAAATAATTTTAGTCCTGAATTCTGTTCATACTCGACCTGGGCAACAAAATTTCGAATAAAATACCAAAAAAATTTAAAAGATTAAAAAACCTATTTCCGGCCTTATTTTTAGCCAAAACGGGATAAGATCGGCCGAGAAAGAGGGAAAAAAATTTTAGTCCCGAATTCCGTTCATACTCGACCCTACCAAGAAAATTCCGTAAAAAATCGCAAAAAAATTCATAAAATTAAAAAACCTCATTCCGGCATTGTTTTAAGAAAAACGGGATGAGATAGGCCGCGAAAGAGGAAAAAATGTTTTAGTCCCGAATTCCATTCATACTCGACCCGGGCAAAAAAGTTCCGAAAAAAATAGCAAAGAAGTTTAAAAAAATTGAAAAACCCCTTTCCGACAATATTTTTGGCCAAAACGGGATTAGATAGGTCGAGAAAGAGAAAAACAAAAATTTAGTCCTGAATTCCGATCATACTCGATCCGGGAAAGAAAATTCCAAAAAAAATAGAAAAAAAATCAAAAAATTAAAAAACCTCCTTCGGGAATTACTTTTAGACATAACGGGATGAGATAGGCTGAAACAAAGAGGAAAAAATTTTAGTCCTGAATTCCGTTCATACTCGGCCCCGGGAAGAAAATTGCGAAAAAAATAGCAAAAAAATTGAAAAAATTAAAAAACCACTTTCCGGCATTATTTCTAGCCAAAATGAGATGAGATAGGCCGAGAATGAGAGAAAAAAATAGCAAAAAAAATTAAAAAACCTCTTTCTGGCATTATTTCTACCCAAAAAGTGATGAGATAATCCGAGAAAGCGAGAAAAAAATTTTAGTCCCGAATTCCACTCATGCACAACCAGAGCAAGAAAATTTCGAAAAAAATAGCAAAAAATTAAAAAACCTCTTTCCGGCCTAATTTTTAGCCAAAACGAGATGAGATAGGCCGAGAAAGAGAGAAAAAAATTATAGTCCCGAATTCCGTTCATACTCAACCTGGGCAAGAAAATTCCGAAAAAAATAGCAAAAAAATACATAAAATTAAAAAACCTCATTCTGGCATTATTTCTACCCAAAACGTGATGAGATAATCCGAGAAAGCGAGAAAAAAATTTTAGTCCCGAATTCTGTTCATACTCGACCTGGGCAAGAAAATTTCGAAAAAAATAGCAAAAAAATTTGAAAAATTAAAAAACCTCTTTCCGGCCTTATTTTCTGCCAAAACGAGATGAGATAGGCCGAGAAAGAGAGAAAAAAATTTTAGTCCCGAATTCCGTTCATACTCGACCCTGCTAGGAAAATTCTGAAAAAAATAGCAAAAAAATTCAAAAAAATAAAAAAACCTCTTTCTAGCATTATTTCTACCGAAAACGTGATGAGATAATCCGAGAAAGCGAGAAAAAATTTTTAGTCCCGACTTCCGTTCATACTCGACCAGAGCAAGAAAATTCCGAAAAAAATAGCAAAAAATTAAAAAACCTCTTTCCGGCCTTATTTTTAGCCAAAACGAGATGAGATAGGCCGAGAAAGAGAAAAAAAAAAATTTAGTCCCGAATTTCGTTCATACTCGACCCTGGCAAGAAAATTCCGAAAAATATAGCAAAAAAATTCAAAAAATTAAAAAAACCTCTTTCTGGCATTATTTCTACCCGAAACGTGATGAGATAATCCGAGAAAGCGTGAAAAAAATTTTAGTCCCGACTTCCATTCATACTCGACAAGAGCAAGAAAATTCCGAAAAAAATAGCAAAAAATTAAAAAACCTCTTTCCGGCCTAATTTTTAGCCAAAACGAGATGAGATAGGCCGAGAAAGAGAGAAAAAAATTATTGTCCCAAATTCCGAAAAAAATAGCAACAAAATTAAAAAAAAATTAAAAAACCACTTTCCGTTATTATTTATAGCCAAAACGGGATGAGATAGTCCGAGAAAGCGAGAAAAAAATTTTTGTCCCGAATTCTGTTCATACTCGACCTGGGCAAGAAAATTTCGAAAAAAATAGCAAAAAAATTTGAAGGATTAAAAAACCTATTTCCGGCCTTATTTTTAGCCAAAACGGGATAAGATAGGCCGAGAAAGAGAGAAAAAAATTTTAGTCCCGAATTCCATTCATACTCAACCTGAGCAAGAAAATTCCGAAAAAAATAGCAAAAAAATACATAAAATTAAAAAACCTCATTCCGGAATTGTTTTTAGCCTAAACGGGATGAGATAGGCCGCGAAAGAAGAAAAAAAGTTTTAGTCCCGAATTCCGTTCATACTCAAATCGGGCAAGAAAGTTCCAAAAAAATAGTAAAAAAATTAAAAAAATTGAAAAACCCATTTCCGACATTATTTTTAGCCAAAACGGGATTAGATAGGCTGAGAGAAAAAAAAAAAAAAATTTAGACCTGAATTCCGATCATATTTGATACGGGAAAGAAAATTCCAAAAAAATAGAAAAAAAATCAAAAAATTAAAAAACCTCTTTATGGCTTTAGTTTTAGACATAACGGGATGAGATAGGCCGAAACAGAGTGAAAAAAATTTTAATCCTGAATTCAGTTCATACTCTGCCCCGGGAAGAAAATTGCGACAAAAATAGCAAAAAAATTCAAAAACCACTTTCCGGCATTATTTCTAGCTAAAACGAGATGAGATAGACTGAGAAAGAGAAAAAAAAATTTTAGTCCCAAATTCCGCTCATACTCGCCCCCGACTAGGAAATTCAGAAACAAATAGCAAAAAAATTAAAAAAACCTCTTTCTGGCATTATTTCTACCCAAAACGTGATGAGATAATCCGAGAAAGCGAGAAAAAAATTTTAGTCCCGAATTCAATTCATACTCGACCAGAGTAAGAAAATTCCTAAAATAGCAAAAAATTAAAAAACCTCCTTCCGGCCTTATTTTTTGCCAAAACGAGATGAGATAGGCCGAGAAAGAGAGAAAAAAATTTTAGTCCCGAATTCCGGTCATACTCGACCCTGGCAGGAAAATTCCGAAAAAAATAGCAAGAAAATTCAAAAAATAAAAACAAACCTCTTTCTAGCATTATTTCTACCCAAAACGTGATGAGATAATCCGAGAAAGCGAGAAAAAAATTTTAGTCCCGACTTCCATTCATTCTCGACCAGAGCAAGAAAATTCCGAAAAAAATAGCAAAAAATTTAAAAACCTCTTTCCGGTCTTATTTTTAGCCAAAACGAGATGAGATAGGCCGAGAAAGAGAAAAAAAAAAAAATTTAGTCCCGAATTTCGTTCATACTCGACCCTGGCAAGAAAATTTCGAAAAATATAGCAAAAAAATTCAAAAAATTAAAAAAACCTCTTTCTGGCATTATTTCTACCCAAAACGTGATGAGATAATCCGAGAAAGCGAGAAAAAAATTTTAGTCCCGACTTCCATTCATACTCGACCAGAGCAAGAAAATTCCGAAAAAAATAGCAAAAAATTGAAAAACCTCTTTCCGGCCTTATTTTTAGCCAAAACGAGATGAGATAAGCCGAGAAAGAGAGATAAAAATTATAGTCCCAAATTCCGTTCATACTCGACCCCGGCAAGAAAATTCCGAAAAAAATAGCAACAAAATTAAAAATAATTAAAAAACCACTTTCCGTCATTATTTATAGCCAAAACGGGATGAGATAGTCCGAGAAAATGAGAAAAATTTTTAGTCCCGAATTCTGTTCATACTCGACCTGGGAAGGAAAATTTCGAAAAAAATAGCAAAAAAATTTAAAAGATTAAAAAACCTATTTCCGGCCTTATTTTTAGCCAAAACGGGATGAGATAGGCCAAGAAAGAGAGAAAAAGATTTTAGTCCCGAATTCCGTTCATACTCAACCCCGGCAAGAAAATTTTGAAAAAAATAGTAAAAAAATACATAAAATTAAAAAACCTCATTCCGGAATTGTTTTTAGCCAAAACGGGATGAGATAGGCCGCGAAAGAAGAAAAAAAGTTTTAGTCCCGAATTCCGTTCATACTCGAACCGGGCGAGAAAGTTCCGAAAAAAATAGCAAAATAATTACAGAAATTGAAAAACCCCTTTCCGACATTATTTTTAGCCAAAACGGGATTAGATAGGCTGAGAGAGAGAAAAAAAAAATTTTAGTCCTGAATTCCGATCATAGTTGATCCGGGGAAGAAAATTCCAAAAGAAATAGAAAAAAAAATCAAAAAATTAAAAAACCTCTTTATGGCTTTAGTTTTAGACATAACGGAATGGGATAGGCCGAAACAGAGAGAAAAAAATTTTAGTCTTGAATTCCGTTCATACTCGGCCCCGGGAAGAAAATTGCGAAAAAAATAGCAAAAAAATTCAAAAACCACATTCCGGCATTATTTCTAGCCAAAACGAGATGAGATATGATGAGAAAGAGAAAAAAATTTTAGTCCCAAATTCCGATCATACTCAACCCCGACTAGAAAATTCAGAAAAAAATAGCAAAAAAATTAAAAAACCTCTTTCTGGCATTATTTCTACCCAAAACGTGATGAGATAATCCGAGAAAGTGAGAAAAAAATTTTAGTCCCGAATTCCAATCATACTCGACCAGAGCAAGAAAATTCCGAAAAAAATAGCAAAAAATTAAAAAACCTCTTTCCGGCCTAATTTTTAGCCAAAACGAGATGAGATAGGCCGAGAAAGAAAAAAAAAAATTATAGTCGTCAAAAATAATGCTAGAATGAGGGTTTTTAATTTTTTGAAAGTTTTTGTTATTTTTTTCGAAATTTTCTTGCCGGAATCAAGTATGAACGGAATTCGTGACTAAAATTTTTTTCTCTCTTTCTCGGCTACTCTCAACCTATTTTGGATAGAAATAATGCCGGATTTAACTTTTTTAATTTTTTGATTTTTTTTTCTATTTTTTTCGGAACTTTCTTGCCCGAGTCGAGTATGAACGGAATTCAGGACTAAAATTTTTTTTTTCTCTTTCTCGGCCTATCTCATCCCGTTTTGGCTAAAAATAATGTCGGAATACGGTTTTTTAATTTTTTGAATTTTTTTGCTATTTTTTTCGGAATTTTCTTACCGTAATTGAGTGTGAACGGAATTCAGGACTAAAATTTTTTTCTCTCTTTCTCGGCCTATCTCATCTCGTTTTGACTAAAAATAAGGCCGGAATGAGGATTTTTCGTTTTTTGAATATTTTTGCTATCTTTTTAGTAATTTTCTTGCCGAGGTCGAGTATGAACGGAATTCGAGACTAAATTTGTTTTTCTCTTTCTCGGCCTATCTCATCCCGTTTTGGCTAGAAATAATGCGGGAATGAGGTTTTTTAGTTTTATGAATTTTTTTGCTATTTTTTTCGGAATTTTCTTGTCGGGGTCGAGTATGAACGGAATTCAGGACTAAATTTTTTTTTTCTTTTTCTCGGCCTATCTCATCCCATTTTGGCTAGAAATAATGGCGGAAGTATGTTTTTAATTTTTTGATTTTTTTTGGTATTTTTTTGGGAATTTTCTTGCCCAGGTCGAGCATGAACAGAATTCGGGATTAAACTTTTTTTCTATCTTTCTAGGCCTATCACATCCCGTTTTGGCGAGAAATAATGGCGGAAAGAGGTTTTTTAATTTTTTGAATTTTTTTGGTATTTTTTTCGGAATTTTCTTGCGCGGGTCGAGTATGAACGGAATTCGGGACTAAAATTTTTTTCCCTCTTTCCTGGCCACTCTCAAACCATTTTGGATAGAAATAATGTCGGAATTTACTTTTTTAATTTTTTGAATTTTTTTGCTATTTTTTTTGGAATTTTCTAGCTCGGGTTCGGTTGGAAAAGAATTCGGGTGTAAATTTCTTTTTTTTTCTCTTTCTCGTCCTATCTCATTCCGTTTTGGCTAAAAATAATGCTGGACTGTGGTTTTTTAATTTTACGAATTTTTTTGCAATTTTTTTCGGAATTTTCTTGCCGGGGTCGAGTATGAACGGAATTCAGGACTAAAATTTTTTCTTCCCTTTCTCGGCCTATCTCATCTAGTTTTGGCTAAAAATAATGCCAGAACGAGGTTTTTTAGTTTTTTTTTGAATTTTTTTGCTATTTTTTTCGAAATTTTCTTCCCGGAGTTGAGTATGAACGGAATTCGGGACTAAATTTTTTTTTTTCCTCTTTCTCGGCCTATCTCATCTCGTTTCTCCTAAAAATAATGCCGGAAAGAGGTTTTTTAATTTCTTGAATTTTATTCCTATTTTTTTCGCAATTTTCTTCCCAGGCGGAGTATGAACGGAATTCGGGACTAAAATTTTTTTCACTCTTTCTCGGCTTATCTCATCCCGTTTTGGATAAAAATAATGTGGGAATTAGGTTTTTTAATTTTTTGAATTTTTATGCAATTTTTTTTCGGAATTTTCTTGCCCGGATCGAGTATTTACGGAATGCGGGACAAAATTTTTTTTCCCTCTTTCTTGGCCTATCACGTCCAGTTTTGGCTAAAAATAATGCTAGAATGAGGGTTTTTAATTTCCTGAAATTTTTTGTTATTTTCTTTGAAATTTTCTTGCCGGAGTCAAGTATGAACGGAATTCGTGACTAAAATTTTTTTCTCTCTTTCTCGGCTACTCTCAACCCATTTTGGGTAGAAAAAATGCCGGATTTAACTTTTTTAATTTTTTGATTTTTTTTTTCTATTTTTTTCGGAACTTTCTTGCCCGAGTCGAGTATGAACGGAATTCAGGATTAAAATTTTTTTTTTTCTCTTTCTCGGCCTATCTCATCCCGTTTTGGCTAAAAATAATGTCGGAATACGGTTTTTTAATTTTTTTGCTATTTTTTTCGAAATTTTCTTACCGTCATTGAGTGTGAACGGAATTCGGGACTAAAATTTTTTTCTCTCTTTCTCGGCCTATCTCATCTCGTTTTGGCTAAAAATAAGTCCGGAAAGAGGTTTTCTAATTTTTTCAATTTTTTTGCTATTTTTTTCGGAATTTTCTTGCCCTGGTCGAGTATGAACGGAATTTGGGAGTAAAATTTTTTTCTCTCTTTCTCGATCTTGCTCAACCAGTTTTGGATAGAAATAATGCCGGAATTAACTAATTTAATTTTTTATAATTTTTTTGCTATTTTTTTTGGAATTTTCTAGCTTGGTTGGGTAGGAACAGAATTCGAGACTAAAATTTTTTTTTTTTTCACTTTCTCAGCCTTTCTCATTTCGTTTTGGCTAAAAATAATTCCAGAAAGAGGTTTTCTGATTTTTTGATTTTTTTTGCTATTTTTTTCGGAATTTTCTTTCCCGGCTAGGGTAGGAACAGAATTCGGGACCAAAATTTTTTTTTCTCTTTCTCGGCCTCTCTCAACCCTTTTTGGATAGAAATATTGCCGGAAGTAAGTTTTTTAATTTTTTGTTTTTTTTTTCAAAATTTTCTTGCCAGGGTCGAGTATGAACGGAATTTGGGATTAAAATTTTTTTCAGTCTTTCTCGGCCTATCACATCCCATTTTGGCTAGCAATAATGCCGGAATGAGGATTTTTAGTTTTTTGAATTTTTTTGCTATTTTTTTAGGAATTTTCTTGCCGTCGTCGAGTATGAACAGAATTCGGGACTAAAATTTTTTTCTCTCTTTCTCGGCCTATCTTATCTCGTTTTGGCTAAAAAGAAGGCCGGGAAGAGGTTTTTTAATTTTTTCAATTTTTTTGCTATTTTTTTCGGAATTTTCTTGCCCCAGTCGAGTATGAAAGGAATTTGGGAGTAAAATTGTTTTCTCTCTTTCTCGGTCTCGCTCAACCAGTTTTGGATAGAAATAATGCCGGAATTAACTAATTTAATTTTTTTAATTTTTTTGCTATTTATTTTGGAATTTTCTAGCTTGGGTTGGGTAGGAACAGAATTCGAGGCTAAATTTTTTTTTTTTTTCACTTTCTCAGCCTATCTCATTCCGTGTTGGCTAAAAATAATTCCAGAAAGAGGTTTTTAAATTTTTTGAATTTTTTTGCTATTTTTTTCGCAATTTTCTTCCCCGGCCGAGTATGAACGGAATTCGGGACTAAAATTTTTTTTTCTCTTTCTCGGTCTATCTCATCCCGTTTTGGCTATAAATAATGCCGGAAAGAGGTTTTTTAATTTTTTGACTTTTTTTTCTATTTTTATTGGAATTTTCTTTCCCGGATCGAGTATGAATAGAATTCGGGACTAAATTTTTTTTTGTCTCTTTCTCGGTCAATCTAATCCCGTTTTGGCTAAAAATAATTTTGGAATGGGGTTTTTTAATTTTCTGAATTTTTTTTCTCTTTCTTTCGGAACTTTCTTGCCCGGGTCGAGTATGAACGGAATTCGGGACAAAATTTTTTTTTTTTTTCTCTTTCTCGGCCTATCTCATTCCGTTTTGGCCAAATATAATGCTGGAATGAGGTTTTTTAATTTTACGAATTTTTTTGCAATTTTTTTCGGAATTTTCTTGCCGGGGTCGAGTATGAACGGAATTCGAGACTAAATTTGTTTTTCTGTATCTCGGCCTATCTCATCCCGTTTTGGCTAGAAATAATGCGGGAATGAGGTTTTTTAGTTTTATGAATTTTTTTGCTATTTTTTTCGGAATTTTCTTGCCGGGGTCGAGTATGAAGGGAATTCAAGACTAAAATTTTTTTTTCTTTTTCTCGGCCTATCTCATCCCATTTTTGCTAGAAATAATGCCGGAAGTATGTTTTTAATTTTTTGATTTTTTTTGGTATTTTTTTGGGAATTTTCTTGCCCGGGTCGAGCATGAACAGAATTCGGGATTAAACTTTTTTTCTATCTTTCTAGGCCTACAACATCCCGTTTTGGCTAGAAATAATGCCGGAAAGAGGTTTTTTAATTTTTTGAATTTTGTTGGTATTTTTTTCGGAATTTTCTTGCCCGGGTCGAGTATGAACGGAATACGGGACTAAAATTTTTTTCCCTCTTTCCTGGCCACTCTCAAACCATTTTGGATAGAAATAATGTCGGAATTTACTTTTTGAATTTTTTTGCTATTTTTTTTGGAATTTTCAAGCTCGGGTTCGGTTGGAAAAGAATTCGGGTGCAATTTTTTTTTTTTTTCTCTTTCTCGGCCTATCTCATTCCGTTTTGGCTAAAAATAATGCTGGAATGAGGTTTTTTAATTTTATGAATTTTTTTGCAATTTTTTTCGGAATTTTCTTGCCGGGGTCGAGTATGAACGGAATTCAGGACTAAAAATTTTTTCTTCCCTTTCTCAGCCTATCTCATCCCGTTTTGGCTAAAAATAATGCCGGAAAGAGGTTTTTTAATTTTTTTGAAATTTTTGCTTTTTTTTTTTTTCGGAATTTTCTTCCCGGAGTCGAATATGAACGGAATTCGGGACTAAATTTTTTTTTTTTCTCTTTCTCGGCCTATCTCATCCCGTTTCTGCTAAAAATAATGCGGAAAGAGGTTTTTTAATTTCTTGAATTTTATTGCTATTTTTTCGCAATTTTCTTCCCAGGCGGAGTATGAACGGAATTCGGGACTAAAATTTTTTTCTCTCTTTCTCGGCTACTCTCAACCCATTTTGGATAGAAATAATGCCGGATTTAACTTTTTTAATTTTTTGAATTTTTTTGCTATTTTTTTTTTGGAATTTTCTAGCTTGGTTTGGGTAGGAACAGAATTCGGGACTAAAATTTTTTTCACTCTTTCTCGACCTATCTCATCCCATTTTGGCTAAAAATAATGCCGGAATGAGGTTTTTTAATTTTTTGAATTTTTCTGCAATTTTTTTTCGGAATTTTCTTGCCCAGATCGAGTATTTACGGAATTCGGGACTAAAATTTTTTTCCCTCTTTCTCGGCCTATCATGTCCAGTTTTGGCTAAAAATAATGCTAGGATGAGGTTTTTTAATTTTTTGAAATTTTTTGTTATTTTTTTTGAAATTTTCTTGCCGGAGTCAAGTATGAACGGATTCATGACTAAATTTTTTTTTGTCTCTTTCTCGGCCAATCTCATCCCGTTTTGGCTAAAAATAATTTCGGAATGGGGTTTTTTTATTTTCTGAATTTTTTTTGCTCTTTCTTTCGGAACATTCTTGCCCGGGTCGAGTATGAACGGAATTCAGGACTAAAATTTTTTTTTTTCTCTTTCTCGGCCTATCTCATTCCGTTTTGGCCAAAAATAATGCTGGAATGAGGTTTTTTAATTTTACGAATTTTTTTACAATTTTTTTCAGAATTTTCTTGCCGGGGTCGAGTATGAACGGAATTCGAGACTAAATTTGTTTTTCTCTTTCTCGGCCTATCTCATCACGTTTTGGCTAGAAATAACGCGGGAATGAGGTTTTTTAGTTTTATGAATTTTTTTGCTATTTTTTTCGGAATTTTCTTGCCGGGGTCGAGTATGAACGGAATTCAGGGCTAAAATTTTTTTTTTCTTTTTCTCGGCCTATCTCATTCCATTTTGGCTAGAAATAATGCCGGAAGTATGTTTTTAATTTTTTGATTTTTTTTGGTATTTTTTTGGGAATTTTCTTGCCCGGGTCGAGCATGAACAGAATTCGGGATTAAACTTTTTTTCTATCTTTCTAGGCCTAACACATCCCGTTTTGGCTAGAAATAATGCCGGAAAGAGGTTTTTTTAGTTTTTTGAATTTTTTTGGTATTTTTTTCGAAATTTTCTTGCCCGGGTCGAGTATGAACGGAATTCGGGACTAAAATTTTTTTCCCTCTTTCCTGGCCACTCTCAAACCATTTTGGATAGAAATAATGTCGGAATTTACTTTTTGAATTTTTTTGCTATTTTTTTTGGAATTTTCTAGCTCGGGTTCGGTTGGAAAAGAATTCGGGTGTAAATTTTTTTTTTTCTCTTTCTCGACCTATCTAATTCCATTTTGGCTAAAAATAATGCTGGAATGTGGTTTTTTAATTTACGATTTTTTTTGCAATTTTTTTCGGAATTTTCTTGCCGGGATCGAGTATGAACGGAATTCAGGACTAAAATTCTTTCTTCCCTTTCTCGGCCTATCTCATCCCGTTTTGGCTAAAAATAATGCCGGAAAGAGATTTTTTAATTTTTTTGAATTTTTTTGCTATTTTTTTCGGAATTTTCTTCCCGGAGTCGAGTATGAACGGAATTCGGGACTAAAATTTTTTTTGTACCTTTCTCGGCCTATCTCATCCCGTTTCTGCTAAAAATAATGCCGGAAAAAGGTTTTTTAATTTCTCGAAATTTATTGCTATTTTTTCGCAATTTTCTTCCCAGGCCGAGTATGAACGGAATTCGGGACTAAAATTTTTTTCCCTCTTTCTCGGCTACTCTCAACCATTTTGGATAGAAATAAAGCTGGATTTAACTTTTTTAATTTTTTGAATTTTTTTGCTATTTTTTTTCGGAATTTTCTTCCCTGAGTCGAATATGAACAGAATTCGGGACTAAAATTTTTTTTTCTTTTTCTCGGCCTATCTCATCCCGTTTCTGCTAAAAATAATGCCGGAAAGAGGTTTTTTAATTTCTTGAATTTTATTGCTATTTTTTCGCAATTTTCTTCCCAGGCCGAGTATGAACCAAATTCGGGACTAAATTTTTTTTTTCTCTTTCTCGGCTACTCTCAACCCATTTTGGGTAGAAATAATGCCGGATTTAGCTTTTTTAATTTTTTGAATTTTTTTGTTATTTTTTTTTGGAATTTTCTAGCTTGTGTTGGGTAGGAACAGAATTCGAGACTAAAATTTTTTTCACTCTTTCTCGGCCTATCTCATCCCGTTTTGGCTAAAAATAATGCCGGAATGAGGTTTTTAATTTTTTTTAATTTTTTTGCAATTTTTTTTCGGAATTTTCTTGCCCGGATGGAGTATTTACGGAATTCGGGACTAAAATTTTTTTCCCTCTTTCTCGGCCTATCACGTCCAGTTTTGGCTAAAAATAATGCTAGGATGAGGTTTTTTAATTTTTTCAAATTTTTTGTTATTTTTTTTGAAATTTTCTTGCCGGAGTCAAGTATGAACGGAATTCGTGACTAAATTTTTTTTTTCTCTTTCTTGGCTACTCTCAACCCATTTTGGATAGAAATAATGCCGGATTTAACTTTTTTAATTTTTTGATTTTTTTTCTATTTTTTTCGGAACTTTCTTGCCTGAGTCGAGTATGAACGGAATTCAGGACTAAAATTTTTTTTTTTTCTCTTTCTCGGCCTATCTCATCCCGTTTTGGCTAAAAATAATGTCGAAATACGGTTTTTTAATTTTTTGAATTTTCTTGCTATTCTTTTCGGAATTTTCTTACCGTCATCGAGTGTGAACGGAATTCGGGACTAAAATTGTTTTCTCTCTTTCTCGGCCTATCTCATCTCGTTTTGGCTAAAAATAAGGCCGGAAAGAGGTTTTTTTATTTTTTCAATTTTTTTGCTATTTTTTTTGGAATTTTCTTGCCCCGGTCAAGTATGAACGGAATTTGGGAGTAAAATTTTTTTCTCTCTTTCTCGGTCTCGCTCAACCAAGTTTGGATAGAAATAATGCCGGAATTAACTAATTTAATTTTTTTTATTTTTTTGCTAATTTTTTTGGAATTTTCTAGCTTGGGTTGGGTAGGAACAGAATTCGAGACGAAAATTTTTTTTTTTCACTTTCTCAGCCTATCTCATTCCGTTTTGGCTAAAAATAATTCCAGAAAGAGGTTATTAAATTTTTTGAATTTTTTTGCTATTTTTTTCGAAATTATCTTCCCCGGCCGAGTATGAACGGAATTCGGGACTAAAATTTTTTTCTCTCCTTCTCGGACTATCTCATCCCGTTTTGGCTAAAAATAATGCCGGAAAGAGGTTTTTCAATTTTTTGACTTTTTTTTCTATTTTTATTGGAATTTTCTTTCCCGGATCGAGTATGAACAGAATTCGGGACTAAATTTTTTTTTTTGTCTCTTTCTCGGCCAATCTCATCCCGTTTTGGCTAAAAATAATTTCGGAATGGGGTTTTTTAATTTTCTGAATTTTTTTTGCTCTTTCTTTCGGAACTTTCTTGCCCGGGTCGAGTATGAACGGAATTCGGGACTAAAATTTTTTCTTCCCTTTCTCGGCCTATCTCATCCCGTTTTGGCTAAAAATAATGCCGGAAAGAGGTTTTTTAATTTTTTGAAATTTTTTGTTATTTTTTTCGAAATTTTCTTGCCGGAGTCAAGTATGAACGGAATTCGTGACTAAAATTTTGTTCTCTCTTTCTCGGCTACTCTCAATTTTTTGCTATTTTTTTCACAATTTTCTAGCTCAGGCTGGGTAGGAAAAGAATTCCGGGCTAAAATTTTTTTCTCTTTTTGGGCCTATGTAATCCCGTTTTGGCTAAAAATAATGCCGGAAAGGGGTTTTTTAATTTTTTGAATTTTTTTGCTATTTTTTTCGGAACTTTCTTGCCCGGATCGAGTATGAACTAAATTCGGGACTATAATTTTTTTCTCTCTTTCTTGGCCTATCTCATCCCGTTACAGCTAAAAAGATGGCCAGAAAGAGGTTTTTTAATTTTTTGAATTTTTTTGCTATTTTTTTCACAATTTTCTTCCCCGGGCCGAGTATGAACGGAATTCGGGACAAAAAATGTTTTCTACTTTTTTCGGCCTATCTCATCCCGTACTGGCTACAAATAATGCTCGAAAGAGATTTTTTAATTTTTTGATTTTTTTTCTATTTTTTTTTGGAATTTTCTTTCCCGGATCGAGTATGAACGGAATTCGGGACTAAAATTTTTTCTTCTCTTTCTCGGCCAATCTCATCCCGTTTTGGCTGAAAATAATGCTGGAAAGTTTTTTAATTTTTTGAATTTTTTTGCCACTTTTTTCAGAATTTTCTTGCCCGGGTCGAGTATAAACGGAATCCAGGACTAAAATTTTTTTTCTTCTTTCTCGGCCTATCTCATCCCGTTTTCCCTAGAAATATTGCCGGAATGAGGTTTTTAAATTTTTTGAATTTTTTTGCTATTTTTTTTGGAATTTTCTTGCAGGGGTCGAGTATGAACGGAATTCGGGACTAAAATTTTTTTCTCTCTTTCTCGGCCTATCTCATCCCGTTTTGGCTAAAAATAATGTCGAAAGAGGTTTTTTAATTTTTTGAATTTTTTTGCTATTTTTTTTTTTGCAATTTTCTTCCCCGGGCCGAGTATGAATGGAATTCGGGACTAAAATTTTTTTCTCTCTTTCTCGGCCTATCTCACACCGTTCTGGCTAAAAAGAAGGCCGGAAAGAGGTTTTTTAATTTTTAGAATTTTTTTGCTATTTTTTTCACAATTTTCTTCCCCGGGCCGAGTATGAACGGAATTCGGGACAAAAAATTTTTTCTACTTTTTTCGGCCTATCTCATCCCGTACTGTCTAAAAATAATGCTAGAAAGAGATTTTTTAATTTTTTGATTTTTTTTTCAATTTTTTTTTTTGAATTTTCTTGCCCGGATCGAGTATGAACGGAATCCGGGACTAAATTTTTTTTTTCTTTCTCGGCCTATCTCATCTCGTTTTCCCTAGAAATATTGCTGGAAAGAGATTTTTTATTTTTTTGAATTTTTTTGCTATTTTTTTTGGAATTTTCTTGTCGGGGTCGAGTATGAACGGAATTCGGGACTAAAATTTTTTTTTCTCTTTCTCGGCCTATCTCATCCCTTTTTGGCAAAAAATAATACCGGAAAGGGGTTTTTTAATTTTCTGAATTTTTTTGCTATTTTTTTCGGAACTTTCTTTCCCGGGTCGAGTATGAACGGAATTTGGGACAAAAATTGTTTTTTCTCTTTCTTGGCCTATCTCATCCCGTTTTGGCTAAAAACAATGCCGGAATGAGGTTTTTTAATTTTATGAATTTTTTTGCTATTTTTTTCGGAATTTTCTTGCCGTGGTCGAGTAAGAACGGAATTCGGGAGGAAAATTTTTTTCTCTTCTTCTCAACCTATCTCATCCCGTTTTGGCTAGAAATAATGTCAGAAGTATGTTTTTTAATTTTACGATTTTTTTTGCAATTTTTTTTGGAATTTTCTTGCCCGGGTCGAGTATGAACGGAATTCCGGACTAAAATTTCTTTCTCTTTCTCGGCCAATCACATCCCGTTTTGGCCAGAGATAATGCCGGAAAGGGGTTTTTTTAATTTTTTGAATTTTCTTGCTATTCTTTTCGGAATTTTCTTACCGTCATCGAGTGTGAACGGAATTCGGGACTAAAATTGTTTTCTCTCTTTCTCGGCCTATCTCATCTCGTTTTGGCTAAAAATAAGGCCGGAAAGAGGTTTTTTTATTTTTTCAATTTTTTTGCTATTTTTTTTGGAATTTTCTTGCCCCGGTCAAGTATGAACGGAATTTGGGAGTAAAATTTTTTTCTCTCTTTCTCGGTCTCGCTCAACCAAGTTTGGATAGAAATAATGCCGGAATTAACTAATTTAATTTTTTTTATTTTTTTGCTAATTTTTTTGGAATTTTCTAGCTTGGGTTGGGTAGGAACAGAATTCGAGACGAAAATTTTTTTTTTTCACTTTCTCAGCCTATCTCATTCCGTTTTGGCTAAAAATAATTCCAGAAAGAGGTTATTAAATTTTTTGAATTTTTTTGCTATTTTTTTCGAAATTATCTTCCCCGGCCGAGTATGAACGGAATTCGGGACTAAAATTTTTTTCTCTCCTTCTCGGACTATCTCATCCCGTTTTGGCTAAAAATAATGCCGGAAAGAGGTTTTTCAATTTTTTGACTTTTTTTTCTATTTTTATTGGAATTTTCTTTCCCGGATCGAGTATGAACAGAATTCGGGACTAAATTTTTTTTTTTGTCTCTTTCTCGGCCAATCTCATCCCGTTTTGGCTAAAAATAATTTCGGAATGGGGTTTTTTAATTTTCTGAATTTTTTTTGCTCTTTCTTTCGGAACTTTCTTGCCCGGGTCGAGTATGAACGGAATTCGGGACTAAAATTTTTTTTTTCTCTTTCTCGGCCTATCTCATTCCGTTTTGGCCAAAAATAATGCTGGAATGAGGTTTTTTAATTTTACGAATTTTTTTGCAATTTTTTTCGGAATTTTCTTGCCGGGGTCGAGTATGAACGGAATTCGAGACTAAATTTGTTTTTCTCTTTCTCGGCCTATCTCATCCCGTTTTGGCTAGAAATAATGCGGGAATGAGGTTTTTTAGTTTTATGAATTTTTTTGCTATTTTTTTCGGAATTTTCTTGCCGGGGTCGAGTATGAACGGAATTCAGGACTAATTTTTTTTTTTTTTTCTTTTTCTCGGCCTATCTCATCCCATTTTGGCTAGAAATAACGCCGGAAGTGTGTTTTTAATTTTTTTGGTATTTTTTTGGGAATTTTCTTGCCCGGGTCTAGCATGAACAGAATTCGGGATGTTACTTTTTTTCTATCTTTCTAGGCCTATCACATCCCGTTTTGGCTAGAAATAATGCCGGAAAGAGGTTTTTTAATTTTTTGAATTTTTTTGGTATTTTTTTGGGAATTTTCTTGCTCGGGTCGAGTATGAACGGAATTCGGGACTAAAATTGTTTTCCCTCTTTCCTGGCCACTCTCAAACCATTTTGGATAGAAATAATGTCGGAATTTACTTTTTGAATTTTTTTGCTATTTTTTTTGGAATTTTCTAGCTCGGGTTCGGTTGGAAAAGAATTCGGGTGTAAATTTTTTTTTTTCTCTTTCTCGGCCTATCTCATTCCGTTTTGGCTAAAAATAATGCTGGAATGAGGTTTTTTAATTTTACGAATTTTTTTGCAATTTTTTTCAGAATTTTCTTGCTGGGGTCGAGTATGAACGGAATTTAGGACTAAAATTTTTTCTTCCCTTTCTCGTTCTATCTCATCCCGTTTTGGCTAAAAATAATGCCGGTAAGAGGTTTTTTAATTTTTTTGAATTTTTTTGCTATTTTTTTCGGAATTTTCTTCCCGGAGTCGAGTGTGAACGGAATTCGGGGCTAAAATTGTTTTTTCTCTTTCTCGGCCTATCTCATCCCGTTTCTGCTAAAAATAATGCCGGAAAGAGGTTTTTTAATTTCTTTAATTTTATTGCTATTTTTTCGCAATTTTCTTCCCTGGCCGAGTATGAACGGAATTCGGGACTAAAATTTTTTCTTCCCTTTCTCGGCCTATCTCATCCCGTTTTGGCTAAAAATAATGCCGGAAAGAGGTTTTTTAATTTTTTGAAATTTTTTGTTATTTTTTTCGAAATTTTCTTGCCGGAGTCAAGTATGAACGGAATTCGTGACTAAAATTTTGTTCTCTCTTTCTCGGCTACTCTCAATTTTTTGCTATTTTTTTCACAATTTTCTAGCTCAGGCTGGGTAGGAAAAGAATTCCGGGCTAAAATTTTTTTCTCTTTTTGGGCCTATGTAATCCCGTTTTGGCTAAAAATAATGCCGGAAAGGGGTTTTTTAATTTTTTGAATTTTTTTGCTATTTTTTTCGGAACTTTCTTGCCCGGATCGAGTATGAACTAAATTCGGGACTATAATTTTTTTCTCTCTTTCTTGGCCTATCTCATCCCGTTACAGCTAAAAAGATGGCCAGAAAGAGGTTTTTTAATTTTTTGAATTTTTTTGCTATTTTTTTCACAATTTTCTTCCCCGGGCCGAGTATGAACGGAATTCGGGACAAAAAATTTTTTCTACTTTTTTCGGCCTATCTCATCCCGTACTGGCTACAAATAATGCTCGAAAGAGATTTTTTAATTTTTTGATTTTTTTTCTATTTTTTTTTGGAATTTTCTTTCCCGGATCGAGTATGAACGGAATTCGGGACTAAAATTTTTTCTTCTCTTTCTCGGCCAATCTCATCCCGTTTTGGCTGAAAATAATGCTGGAAAGTTTTTTAATTTTTTGAATTTTTTTGCCACTTTTTTCAGAATTTTCTTGCCCGGGTCGAGTATAAACGGAATCCAGGACTAAAATTTTTTTTCTTCTTTCTCGGCCTATCTCATCCCGTTTTCCCTAGAAATATTGCCGGAATGAGGTTTTTAAATTTTTTGAATTTTTTTGCTATTTTTTTTGGAATTTTCTTGCAGGGGTCGAGTATGAACGGAATTCGGGACTAAAATTTTTTTCTCTCTTTCTCGGCCTATCTCATCCCGTTTTGGCTAAAAATAATGTCGAAAGAGGTTTTTTAATTTTTTGAATTTTTTTGCTATTTTTTTTTTTGCAATTTTCTTCCCCGGGCCGAGTATGAATGGAATTCGGGACTAAAATTTTTTTCTCTCTTTCTCGGCCTATCTCACACCGTTCTGGCTAAAAAGAAGGCCGGAAAGAGGTTTTTTAATTTTTAGAATTTTTTTGCTATTTTTTTCACAATTTTCTTCCCCGGGCCGAGTATGAACGGAATTCGGGACAAAAAATTTTTTCTACTTTTTTCGGCCTATCTCATCCCGTACTGTCTAAAAATAATGCTAGAAAGAGATTTTTTAATTTTTTGATTTTTTTTTCAATTTTTTTTTTTGAATTTTCTTGCCCGGATCGAGTATGAACGGAATCCGGGACTAAATTTTTTTTTTCTTTCTCGGCCTATCTCATCTCGTTTTCCCTAGAAATATTGCTGGAAAGAGATTTTTTATTTTTTTGAATTTTTTTGCTATTTTTTTTGGAATTTTCTTGTCGGGGTCGAGTATGAACGGAATTCGGGACTAAAATTTTTTTTTCTCTTTCTCGGCCTATCTCATCCCTTTTTGGCAAAAAATAATACCGGAAAGGGGTTTTTTAATTTTCTGAATTTTTTTGCTATTTTTTTCGGAACTTTCTTTCCCGGGTCGAGTATGAACGGAATTTGGGACAAAAATTGTTTTTTCTCTTTCTTGGCCTATCTCATCCCGTTTTGGCTAAAAACAATGCCGGAATGAGGTTTTTTAATTTTATGAATTTTTTTGCTATTTTTTTCGGAATTTTCTTGCCGTGGTCGAGTAAGAACGGAATTCGGGAGGAAAATTTTTTTCTCTTCTTCTCAACCTATCTCATCCCGTTTTGGCTAGAAATAATGTCAGAAGTATGTTTTTTAATTTTACGATTTTTTTTGCAATTTTTTTTGGAATTTTCTTGCCCGGGTCGAGTATGAACGGAATTCCGGACTAAAATTTCTTTCTCTTTCTCGGCCAATCACATCCCGTTTTGGCCAGAGATAATGCCGGAAAGGGGTTTTTTTAATTTTTTGAATTTTCTTGCTATTCTTTTCGGAATTTTCTTACCGTCATCGAGTGTGAACGGAATTCGGGACTAAAATTGTTTTCTCTCTTTCTCGGCCTATCTCATCTCGTTTTGGCTAAAAATAAGGCCGGAAAGAGGTTTTTTTATTTTTTCAATTTTTTTGCTATTTTTTTTGGAATTTTCTTGCCCCGGTCAAGTATGAACGGAATTTGGGAGTAAAATTTTTTTCTCTCTTTCTCGGTCTCGCTCAACCAAGTTTGGATAGAAATAATGCCGGAATTAACTAATTTAATTTTTTTTATTTTTTTGCTAATTTTTTTGGAATTTTCTAGCTTGGGTTGGGTAGGAACAGAATTCGAGACGAAAATTTTTTTTTTTCACTTTCTCAGCCTATCTCATTCCGTTTTGGCTAAAAATAATTCCAGAAAGAGGTTATTAAATTTTTTGAATTTTTTTGCTATTTTTTTCGAAATTATCTTCCCCGGCCGAGTATGAACGGAATTCGGGACTAAAATTTTTTTCTCTCCTTCTCGGACTATCTCATCCCGTTTTGGCTAAAAATAATGCCGGAAAGAGGTTTTTCAATTTTTTGACTTTTTTTTCTATTTTTATTGGAATTTTCTTTCCCGGATCGAGTATGAACAGAATTCGGGACTAAATTTTTTTTTTTGTCTCTTTCTCGGCCAATCTCATCCCGTTTTGGCTAAAAATAATTTCGGAATGGGGTTTTTTAATTTTCTGAATTTTTTTTGCTCTTTCTTTCGGAACTTTCTTGCCCGGGTCGAGTATGAACGGAATTCGGGACTAAAATTTTTTTTTTCTCTTTCTCGGCCTATCTCATTCCGTTTTGGCCAAAAATAATGCTGGAATGAGGTTTTTTAATTTTACGAATTTTTTTGCAATTTTTTTCGGAATTTTCTTGCCGGGGTCGAGTATGAACGGAATTCGAGACTAAATTTGTTTTTCTCTTTCTCGGCCTATCTCATCCCGTTTTGGCTAGAAATAATGCGGGAATGAGGTTTTTTAGTTTTATGAATTTTTTTGCTATTTTTTTCGGAATTTTCTTGCCGGGGTCGAGTATGAACGGAATTCAGGACTAATTTTTTTTTTTTTTTCTTTTTCTCGGCCTATCTCATCCCATTTTGGCTAGAAATAACGCCGGAAGTGTGTTTTTAATTTTTTTGGTATTTTTTTGGGAATTTTCTTGCCCGGGTCTAGCATGAACAGAATTCGGGATGTTACTTTTTTTCTATCTTTCTAGGCCTATCACATCCCGTTTTGGCTAGAAATAATGCCGGAAAGAGGTTTTTTAATTTTTTGAATTTTTTTGGTATTTTTTTGGGAATTTTCTTGCTCGGGTCGAGTATGAACGGAATTCGGGACTAAAATTGTTTTCCCTCTTTCCTGGCCACTCTCAAACCATTTTGGATAGAAATAATGTCGGAATTTACTTTTTGAATTTTTTTGCTATTTTTTTTGGAATTTTCTAGCTCGGGTTCGGTTGGAAAAGAATTCGGGTGTAAATTTTTTTTTTTCTCTTTCTCGGCCTATCTCATTCCGTTTTGGCTAAAAATAATGCTGGAATGAGGTTTTTTAATTTTACGAATTTTTTTGCAATTTTTTTCAGAATTTTCTTGCTGGGGTCGAGTATGAACGGAATTTAGGACTAAAATTTTTTCTTCCCTTTCTCGTTCTATCTCATCCCGTTTTGGCTAAAAATAATGCCGGTAAGAGGTTTTTTAATTTTTTTGAATTTTTTTGCTATTTTTTTCGGAATTTTCTTCCCGGAGTCGAGTGTGAACGGAATTCGGGGCTAAAATTGTTTTTTCTCTTTCTCGGCCTATCTCATCCCGTTTCTGCTAAAAATAATGCCGGAAAGAGGTTTTTTAATTTCTTGAATTTTATTGCTATTTTTTCGCAATTTTCTTCCCTGGCCGAGTATGAACGGAATTCGGGACTAAAATTTTTTCTTCCCTTTCTCGGCCTATCTCATCCCGTTTTGGCTAAAAATAATGCCGGAAAGAGGTTTTTTAATTTTTTGAAATTTTTTGTTATTTTTTTCGAAATTTTCTTGCCGGAGTCAAGTATGAACGGAATTCGTGACTAAAATTTTGTTCTCTCTTTCTCGGCTACTCTCAATTTTTTGCTATTTTTTTCACAATTTTCTAGCTCAGGCTGGGTAGGAAAAGAATTCCGGGCTAAAATTTTTTTCTCTTTTTGGGCCTATGTAATCCCGTTTTGGCTAAAAATAATGCCGGAAAGGGGTTTTTTAATTTTTTGAATTTTTTTGCTATTTTTTTCGGAACTTTCTTGCCCGGATCGAGTATGAACTAAATTCGGGACTATAATTTTTTTCTCTCTTTCTTGGCCTATCTCATCCCGTTACAGCTAAAAAGATGGCCAGAAAGAGGTTTTTTAATTTTTTGAATTTTTTTGCTATTTTTTTCACAATTTTCTTCCCCGGGCCGAGTATGAACGGAATTCGGGACAAAAAATTTTTTCTACTTTTTTCGGCCTATCTCATCCCGTACTGGCTACAAATAATGCTCGAAAGAGATTTTTTAATTTTTTGATTTTTTTTCTATTTTTTTTTGGAATTTTCTTTCCCGGATCGAGTATGAACGGAATTCGGGACTAAAATTTTTTCTTCTCTTTCTCGGCCAATCTCATCCCGTTTTGGCTGAAAATAATGCTGGAAAGTTTTTTAATTTTTTGAATTTTTTTGCCACTTTTTTCAGAATTTTCTTGCCCGGGTCGAGTATAAACGGAATCCAGGACTAAAATTTTTTTTCTTCTTTCTCGGCCTATCTCATCCCGTTTTCCCTAGAAATATTGCCGGAATGAGGTTTTTAAATTTTTTGAATTTTTTTGCTATTTTTTTTGGAATTTTCTTGCAGGGGTCGAGTATGAACGGAATTCGGGACTAAAATTTTTTTCTCTCTTTCTCGGCCTATCTCATCCCGTTTTGGCTAAAAATAATGTCGAAAGAGGTTTTTTAATTTTTTGAATTTTTTTGCTATTTTTTTTTTTGCAATTTTCTTCCCCGGGCCGAGTATGAATGGAATTCGGGACTAAAATTTTTTTCTCTCTTTCTCGGCCTATCTCACACCGTTCTGGCTAAAAAGAAGGCCGGAAAGAGGTTTTTTAATTTTTAGAATTTTTTTGCTATTTTTTTCACAATTTTCTTCCCCGGGCCGAGTATGAACGGAATTCGGGACAAAAAATTTTTTCTACTTTTTTCGGCCTATCTCATCCCGTACTGTCTAAAAATAATGCTAGAAAGAGATTTTTTAATTTTTTGATTTTTTTTTCAATTTTTTTTTTTGAATTTTCTTGCCCGGATCGAGTATGAACGGAATCCGGGACTAAATTTTTTTTTTCTTTCTCGGCCTATCTCATCTCGTTTTCCCTAGAAATATTGCTGGAAAGAGATTTTTTATTTTTTTGAATTTTTTTGCTATTTTTTTTGGAATTTTCTTGTCGGGGTCGAGTATGAACGGAATTCGGGACTAAAATTTTTTTTTCTCTTTCTCGGCCTATCTCATCCCTTTTTGGCAAAAAATAATACCGGAAAGGGGTTTTTTAATTTTCTGAATTTTTTTGCTATTTTTTTCGGAACTTTCTTTCCCGGGTCGAGTATGAACGGAATTTGGGACAAAAATTGTTTTTTCTCTTTCTTGGCCTATCTCATCCCGTTTTGGCTAAAAACAATGCCGGAATGAGGTTTTTTAATTTTATGAATTTTTTTGCTATTTTTTTCGGAATTTTCTTGCCGTGGTCGAGTAAGAACGGAATTCGGGAGGAAAATTTTTTTCTCTTCTTCTCAACCTATCTCATCCCGTTTTGGCTAGAAATAATGTCAGAAGTATGTTTTTTAATTTTACGATTTTTTTTGCAATTTTTTTTGGAATTTTCTTGCCCGGGTCGAGTATGAACGGAATTCCGGACTAAAATTTCTTTCTCTTTCTCGGCCAATCACATCCCGTTTTGGCCAGAGATAATGCCGGAAAGGGGTTTTTTTAATTTTTTGAATTTTCTTGCTATTCTTTTCGGAATTTTCTTACCGTCATCGAGTGTGAACGGAATTCGGGACTAAAATTGTTTTCTCTCTTTCTCGGCCTATCTCATCTCGTTTTGGCTAAAAATAAGGCCGGAAAGAGGTTTTTTTATTTTTTCAATTTTTTTGCTATTTTTTTTGGAATTTTCTTGCCCCGGTCAAGTATGAACGGAATTTGGGAGTAAAATTTTTTTCTCTCTTTCTCGGTCTCGCTCAACCAAGTTTGGATAGAAATAATGCCGGAATTAACTAATTTAATTTTTTTTATTTTTTTGCTAATTTTTTTGGAATTTTCTAGCTTGGGTTGGGTAGGAACAGAATTCGAGACGAAAATTTTTTTTTTTCACTTTCTCAGCCTATCTCATTCCGTTTTGGCTAAAAATAATTCCAGAAAGAGGTTATTAAATTTTTTGAATTTTTTTGCTATTTTTTTCGAAATTATCTTCCCCGGCCGAGTATGAACGGAATTCGGGACTAAAATTTTTTTCTCTCCTTCTCGGACTATCTCATCCCGTTTTGGCTAAAAATAATGCCGGAAAGAGGTTTTTCAATTTTTTGACTTTTTTTTCTATTTTTATTGGAATTTTCTTTCCCGGATCGAGTATGAACAGAATTCGGGACTAAATTTTTTTTTTTGTCTCTTTCTCGGCCAATCTCATCCCGTTTTGGCTAAAAATAATTTCGGAATGGGGTTTTTTAATTTTCTGAATTTTTTTTGCTCTTTCTTTCGGAACTTTCTTGCCCGGGTCGAGTATGAACGGAATTCGGGACTAAAATTTTTTTTTTCTCTTTCTCGGCCTATCTCATTCCGTTTTGGCCAAAAATAATGCTGGAATGAGGTTTTTTAATTTTACGAATTTTTTTGCAATTTTTTTCGGAATTTTCTTGCCCGGGTCGAGTATGAACGGAATTCGGGACTAAAATTTTTTTTTTCTCTTTCTCGGCCTATCTCATTCCGTTTTGGCCAAAAATAATGCTGGAATGAGGTTTTTTAATTTTACGAATTTTTTTGCTATTTTTTTCGGAACTTTCTTTCCCGGGTCGAGTATGAACGGAATTTGGGACAAAAATTGTTTTTTCTCTTTCTTGGCCTATCTCATCCCGTTTTGGCTAAAAACAATGCCGGAATGAGGTTTTTTAATTTTATGAATTTTTTTGCTATTTTTTTCGGAATTTTCTTGCCGTGGTCGAGTAAGAACGGAATTCGGGAGGAAAATTTTTTTCTCTTCTTCTCAACCTATCTCATCCCGTTTTGGCTAGAAATAATGTCAGAAGTATGTTTTTTAATTTTACGATTTTTTTTGCAATTTTTTTTGGAATTTTCTTGCCCGGGTCGAGTATGAACGGAATTCGGGACTAAAATTTTTTTCTCTCTTTCTCGGCCTATCTCATCCTGTTTTGGCTAAAAATAATGCCGGAAAGCAGTTTTTTAATTTTTCGATTTTTTTTTTCTATTTTTTTGGAATTTTCTTTCCCGATCGAGTATGAACAGAATTCGGGACTAAAATTTTTTTTTTCTCTTTCTCGGCCAATGTCATCCCGTTTTGGCTAAAAATAATGCCAGCAAGGGGTTTTTTAATTTTCTGAATTTTTTTTGCTATTTCTTTCGGAACTTTCTTGCCAGGGTCGAGTGTGAACGGAATTCGGGAATAAAATTTTTTTTCTCTTTCTCGACCTATCTCATTCCGTTTTGGCTAAAAATAATGCCGGAATGAGGTTTTTTAATTTTATGAATTTTTTTGCAATTTTTTTCGGAATTTTCTTGCCAGGGTCGAGTATGAACGAAATTCGGGACATAAATTTTTTTTTTCTCTTTCTCGGCCTATCTAATCCCGTTTTGGCTAAAAATAATGCCAGAATGAGGTTTTTTAGTTTTATGAATTTCTTAGCTATTTTTTTCGAAATTTTCTTGCCGGGGTCGAGTATGAACGAAATTCGGGTCTAAAACTTTTTTTTCTTTTTCTCGGCCTATCACATCCCATTTTGGCTAAAAAGAAGGCCGGAAAGAGGTTTTTTAGTTTTTTGAATTTTTTTGCTATTTTTTTCGGAACTTTCTTGCCCGGGTCGAGTATGAACAGAACTTGGGACTAAAATTTTTTTCTCTCTTTCTCGGCCTATCTCACCCCGTTTTGGCTAAAAAGAAGGCCGGAAAGAGGTCTTTTAATTTTTTGAATTTTTTTGCTATTTTTTTCACAATTTTTCCCCGGGCCGAGTATGAACGGAATTCGGGACAAAAAAATTTTTCTACTTTTTTCGGCCTATCTCATCCCGTACTGGCTAAAAATAATGCTAGAAAGAGATTTTTTAATTTTTTGATTTTTTTTCTATTTTTTTTTGGAATTTTCTTGCCCGGAACGAGTTTGAACGGAGTTCAGGAGTAAAATTTTTTCTTCTCTTTCTTGGCCAATCTCATCCCGTTTTGCCTAAAAATAATGTTGGAAAGTTTTTTAATTTTTTGTATTTTTTTGCTACTTTTTTTCGGAATTTTCTTGCCCGGGTCGAGTATAAACAGAATCCGGGACTAAATTTTTTTTTCTTTTTTCTCGGCCCATCCCGTTTTCCCCAGAAATAATGCCGGAATGAGGTTTTTTAATTTTTTGAATTTTTTTGCTATTTTGTTTGGAATTTTCTTGCCCTGGTCGAGTGTGAACGGAATTCGGAACTAAAATTTTTTTCTCTCTTTCCCGGGCTGTCTCATCCCGTTTTGGCTATAAATAATGCTAGAAAGAGGTTTTTTGATTTTTTTTACTATTTTTTTTGGAATATTCTTCCCTAGGTCGAGTATGAACGAAATTCGAGACTAAAATTTTTTTTTCTCTTTCTCAGCCCATCTCATCCCGTATCGGCTAAAAATATTGCCGGAAAGAGCTTTTCTTATTTTTTGAATTCTTTTGCAATTTTTTTTCACAATTTTCTTCCCCGGGCCTAGTATGAACGGAATTCAGGACTAAAACTTCTTTTTTCTCTTTTTCGGCCTATCTCATGCCGTTTTGGCTAAAAATAATGCCCGAAAGAGGTTTTTTAATTTTTTGATTTTGATTTCTATTTTTTTTGGTATTTTCTTGCCCTGATCGAATTTGAACGGAATTCGGGTCTAAAATTTTTTTTTCTCTTTCTTGGCCTATCTCATCCCGTTTTGGCTAAAAATAATACCGGAAAGGGGTTTTTTAATTTTCTGAATTTTTTTGCTATTTTTTTGGAACTTTCTTGCCCGGGTCGAGTACGAACGGAATTCGGGACAAAAATTGTTTTTTCTCTTTCTTGGCCAATCTCATCCCCTTTTGGCTAAAAACAATGCCGGAATGAGGTTTTTCAATTTTATGAATTTTTTTGCTATTTTTTTCGGAATTTTCTTGCCGTGGTCGAGTAAGAACGGAATTCGGGACGAAAATTTTTTTCTCTCTTTCTCGACCTATCTCATCCCGTTTTGGCTAGAAATAATGTCAGAAGTATGTTTTTTAATTTTACGATTTTTTTTGGAATTTTCTTGCCCAGGTCGAGTATGAACAGAATTCGGGACTAAAATTTTTTTCTCTTTCTCGGCGAATCACATCCCGTTTTGGCTAGAAATAATGCCGGAAAGAGGTTTTTTTAATTTTTTGAATTTTTTTGCTATTTTTTTCGCAATTTTCTTCCCCGGCCAAGTATGAACGGAATTCGGGACTAAAATTTTTTTCTCTCTTTCTCAGCCTATCTCATACTGTTTTGGCTAAAAATAATGCCGGAAAGCTTTTTAATTTTTCGATTTTTTTTTCTATTTTTTTGGAATTTTCTTTCCCGATCGAGTATGAACAGAATTCGGGACTAAAATTTTTTTTTTCCTCTTTCTCGGCCAATCTCATCCCGTTTTGGCTAAAAATAATGCCGGAAAGGGGTTTTTAAATTTTCTGAATTTTTTTTGCTATTTCTTTCGGAACTTTCTTGCCCGGGTAGAGTGTGAACCGAATTCGGGGATAAAATTTTTTTTTCTCTTTCTCGGCCTATCTCATTCCGTTTTGGCTAAAAATAATTCCGGAATGAGGTTTTTTAATTTTATGAATTTTTTTGCAATTTTTTTCGGAATTTTCTTGCCAGGGTCGAGTATGAACGGAATTCGGGACAAAATTTTTTTTTTCTCTTTCTCGGCCTATCTAATCCCGTTTTGGCTAAAAATAATGCCAGAATGAGGTTTTTTAGTTTTATGAATTTTTTAGCTATTTTTTTCGGAATTTTCTTGCCGGGGTCGAGTATGAACGAAAGTCGGGTCTAAAACTTTTTTTTCTTTTTCTCGGCCTATCACATCCCATTTTGGCTAAAAAGAAGGCCGGAAAGAGGTTTTTTAGTTTTTTGAATTTTTTTGCTATTTATTTCGGATCTTTCTTGCCCGGGTCGAGTATGAACAGAACTCGGGACTAAAATTTTTTTCTCTCTTTCTCGGCCTATCTCATCCCGTTTTGGCTAAAAAGAAGGCCGGAAAGAGGTCTTTTAATTTTTTGAATTTTTTTGCTATTTTTTTCACAATTTTTCCCCGGGCCGAGTATGAACGGAATTCGGGACAAAAATTTTTTTCTACTTTTTTCGGCCTATCTCATCCCGTACTGGCTAAAAATAATGCTAGAAAGAGATTTTTTAATTTTTTGATTTTTTTTCTTTTTTTTTTTTGGAATTTTCTTGCCCGGATCGAGTTTGAACGGAGTTCAGGAGTAAAATTTTTTCTTCTCTTTCTTGGTCAATCTCATCCCGTTTTGCCTAAAAATAATGTTGGAAAGTTTTTTAATTTTTTGAATTTTTTTGCTACTTTTTTTCGGAATTTTCTTGCCCGGGTCGAGTATAAACGGAATCCGGGACTAAAATTTTTTTTCTTTTATCTCGGCCTATCTCATCCCGTTTTCCCTAGAAATAATGCCGGAATGAGGTTTTTTAATTTTTTGAATTTTTTTGCTATTTTGTTTGGAATTTTCTTGCCCTGGTCGAGTGTGAACGGAATTCGGGACTAAAATTTTTTTCTCTCTTTCCCGGGCTGTCTCGTCCCGTTTTGGCTATAAATAATGCTAGAAAGAGGTTTTTTGATTTTTTTTGCTATTTTTTTCGGAATATTCTTCCCTAGGTCGAGTATGAACGAAATTCGGGACTAAAATTTTTTTTTCTCTTTCTCAGCCTATCTCAACCCATTTTGGTTAAAAATAATACCAGAAAGAGGTTTTTTTTTTTTTTTTTTTTTTTTGCTATTTTTCTCGAAATTTTCTTGCCCGAGTCGATTGTGAGCGGAATTCGGGACTAAAATTATTTTCTCCTTTTCTCGGCCTATCTCATCCCGTTATGGTTAGAAATAATGCCGGACAAATGCTTTTAATTTTTTCAATTATTTCGATATTTTTTTCGCAATTTTCTTCATAGGGCCGAGTATGAATGGAATTCGGGACAAAAATTTTTTTTTTCTCTTGTTCAACCTCTCTCAACCCTTTTGGGACAGAAGTAATGCCGGAAAGTGATTTTTTAATTTTTTTTTTTTTTTTTTCTATTTTTTTCGAAATTTTCTTGCCCGGGTCGAGTGTGAACGGAATTCGGGACTAAAACCTTTTTCTCTCTTTCTCGGCCTATCTCAACCCGTTCTGGCTAAAAATAATACCAGAAAGAGGTTTTTAATTTTTTTTGCTATTTTTTTCGGAATTTTCTTGCCCGGGTCATGAATGAAAGGAATTCAGGACTAAAATTTTTTTGTCATTTTCTTGGTCTATCTCATCCCATTTTGGCTAGAAATAATGCCAGAAAGAGGCTTTTTTAATTTTTTGATTTTTATTTCTATTTTTTTCGAAATTTTCTTGCGCAGGTCGAGTGTGAACGGAATTCGGGACTAAAATTTTTTTCTCTCTTTCTCGGCCTATCTTATCCCGTTTTCGCGAAAAGTAATGTCGGAAAGGGGTTTTTCAATTTTTTTCAATTTTTTGCTATTTTTTTTGGAATTTTCTTGCCCTAGTCGACTGTGAATGGAATTCGGAACTAAATTTTTTTTTTCTCTTTCTCGGCCTATCTCATCCCGTTTTGGCTAAAAATAATGCTGGAAAGGGGTTTCTAAATTTTTTTGCAATTTTTTTCGGAATTTTCTTCCCGGGTTGAGTATGAAAGGAATTCGAGACTAAAATTTTTTTCTCTCCTTCTCGGCCTCCCTCAACCCTTTCTGCATAGAACTATTGCCAGAATTAAGGTTTTTAATTTTTTGAATTTTTTTGCTATTTTTTTCGGAATTTTCTTGCCCGGGTCGGGTATGAATGGAGTTTGAGACTAAATTTTATTTTCTCTCTTTCTCGGCCTCTCTCAGCCCTTTTTGTATAGAAATAAAGACTGAATTAACTTTTTTTTAATTTTTTGAATTTTTTTGCTATTTTGTTTGAAATTTTCTTGCCCTGGTCGAGTGTGAATGGAATTCGGGACAAAATTTTTTTTCTCTCTTTCCCGGGCTGTCTCATCCCGTTTTGGCTATAAATAATGCTAGAAAGAGGTTTTTTAATTTTTTGATTTTTTTTGCTATTTTTTTCGGAATATTCTTGCCCGGGTCGAGTATGAACGGAATTCGGGACTAAAATATTTTTCTCTCTTTCTCAGCCTATCTCAACCCGTTTTTGGCTAAAAATAATACCAGAAAGAGGTTTTTTTTATTTTTTTATTTTTTTTGCTATTTTACTCGAATTTTCCTACTCGGGTCAAGTATGTGCGGAATTCGGGACTAAATTTTTTTCTCGGCCTATCTCATCCCGTTTTGGCTAGAAATAATGCTGGAAAATTGTTTTTCAATTTTTTGAATTTTTTCGCTATTTTTTTCACAATTTTCTTCCCCAGGCGGAGTATGAACAGAATTCAAGTATGAACGGAATTCGGGACTAAAATTTTTTTCTCTCTTTCACGGCCTCCCTCAACCCTTTTTGCATAGAAATAATGATGGAATTAAGGTTTACAATTTTTTGAATTTTTTTCCTATTTTTTTCGGAATTTTCTTGCCCGGGTCGAGTAGGAACGGAATTCGAGACTAAATTTTTTTTTCTCTCTTTCTCGGCCTCTCTCAACCCTTTTTGGATAGAAATAAAGCCTGAATTAACTTTTTTAATTTTTTGAATTTTTTTGCTATTTTGTTTGGAATTTTCATGCCTTTGGCCGAGTGTGAACGGAATTCGGGACTAAAATTTTTTTCTCTCTTTCCCGGTCTGTCTCATCCCGTTTTGGCTAGAAATAATGCTGGAAAAATGTTTTTTAATTATTTTAATTTTTTTGCTATTTTTTTCGCAATTTTCTTCCCCAGGCCGAGTATGAACGGAATTCGAGTATGAACGGAATTCGGGACTAAAATATTTTTCTCTCTTTCTCGGCCTCCCTCAACCCTTTTTGCATAGAAATAGTGCTGGAATTATGTTTTTCAATTTTTTTAATTTTTTTGCTATTTTTTTCTGAATGTTCTTGCCCGGGTCGAGTATGAACAAAATTCGGGAAAATTTTTTTTTTCTCTCTTTCTCAGCCTATCTCAACCCGTTTTTGGCTAAAAATAATACCAGAAAGAGGTTTTTTAATTTTTTAATTTTTTTTGCTATTTTACTCGGAATTTTCTTACCCGGGTCGAGTATGAGCAGAATTCGAGACTAGAATTTTTTTTCTCATTTTAACGGCCTATCTCATCCTGTTTTGGCTAGAAATAATTAGGGAAAAATGTTTTTTAATTTTTTTGAATTTTTTCGCTATTTTTTTCGCAATTTTCTTCCCAGGCCGAGTATGAACGTAATTCGGGACTAAAAATTTTTCTCTCTTTCTCGGCCTCCCTCAACCCTTTTTGCATAGAAATAATGCTAGAATTAAGTTTTTTAATTTTTTGAATTTTTTTGCTATTTTTTTGGAATTTTCTTGCCCGGGTCGAGTATGAACGGAATTCGGGACTAAAATTTTTTTTCCATCTTTCTCGGCCTATCAAATCCCGTTTTAGCTAGAAATAATGTCGGAAAGAGGTTTTTTAATTTTTTGGTATTTTTTTCGGAATTTTCTTGCCCGGGTCGATTATGAACGGAATTCGGGACTAAATTTTTTTTTTCTCTTTCTCGGCCTATCACATCCCGTTTTGGCTAGAAATAATGCCGGAAAGAGGTTTTTTAATTTTTTGAATTTTTTTGCTATTTTTTTCGCAATTTTCTTCCTCGGCCGAGTATGAACGGAATTCGGGACTAAAATTTTTTGTCGTTTTCTCGGCCTCTCTCATCCCGTTTTGGATAGAAATAATGCCGGAAATAGGTTTTTTAATTTTTTGATTTTTTTTTTCTATTTTTTCGAAATTTTCTTGCCCAGGTCGAGTGTGAACCGAATTCGGGACTAATATTTTTTTCTCTCTTCCTTGGCCTATCTTATCCCGTTTTGGCGAAAAATAATGTTGGAAAGGGGTTTTTCAATTTTTTGAATTTTCTTGATATTTTTTTCAGAATTTTCTTGCCCTGGTCGAGTGTGAACGGAATCCAGAACTAAATTTTTTGTTTCTCTTTCTCGGCCTAGGTCGCATATGAATGGAATTCAGGACTAAATTTGTTTTTTGTCATTCTCAGCTTATCTCAACCCGTTTTGGCTAAAAATAATACCAGAAAGAGGTTTTTTAATTTTTTTGATATTTTTTGCTATTTTTCTCGTAATTTTCTTGCCCGGGTCGAGTGTGAGCGGAATTTAGGACCAAATTTTTTTTCTCCTTTTCTCGGCCTATCTCATCCTGTTTTGGTTAGAAATACTGCCGGAAAAATGATTTTTAATTTTTTGAATTATTTCGCTATTTTTTTCGCAATTTTCTTCCCTGGGACTCATGAACGAAATACGGGACTAAAATTTTTTTCTCTCTTTTTCTACCTCTCTCAACCCTTTTTGGATAGAAATAAAGCCGGAAAGAGGTTTTTTAATTTTTTGATTTTTTGTTTCTATTTTTTTCGGAATTTTCTTGCCCGGGTCGAGTGTGAACGAAATTCGGGACTAAAACTTTTTTCACTCTTTCTCGGCCTATCTCATCCCGTTTTGGCTAAAAATAATTCCGGTATTTGGTTTTTAATTTTTTGAATTTTTTCGCTATTTTTTTTCGGAATTTTCTTGCCTGAGTCGGCAATGAACGAAATTCGGGACTAAAATTTTTCTCTCCTTCTAGGCCTATTACATCCCGTTTGGGCTAGAAATAATGCCGGAAAGAGGTTTTTTAATTTTTTTAATTTTTTTACTATTTCTTTCGCAATTTTCTTCCCCAGCCGAGTATGAACGGAATTCGGGACTAAATTTTTTTTCTCTCTTTCTCGGCCTATCTCATCCTGTTTTGGCTAAAAATAACTCTGAAAAGAGGTTTTTTAATTTTTTGATTTTTTTTCTATTTTTTTTGGAATTTTCTTCCCCGGATCGAGTAAGAACAGAATTCGGGACTAAAATTTTTTTTTTTTTCTCTTTCTCGGCCAATCTCATCCCGTTTTGGGTAAAAATAATGCCGGAAATGGGTTTTTTAATTTTCTGAATTTTTTTTGCTATTTCTTTCGGAACTTTCTTGCCCGGGTCGAGTATGAACGGAATTCGGGATTAAAATTTTTTTTTCTCTTTCTCGGCCTATGCCATTCCGTTTTGGCTAAAAATAATGCCGGAATGAGGTTTTTTAATTTTATGAATTTTTTTCGGAATTTTCTTGCCGGGGTCGAGTATGAACGGAATTCGGGACAATTTTTTTTTTCTCTTTATCGGCCTATCTTATTCCGTTTTGGCTAAAAATAATGCCGGAATGAGATTTTTTAGTTTTATGAATTTTTTTACTATTTTTTTCGGAATTTTCTTCCGGGGTCGAGTATGAACGGAATTCGGGTCTAAAATTTTTTTTTCTTTTTCTCGGCCTATCTCATCCCGTTTTGGCTAAAAAGAAGGCCGGAAAGAGGTTTTTTAATTTTTTGAATTTTTTTGCTATTTTTGTCGGAACTTTCTTGCCCGGGTCGAGTATGAACAGAACTCGGGACTAAAATTTTTTTCTCTCTTTCTTGGCCTATCTCATCCTATTTTGGCTAAAAAGAAGCCCAGAAAGATGGTTTTTAATTTTTTGAATTTTTTTGCTATTTTTTTCACAATTTTCTTCCCCGGGCCGAGTATGAACGGAATTCGGGACAAAAAATTTTTTCTACTTTTTTCGGCCTATCTCATCCCGTACTGGCAGAAAATAATGCTAGAAAGAGATTTATTAATTTTTTGATTTTTTTTCTTTTTTTTTTGGAATTTTCTTGCCCGGATCGAGTATGAACGAAATTCCGGACTAAAATTTTTTCTTTTCTCTTTCTCGGCCAATCTCATCCCGTTTTGGCTAAAAATAATGCTGGAAAGTTTTTTAGTTTTTTGAATTTTTTTGCTACTTTTTTCGGAATTTTCTTGCCTGGGTCGAGTATAAATGGAATCTGGGACTAAAATTTTTTTTCTTCTTTCTCGGCCTATCTCATCCCGTTTTTCCTTGAAATAATGCCAAAATGAGGTTTTTTAATTTTCTAAAGTTTTTTGCTATTTTTTTGGAATTTTCTTGCCCGGGTCGAGTATGAACGGAATTCGGGACTAAAATTTTTTTTCCATCTTTCTCGGCCTATCAAATCCCGTTTTGGCTAGAAATAATGTCGGAAAGAGGTTTTTTAATTTTTTGGTATTTTTTTTGGAATTTTCTTGCCCGGGTCGAGTATGAACGGAATTCGGGACTAAAATTTTTTTCTCTCTTTCTCGGCCTATCACATCCCGTTTTGGCTAGAAATAATGCCGGAAAGAGGTTTTTTAATTTTTGGAATTTTTTCGCTATTTTTTTTCGCAATTTTCTTCCTCGGCCGAGTATGAACGGAATTCGGGACTAAAAATTTATGTCGTTTTCTCGGCCTCTCTCATCCCGTTTTGGATAGAAATATTGCCGGAAATAGGGTGTTTTAATTTTTTGATTTTTTTTTCTATTTTTTTCGGAATTTTCTTGCCCAGGTCGAGTGTGAACCGAATTCGGGACTAATATTTTTTTCTCTCTTCCTTGGCCTATCTTATCCTGTTTTGGCGAAAAATAATGTCGGAAAGGGGTTTTTCAATTTTTTGAATTTTTTTGCTATTTTTTTCAGAATTTTCTTGCCCTGGTCGAGTGTGAACGGAATCTAGAACTAAATTTTTTGTTTCTCTTTCTCGGCCTATCTCATCCCGTTTTGGCTAAAAATAATGCCAGAAAGGGGTTTTTTTAATTTTTTTGCTATTTTTTTCCGAATTTTCTTGCCCGGGTCGAGTATGAACGGAATTCGGGACTAAAATTTTTTTTTTTCTCTTTCTCAGCCTCTCTCAGCCCTTTTTGGATAGAAATATAACCTAAAGTAACTTTTTCAATTTTTTGAATTTTTTTGCTCTTTTCTTTGGAATTTCCTTGCCCTGGTCGAGTGTGAACGGAATTCGGGACTAAAATTTTCTTCTCTCTTTCCCGGGATATCTCATCCCGTGTTGGCAAAAAAAATTTGGACCGAGGTTTTTTATTTTTTTGATTTTTTTTGCTATTTTTTTCGAAATATTCTTGCCTAGGTCGCGTATGAACGGAATTCAGGACTAAATTTTTTTTTTTGTCATTCTCAGCTTATCTCAACCCGTTTTGGCTAAAAATAATACTAGAAAGAGGTTTTTTAATTTTTTTGATATTTTTTGCTATTTTTCTCGTAATTTTCTTGCTCGGGTCGAGTGTGAGCGGAATTTAGGACTAAAATTTTTTTCTCCTTTTCTCGGCCTATCTCATCCCGTTTTGGTTAGAAATACTGCCGGAAAAATGATTTTTAATTTTTTGAATTATTTCGCTATTTTTTTCGCAATTTTCTTCCCTGGGCCGAGTATGAACGAAATACGGGACTAAAATTTTTTTCTCTCTTTTTCTACCTCTCTCAACCCTTTTTGGATAGAAATAAAGCCGGAAAGAGGTTTTTTAATTTTTTGATTTTCTGTTTCTATTTTTTTCGGAATTTTCTTGCCCGGGTCGAGTGTGAACGAAATTCGGGACAAAAACTTTTTTCACTCTTTCTCGGCCTATCTCATCCAATTTTGGTTAAAAATAATTCCGGTATTTGGTTTTTAATTTTTTGAATTTTTTTGCTATTTTTTTCGCAATTTTCTTCCCCAGCCGAGTATGAACGGAATTTGGGACTAAATTTTTTTTCTCTCTTTCTCGGCCTATCTCATCCTGTTTTGGCTAAAAATAACTCTGGAAAGAGGTTTTCTATTTTTTTGATTTTTTTTTCTATTTTTTTTGGAATTTTCTTCCCCGGATCGAGTTAGAACAGAATTCGGGACTAAATTTTTTTTTTTTTCTCTTTCTCGGCCAATCTCATCCCGTTTTGGCTAAAAATAATGCCGGAAAGGGGTTTTTTAATTTTCTGAATGTTTTTTTGCTATTTCTTTCGGAACTTTCTTGCCCAGGTCGAGTATGAACGGAATTCGGGATTAAATTTTTTTTTTCTCTTTCTCGGCCTATGTCATTCCGTTTTGGCTAAAAATAATGCCGGAATGAGGTTTTTTAATTTTATGAATTTTTTTGCAATTTTTTTCGGAATTTTCTTGCCGGGGTCGAGTATGAACGGAATTCGGGACAATTTTTTTTTTTTTTATTTATCGGCCTATCTTATTCCGTTTTGGCTAAAAATAATGCCGGAATGAGGTTTTTTAGTTTTATGAATTTTTTTGCTATTTTTTTCGGAATTTTCTTCCGGGGTCGAGTATGAACGGAATTCGGGTCTAAAACTTTTTTTTTCTTTTTCTCGGCCTATCTCATCCCGTTTTGGCCAAAAAGAAGGTCGGAAAGAGGTTTTTTAATTTTTTGAATTTTTTTGCTATTTTTCTCGTAATTTTCTTGCTCGGGTCGAGTGTGAGCGGAATTTAGGACTAAAATTTTTTTCTCCTTTTCTCGGCCTATCTCATCCCGTTTTGGTTAGAAATACTGCCGGAAAAATGATTTTTAATTTTTTGAATTATTTCGCTATTTTTTTCGCAATTTTCTTCCCTGGGCCGAGTATGAACGAAATACGGGACTAAAATTTTTTTCTCTCTTTTTCTACCTCTCTCAACCCTTTTTGGATAGAAATAAAGCCGGAAAGAGGTTTTTTAATTTTTTGATTTTCTGTTTCTATTTTTTTCGGAATTTTCTTGCCCGGGTCGAGTGTGAACGAAATTCGGGACAAAAACTTTTTTCACTCTTTCTCGGCCTATCTCATCCAATTTTGGTTAAAAATAATTCCGGTATTTGGTTTTTAATTTTTTGAATTTTTTCGCTATTTTTTTTGGAATTTTCTTGCCCGAGTCGGCTATGAACGAAATTCGGGACTAAAATTTTTCTCTCCTTCTTGGCCTATTACATCCCGTTTGGGCTAGAAATAATGCCGGAAAGAGGTTTTTTAATTTTTTGAATTTTTTTGCTATTTTTTTCGCAATTTTCTTCCCCAGCCGAGTATGAACGGAATTTGGGACTAAATTTTTTTTCTCTCTTTCTCGGCCAATCTCATCCCGTTTTGGCTAAAAATAACTCTGGAAAGAGGTTTTCTATTTTTTTGATTTTTTTTTCTATTTTTTTTGGAATTTTCTTCCTCGGATCGAGTTAGAACAGAATTCGGGACTAAATTTTTTTTTTTTTTCTCTTTCTCGGCCAATCTCATCCCGTTTTGGCTAAAAATAATGCCGGAAAGGGGTTTTTTAATTTTCTGAATGTTTTTTTGCTATTTCTTTCGGAACTTTCTTGCCCGGGTCGAGTATGAACGGAATTCGGGATTAAATTTTTTTTTTCTCTTTCTCGGCCTATGTCATTCCGTTTTGGCTAAAAATAATGCCGGAATGAGGTTTTTTAATTTTATGAATTTTTTTGCAATTTTTTTCGGAATTTTCTTGCCGGGGTCGAGTATGAACGGAATTCGGGACAATTTTTTTTTTTATTTTATTTATCGGCCTATCTTATTCCGTTTTGGCTAAAAATAATGCCGGAATGAGGTTTTTTAGTTTTATGAATTTTTTTGCTATTTTTTTCGGAATTTTCTTCCGGGGTCGAGTATGAACGGAATTCGGGTCTAAAACTTTTTTTTTCTTTTTCTCGGCCTATCTCATCCCGTTTTGGCCAAAAAGAAGGTCGGAAAGAGGTTTTTTAATTTTTTGAATTTTTTTGCTATTTTTGTCGGAACTTTCTTGCCTGGGTCGTGTATGAACAGAACTCGGGACTAAATTTTTTTCTCTCTTTCTTGGCCTATCTCATCCTATTTTGGCTAAAAAGAAGCCCGGAAAGAGGTTTTTTAATTTTTTGAATTTTTTTGCTATTTTTTTCACAATTTTCTTGCCTGGGTCGTGTATGAACAGAACTCGGGACTAAATTTTTTTCTCTCTTTCTCGGCCTATCTCATCTCGTACTGGCTGAAAATAATGCTAGAAAGAGATTTATTAATTATTTGATTTTTTTTCTTTTTTTTTTTGTAATTTTCTTGCCCGGATCGAGTATGAACGGAATTCCGGACTAAAATTTTTTCTTTTCTCTTTCTCGGCCAATCTCATCCCGTTTTGGCTAAAAATAATGCTGGAAAGTTTTTTAGTTTTTCGAATTTTTTTGCTACTTTTTTTGGAATTTTCTTGCCTGGGTCGAGTATAAATGGAATCCGGGACTAAAATTTTTTTTCTTCTTTCTCGGCCTATCTCAACCCGTTTTCCCTAGAAATAATGCCAGAATGAGGTTTTTTAATTTTCTGAATTTTTTTGCTATTTTTTTGGAATTTTCTTGCCCGGGTCGAGTATGAACGGAATTCGGGACTAAAATTTTTTTTCCATCTTTCTCGGCCTATCAAATCCCGTTTTGGCTAGAAATAATGTCGGAAAGAGGTTTTTTAATTTTTTGGTATTTTTTTCGGAATTTTCTTGCCCGGGACGAGTATGAACGGAATTCGGGACTAAAATTTTTTTCTCTCTTTCTCAGCCTATCACATCCCGTTTTGGCTAGAAATAATGCCAGAAAGAGGTTTTTTAATTTTTTGAATTTTTTTGCTATTTTTTTCGCAATTTTCTTCCTCGGCCGAGTATGAACGGAATTCGGGACTAAAATTTTTTTTTCGTTTTCTCGGCATCTCTCATCCCGTTTTGGATAGAAATAATGCTGGAAATAGGTTTTTTAATTTTTTGATTTTTTTTCTATTTTTTTCGAAATTTTCTTGCCCAGGTCGAGTGTGAACCGAATTCGGGACTAATATTTTTTTCTCTCTTCCTTGGCCTATCTTATCCCGTTTTGGCGAAAAATAATGTCGGAAAGGGGTTTTTCAATTTTTTGAATTTTTTTGCTATTTTTTTCAGAATTTTCTTGCCCTGGTCGAGTGTGAATGGAATCCAGAACTAAATTTTTTGTTTCTCTTTCTCGGCCTATCTCATCCCGTTTTGGCTAAAAATAATGCCAGAAAGGGTTTTTTTAATTTTTTTGCTATTTTTTTCCGAATTTTCTTGCCCTGGTCGAGTATGAACAGAATTCGGGACTAAAATTTTTTTTTTCTCTCTTTGTCGGCCTATCTCATCCCGTTTTGGCTAAAAAGAAGGCCGGAAAGAGGTTTTTTAATTTTTTGAATTTTTTTGCTATTTTTGTCGGAACTTTCTTGCCCGGATCGAGTATGAATAGAACTCGGGACTAAAATTTTTTTCCCTCTTTCCTGGCCTATCTCATCCTATTTTGGCTAAAAAGAAGCCCGGAAAGAGGTTTTTTAATTTTTTGAATTTTTTTGCTATTTTTTTCACAATTTTCTTCCCCAGGCCGAGTATGAACGGAATTCGGGACAAAAAATTTTTTCTACTTTTTCGGCCTATCTCATCCCGTACTGGCTGAAAATAATGCTAGAAAGAGATTTATTAATTTTTTGATTTTTTTTCTTTTTTTTTTGGGAATTTTCTTGCCCGGATCGAGTATGAACGGAATTCCGAACTAAAATTTTTTCTTTTCTCTTTCTCGGCCAATCTCATCCCGTTTTGGCTAAAAATAATGCTGGAAAGTTTTTTAGTTTTTATAATTTTTTTGCTACTTTTTTCGGAATTTTCTTGCTTGGGTCGAGTATAAATGGAATTCGGGACTAAAATTTTTTTTCTTCTTTCTCGGCCTATCTCATCTTGTTTTGGCTAAAAATAACTCCGGAAAGAGGTTTTTTAATTTTTTGATTTTTTTTCTATTTTTTTGGGAATTTTCTTCCCCGGATCGAGTAAGAACAGAATTCGGGACTAAATTTTTTTTTTTTTTCTCTTTCTCGGCCTATCACATCTCGTTTTGGCTAGAAATAATGTCGGAAAGAGGTTTTTTAATTTTTTGAATTTTTTTGCTATTTTTTTCGCAATTTTCTTCCTCGGCCGAGTATGAACGGAATTCGGGACTAAAAATTTTTTGTCATTTTCTCGGCATCTCTCATCCCGTTTTGGATAGAAATAATGCCGGAAATAGGTTTTTTAATTTTTTGAATTTTTTTGCTTTTTTTTTCGCAATTTTCCTCCCCAGCCGAGTATGAACGGAATTCGGGACTAAATTTTTTTTCTCTCATTCTCGGCCTCTCTCAGCCCTTTTTGGATAGAAATAAAACCTATTAACTTTTTAAATTTTTTGAATTTTTCTGCTATTTTCTTTGGAATTTCCTTGCCCTGGTCGAGTGTGAATGGAATTCGGGACTAAAATTTTTTTCTCTCTTTCCCGGGATATCTCATCCTGTGTTGGCTAAAAATAATTTGGACCGAGGTTTTTTATTTTTTTGATTTTTTTTGCTATTTTTTTCGAAATATTCTTGCCTAGGTCGCGTATGAACGGAATTCAGGACTAAATTTTTTTTTTTGTCATTCTCAGCTTATCTCAACCCGTTTTGGCTAAAAATAATACCAGAAAGAGGTTTTTTAATTTTTTTGATATTTTTTGCTATTTTTCTCGTAATTTTCTTGCCCGGGTCGAGTGTGAGCGGAATTTAGGACTAAAATTTTTTTCTCCTTTTCTCGGCCTATCTCATCCCGTTTTGGTTAGAAATACTGCCGGAAAAATGATTTTTAATTTTTTGAATTATTTCGCTATTTTTTTCGCAATTTTCTTCCCTGGGCCGAGTATGAACGAAATACGGGACTAAAATTTTTTTCTCTCTTTTTCTACCTCTCTCAACCCTTTTTGGATAGAAATAAAGCCGAAAAGAGGTTTTTTAATTTTTTGATTTTTTGGTTCTATTTTTTTCGGAATTTTCTTGCCCGGGTCGAGTGTGAACGAAATTCGGGACTAAAACTTTTTTCACTCTTTCTCGGCCTATCTCATCCCGTTTTGGCTAAAAATAATTCCGGTATTTGGTTTTTAATTTTTTGAATTTTTTCGTTATTTTTTTTCGCAATTTTCTTGCCCGAGTCGGCTATGAACGAAATTCAGGACTAAAATTTTTCTCTCCTTCTCGGCCTATTACATCCCGTTTGGGCTAGAAATAATGCCGGAAAGAGGTTTTTTAATTTTTTGATTTTTTTTTCTATTTTTTTTGGAATTTTCTTCCCCGGATCGAGTAAGAACAGAATTTGGGACTGAATTTTTTTTTTTTTCTCTTTCTCGGCCAATCTCATCCCGTTTTGGCCAAAAATAATGCCGGAAAGGGGTTTTTTAATTTTCTGAATTTTTTTTGCTATTTCTTTCGGAACTTTCTTGCCCGGGTCGAGTATGAACGAAATTCGGGACTAAAATTTTTTTTTCTCTTTCTCGGCCTATGTCATTCCGTTTTGGCTAAAAATAATGCCGGAATGAGGTTTTTTAATTTTATGAATTTTTTTGCAATTTTTTTCGGAATTTTCTTGCCTGGGTCGAGTATGAACGGAATTCGAGACAATTTTTTTTTTCTCTTTATCGGCCTATCTTATTCCATTTTGGCTAAAAATAATGACGGAATGAGGTTTTTTAGTTTTATGAATTTTTTTGCTATTTTTTTCGAAATTTTCTTCCGGGGTTGAGTATGAACGGAATTCGGGTCTAAAACTTTTTTTTTTCTTTTTGTCGGCCTATCTCATCCCGTTTTGGCTAAAAATAAGGCCGGAAAGAGGTTTTTTTATTTTTTTGAATTTTTTTGCTATTTTTGTCGGAACTTTCTTGCCCGGGTCGAGTATGAACAGAACTCGGGACTAAAATTTTTTTCTCTCTTTCTTGGCCTATCTCATCCTATTTTGGCTAAAAAGAAGCCCGGAAAGAGGTTTTTTAATTTTTTGAATTTTTTTGCTATTTTTTTCACAATTTTCTTCCCCAGGCCGAGTATGAACGAAATTCGGGACAAAAAAAATTTTCTACTTTTTTCGGCCTATCTCATCCCGTACTGGCAGAAAATAATGCTAGAAAGAGATTTATTAATTTTTTGATTTTTTTTCTTTTTTTTTTTGTGGAATTTTCTTGCCTGGATCAAGTATGAACGGAATTCCGGACTAAAATTTTTTCTTTTCTCTTTCTCGGCCAATCTCATCCCGTTTTGGCTAAAAATAATGCTGGAAAGTTTTTTAGTTTTTTGAATTTTTTTGCTACTTTTTTCGGAATTGTCTTGCCTGGGTCGTGTATAAATGGAATTCGGGACTGAAATTTTTTTTCTTCTTTCTCGGCCTATCTCATCCCGTTTTCCCCAGAAATAATGCCAGAATGAGGTTTTTTAATTTTCTGAATTTTTTTGCTATTTTTTTGGAATTTTCTTGCCCGGGTCGAGTATGAACGGAATTCGGGACTAAAATTTTTTTTCCATCTTTCTCGGCCTATCAAATCCCGTTTTGGCTAGAAATAATGTCGGAAAGAGGTTTTTTAATTTTTTGGTATTTTTTTTGGAATTTTCTTGCCCGGGTCGAGTATGAACGGAATTCGGGACAAAAATTTTTTTCTCTCTTTCTCGGCCTATCACATCCCGTTTTGGCTAGAAATAATGCCGGAAAGAGGTTTTTCTAATTTTTTTGCTATTTTTTTCGCCATTTTCTTCCTTGGCCGAGTATGAACGGAATTCGGGACTAAAAATTTTTTGTCGTTTTCTCGGCCTCTCTCATCCCGTTTTGGATAGAAATAGTGCCGGAAATAGGTTTTTTAATTTTTTGATTTTTTTTTCTATTTTTTCGGAATTTTCTTGCCCAGGTCGAGTGTGAACCGAATTCGGGACTAATATTTTTTTCTCTCTTCCTTGGCCTATCTTATTCCGTTTTGGCGAAAAATAATGTCGGAAAGGGGTTTTTCAATTTTTTGAATTTTTTTGCTATTTTTTTCAAAGTTTTCTTGCCCTGGTCGAGTGTGAATGGAATCCAGAACTAAATTTTTTGTTTCTCTTTCTCGGCCTATCTCATCCCGTTTTGGCTAAAAATAATGCCAGAAAGGGGTTTTTTAATTTTTTTGCTATTTTTTTCCGAATTTTCTTGCCCGGGTCGAGTATGAACGGAATTCGGGACTAAAATTTTTTTTTCCCTCTTTCTCGGCCTCTCTCAGCCCTTTTTGGATAGAAATAAAACCTAAATTAACTTTTTATATTTTTTGAATTTTTTTTCTATTTTCTTTGGAATTTCCTTGCCCTGGTCGAGTGTGAACGGAATTCGGGGACTAAAATTTTTTTCTCTCCTTCCTGGGATATCTCATCCCGTGTTGGCTAAAAATAATTTGGACCGAGGTTTTTTATTTTTTTGATTTTTTTTGCTATTTTTTTCGAAATATTCTTGCCTAGGTCGCGTATGAATGGAATTCAGGACTAAATTTTTTTTTTTGTCATTCTCAGCTTATCTCAACCTGTTTTGGCTAAGAATAATACCAGAAAGAGGTTTTTTAATTTTTTTGATATTTTTTGCTATTTTTCTCGTAATTTTCTTGCCCGGGTCGAGTGTGAGCGGAATTTAGGACTAAAATTTTTTCTCTCCTTTTCTCGGCCTATCTCATCCCGTTTTGGTTAGAAATACTGCCGGAAAAATGATTTTTAATTTTTTGAATTATTTCGCTATTTTTTTCGCGATTTTCTTCCCTGGGCCGAGTATGAACGAAATACGGGACTAAAATTTTTTCTCTCTTTTTCCACCTCTCTCAATCCTTTTTGGATAGAAATAAAGCCGGAAAGAGGTTTTTTAATTTTTTTATTTTTTGGTTCAATTTTTTTCGGAATTTTCTTGCCCGGGTCGAGTGTGAACGAAATTCGGGACTAAAACTTTTTTCACTCTTTCTCGGCCTATCTCATCCCGTTTTGGCTAAAAATAATTCCGGTATTTGATTTTTAATTTTTTGAATTTTTTCGCTATTTTTTTTCGGAATTTTCTTGCCCGAGTCGGCTATGAACGAAATTCGGGACTAAAATTTTTCTCTCCTTCTCGGCCTATTACATCCCATTTGGGCTAGAAATAATGCCGGAAAGAGGTTTTTTAATTTTTTGAATTTTTTTGCTATTTTTTTTCGCAATTTTCTTCCCCAGCCGAGTATGAACGGAATTCAGGACTAAATTTTTTTTCTCTCTTTCTCGGCCTATCTCATCCTATTTTGGCTAAAAATAACTCCGGAAAGAGGTTTTTTAATTTTTTGATTTTTTTTTCTATTTTTTTTGGAATTTTCTTCTCCGGATCGAGTAACAACAGAATTCGGGACTAAAATTTTTTTTTTTTCTCTTTCTCGGCCAATCTCATCCCGTTTTGGCTAAAAATAATGCCGGAAAGGGGTTTTTTAGTTTTCTGAATTTTTTTTGCTATTTCTTTCGGAACTTTCTTGCCCGGGACGAGTATGGACGGAATTCGGGACTAAATTTTTTTTTTTCTCTTTCTCGGCCTATGTCATTCCGTTTTGGCTAAAAATAATGCTGGAATGAGGTTTTTTGATTTTATGAATTTTTTTGCAATTTTTTTCGGAATTTTCTTGCTGGGGTCGAGTATGAACGGAATTCGGGACAAATTTTTTTTTTTCTCTTTATCGGCCTATCTTATTCCGTTTTGGCTAAAAATAATGCCGGAATAAGGTTTTTTAGTTTTACGAATTTTTTTGCTATTTTTTTCAGAATTTTATTCCGGGGTCGAGTATGAACGGAATTCGGATCTAAAACTTTTTTTTTCTTTTTCTCGGCCTATCTCATCCCCGTTTTGGCTAAAAAGAAGGCCGGAAAGAGGTTTCTTAATTTTTTGAATTTTTTTGCTATTTTTGTCGGAACTTTCTTGCCCGGGTCGAGTATGAACAGAACTCGAGACTAAAATTTTTTTCTCTCTTTCTTGGCCTATCTCATCCTATTTTGGCTAAAAAGAAACCCGGAAAGAGATTTTTTAATTTTTTAAATTTTTTTGCTATTTTTTTCACAATTTTCTTCCCCGGACCGAGTATGAACGGAATTCGGGACAAAATTTTTTTTCTACTTTTTTCGGCCTATCTCATCCCGTACTAGCTGAAAATAATGCTAGAAAGAGATTTATTAATTTTTTGATTTTTTTTTTTTTGAATTTTCTTGGCCGGATCGAGTATGAACGGAATTCCGAACTAAAATTTTTTCTTTTCTCTTTCTCGGCCAATCTCATCCCGTTTTGTCTAAAAATAATGCTGGAAAGTTTTTTAGTTTTTTGAATTTTTTTGCTACTTTTTTCGGAATTTTCTTGCCTGGGTCGAGTATAAATGGAATCCGGGACTAAAATTGTTTTTCTTCTTTCTCGGCCTATCTCATCCCGTTTTCCCTAGAAATAATGCCAGAATGAGGTTTTTTAATTTTCTGAATTTTTTTGCTATTTTTTTGGAATTTTCTTGCCCGGGTCGAGTATGAACGGAATTCGTGACTAAAATTTTTTTTTCCATCTTTCTCGGCCTATCAAATCCTGTTTTGGCTAGAAATAATGTCGGAAAGAGGTTTTTTAATTTTTTGGTATTTTTTTCGGAATTTTCTTCCCCGGGTCAAGTATGAACGGAATTCGAGGCTAAAATTTTTTTTTCTCTTTCTCGGCCTATCACATCCCGTTTTGGCTAGAAATAATGCCGGAAAGAGGTTTTTTAATTTTTTGAATTTTTTTGCTATTTTTTTCGCAATTTTCTTCCTCGGCCTAGTATGAACGAAATTCGGGACTAAAAATTTTTTGTCGTTTTCTCGGCCTCTCTCATCCCGTTTTGGATATAAATAATGCCGAAAATAGGTTTTTTAATTTTTTGATTTTTTTTTCTATTTTTTTCGGAATTTTCTTGCCCAAGTCGAGTGTGAACCGAATTCGGGACTAATATTTTTTTCTCTCTTCCTTGGCCTATCTTATCCCGTTTTGGCGAAAAATAATGTCGGAAAGGGGTTTTTCAATTTTTTGAATTTTCTTGCCCTGGTCGAGTGTGAACGGAATCCAGAACTAAATTTTTTGTTTCTCTTTCTCGGCCTATCTCATCCCGTTTTGGCTAAAAATAATGCCAGAAAGGGGTTTTTTAATTTTTTTGCTATTTTTTTCCGAATTTTCTTGCCCGAGTCGAGTATGAAAGGAATTCGGGACTAAAATTTTTTTTTCTCCCTTTCTCGGCCTCTCTCAGCCCTTTTTGGATAGAAATAAAACCTAAATTAACTTTTTAATTTTTTTGAATTTTTTTGCTATTTTCTTTGGAATTTCCTTGCCCTGGTCTAGTGTGAACGGAATTCGGGACTAAAATTTTTTTCTCTCTTTCCCGGGATATCTCATCCCGTGTTGGCTAAAAATAATTTGGACCGAGGTTTTTTATTTTTTTGATTTTTTTTTGCTATTTTTTTCGAAATATTCTTGCCTAGGTCGCGTATGAACGGAATTCGGGACTAAAATTGTTTTTTGTCATTCTCAGCTTATTTCAACCCGTTTTGGCTAAAAATAATACCAGAAAGAGGTTTTTTAATTTTTTGATTTTTTGTTTCTATTTTTTTCGAAATTTTCTTGCCCGGGTCGAGTGTGAACAGAATTCGGGACTAAAACTTTTTTCACTCTTTCTCGGCCTTGCGCATCCCGTTTTGGCTAAAAATAATTCTGGTATTTGGTTTTTAATTTTTTGAATTTTTTTGCTTTTTTTTTTTCAGAATTTTCTTGCCCGAGTCGGCTATGAACGAAATTCGGGACTAAAATTTTTCTCTCTTTCTTGACCTATCACATCTCGTTTTGGCTAGAAATAATGCCGGAAAGAGGTTTTTTAATTTTTTGAATTTTTTTGCTATTTTTTTCGCAATTCTCTTCCTTAGCCGAGTATGAACGGAATTCGGGACTAAATTTTTTTTCTCTCTTTCTCAGCCTATCTCATCCTGTTTTGGCTAAAAATAACGCTGGAAAGAGGTTTTTTAATTTTTTGATTTTTTTTTTTTTGATTTTTTTTGGAATTTTCTTCCCCGGATCGAGTAAGAACAGAATTCGGGACTAAAATTTTCTTTTCTCTTTCTCGGCCAATCTCATCCCGTTTTGACTAAATTTTTTTTCTCTCTTTCTCAGCATATCTCATCCTGTTTTGGCTAAAAATAACGCTGGAAAGAGGTTTTTTAATTTTTTGATTTTTTTTTTCTATTTTTTTTGGAATTTTCTTCCCCGGATCGAGTAAGAACAGAATTCGGGACTAAAATTTTCTTTTCTCTTTCTCGGCCAATCTCATCCCGTTTTGGCTAAAAATAATGCCGGAAAGGGGTTTTTTAATTTTCTGAATTTTTTTTGCTATTTCTTTCGGAACTTTCTTGCCCGGGTCGAGTATGAACGGAATTCGGGAGTAAATTTTTTTTTTCTCTTTCTCGGCCTATGTCATTCTGTTTTGGCTAAAAATAATGCCGGAATGGGGTTTTTTAATTTTATGAATTTTTTTGCAATTTTTTTCAGAATTTTCTTGCCAGGGTCAAGTATGAACGGAATTCGGGACAAATTTTTTTTTTTTTTTTATCTTTCTCGGCCTATCTTATCCTGTTTTGGCTAAAAATAATGCCGGAATGAGGGTTTTTTGTTTTATGAATTTTTTTGCTATATTTTTTGGAATTTTCTTCCGGGGTCGAGTATGAACGGAATTCGGGTCTAAAACTTTTTTTTTTCTTTTTCTTGGCCTATCTCATCCCGTTTTGGCTAAAAAGAAGGCTGGAAAGAGGTCTTTTAATTTTTTGCTATTTTTGTCAGAACTTTCTTGCCTGGTTCAAGTATGAACAGAACTTGGGACTAAATTTTTTTTCTCTCTTTCTTGGCCTATCTCATCCCATTTTGGCTAAAAAGAAGGCCGGAAAGAGGTTTTTTAATTTTTTGAATATTTTTGCTACTTTTTTCACAATTTTCTTCCCCGGGCCGAGTATGGACGGAATTCGAGACAAAAAAAATTTTCTACTTTTTTCGGCCTATCTCATCCCGTACTGGCTAAAAATAATGCTAGAAAGAGATTTTTTAATTTTTTGATTTTTTTTCTATTTTTTTTTTTGGAATTTTCTTGCCCGGATCGAGTATGAACGGAATTAAGGACTAAAATTTTTTCTTTTCTCTTTCTCGGCCAATCTCATCCCGTTTTGGCTAAAAATAATGCTGGAAAGTTTTTTAGTTTTTTGAATTTTTTTGCTACTTTTTTCGGAATTTTCTTGCCTAGGTCGAGTTTAAACGGAATCCAGGACTAAAATTTTTTTTCTTCTTTCTCGGCCTATCTCATCCCGTTTTCCCTGGAAATAATGCCGGAATGAGGTTTTTAAATTTTTTGCTATTTTTTTTGGAATATTCTTGCCCGGTTCGAGTATGAACGGAATTCGGGACTAAAATTTTTTCCTATCTTTCTCGGCCTATAAAATCCCGTTTTGGCTAGAAATAATGCCGGAAAAAGGGTTTTTAATTTTTTGGTATCTTTTTGGGAATTTTCTTGCCCGGGTCGAGCATGAACGGAATTCGGGACTAAAATTTTTTTCTCTCATTCTCGACCTATCACGAGTTTTGGCTAGAAATAATTTCGGAATTTACTTTTTAAATTTTTTGAATTTTTTTGCTATTTTTTTTGGAATTTTCTAGCTCGGCTTCGGTTGGAAAAGAATTCGGGTGTAAATTTTTTTTTTTTCTCTTTCTCGGCCTATCTCATTCCGTTTTGGCTAAAAATAATGCCGGAAAGAGGTTTTTTAATTTTTTGAATTTTATTGCTATTTTTTTCGCAATTTTCTTCCCCGGCCGAGTATGAACGGAATTCGGGACTAAAATTGTTTTCTCTCTTTCTCGGCCTATCTCGTCCCGTTTTGGCTAAAAATAATGCCGGAAAGGGGTTTTTTAATTTTTTGAATTTTTTTGGTATTTCTTTCGGAACTTTCTTGCCCGGGTCGAGTATGAACGGAATTCGGGACCAAAATTTTTTTCTCTCTTTCTCGGTCTCCCTCAACCTGTTTTGGATAGAAATAATGTCGAAATTAACTTTTTTAATTTTTTGAGTTTTTTTGCTATTTTTTTTTTGGAATTTTCTAGCTTCGGTTAGGTAGGAACAGAATTCGGGACTAAAATTTTTTTCACTCTTTCTCGGCCTATCTCATCCCGTTTTGGCTAAAGATAATGCCGGAATGAGGTTTTTTAATTTTTTGAATTTTTTTGCTATTTTTTTTCGGAATTTTCTTGCCCGGATCGAGTATTTACGGAATTCGGGACTAAAAATTTTTTTCCCTCTTTCTCGGCCTATCACGTCCAATTTTGGCTAAAAATAATGCTAGAATGAGATTTTTTTTTTTTTTTTTTATTTTTTGTTATTTTTTTCGAAATTTTCTTGCCGGAGTCGAGTATGAACGGAATTCGTGACTAAAATTTTTTTCTCTCTTTCTCGGCTACTCTCAACCCATTTTGGATAGAAATAATGCCGGATTTAACTTTTTTAATTTTTTGATTTTTTTTCTATTTTTTTCGGAACTTTCTTGCCTGAGTCGAGTATGAACGGAATTCAAGACTAAAATTTTTTTTTCTCTTTCTCGGCCTATCTCATCCCGTTTTGGCTAAAAATAATGTTAAAATACGGTTTTTTAATTTTTTGAATTTTTTTGCTATTTTTTTCGGAATTTTCTTACCGTCATCGAGTGTGAACGGAATTCGGGACTAAAATTTTTTTCACTCTTTCTCGACCTATCTCATCTCGTTTTGGCTAAAAATAAGCCCGGAAAGAGGTTTTTTTTTTAATTTTTTCAATTTTTTTGCTATTTTTTTCGGAATTTTCTTGCCCCGGTCGAGTATGAACGGAATTTGGGAGTAAAATTTTTTTCTCTCTTTCTCGGTCTCGCTCAACTAGTTTTGGATAGAAATAATGCCGGAATTAACTAATTTAATTTTTTTGCTATTTTTTTTGGAATTTTCTAGCTTGGGTTGGGTAGGAACAGAATTCGAGACTAAAATTTTTTTTTTTTTCACTTTCTCAGCCTATCTCATTTCGTTTTGGCTAAAAATAATTCAAGAAAGATGTTTTTTAATTTTTTTAATTTTTTTGCTATTTTTTTCGCAATTTTCTTCCCCGGCCGAGTGTGAAGGGAATTCGGGACTAAAATTTTTTTCTCTCTTTCTCGGCCTATCTCATCCCGTTTTGGCCAAAAATAATTCCAGAAAGAGGTTTTTTAATTTTTTAAATTTTTTGCTATTTTTTTCGCAATTTTCTTCCCCGGCCGAGTATGAAGGGAATTCAGGACTAAAATTTTTTTTTTCTCTTTTTCAGCCTATCTCATTCCGTTTTGGCTAAAAATAATTCTAGAAAGAGGTTTTCTGATTTTTTGAATTTTTTTGCTATTTTTTTTGGAATTTTCTTGCCCGGCTAGGGTAGGAACGGAATTCGGGACCAATTTTTTTTTTTCTCCTTCTCGGTCTCGCTCAACCAGTTTTGGATAGAAATAATGCCGGAATTAACTAATTTAATTTTTTTTTTATTTTTTTGCTATTTTTTTTGGAATTTTCTAGCTTGGGTTGGGTAGGAACAGAATTCGAGACTAAAATTTTTTTTTTTTCACTTTCTCAGCCTATCTCATTTCGTTTTGGCTAAAAATAATTCCAGAAAGAGGTTTTTTAATTTTTTTAATTTTTTTGCTATTTTTTTCGCAATTTTCTTCTCCGGCCGAGTATGAAGGGAATTCGGGACTAAAATTTTTTTTTTCTCTTTCTCGGCCTATCTCATCCCGTTTTGGCTAAAAGCAATTTCGGAATGGGGCTTTTTAATTTTCTGAATTTTTTTTGCACTTTCTTTCGGAACTTTCTTGCCCGGGTCGAGTATGAACGGAATTCGGGACTGAAATTTTTTTTTTTTCTCTTTCTCAGCCTATCTCATTCCGTGTTGGCTAAAAATAATGCTGGAATGAGGTTTTTTAATTTTACGAATTTTTTTGCAATTTTTTTCGGAATTTTCTTGCCGGGGTCGAGTATGAACGGAATTCGGGACTAAATTTTTTTTTCTCTTTCTCAGCCTATCTCATCCCATTTTGGCTATAAATAATGGCGGAATGAGGTTTTTTAGTTTTATGAATTTTTTTGCTATTTTTTTTCGGAATTTTCTTACCGTCATCGAGTGTGAACGGAATTCGGGACTAAATTTTTTTTTTTCTCTTTCTCGGCCTATCTCATCTCGTTTTGGCTAAAAATAATGTCGGAATACAGTTTTTTAATTTTTTGATTTTTTTTGGTATTTTTTTGGGATTTTTTTCTATCTTTCTAGGCCCATCACATCCCGTTTTGGCTAGAAATAATGCCGGAAAGTGGTTTTTTAATTTTTTGAATTTTTTTGGTATTTTTTTCGGAATTTTCTTGCTCGGGTCGAGTTTGAACGGAATTCGGGACTAAATTTTTTTTTCCCTCTTTCCTAGCCACTCTCAAACCATTTTGGATAGAAATAATGTCGGAATTTACTGTTTTAATTTTTTGAATTTTTTTGCTATCTTTTTTGGAATTTTCTAGCTCGGGTTCGGTTGGAAAAGAATTCGAGTGTAAATTTTTTTTTTTTTTCTCTTTCTCGGCCTATCTCATTCCGTTTTGGCTAAAAATAATGCTGGAATGAGGTTTTTTAATTTTACGAACTTTTTTGCAATATTTTTCGGAATTTTCTTGCGGGGTCGAATATGAACGGAATTCAGGACTAAAATTTTTTCTTCCCTTTCTCGGCCTATCTCATCCCGTTTTGGCTAAAAATAATGCCGGACAGAGGTTTTTTAATTTTTTTGAATTTTTTTGCTATTTTTTTTGGAATTTTCTTCCCGGCGTCGAGTATGAGCGGAATTCGGGACTAAAATTTCTTTTTTCACTTTCTCAGCCTATCTCATTCCGTTTTGGCTAAAAATAATTCCGGAAAGAGGTTTTCTGATTTTTTGAATTTTTTTGCTATTTTTTTCGGAATTTTCTTGCCCGGCTAGGGTAGGAACGAAATTCGGGACCAATTTTTTTTTTTTCTTTCTCGGCCTATCTCAACCCTTTTTTTGCTATTTTTTTTGAAATTTTCTTGACAAGGTCGAGTATGAACGGAGTTCGGGACTAAAATTTTTTTCAATCTTTCTCGGCATATCATATCCTGTTTTGGCTAGCAATAATGCCGGAATGAGGATTTTTAGTTTTTTGAATTTTTTTGCTATTTTTTTAGGAATTTTCTTGCCGTCGTCGAGTATGAACATAATTCAGGACTAAAATTTTTTTTTCTCTTTCTCGGCCTATCTTATCTCGTTTTGGCTAAAAAGAGGGCTGGGAAGAGGGTTTTTAATTTTTTCAATTATTTTGCTATTTTTTTTCGGAATTTTCTCGCCCCAGTCGAGTATGAACGGAATTTGGGAGTAAGATTTTTTTCTCTCTTTCTCGGTCTCGCTCAACCAGTTTTGGATAGAAATAATGCCGAAATTAACTGATTTAATTTTTTTAATTTTTTTGCTATTTTTTTTGGAATTTTCTAGCTTGGGTTGGGTAGGAATAGAATTTGAGACTAAATTTTTTTTTATTCTCTTTCTTGGCCTATCTCATTCCGTTTTGGCTAAAACTAATGCTGGAATGAGGTTTTTTAATTTTACGAATTTTTTTGCAATTTTTTTTCGGAATTTTCTTGCCGGGGTTGAGTATGAACAGAATTCAGGACTAAAATTTTTTCTTCCCTTTCTCGGCCTATCTCATCCCGTTTTGGCTAAAAATAATGCCGGAAAGAGGTTTTTTAATTTTTTTGAATTTTTTTGCTATTTTTTTCGGAATTTTCTTCCCGGAGTCGAGTATGAACAGAATTCGGGACTAAAATCTTTTTTTCTCTTTCTCGGCCTATCTCATCCCGTTTCTGCTAAAAATAATGCCGGAAAGAGGTTTTTTTAATTTTTTGAATTTTATTGCTATTTTTTTCGCAATTTTCTTCCCAGGCCGAGCATGAACGAAATTCGGGACTAAAATTTTTTCCTCTCTTTCTCGGCTACTCTCAACCCATTTTGGATAGAAATAATGCCGGACTTAACTTTTTTAATTTTTTGAATTTTTTTTTGGAATTTTCTAGCCTGGCACGGTAGGAACAGAATTCGGGACTAAAATTTTTTTCACTCTTTCTCGGCCTATCCCATCCCGTTTTGGCTAAAAATAATGCCGGAATGAGGTTTTTTAATTTTACGAATTTTTTTGCAATTTTTTTCGGAATTTTCTTGCCAAGATCGAGTATGAATGGAATTCAGGACTAAAATTTTTTCTTCCCTTTCTCGGCCTATCTCATCCCGTTTTGGCTAAAAATAATGTCGGAAAGAGGTTTTTTTAGTTTTTTTGAATTTTTTTGCTATTTTTTTCGGAATTTTCTTCCGGGAGTCGAGTATGAGCGGAATTCGGGACTAAAATTTTATTTTCCCTTTCTCGGCCTATCTCATCCCGTTTCTGCTAAAAATAATGCCGGAAAGAGGTTTTTTAATTTTTGAATTTTATTGCTATTTTCTTCGCAATTTTCTTCCCAGGCCGAGTATGAACGGAATTCGGGACTAAAATTTTTTTCTCTCTTTCTCGGCTACTCTCAACCCATTTTGGATAGAAATAATGCCGGATTTAACTTTTTTAATTTGTTGAATTCTTTTGCTATTTTTTTTTGGATTTTTCTAGCTTGGGTTGGGTAGGAACAGAATTCAGGCCTAAAATTTTTTTCACTCTTTCTCGGCCTATCTCATCCCGTTTTGGCTAAAAATAATGCCGGAATGAGATTTTTTAATTTTTTGAATTTTTTAGCAACTTTTTTTCGGAATTTTCTTGCCCGGATCGAGTATTTACGGAATTCGGGACTAAAATTTTTTTCCCTCTTTCTCGGCCTATCACGTCCAGTTTTGGCTAAAAATAATGCTAGAATGAGGTTTTTTAATTTTTTGAAGTTTTTTGTTATTTTTTTCGAAATTTTCTTGCCGGAGTCAAGTATGAACGGAATTCGTGACTAAAATTTTTTTTTCTCTTTCTCGGTTACTGTCAACCCATTTTGGATAGAAATAATGCCGGATTTAACTTTTTTAATTTTTTGATTTTTTTTCTATTTTTTTCGGAACTTTATTGCCAGAGTCGAGTATGAACAGAATTCAGGACGAAAATTTTTTTTTCTCTTTCTCGGCCTATCTCATCCCGTTTTGGCTAGAAATAATGTCGGAATACGGTTTTTTAATTTTTTAAATTTTTTTGCTATTTTTTTCTGAATTTTCTTACCGTCATCGAGTGTGAACAGAATTCGGGACTAAAATTTTTTTCTCTCTTTCTCGGCCTATCTCATCTCGTTTTGGCTAAAAATAAGGCCAGAAAGAGGTTTTTAAATTTTTCAATTTTTTTGCTATTTTTTTCGGAATTTTCTTGCCCCGGTCGAGTATGAACGGAATTTGGGAGTAAAATTTTTTTCTCTCTTTCTCGGTCTCGCTCAACCAGTTTTGGATAGAAATAATGCCGGAATTAACTAGTTTAATTTTTTTTTAATTTTTTTGCTATTTTTTTTGGAATTTTCTAGCTTGGGTTGGGTAGGAACAGAATTCGAGACTTTTTTTTTTTTTTTTTCACTTTCTCAGCCTATCTCATTCCGTTTTGGCTAAAAATAATTCCAGAAAGAGGTTTTCTGATTTTTTGAATTTTTTTGCTATTTTTTTCGGAATTTTCCTGCCCGGCTAGGGTGGGAACGGAATTCGGGACCAAAATTTTTTTTTTCTTTCTCGGCCTATCTCAACCCTTTTTGGATAGAAATATTGCCGGAAGTAAGTTTTTTAATTTTTTGATTTTTTTTGCTATTTTTTTTGAAATTTTATTGCCAGGGTCGAGTATGAACGGAAATCGGGACTAAAATTTTTTTCAATCTTTCGCGGCCGATCACATCCCGTTTTGGCTAGCAATAATGCCGGAATGAGGATTTTTTGTTTTTTGAATTTTTTTAGGAATTTTCTTGCCGTCATCGAGTATAAACAGAATTCGGGACTAAAATTTTTTTCAATCTTTCTCGGCCTATCACATCCCGTTTTGGATAGCAATAATGCCGGAATGAGGATTTTTAGTTTTTTGAATTTTTTTGCTATTTTTTAGGAATTTTCTTGCCGTCGTCGAGTATGAACAGAATTCGGGACTAAAATTTTTGTTCTCTCTTTCTAGGCCTATCTCATCCCGTTTTTGCTAAAAATAATGCCGGAAAGAAGTTTTTTTTTTTTGACTTTTTTTTTCTATTTTTATTGGAATTTTCTTTCCCGGATCGAGTATGAACAGAATTCAAGACAAAAAATTTTTTTTTGTCTCTTTCTCGGCCAATCTCATCCCGTTTTGGCTAAAAATAATTTCGGAATGGGGTTTTTTAATTTTCTGAATTTTTTTTTATCTTTCTTTCAGAACTTTCTTGCCCGGGTCAAGTATGAACGGAATTTGGGACTAAATTTTTTTTTTTTCTCTTTCTCGGCATATCTCATTCCGTTTTGGCTAAAAATAATGCTGGAATGAGGTTTTTTAATTTTACGAATTTTTTTGCAATTTTTTTCGGAATTTTCTTGCCAAGATCGAGTATGAATGGAATTCAGGACTAAAATTTTTTTCACTCTTTCTCGGCCTATCCCATCCCGTTTTGGCTAAAAATAATGCCGGAATGAGGTTTTTTAATTTTACGAATTTTTTTGCAATTTTTTTCGGAATTTTCTTGCCAAGATCGAGTATGAATGGAATTCAGGACTAAAATTTTTTCTTCCCTTTCTCGGCCTATCTCATCCCGTTTTGGCTAAAAATAATGTCGGAAAGAGGTTTATTTAGTTTTTTTGAATTTTTTTGCTATTTTTTTCGGAATTTTCTTCCGGGAGTCGAGTATGAGCGGAATTCGGGACTAAAATTTTATTTTCCCTTTCTCGGCCTATCTCATCCCGTTTCTGCTAAAAATAATGCCGGAAAGAGGTTTTTTAATTTTTGAATTTTATTGCTATTTTCTTCGCAATTTTCTTCCCAGGCCGAGTATGAACGGAATTCGGGACTAAAATTTTTTTCTCTCTTTCTCGGCTACTCTCAACCCATTTTGGATAGAAATAATGCCGGATTTAACTTTTTTAATTTGTTGAATTCTTTTGCTATTTTTTTTTGGATTTTTCTAGCTTGGGTTGGGTAGGAACAGAATTCAGGCCTAAAATTTTTTTCACTCTTTCTCGGCCTATCTCATCCCGTTTTGGCTAAAAATAATGCCGGAATGAGATTTTTTAATTTTTTGAATTTTTTAGCAACTTTTTTTCGGAATTTCTTGCCCGGATCGAGTATTTACGGAATTCGGGACTAAAATTTTTTTCCCTCTTTCTCGGCCTATCACGTCCAGTTTTGGCTAAAAATAATGCTAGAATGAGGTTTTTTAATTTTTTGAAGTTTTTTGTTATTTTTTTCGAAATTTTCTTGCCGGAGTCAAGTATGAACGGAATTCGTGACTAAAATTTTTTTTTCTCTTTCTCGGTTACTGTCAACCCATTTTGGATAGAAATAATGCCGGATTTAACTTTTTTAATTGACTTTTTTTTTCTATTTTTATTGGAATTTTCTTTCCCGGATCGAGTATGAACAGAATTCAAGACAAAAATTTTTTTTTGTCTCTTTCTCGGCCAATCTCATCCCGTTTTGGCTAAAAATAATTTCGGAATGGGGTTTTTTAATTTTCTGAATTTTTTTTTATCTTTCTTTCAAAACTTTCTTGCCCGGGTCAAGTATGAACGGAATTTGGGACTAAATTTTTTTTTTTTCTCTTTCTCGGCATATCTCATTCCGTTTTGGCTAAAAATAATGCTGGAATGAGGTTTTTTAATTTTACTAATTTTTTTGCAATTTTTTTCGGAATTTTCTTGCCGGGGTCGAGTATGAACGGAATTCGGGACTAAATTTTTTTTTCTCTTTCTCGGCCTATCTCATCCCGTTTTGGCTAGAAATAATGCCAGAATGAGGTTTTTTAGTTTTATGAATTTTTTTGCTATTTTTTTCGGAATTTTTTCTTGCCGGGGTCGAGTATGAACGGAATTCAGGTCTAAATTTTTTTTTTTCTTTTTCTCGGCCTATCTCATCCGATTTTGGCTAGAAATAATGCCGGAAGTATGTTTTTAATTTTTTGATTTTTTTTTGGTATTTTTTTGGGAATTTTCTTGCCCGAGTCGAGTATGAACGGAATTCGGGATTAAACTTTTTTTCTATCTTTCTTGGCCTATCACATCCCGTTTTGGCTAGAAATAATGCCGGAAAGAGGTTTTTTAATTTTTTGAATTTTTTGGGTATTGTTTTCGGAATTTTCTTGCTCGGGTCGAGTATGGACGGAATTCGGGACTAAAATTTTTTTCTCTCTTTCCCGGCCACTCTCAAACCATTTTGGATAGAAATAATGTCGGAATTTTCTTTTTTCATTTTTTGAATTTTTTTGCTATTTTTTTTAGAATTTTCTACCTCGGGTTCGATTGGAAAAGAATTCGGGCGTAATTTTTTTTTTTCTCTTTCTGGGCCTATCTCATTCCGTTTTGGCTAAAAATAATGCTGGAATGAATTTTTTAATTTTACGAATTTTTTTGCAATTTTTTTCGGAATTTTCTTGCCGGGGTCGAGTATGAACGGAATTCTGGACTAAAATTTTTTCTTCCCTTTCTTGGCCTATCTCATCCCGTTTTGGCTAAAAATAATGCCGGAAAGAGGTTTTTTAATTTTTTTGAATTTTTTTGCTATTTTTTTCGGAATTTTCTTCCCGTAGTCGAGTATGAATGGAATTCGGGACTAAAATTTTTTTTTTCTTTCTCGGCCTATCTCATCCCGTTTCTGCTAAAAATAATGCCGGAAAGAGGTTTTTTAATTTCTTGAATTTTATTGCTATTTTTTTCGCAATTTTCTTCCCAGGCCGAGTATGAACGGAATTCGGGACTAAAATTTTTTTTTCTCTTTCTCGGCTACTCTCAACCCATTTTGGATAGAAATAATGCCAGATTTAACTTTTTTAATTTTTTGAATTTTTTTGCTATTTTTTTTTGGAATTTTCTAGCTTGGGTTGGGTAGGAACAGAATTCGGGACTAAAATTTTTTTCACTCTTTCTCGGCCTATCTCATCCCGTTTTGGCTAAAAATGATGCCGGAATGAGGTTTTTTAATTTTTTGCAATTTTTTTTCGGAATTTTCTTGCCCGGATCGAGTATTTACGGAATTCGGGACAAAATTTTTTTCCCTCTTTCTCGGCCTATCACGTCCAGTTTTGGCTAAAAATAATGCTAGAATGACGTTTTTTAATTTTTTGAAAATTTTTGTTATTTTTTTCGAAATTTTATTGCCGGAGTCGAGTATGAACGGCATTCGTGACTAAAATTTTTTTCCCTCTTTCTCGGCTACTCTCAACCCATTTTGGATAGAAATAATGCCGGATTTAACTTTTTTAATTTTTTGATATTTTTTTCTATTTTTTGCGGAACTTTCTTGCCCGAGTCGAGTATGAACGGAATTTAGAACTAAATTTTTTTTTCTCTTTCTCGGCCTATCTCATCCCGTTTTGGCTAAAAATATTGTCGAAATATTGTTTTTTAATTTTTTGAATTTTTTTGCTATTTTTTTCGGAATTTTCTTACCGTCATCGAGTGTGAACGGAATTCGGGACTAAAATTTTTTCCCCCTTTCTCGTCCTATCTCATCTCATTTTGGCTAAAAATAAGGCCGGAAAGAGGTTTTTTAATTTTTTGAATTTTTTTACTATTTTTCTCAGAATTTTCTTGCCCCGGACGAGTATGAACGGAATTCGGGACTAAATTTTTTTTCAATCTTTCTCGGCCTATCACATCCCGTTTTGGCTAGCAATAATGCCGGAATGAGGATTTTTAGTTTTTTGAATTTTTTTTGCTATTTTTTTAGGAATTTTCTTGCCGTCGTCGAGTATGAACAGAATTCGGGACTAAAATTTTTTTCTCTCTTTCTCAGCCTATCTCATGCCGTTTTTGCTAAAAATAATGCTGGAAAGAGGTTTTTTAATTTTTTGACTTTTTTTTTCTATTTTTATTGGAATTTTCTTTCCCGGATCGAGTATGAACAGAATTCGAGACAAATTTTTTTTTTTTGTCTCTTTCTCGGCCAATCTCATCCCGTTTTGGCTAAAAATAATTTCGGAATGGGGTTTTTTAATTTTCTGAATTTTTTTTGCTCTTTCTTTCAGAACTTTCTTGCCCGGGTCGAGTATGAACGGAATTCGGGACTAAATTTTTTTTTTTCTCTTTCTCGGCCTATCTCATTCCGTTTTGGCTAAAAATAATGCTGGAATGAGGTTTTTTAATTTTACGAATTTTTTTGCAATTTTTTTCGGAATTTTCTTGCCGGGGTCGAGTATGAACGGAATTCGGGACTAAATTTTTTTTTCTCTTTCTTGGCCTATCTCATCCCGTTTTGGCTAGAAATAATGCCAGAATGAGGTTTTTTAGTTTTATGAATTTTTTTGCTATTTTTTTCAGAATTTTTTCTTGTCAGGGTCGAGTATGAACGGAATTCAGGTCTAATTTTTTCTTTTTTTTCTCGGCCTATCTCATCCCATTTTGGCTAGAAATAATGCCGGAAGTATGTTTTTAAGTTTTTGATTTTTTTTTGGTATTTTTTTGGGAATTTTCTTGCCCGGGTCGAGTATGAACGGAATTCGGGATTAAACTTTTTTTCTATCTTTCGTAGGCCTATCACATCCCGTTTTGGCTAGAAATATTGCCGGAAAGAGGTTTTTTAATTTTTTGAATTTTTTTGGTATTTTTTTCGGAATTTTCTTGCCCGGGTCGAGTATGAACGGAATTCGGGACTAAAATTTTTTTCTCTCTTTCCTGGCCACTCTCAAACCATTTTGGATAGAAATAATGTCGCAATTTACTTTTTTAATTTTTTCAATTTTTTTGCTATTTTTTTTGGGATTTTCTAGCTCGGGTTCGGTTGGAAATGAATTCGGGTGTAATTTTTTTTTCCTCTTTCTGGGCCTATCTCATTCCGTTTTGGCTAAAAATAATGCTGGAATGAGGTTTTTTAATTTTACGGATTTTTTTGCAATTTTTTTCGGAATTTTCTTGCCGGGGTCGAGTATGAACGGAATTCGGGACTAAATTTTTTTTTTCTCTTGCTCGGCCTATCTCATCCCATTTTGGCTAGAAATAATGCCAGAATGAGGTTTTTTAGTTTTATGAATTTTTTTGCTATTTTTTCGGAATTTTTTCTTGCCGGGGTCGAGTACGAACGGAATTCAGGTCTAATTTTTTTTTTTTTTTCTTTTTCTCGGCCTATCTCAGCCCATTTTGGCTAGAAATAATGCCGGAAGTATGTTTTTAAATTTTTGAATTTTTTTGGTATTTTTTTCGGAATTTTCTTGCCCGGGTTGAGTATGGACGAAATTCGGGACTAAAATTTTTTTCTCTTTCCTGGCCACTCTCAAACCATTTTGGATAGAAATAATGTCGGAATTTACTTTTTTAATTTTTTGAATTTTTTTGCTATTTTTTTTGGAATTTTCTAGCTCAGGTTCGGTTGGAAAAGAATTCGGGTGTAATTTTTTTTTTTCTCTTTCTCGGCCTATCTCATTCCGTTTTGGCTAGAAATAATGCTGGAATGAGATTTTTTAATTTTACGAATTTTTTTGCAATTTTTTTTCGGAATTTTCTTGCCGGGTTCGAGTATGAACGAAATTCAGGACTAAAATTTTTTCTTCCCTTTCTCAGTCTATCTCATCCCGTTTTGGCTAAAAATAATGCCGAAAAGAGGTTTTTTAATTTTTTTGAATTTTTTTGCTATTTTTTTTGGAATTTTCTTGCCGGAGTCGAGTATGAACGGAATTCTTGACTAAAATTTTTTTCCCTCCTTCTCGGCTACAGTCAACCCATTTTGGATAGAAATAATGCCGGATTTAACTTTTTTAATTTTTTGATTTTTTTTTTCTATTTTTTTCGGAACTTTCTTGCCCGAGTCGAGTATGAACGGAATTCAGGACTAAAATTTTTTTCTCTCTTTCTCGGCCTATCTCATCCCGTTTTGGCTAAAAATATTGTCGGAATACGGTTTTTTAATTTTTTGAAGTTTTTTACTATTTTTTACGGAATTTTCTTCCCGTCATCGTGTGTGAACGGAATTCGGGACTAAAATTTTTTTCTCTCTTTCTCGGTCTCGCTCAACCAGTTTTGGATAGAAATAATGCTGGAATTAACTAATTTAATTTTTTTTAATTTTTTTGCTATTTTTTTTGGAATTTTCTAGCTTGGGTTGGGTAGGAACAGAATTCGAGACTAAAATTTTTTTTTTTTTCACTTTCTCAGCCTATCTCATTTCGTTTTGGCTAAAAATAATTCCAGAAAGAGGTTTTTTAATTTTTTGAATTTTTTTGCTATTTTTTTCGCAATTTTCTTCCCAGGCCGAGTATGAACGGAATTCTGGACTAAATTTTTTTTTTTTCTCTTTCTTGGCCTATCTCATCCCGTTTTGGCTAGAAATAATGCCGGAATGAGGTTTTTTAGTTTAATGAATTTTTTTGCTATTTTTTTCGGAATTTTCCTGCCGGGGTCGAGTATGAACGGAATTCATGTCTAAATTTTTTTTTTTCTTTTTCTCGGCCTATCTCATCCCATTTTGGCTAGAAATAATGCCGGAAGTATGTTTTTGATTTTTTTGGGTATTTTTTTGGGAATTTTCTTGCCCAGGTCGAGTATGAACGGAATTCGGGATTAAACTTTTTTCCTATCTTTCTAGGCCTATCTCATCCCGTTTTGGCTAGAAATAATGTCGGAAAGAGGTTTATTAATTTTTTCAATTTTTTTGGTATTTTTTTTGGAATTTTCTTGCCCTGGTCGAGTATGAACGGAATTCAGGACTAAAATTTTTTTCGCTCTTTCCTGGCCACTCTCAAACCATTTTTGATAGAAATAATGTCAGAATTTACTTTTTTAATTTTTTGAATTTTTTTGCTATTTTTTTTGGGATTTTCTAGCTCGGGTTCGGTTGGAAAAGAATTCGTGTGTAAAATTTTTTTTTTCTCTTTCTCGGCCTATCTCATTCCGTTTTGGCTAAAAATAATGCTGGAATGAGGTTTTTTAATTTTACGAATTTTTTTGCAATTTTTTTCGGAATTTTCTTGCCGGGGTCGAGTATGAACGGAATTCAGGACTAAAATTTTGTCTTCCCTTTCTTGGCCTATCTCATCCGTTTTGGCTAAAAATAATGCCGGAAAGTGGTTTTTGAATTTTTTTGAATTTTTTTGCAATTTTTTTCGGAATTTTCTTCCTGTAGTCGAGTATGAACGGAATTCGGGACTAAAATTTTTTTTTTCTCTTTCTCGGCCTATCCCATCCCGTTTCTGCTAATAATAATGCCGGAAAGAGGTTTTTTAATTTTTATAATTTTATTCCTATTTTTTTTCGCAATTTTCTTCCCAGGCCGAGTATGAACGGAATTCGGGACTAAATTTTTTTTTCTCTTTCTCGGCCTATCTCATTCCGTTTTGGCTAAAAATAATGCTGGAATGAGGTTTTTTAATTTTACGAATTTTTTTACAATTTTTTTCGGAATTTTCTTGCCTGGGTCGAGTATGAACGGAATTTGGGAGTAAAATTTTTTTCTCTCTTTCTCGGTCTCGCTCAACCTGTTTTGGATAGAAATAATGCCGGAATTCACTAATTTATGTTTTTTAATTTTTATGCTATTTTTTTTGGAATTTTCTAGCTTGGGTTGGGTGGGAACAAAATTCGAGACTAAATTTTTTTTTTTTTTTCACTTTCTCAGCCTATCTCATTCCGTTTTGGCTAAAAATAATTCCAGAAAGAGGTTTTCTGATTTTTTGAATTTATTTGCTATTTTTTTTCGGAATTTTCTTTCCCGGCTAGGGTAGGAACGGAATTCGGGACCAAAATTTTGTTTTCTCTTTCTCGGCCTCTCTCAACCCTTTTTGGATAGAAATATTGCCGGAAGTAAGTTTTTTAATTTTTTGGTTTTTTTTGCTCATTTTTTTCGAAATTTTCCTGCCAGGGTCGATTATGAACGGAATTCGGGACTAAAATTTTTTTCAGTCTTTCTCGGCCTATCACACCCCGTTTTGACTAGCAATAATGCCAGAATGAGGATTTTTAGTTTTTTGAATTTTTTTTGCTATTTTTTTAGGAATTCTCTTGCCGTCGTCGAGTATGAACAGAATTCGGAACTAAAATTTTTTTTCCTTCTATCTCGGCCTATCTTATCTCGTTTTGGCTAAAAAGAAGGCCGGGAAGAGGTTTTTTAATGTTTTCAATTTTTTTGCTATTTTTTTCGGAATTTTCTTGCCCCAGTCGAGTATGAACGGAATTTGGGAGTAAAATTTTTTTCTCTCTTTCTCGGTCTCGCCCAACCTGTTTTGGATAGAAATAATGCCGAGAATTAACTAATTTAATTTTTCTAATTTTTTTGCTATTTTTTTTGGAAATTTCTATCTTGGGTTGGGTAGGGACAGAATTCGAGACTAAAATTTTTTTTTTTTTCACTTTCTCAGCCTATCTCATTCCGTTTTGGCTAAAAATAATTCTAGAAAGAGGTTTTTTAATTTTTTGCTATTTTTTTTCGCAATTTTCTTCCCCGGCCGAGTATGAACGGAATTCGGGACTAAAATTTTTTTTTTCTCTTTCTCGGCCTATCTCATCCCATTTTGGCTAAAAATAATGCCGGAAGGAGGTTTTTTAATTTTTTGACTTTTTTTTTTTCTATTTTTATTGGAATTTTCTTTCCCGGATCGAGTATGAACAGAATTCGGGACTAAATTTTTTTTTTTTCTCTTTCTCGGCCAATCTCATCCTGTTTTGGCTAAAAATAATTTCGGAATAGGGTTTTTTAATTTTCTGAATTTTTTTTGCTCTTTCTTTCGGAACTTTCTTGCCCGGGTAGAGTATGAACGGAATTCGGGACTAAAATTTTTTTTTTTTCTCTTTCTCGGCCTATCTAATTCCGTTTTGGCTAAAAATAATGTTGGAATGAGGTTTTTTAATTTTACAAATTTTTTAGCAATTTTTTTCGGAATTTTCTTGCGGGGGTCGAGTATGAACGGAATTCGGGACTAAATTTTTTTTTTCTCTTTCTCGGCCTATCTCATCCCGTTTTGGCTAGAAATAATGCAGGAATGAGGTTTTTTAGTTTTATGAATGTTTTTGCTATTTTTTCGGAATTTTCTTGCGGGGGTCGAGTATGAACGGAATTCAGGTCTAAATTTTTTTTTTTCTTTTTCTCGACCGTTATCATCCCATTTTAGCTAGAAATAATGCCAGAAGTATGTTTTTAATTTTTTGATTTTTTTTGGTATTTTTTTGGGAATTTTCTTGCTCGGGTCGAGTATGAACGGAATTCGGGACTACACTTTTTTTCTATCTTTCTAGGCCTATCACATCCCGTTTTGGCTAGAAATAATGCCGGAAAGAGGTTTTTTAATTTTTTGAATTTTTTTGGTATTTTTTTCGGAATTTTCTTGCCCGGGTCGAGTATGAATGGAATTCGGGACTAAAATTTTTTTCCATCTTTCCTGGCCACTCTCAAACTATTTTGGATAGAAATAATGTCGGAATTTACGTTTTTAATTTTTTGAATTTTTTTGCTATTTTTTTTGGAATTTTCTAGCTCGGGTTCGGTTGGAAACGAATTCGGGTGTAAATTTTTTTTTTTCTTTCTCGGCCTATCTCATTCCGTTTTGGCTAAAAATAATGCTGGAATGAGGTTTTTTAATTTTACGAATTTTTTTCGGAATTTTCTTGCCAAGGTCGAGTATGAACGGAATTCAGGACTAAAATTTTTTCTTCCCTTTCTCGGCCTATCTCATCCCGTTTTGGCTAAAAATAATGTCGGAAAGAGGTTTTTTTAGTTTTTTTGAATTCTTTTGCTATTTTTTTCGGAATTTTCTTCCGGGAGTCGAGTATGAACGGAATTCGGGACTAAAATTTTTTTTTCTCTTTCTCGGCCTATCTCATCCCGTTTCTGCTAAAAATAATGCCGGAAAGAGGTTTTTTAATTTTTGAATTTTATTGCTATTTTCTTCGCAATTTTCTTCCCAGGCCGAGTATGAACGGAATTCGGGACTAAAATTTTTTTCTATCTTTCTCGGCTACTCTCAACCCATTTTGGATAGAAATAATGCCGGATTTAACTTTTTTAATTTGTTGAATTCTTTTGCTATTTTTTTTTGGAATTTTCTAGCTTGGTTTGGGTAGGAACAGAATTTGGGCCTAAAATTTTTTTCACACTTTCTCGGCCTATCTCATCCCGTTTTGGCTAAAAATAATGCCGGAATGAGGTTTTTTAATTTTTTGAATTTTTTAGCAATTTTTTTTCGGAATTTTCTTGCCCGGATCAAGTATTTACGGAATTTGGGACTAAAATTTTTTTCCCTCTTTCTCGGCCTATCACGTCCAGTTTTGGCTAAAAATAATGCTAGAATGAGGTTTTTTTAATTTTTTGAAGTTTTTTGTTATTTTTTTCGAAATTTTCTTGCCGGAGTCAAGTATGAACGGAATTCGTGACTAAAATTTTTTTTTCTCTTTTTCGGTTGCTGTCAACCCATTTTGGATAGAAATAATGCCGGATTTAACTTTTTTAATTTTTTGATTTTTTTTTCTATTTTTTTCGGAACTTTCTTGCCCGTGTCGAGTATGAACGGAACTCAGGACTAAATTTTTTTTTTCTCTTTCTCGGCCTATCTCATCCTGTTTTGGCTAAAAATAATGTCGGAATACGGTTTTTAATTTTTTTAATTTTTTTGCTATTTTTTTCGGAATTTTCTTACCGTCATCGAGTGCGAACAGAATTCGGGACTAAAATTTTTTTTTCTCTTTCTCGGCCTATCTCATCTCGTTTTGGCTAAAAATAAGACCGGAAAGAGGTTTTTTAATTTTTCAATTTTGTTGCTATTTTTTTCGGAATTTTCTTGCCCCGGACGAGTATGAACGGAATTTGGGAGTAAAATTTTTTTCTCTCTTTCTCGGTCTCGCTCAACCAGTTTTGGATAGAAATAATGCCGGAATTCACTAATTTAATTTTTTTAATTTTTTTAATTTTTTTGCCATTTTTTTTGGAATTTTCTAGCTTGGGTTGGGTGGGAAAAGAATTCTAGACTAAATTTTTTTTTTTTTTTTTCACTTTCTCAGCCTATCTCATTCCGTTTTGGCTAAAAATAATTCCAGAAAGAGGTTTTCTGATTTTTTGAATTTTTTTGCTATTTCTTTCGGAATTTTCTTTCCCGGCTAGGCGAGGAATGGAATTCGGGACCAAATTTTTTTTGTTCCCTTTCTCGGCCTCTCTCAACCCTTTTTGGATAGAAATATTGCCGGAAGTAAGCTTTTTAATTTTTTGGATTTTTTTGCTAATTTTTTTCGAAATTTTCATGCCAGGGTCGAGTATGAGCGGAATTCGGGACTAAAATTTTTTTCAGTCTTTCTCGGCCTATCACATCCCGTTTTGGCTTGCAATAATGCTGGAATGAGGATTTTTAGTTTTTTGAATTTTTTTTGCTATTTTTTTAGGAATTTTCTTGCCGTCGTCGAGTATGAACAGAATTCGGAACTTAAATTTTTTTCTTTCTTTCTCGGCCTATCTTATCTCGTTTTGGCTAAAAAGAAGGCCGGGAAGAGGTTTTTTAATTTTTTCACATTTTTTGCTATTTTTTTCGGAATTTTCTTGCCCCAGTCGAGTATGAACGGCATTTGGGAGTAAAATTTTTTTCTCTCTTTCTCGGTCTCGCTCAACCAGTTTTGGATAGAAATATTGCCGAGAATTAACTAATTTAATTTTTTTGCTATTTTTTTTGGAATTTTCTATCTTGGGTTGGGTAGGAACAGAATTCGAGACTAAATTTTTTTTTTTTTCACTTTCTCAGCCAATCTCATTCCGTTTTGGCTAAAAATAATTCCAGAAAGAGGTTTATTAATTTTTTGAATTTTTTTGCTATTTTTTTCGCAATTTTCTTCCCCGGTCGAGTATGAACGGAATTCGGGACTAAAATTTTTTTTTTCTCTTTCTCGGCCTATCTCATTCCGTTTTGGCTAAAAATAATGCTGGAGTGAGGTTTTTTAATTTTACGAATTTTTTTGCAATTTTTTTTCGGAATTCTCTTGCCGGGGTCGAGTATGAACGGAATTCGGAACTAAATTTTTTTTTCTCTTTCTCGGCCTATCTCATCCCGTTTTGGCTAGAAATAATGCGGGAATGAATTTTTTTAGTTTTATGAATGTTTTTGCTATTTTTTTCGGAATTTTCTTGCCGGGGTCGAGTATGAACGGAATTCAGGTCTAAAATTTTTTTTTTCTTTTTCTCGACCTATCTCATCCCATTTTGGCTAGAAATAATGCAAGAAGTATGTTTTTAATTTTTTGATTTTTTTTGGTATTTTTTTGGAAATTTTCTTGCCCGGGTTAAGTGTGAACGGAATTCGGGATTAAACTTTTTTTCTATCTTTCTAGGTATATCACATCCCGTTTTGGCTAGAAATAATGCCGGAAGGAGTTTTTTTAATTTTTTGAATTTTTTTGGTATTTTTTTCGGAATTTTCTTGCTCGGGTCGAGTATGAATGGAATTCGGGACTAAAATTTTTTTCCCTCTTTCCTGGCCACTCTCAAACTATTTTGGATAGAAAAAATGTCGGAATTTACGTTTTTAATTTTTTGAATTTTTTTGCTATTTTTTTTGGAATTTTCTAGCTCGGGTTCGGTTGGAAACGAATTCGGGTGTAAAATTTTTTTTTTTCTTTCTCGGCCTATCTCATTCCGTTTTGGCTAAAAATAATGCTGGAATGAGGTTTTTTAATTTTACGAATTTTTTTGCAATTTTTTTCGAAATTTTCTTGCCAAGATCGAGTATGAATGGAATTCAGGACTAAAATTTTTTCTTCCCTTTCTCGGCCTATCTCATCCCGTTTTGGCTAAAAATAATGTCGGAAAGAGGTTTTTTTAGTTTTTTTGAATTTTTTTCAGAATTTTCTTCCGGGAGTCGAGTATGAGCGGAATTCGGGACTAAAATTTTATTTTCCCTTTCTCGGCCTATCTCATCCCGTTTCTGCTAAAAATAATGCCGGAAAGAGGTTTTTTAATTTTTGAATTTTATTGCTATTTTCTTCGCAATTTTCTTCCCAGGCCGAGTATGAACGGAATTCGGGACTAAAATTTTTTTCTCTCTTTCTCGGCTACTCTCAACCCATTTTGGATAGAAATAATGCCGGATTTAACTTTTTTAATTTGTTGAATTCTTTTGCTATTTTTTTTTGGATTTTTCTAGCTTGGGTTGGGTAGGAACAGAATTCAGGCCTAAAATTTTTTTCACTCTTTCTCGGCCTATCTCATCCCGTTTTGGCTAAAAATAATGCCGGAATGAGGTTTTTTAATTTTTTGAATTTTTTAGCAACTTTTTTTCGGAATTTTCTTGCCCGGATCGAGTATTTACGGAATTCGGGACTAAAATTTTTTTCCCTCTTTCTCGGCCTATCACGTCCAGTTTTGGCTAAAAATAATGCTAGAATGAGGTTTTTTAATTTTTTGAAGTTTTTTGTTATTTTTTTCGAAATTTTCTTGCCGGAGTCAAGTATGAACGGAATTCGTGACTAAATTTTTTTTTTCTCTTTCTCGGTTACTGTCAACCCATTTTGGATAGAAATAATGCCGGATTTAACTTTTTTTAATTTTTTGATTTTTTTTCTATTTTTTTCGGAACTTTATTGCCCGAGTCGAGTATGAACAGAATTCAGGACGAAAATTTTTTTTTCTCTTTCTCGGCCTATCTCATCCCGTTTTGGCTAAAAATAATGTCGGAATACGGTTTTTTAATTTTTTAAATTTTTTTGCTATTTTTTTCTGAATTTTCTTACCGTCATCGAGTGTGAACAGAATTCGGGACTAAAATTTTTTTCTCTCTTTCTCGGCCTATCTCATCTCGTTTTGGCTAAAAATAAGACCGAAAAGAGGTTTTTTAATTTTTCAATTTTTTTGCTATTTTTTTCGGAATTTTCTTGCCCCGGACGAGTATGAACGGAATTTGGGAGTAAAATTTTTTTCTCTCTTTCTCGGTCTCGCTCAACCAGTTTTTGATAGAAATAATGCCGGAATTCACTAATTTAATTTTTTTAATTTTTTTGCCACTTTTTTTGGAATTTTCTAGCTTGGGTTGGGTGGGAAAAGAATTCGAGACTAAATTTTTTTTTTTTTCACTTTCTCAGCCTATCTCATTCCGTTTTGGCTAAAAATAATTCCAGAAAGAGGTTTTCTGATTTTTTGAATTTTTTTGCTATTTCTTTCGGAATTTTCTTTCCCGGCTAGGGGAGGAACGGAATTCGGGACCAAATTTTTTTTTTTTCTCTTTCTCGTCCTCTCTCAACCCTTTTTGGATAGAAATATTGCTGGAAGTAAGTTTTTTGCCGGAAGTAAGTTTTTTAATTTTTTGGTTTTTTTTTGCTAATTTTTTTCGAAATTTTCATGCCAGTGTCGAGTATGAACGGAATTCGGGACTAAAATATTTTTCAGTCTTTCTCGGCCTATCACATCCCGTTTTGGCTAGCAATAATGCCGGAATGAGGATTTTTAGTTTTTTGAATTTTTTTTTCTATTTTTTTAGGAATTTTCTTGCCGTCGTTGAGTATGAACAGAATTCGGAACTAAAATTTTTTTCTTTCTTTCTCGGCCTATCTTATCTCGTTTTGGCTCAAAAGAAGGCCGGGAAGAGGTTTTTTCATTTTTTCAATTTTTTTGCTATTTTTTTCAGAATTTTCTTGCCCCAGTCACTCATGAACGGCATTTGGGAGTAAAATTTTTTTTTCACTTTCTCGATCTCGCTCAACCAGTATTGGATAGAAATAATGCGGAGAATTAACTAATTTAATTTTTTTAATTTTTTTGCTATTTTTTTTGGAATTTTCTATCTTGGGTTGGGTCGGAACAGAATTCGAGTCTAAAATTTTTTTTTTTTCACTTTCTCAACCAATCTCATTCCGTTTTGGCTAAAAATAATTCCAGAAAGAGGTTTATTAATTTTTTGAATTTTTTTGCTTTTTTTTCGCAATTTTCTTCCCCGGCCGAGTATGAACGGAATTCGGGACTAAAATTTTTTTCTCTCTTTCTCGGCCTATCTCATCCCGTTTTGGCTAAAAATAATGCCAGAAAGAGGTTTTTTAATTTTTAGACTTTTTTTTTCTATTTTTATTGGAATTTTCTTTCCCAGATCGAGTATGAACAGAATTCGGGACTAAATTTTTTTTTTGTCTCTTTCTCGGCCAATCTCATCCCGTTTTGGCTATGAATAATTTTGGAATGGGGTTTTTTAATTTTCTGAATTTTTTTTGCTCTTTCATTCGGAACTTTCTTGCCCGAGTCGAGTATGAACGGAATTCGGGACTAAAATTTTTTTCCCTCTTTCCTGGCCACTCTCAAACCATTTTGGATAGAAATAATGTCTGAATTTACGTTTTTCATTTTTTGAATTTTTTTGCTATTTTTTTTGGAATTTTCTAGCTCGGGTTCGGTTGGAAACGAATTCAGTGTAAAATTTTTTTTTTCTTTCTCGGCCTATCTCATTCCGTTTTGGCTAAAAATAATGCTGGAATGAGGTTTTTTAATTTTTTTGAATTTTTTTGCTATTTTTTTTCGAAATTTTCTTCCCGAAGTCGAGTATGAACGGAATTCGGGACTAAAATTTTTTTTTCTCTTTCTCGGCCTATCTCATCCTGTTTCTGCTAAAAATAATGCCGGAAAGAGGTTTTTTAATTTTTGAATTTTATTGCTATTTTCTTCGCAATTTTCTTCCCAGGCCGAGTATGAACGGAATTCGGGACTAAAATTTTTTTCTCTCTTTCTCGGCGACTCTCAACCCATTTTGGATAGAAATAATGCCGGATTTAACTTTTGTAATTTGTTGAATTTTTTTGCTATTTTTTTTTGGAATTTTCTAGCTTGGGTTGGGTAGGAACAGAATTCGGGCCTAAAATTTTTTTCACTCTTTCTCGGCCTATCTCATCCCGTTTTGGCTAAAAATAATGCCGGAATGAGGTTTTTTCATTTTTTAAATTTTTTGGCAATTTTTTTCGGAATTTTCTTGCCTGGATCGAGTATGTACGGAATTCGGGACTAAAATTTTTTTCCCTATTTCTCGGCCTATCACGTCTAGTTTTGACTAAAAATAATGCTAGAATGCGGTTTTTTAATTTATTGAAATTTTTTGTTATTTTTTTTGAAATTTTCTTGCCGGCGTCAAGTATGAACGGAATTCGTGACAAAATTTTTTTTCTCTCTTTCTCGGCTACTGTCAACCCATATTGGATAGAAATAATGCCGGATTTAACTTTTTTAATTTTTTGATTTTTTTTTCTATTTTTTTCGGAACTTTCTTGCCCGAGTCGAGTATGAACGGAATTCAGGACTAAAATTTTTTTTTCTCTTTCTCGGCCTATCTCATCCCGTTTGGGCTGAAAATAATGTCGGAATACGGTTTTTTAATTTTTTGAATTTTTGTGCTATTTTTTTTGGAATTTTCTTACCGTCATCGAGTGTGAACAGAATTCGGGACTAAAATTTTTTTCTCTTTCTCGGCCTATCTCATCTCGTTTTGGCTAAAAATAAAACCGGAAAGAGGTTTTTTAATTTTTCCATTTTTTTGCTATTTTTTTCGGAATTTTCTTGCCCGGGTCGAGTATGAACAAAATTCGGGACTAAAATTTTTTTTCCCTCTTTCCTGGCCACACTCAAACCATTTTGGATAGAAATAATGTCGGAATTTACGTTTTTAATTTTTTGAATTTTTTTGCTATTTTTTTTTGAATTTTCTTGCTCGGGTTCGGTTGGAAATGAATTCGGGTGTAAATTTTTTTTTTTTTCTTTCTCGGCCTATCTCGTTCCGTTTTGGCTAAAAATAATGCTGGAATGAGGTTTTTTAATTTTACGAATTTTTTTGCAATTTTTTTCGGAATTTTCTTGCCAAGGTCGAGTATGATCGGAATTCAGGACTAAAATTTTTTCTTCCCTTTCTCGGCCTATCTCATCCCGTTTTGGCTAAAAATAATGTCGGAAAGAGGTTTTTTAATTTTTTTGCTATTTGTTTTGGAATTTTCTTCCCGGAGTCGAGTATGAACGTAATTCGGGACTAAAATTTTTTTCCCTCTTTCTCGGCCTATCACGTCCAGTTTTGGCTAAAAATAATGCTAGAATGAGATTTTTTAATTTTTTGAAATTTTTTGTTATTTTTTTCGAAATTTTCTTGCCGGTGTCAAGTATGAACGGAATTCGTGACTAAAATTTTTTTCTCTCTTTCTCGGCTACTGTCAACCCATATTGAATAGAAATAATGCCGTATTTAACTTTTTTAATTTTTTGATTTTTTTTTTCTATTTTTTTCGGAACTTTCTTGCCCGAGTCGAGTATAAACGGAATTCAGGACTAAATTTTTTTTCTCTTTCTCGGTCTATCTCATCCTGTTTTGGCTAAAAATATTGTCAGAATACGGTTTTTTAATTTTTTGAATTTTTTTGCTATTTTTTTTCGGAATTTTCTTACCGTCATCGAGTGTGAACAGAATTCGAGACTAAATTTTTTTTCTCTCTTTCTCGGCCTATCTCATCTCGTTTTGGCTAAAAATAAGATCGGAAAGAGGTGTTTTAATTTTTCAATTTTTTTGCTATTTTTTTCGGAATTTTCTTGCCCGGGTCGAGTATGAACGGAATTCGGGACTAAAATTTTTTTCTCTCTTTCTCTGCGACTCCCAACCCATTTTGGATAGAAATAATGCCGGATTTAACTTTTTTAATTTGTTGAATTTTTTTGCTATTTTTTTTTGGAATTTTCTAGCCTGGGTTGGGTAGGAACAGAATTCGGGCCTAAAATTTTTTTCACTCTTTCTCGGCCTATCTCATTCCCTTTTGGCTAAAAATAATGCCGGAATGAGGTTTTTTCATTTTTTTAATTTTTTAGCAATTTTTTTTCGGAATTTTCTTGCCTGGATCGAGTATTTCCGGAATTCGGGACTAAAATTTTTTTCCCTCTTTCTCGGCCTATCACGTCCAGTTTTGACTAAAAATAATGCTAGAATGTGGTTTTTTAATTTATTGGAATTTTTTGTTATTTTTTTCGAAATTTTCTTGCCGGCGTCAAGTATGAACGGAATTCGTGACTAAAATTTTTTTCTCTCTTTCTCGGCTACTGTCAACCCATATTGGATAGAAATAATGCCGGATTTAACTTTTTTAATTTTTTTTTTCTATTTTTTTCGGAACTTTCTTGCCCCAGTCGAGTACGAACGGAATTCAGGACTAAAATTTTTTTTTTCTCTTTCTCGGCCTATCTCATCCCGTTTGGGCTAAAAATAATGTCGGAATACGGTTTTTTAATTTTTTGAATTTTTTTGCTATTTTTTTCGGAATTTTCTTACCGTCATCGAGTGTGAACAGAATTCGGGACTAAAATTTTTTTCTCTCTTTCTCGGCCTATCTCACCTCGTTTTGGCTAAAAATAAGACCGGAAAGAGGTTTTTTAATTTTTCAATTTTTTTGCTATTTTTTTCGGAATTTTCTTGCCCGGGTCGAGTATGAACAAAATTCGGGACTAAAATTTTTTTTTCCCTCTTTCCTGGCCACTCACAAACAATTTTGGATAGAAATAATGTCGGAATTTACGTTTTTAATTTTTTGAATTTTTTTGCTATTTTTTTTGGAATTTTCTAGCTCGGGTTCGGTTGGAAATGAATTCGGGTGTAAATTTTTTTTTTTTTTCTTTCTCGGCCTATCTCGTTCCGTTTTGGCTAAAAATAATGCTGGAATGAGGTTTTTTAATTTTACGAATTTTTTTGCAATTTTTTTCGGAATTTTCTTGCCAAGGTCGAGTATGATCGGAATTCAGGACTAAAATTTTTTCTTCCCTTTCTTAGCCTATCTCATCCCGTTTTGGCTAAGAATAATGCTAGAAAGAGGTTTTTTAATATTTTGACTTTTTTTTCAATTTTTATTGGAATTTTCTTTCCCGGATCGAGTATGAACAGAATTCGGGACTAAATTTTTTTTTGTCTCTTTCTCAGCCAATCTCATCCCGTTTTGGCTAAAACTAATGTCGGAAAGACGTTTTTTAATTTTTTTGAATTTTTTTGCTATTTTTTTTGGAATTTTCTTGCCCGGATCGAGTATTTACGGAATTCGGGACAAAAATTTTTTTCCCTCTTTCTCGGCCTATCACGTCCAGTTTTGACTAAAAATAATGCTAGAATGCGGTTTTTTAATTTTTTGAAATTTTTTGTTATTTTTTTTGAAATTTTCTTGCCGGCGTCAAGTATGAACGGAATTCGTGACTAAAATTTTTTTCTCTCTTTCTCGGCTACTGTCAACCCATATTAGATAGAAATAATGCCGGATTTAACTTTTTTAATTTTTTGATTTTTTTTTCTATTTTTTTCGAAACTTTCTTGCCCGAGTCGAGTATGAACGGAACTCAGGACTAAAATTTTTTTTTGCCTTTCTCAGCCTATCTCATCCCGTTTTGGCTAAAAATAATGTCGGAATACGGTTTTTTAATTTTTTGAATTTTTTTGCTATTTTTTTCGGAATTTTCTTACCATCATCGAGTGTGAACAGAATTGGGGACTAAAATTTTTTTCTCTCTTTCTCGGCCTATCTCATCTCGTTTTGGCTAAAAATAAGACCGGAAATAGGTTTTTTAAGTTTTCAATTTTTTTGCTTTTTTTTTCGGAATTTTCTTGCCCGGGTCGAGTATGAACGGAATTCGGGACTAAAATTTTTTTTCCCTCTTTCCTGGCCACTCTCAAACCATTTTGGATAGAAATAATGTCGGAATTTACGTTTTTAATTTTTTGAATTTTGTTGCTATTTTTTTTGGAATTTTGTAGCTCGGGTTCGGTTGGAAATGAATTCGGGTGTAAATTTTTTTTTTTTTCTTTCTCGGCTTATCTCGTTCCGTTTTGGCTAAAAATAATGCTGGAATGAGGTTTTTTCATTTTACGAATTTTTTTGCAATTTTTTTCGGAATTTTCTTGCCAAGGTCGAGTATGATCGGAATTCAGGACTAAAATTTTTTCTTCCCTTTCTCGGCCTATCTCATCCCGTTTTGGCTAAAAATAATGTCGGAAAGAGGTTTTTTAATTTTTTTCATTTTTTTTGCTATTTTTTTCAGAATTTTATTCCCGGAGTCGAGTATGAACGGAATTCGGGACTAAAATTTTTTTCCCTCTTTCTCGGCCTATCACGTCCAGTTTTGGCTAAAAATAATGCTAGAATGAGATTTTTTAATTTTTTAAAATTTTTTGTTATTTTTTTCGAAATTTTCTTGCCGGCGTCAAGTATGAACGGAATTCGTGACTAAAATTTTTTTCTCTCTTTCTCGGCTACTGTCAACCCATATTGAATAGAAATAATGCTGTATTTAGCTTTTTTAATTTTTTTATTTTTTTTTCTATTTTTTTCGGAACTTTCTTGCCCGAGTCGAGTATGAACGGAATTCAGGACTAAAATTTTTTTCTCTTTCTCGGCCTATCTCATCCCGTTTTGGCTAAAAATATTGTCGGAATACGGTTTTTTAATTTTTTGAATTTTTTTGCTATTTTTTTCGGAATTTTATTACCGTCATCGAGTGTGAACAGAATTCGGGACTAAAATTTTTTTCTCTCTTTCTCGGCCTATCTCATCTCGTTTTGGCTGAAAATAAGACCGGAAAGAGGTTTTTTAATTTTTCAATTTTTTTGCTATTTTTTTCGGAATTTTCTTGCCCCGGACGAGTATGAACGGAATTTGGGCGTAAAATTTTTTTCTCTCTTCCTCGGTCTCGCTCAACCAGTTTTGGATAGAAATAATGCGGGAATTCATTAATTTAATTTTTTTGCTATTTTTTTTGGAATTTTCTAGCTTGGGTTGGATGGGAACAGAATTCGAGACTAAATTTTTTTTTTTTTTCACTTTCCCAGCTTATCTCATTCCGTTTTGGCTAAAAATAATTCCAGAAAGAGGTTTTCTGATTTTTTGAATTTTTTTGCTATTTTTTTCGGAATTTTCTTTCCCTGCTAGGGTAGGAAAGGAATTCGGGACCAAATTTTTTTTTTCTCTTTCTCGGCCTTTCTCAACCCTTTTTGGATAGAAATATTGCCGGAAGTAAGTTTTTTAATTTTTTGGTTTTTTTTGCTAATTTTTTTCGAAATTTTCCTGCTTGGGTCGAGTATGAACGGAATTTGGGACTAAAATTTTTTTTCAGTCTTTCTCAGCCTATCACATCCCGTTTTGGCTAGCAATAATGCCGGAATGAGGATTTTTAGTTTTTTGAAACTTTTTGCAATTTTTTTAGGAATTTTCTTGCCGTCGTCGAGTATGAACAGAATTCGGGACTAAATTTTTTTTTTTTCTCTTTCTTGGCCTATCTTATCTCGTTTTGGCTAAAAAGAAGGCCGGGAAGAGGTTTTTTAATTTGTTCAATTTTTTTTCAATTTTTTTTCGGAATTTTCTTGCCCCAGTCGAGTATGAACAGAATTTGGGAGTAAAATTTTTTTCTCTCTTTCTCTGTCTTGCTCAACCAGTTTTGGATATAAGTAATGTGGAGAATTAACTAATTTAATTTTTTTAATTTTTTTGCTATTTTTTTTGGAATTTTCTATCTTGGTTTGGGAAGGAACAGAATTCGAGGCTAAATTTTTTTTTTTTTTTTTTCACTTTCTCAGCCTATCTCATTCCGTTTTGGCTAAAAGTAATTCCAGAAAGAGGTTTTTTAATTTTTTGAATTTTTTTGCTATTTGTTTCGCAATTTTCTTCCCCGGCCGAGTATGAACGGAATTCGGGACTAAAATTTTTTTCTCTCTTTCTCAGCCAATCTCATCCCGTTTTGGCTAAAAATAATTTCGGAATCGGGTTTTTTAATTTTCTGAATTTTTTTAGCTCTTTCTGACGGAACTTTCTTGCCCGGGTCGAGTATGAATGGAATTCGGGACTAAAATTTTTTTTTTCTCTTTCTCGGCCTATCTCATTCCGTTTTGGCTAAAAATAATGCTGTAATGAGGTTTTTTAATTTTACGAATTTTTTTGCAATTTTTTTCGGAATTTTCTTGCCGGGGTCGAGTATGAACGGAATTCGGGACTAAATTTTTTTTTCTCTTTCTCGGCCTATCTCATCCCGTTTTGGCTAGAAATAATGCGGGAATGAGGTTTTTTAGTTTTATGAATGTTTTTGCTATTTTTTTCGGAATTTTCTTACCGGGGTCGAGTATGAACGAAATTCAGGTCTAAATTTTTTTTTTCTTTTTCTCAGCCTATCTCATCCCATTTTGGCTAGAAATAATGCCGGAAGTATGTTTTTAATTTTTTGATTTTTTTTTTGGTATTTTTTTGGGAATTTTCTTGCCCGGGTCGAGTATGAACGGAATTCGGGACTAAAATTTTTTCCCTCTTTCCAGGCTACTGTCAAACCATTTTGGATAGAAATAATGTCGGAATTTACTTTTTTAATTTTTTTTAATTTTTTTGCTATTTTTTTTGGAATTTTCTAGCTCGGGTTCGGTTGGAAAAGAATTCGGGTGTAAATTTTTTCTTTTTTTTCTTTCTCGGCCTATCTCATTCCGTTTTGGCTAAAAATAATGTTGGAATGAGGTTTTTTAATTTTACGAATTTTTTTGCAATTTTTTTCGGAATTTTCTTGCCAAGGTCGAGTACGAACGGAATTTAGGACTAAAATTTTTTCTTCCCTTTCTCGGCCGATCTCATCCCGTTTTGGCTAAAAATAATGTTGAAAAGTGGTTTTTTAATTTTTTTGAATTTTTTTGCTATTTTTTTCGGAATTTTCTACCCTGGGTCGAGTATGAACGGAATTCGGGACTAAATTTTTTTTTTTCTCTTTCTCGGCCTATCTCGTCCCGTTTCTGCTAAAAATAATGCTGGAAAGAGGTTTTTTAATTTTTTGAATTTTATTGCTATTTTTTTCGCAATTTTCTTCCCAGGCCGAGTGTGAACGGAATTCGGGACTAAAATTTTTTCTCTCTTTCTCGGCTACTCTCAACCCATTTTGGATAGAAATACTGCCGGATTTAACTTTTTTAATTTGTTGAATTTTTTTGCTATTTTTTTTTTTTAATTTTCTAGCTTGGGATGGGTAGGAACAGAATTCGGGCCTAAAATTTTTTTCACTCTTTCTCAGCCTATCTCATCCTGTTTTGGCTAAAAATAATGCCAGAATGAGGTTTTTTAATTTTTTGAATTTTTTTGCAATTTTTTTTCAGAATTTTCTTGCCCGGATCGAGTATTTACGGAATTCGGGACTAAAATTTTTTTCCCTCTTTCTCGGCCTATCACGTCTAGTTTTGACTGAAAATAATGCTAGAATGAGGTTTTTTAATTTTTTGAAATTTTTTGTTATTTTTTTCGAAATTTTCTTGCCAGAGTCAAGTATGAACGGAATTCGTGACTAAAATTTTTTTCTCTCTTTCTCGGCTACTGTCAACCCATTTTGGATAGAAATAATGCCGGATTTAACTTTTTTAATTTTTTGATTTTTTTTTCTATTTTTTTGGGAACTTTCTTGCCCAAGTCGAGTGTGAACGGAATTCAGGACTAAATTTTTTTTTTCTCTTTCTCGGCCTATCTCATCCCGTTTTGGCTAAAAATAATGTCGGAATACGGTTTTTTAATTTTTTGAATTTTTTTGCTATTTTTTTGGAATTTTCTTACCATAATCGAGTGTGAACAGAATTCGGGACTAAAATTTTTTTTCTCTCTTTCTCAGCCTATCTCATCTTGTTTTGGCTAAAAATAAGACCGGAAAGAGGTTTTTTAATTTTTCAATTTTTTTGCTATTTTTTTCGGAATTTTCTTGCCCCGAACGAGTATGAACGGAAATTGGGAGTAAAATTTTTTTCTCTCTTTCTCGGTCTCGCTCAACCAGTTTTGGATAGAAATAATGCCGGAATTCACTAATTTAATTTTTTTAATTTTTTTGCTATTTTTTTAGGAATTTTCTTGCCGTCGTCGAGTAGGAACAGAATTCGGGTCAAAAATTTTTTTCACTCTTTCTCAGCCTATCTAATTCCGTTTTGGCTAAAAATAATGCCGGAATGAGGTTTTTAAATTTTTTGAATTTTGTTGCAATTTTTTTTCGGAATTTTCTTACCCGGATCGAGTATTTACGGAATTCGGGACTAAAATTGTTTTCCCTCTTTCTCGGCCTATCACGTCCAGTTTTGGCTAAAAATAATGCTAGAATGAGGTTTTTTAATTTTTTGAAATTTTTTGTTATTTTTTTCGAAATTTTATTGTCGGAGTCAAGTATGAACGGAATTCGTGACTAAATTTTTTTTCTCTCTTTCTCGGCTACTCTCAACCCATTTTGGATAGAAATAATGCCGGATTTAACTTTTTTAATTTTTTTATTTTTTTTTCTATTTTTTTGGGAACTTTCTTGCTCGAGTCGAGTATGAACGGAATTCAGGACTAAATTTTTTTTTTTTTCACTTTTTCCCTATCTCATCCCGTTTTGGCCAAAAATAATGTCGAAATACGGTTTTTTAATTTTTTGAATTTTTTTGCTATTTTTTTCGGAATTTTGTTACCGTCATCAAGTTTGAACGGAATTCGGGTCTAAAATTTTTTTCTCTCTTTCTCGGCCCATCTCATCTCGTTTTGGCTAAAAATAAGGCCGGAAAGAGGTTTTTTAATTTTTTCAATATTTTTGCTATTTTTTTTCGAATTTTCTTGCCCCGGACGAGTATGAACGGAATTTGGGAGTAAAATTTTTTTCTCTCTTTCTCGGTCTCGCTCAACCAGTTTTGGATAGAAAGAATGCCGGAATTGACTAATTAAATTTTTTTTATTTTTTTTGCTATTTTTTTTGGAATTTTCTAGCTTGGGTTGGGTAGGAACAGAATTCGAGACTAAAATTTTTTTTTTTTCACTTTCTCAGCCTATCTCATTCTGTTTTGGCTAAAAATAATTCCAGAAAGAGGTTTTCTGATTTTTTGAATTTTTTTGCTATTTTTTTCGGAATTTTCTTGCAAGGCTAGGGTAGGAACGAAATTCGGGACCAAAATTTTTTTTTCTCTTTCTCGGCCTCTCTCAACCCTTTTTGGATAGAAATATTGCTGGAAGTAAGTTTTTTAATTTTTTTTTTTTTTTTGCTATTTTTTTCGAAATTTTTTTGCCAGGGTCGAGTATGAACGGAATTCGGCACTAAAATTTTTTTCAGTCTTTCTCGGCCTATCACATCCCGTTTTGGCTAGCAATAATGCCGGAATGAGGATTTTTAGTTTTTTGAATTTTTTTCTATTTTTTTAGGAATTTTCTTGCCGTCGTCGAGTATGAACAGAATTCGGGACTAAAATTTTTTTCTCTCTTTCTCGGCCTATATTATCTCGTTTTGGCAAAAAAGAAGGCCGGGAAGAGGTTTTATAATTTTTTTGCTATTTTTTTTGGAATTTTCTAGCTTGGGTTTGGTAGGAACAGAATTCGAGACTAATTTTTTTTTTCTTCACTTTCTCAGCCTATCTCATTCCGTTTTGGCTAAAAATAATTCCAGAAAGAGGTTTTTTAATTTTTTGAATTTTTTCGCAATTTTCTTCCCCGGCCGAGTATGAACGGAATTCGGGACTATAATTTTTTTCTCTCTTTCTAGGCCTATCACATCCCGTTTTGGCTAGAAATAATGCCGGATAGAGATTTTTTAATTTTTTGACTTTTTTTTCTATTTTTATTGGAATTTTCATTCCTGGATCGAGTATGAACGGAATTCGGGACTAAATTTTTTTTTTTCTCTTTCTCGGCCTATCTCATCCCGTTTTGGCTAAAAATAATGCTGGAAAGAGGTTTTTTAATTTTTTGACTTTTTTTTCTATTTTTATTGGAATTTCCATTCCCGGATCGAGTATGAACGGAATTCGGGGCTATATTTTTTTTTGTCTCTTTCTCGACCAATCTCATCCCGTTTTGGCTAAAAATAATTTCGGAATGGGGTTTTTAATTTTCTGAATTTTTTTTACTCATTCTTTCGGAACTTTCTTGCCCGGGTCGAGTATGATCGGAATTCGGGACTAAAATTTTTTTTTTCTCTTTCTCGTCCTATCTCATTCCGTTTTGGCTAAAAATAATGCTGGAATGAGGTATTTTAATTTTAGGAATTTTTTTGCAATTTTTTTCGAAATTTTCTTGCAGGGGTCGAGTATGAACGGAATTCGGGACTAATTTTTTTTTTTTCTCTTTCTCGGCCTATCTCATCCCGTTTTGGCTAGAAATAATGCGGGAATGAGGTTTTTTAGTTTTATGAATGTTTTTGCTATTTTTTTCGGAATTTTCTTACCGGGGTAGAGTATGAACGGAATTCAGGTCTAAATTTTTTTTTTCTTTTTCTCAGCCTATCTCATCCCATTTTGGCTAGAAATAATGCCGGAAGTATGTTTTTAATTTTTTGATTTTTTTTTGGGAATTTTCTTGCCCGGGTCGAGTATGAACGGAATTCAGGACTAAAATTTTTTCCCTCTTTCCAGGCTACTGTCAAACCATTTTGGATAGAAATAATGTCGGCATTTACTTTTTTAATTTTTTGAATTTTTTTGCTATTTTCCTTGGAATTTTCTAGCTCGGGTTCGGTTGGAAAAGAATTCGGGTATAAATTTTTTCCTTTTTTTCTTTCTCGGCCTATCTCATTCCGTTTTGGCTAAAAATAATGCTGGAATGAGGTTTTTTAATTTTACGAATTTTTTTGCAATTTTTTTCGGAATTTTCTTGCCAAGGTCGAGTACGAACGGAATTTAGGACTAAAATTTTTTCTTCCCTTTCTCGGCCTATCTCATCCCGTTTTGGCTAAAAATAATGTTGAAAAGTGGTTTTTTAATTTTTTGCTATTTTTTTTCGGAATTTTCTACCCTGAGTCGAGTATGAACGGAATTCGGGACTAAATTTTTTTTTTTCTCTTTCTCGGCCTATCTCGTCCCGTTTCTGCTAAAAATAATGCCGGAAAGAGGTTTTTTAATTTTTTGAATTTTATTGCTATTTTTTTCGCAATTTTCTTCCCAGGCCGAGTGTGAACGGAATTCGGGACTAAAATTTTTTCTCTCTTTCTCGGCTACTCTCAACCCATTTTGGATAGAAATACTGCCGGATTTAACTTTTTTAATTTGTTGAATTTTTTTGCTATTTTTTTTTTTAATTTTCTAGCTTGGGATGGGTAGGAACAGAATTCGAGCCTAAAATTTTTTTCACTCTTTCTCAGCCTATCTCATCCTGTTTTGGCTAAAAATAATGCCAGAATGAGGTTTTTTAATTTTTTGAATTTTTTTGCAATTTTTTTTCAGAATTTTCTTGCCCGGATCGAGTATTTACGGAATTCGGGACTAAAATTTTTTTCCCTCTTTCTCGGCCTATCACGTCTAGTTTTGACTGAAAATAATGCTAGAATGAGGTTTTTTAATTTTTTGAAATTTTTTGTTATTTTTTTCGAAATTTTCTTGCCAGAGTCAAGTATGAACGGAATTCGTGACTAAAATTTTTTTCTCTCTTTCTCGGCTACTGTCAACCCATTTTGGATAGAAATAATGCCGGATTTAACTTTTTTAATTTTTTGATTTTTTTTTTCTATTTTTTTGGGAACTTTCTTGCCCAAGTCGAGTGTGAACGGAATTCAGGACTAAATTTTTTTTTTCTCTTTCTCGGCCTATCTCATCCCGTTTTGGCTAAAAATAATGTCGGAATACGGTTTTTTAATTTTTTGAATTTTTTTGCTATTTTTTTCGGAATTTTTTACCATAATCGAGTGTGAACAGAATTCGGGACTAAAATTTTTTTCTCTCTTTCTCGGCCTATCTCATCTCGTTTTGGCTAAAAATAAGACCGGAAAGAGGTTTTTTAATTTTTCAATTTTTTTGCTATTTTTTTCGGAATTTTCTTGCCCCGGAAGAGTATGAACGGAAATTGGGAGTAAAATTTTTTTCTCTCTTTCTCGGTCTCGCTCAACCAGTTTTGGATAGAAATAATGCCGGAATTCACTAATTTAATTTTTTTAATTTTTTTGCTATTTTTTTAGGAATTTTCTTGCCGTCGTCGAGTAGGAACAGAATTCGGGTCAAAAAATTTTTTCACTCTTTCTCGGCCTATCTAATTCCGTTTTGGCTAAAAATAATGCCGGAATGAGGTTTTTAAATTTTTTGAATTTTGTTGCAATTTTTTTTCGGAATTTTCTTACCCGGATCGAGTATTTACGGAATTCGGGACTAAAATTGTTTTCCCTCTTTCTCGGCCTATCACGTCCAGTTTTGGATAAAAATAAAGCTAGAATGAGGTTTTTTAATTTTTTGAAATTTTTTGTTATTTTTTTCGAAATTTTATTGTCGGAGTCAAGTATGAACGGAATTCGTGACTAAATTTTTTTTCTCTCTTTCTCGGCTACTCTCAACCCATTTGAATAGAAATAATGCCGGATTTAACTTTTTTAATTTTTTTATTTTTTTTTTCTATTTTTTTGGGAACTTTCTTGCTCGAGTCGAGTATGAACGGAATTCAGGACTAAATTTTTTTTTTTCACTTTTTCCCTATCTCATCCCGTTTTGGCCAAAAATAATGTCGAAATACGGTTTTTTAATTTTTTGAATTTTTTTGCTATTTTTTTCGGAATTTTGTTACCGTCATCAAGTTTGAACGGAATTCGGGTCTAAAATTTTTTTCTCTCTTTCTCGGCCCATCTCATCTCGTTTTGGCTATAAATAAGGCCGGAAAGAGGTTTTTTAATTTTTTCAATATTTTTGCTATTTTTTTTCGAATTTTCTTGCCCCGGACGAGTATGAACGGAATTTGGGAGTAAAATTTTTTTCTCTCTTTCTCGGTCTCGCTCAACCAGTTTTGGATAGAAATAATGCCGGAATTGACTAATTAAATTTTTTTTATTTTTTTTGCTATTTTTTTTGGAATTTTCTAGCTTGGGTTGGGTAGGAACAGAATTCGAGACTAAAATTTTTTTTTTTCACTTTCTTAGCCTATCTCATTCTGTTTTGGCTAAAAATAATTCCGGAAAGAGGTTTTCTAATTTTTTGAATTTTTATGTTAATTTTTTCGGAATTTTCTTGCAAGGCTAGGTTAGGAACGAAATTCGGGACCAAAATTTATTTTTCTCTTTCTCGGCCTCTCTCAACCCTTTTTGGATAGAAATATTGCTGGAAGTAAGTTTTTTATTATTATTATTTTTTTTTGCTATTTTTTTCGAAATTTTTTTGCCAGGGTCGAGTATGAACGGAATTCGGCACTAAAATTTTTTTTCACTCTTTCTCGGCCTATCTAATTCCGTTTTGGCTAAAAATAATGCCGGAATGAGGTTTTTAAATTTTTTGAATTTTGTTGCAATTTTTTTTCGGAATTTTCTTACCCGGATCGAGTATTTACGGAATTCGGGACTAAAATTGTTTTCCCTCTTTCTCGGCCTATCACGTCCAGTTTTGGCTTAAAATAATGCTAGAATGAGGTTTTTTAATTTTTTGAAGTTTTTTGTTATTTTTTTCGAAATTTTATTGTCGGAGTCAAGTATGAACGGAATTCGTGACTAAATTTTTTTTCTCTCTTTCTCGGCTACTCTCAACCCATTTTGGATAGAAATAATGCCGGATTTAACTTTTTTAATTTTTTGATTTTTTTTTCTATTTTTTTGGGAACTTTCTTGCTCGAGTCGAGTATGAACGGAATTCAGGACTAAATTTTTTTTTTTTCACTTTTTCCCTATCTCATCCCGTTTTGGCCAAAAATAATGTTGAAATACGGTTTTTTAATTTTTTGAATTTTTTTGCTATTTTTTTTCGGAATTTTGTTACCGTCATCAAGTTTGAACGGAATTCGGGTCTAAAATTTTTTTCTCTCTTTCTCGGCCCATCTCATCTCGTTTTGGCTAAAAATAAGGCCGGAAAGAGGTTTTTTAATTTTTTCAATATTTTTGCTATTTTTTTTCGAATTTTCTTGCCCCGGACGAGTATGAACGGAATTTGGGAGTAAAATTTTTTTCACTCTTTCTCGGTCTCGCTCAACCAGTTTTGGATAGAAAGAATGCCGGAATTGACTAATTAAATTTTTTTTTATTTTTTTTGCTATTTTTTTTGGAATTTTCTAGCTTGGGTTGGGTAGGAACAGAATTCGAGACTAAAATTTTTTTTTTTTCACTTTCTCAGCCTATCTCATTCTGTTTTGGCTAAAAATAATTCCAGAAAGAGGTTTTCTGATTTTTTGAATTTTTTTGCTATTTTTTTCGGAATTTTCTTGCAAGGCTAGGGTAGGAACGAAATTCGGGACCAAAATTTTTTTTTCTCTTTCTCGGCCTCTCTCAACCCTTTTTGGATAGAAATATTGCTGGAAGTAAGTTTTTTAATTTTTTTTTTTTTTTTTGCTATTTTTTTCGAAATTTTTTTGCCAGGGTCGAGTATGAACGGAATTCGGCACTAAAATTTTTTTCAGTCTTTCTCGGCCTATCACATCCCGTTTTGGCTAGCAATAATGCCGGAATGAGGATTTTTAGTTTTTTGAATTTTTTTCTATTTTTTTAGGAATTTTCTTGCCGTCGTCGAGTATGAACAGAATTCGGGACTAAAATTTTTTTCTCTCTTTCTCGGCCTATATTATCTCGTTTTGGCAAAAAAGAAGGCCGGGAAGAGGTTTTATAATTTTTTTGCTATTTTTTTTGGAATTTTCTAGCTTGGGTTTGGTAGGAACAGAATTCGAGACTAATTTTTTTTTTTTTCTTCACTTTCTCAGCCTATCTCATTCCGTTTTGGCTAAAAATAATTCCAGAAAGAGGTTTTTTAATTTTTTGAATTTTTTCGCAATTTTCTTCCCCGGCCGAGTATGAACGGAATTCGGGACTATAATTTTTTTCTCTCTTTCTAGGCCTATCACATCCCGTTTTGGCTAGAAATAATGCCGGATAGAGATTTTTTAATTTTTTGAATTGTTTTGCTATTTTTTTTCGCAATTTTCTTCCCGGGCCGAGTATGAATGGAATTCGGGACTTAAATTTTTTTTTCTCTTTCTCGGCCTATCTCATCCCGTTTTGGCTGAAAATAATGCCGGAAAGTGGTTTTTTAATTTTTTGACTTTTTTTTCTATTTTTATTGGAATTTTCATTCCCGGATTTAGTATGAACGGAATTCGGGACTAAATTTTTTTTTTCTCTTTCTCGGCCTATCTCATCCCGTTTTGGCTAAAAATAATGCTGGAAAGAGGTTTTTTAATTTTTTGACTTTTTTTTCTATTTTTATTGGAATTTTCATTCCCGGATCGCGTATGAACGGAATTCGGGACTAAATTTTTTTTTGTCTCTTTCTCGACCAATCTCATCCCGTTTTGGCTAAAAATAATTTCGGAATGGGGTTTTTAATTTTCTGAATTTTTTTTACTCATTCTTTCGGAACTTTCTTGCCCGGGTCGAGTATGATCGGAATTCGGGACTAAAATTTTTTTTTTCTCTTTCTCGGCCTATCTCATTCCGTTTTGGCTAAAAATAATGCTGGAATGAGGTATTTTAATTTTACGAATTTTTTTGCAATTTTTTTCGAAATTTTCTTGCAGGGGTCGAGTATGAACGGAATTCGGGACTAATTTTTTTTTTTCTCTTTCTCGGCCTATCTCATCCCGTTTTGGCTAGAAATAATGCGGGAATGAGGTTTTTTAGTTTTATGAATGTTTTTGCTATTTTTTTCGGAATTTTCTTACCGGGGTCGAGTATGAACGGAATTCAGGTCTAAATTTTTTTTTTCTTTTTCTCAGCCTATCTCATCCCATTTTGGCTAGAAATAATGCCGGAAGTATGTTTTTAATTTTTTGATTTTTTTTTGGTATTTTTTTGGGAATTTTCTTGCCCGGGTCGAGTATGAACGGAATTCGGGACTAAAATTTTTTCCCTCTTTCCAGGCTACTGTCAAACCATTTTGGATAGAAATAATGTCGGAATTTACTTTTTTAATTTTTTGAATTTTTTTGCTATTTTTTTTGGAATTTTCTAGCTCGGGTTCGGTTGGAAAAGAATTCGGGTGTAAATTTTTTCCTTTTTTTCTTTCTCGGCCTATCTCATTCCGTTTTGGCTAAAAATAATGCTGGAATGAGGTTTTTTAATTTTACGAATTTTTTTGCAATTTTTTTTCGGAATTTTCTTGCCAAGGTCGAGTACGAACGGAATTTAGGACTAAAATATTTTCTTCCCTTTCTCGGCCTATCTCATCCCGTTTTGGCTAAAAATAATGTTGAAAAGTGGTTTTTTAATTTTTTTGCTATTTTTTTCGGAATTTTCTACCCTGAGTCGAGTATGAACGGAATTCGGGACTAAATTTTTTTTTTTTTCTCTTTCTCGGCCTATCTCGTCCCGTTTCTGCTAAAAATAATGCCGGAAAGAGGTTTTTTAATTTTTTGAATTTTATTGCTATTTTTTTCGCAATTTTCTTCCCAGGCCGAGTGTGAACGGAATTCGGGACTAAAATTTTTTCTCTCTTTCTCGGCTACTCTCAACCCATTTTGGATAGAAATACTGCCGGATTTAACTTTTTTAATTTGTTGAATTTTTTTGCTATTTTTTTTTTTAATTTTCTAGCTTGGGATGGGTAGGAACAGAATTCGAGCCTAAAATTTTTTTCACTCTTTCTCAGCCTATCTCATCCTGTTTTGGCTAAAAATAATGCCAGAATGAGGTTTTTTAATTTTTTGAATTTTTTTGCAATTTTTTTTCAGAATTTTCTTGCCCGGATCGAGTATTTACGGAATTCGGGACTAAAATTTTTTTCCCTCTTTCTCGGCCTATCACGTCTAGTTTTGACTGAAAATAATGCTAGAATGAGGTTTTTTAATTTTTTGAAATTTTTTGTTATTTTTTTCGAAATTTTCTTGCCAGAGTCAAGTATGAACGGAATTCGTGACTAAAATTTTTTTCTCTCTTTCTCGGCTACTGTCAACCCATTTTGGATAGAAATAATGCCGGATTTAACTTTTTTAATTTTTTGATTTTTTTTTTCTATTTTTTTGGGAACTTTCTTGCCCAAGTCGAGTGTGAACGGAATTCAGGACTAAATTTTTTTTTTCTCTTTCTCGGCCTATCTCATCCCGTTTTGGCTAAAAATAATGTCGGAATACGGTTTTTTAATTTTTTGAATTTTTTTGCTATTTTTTTCGGAATTTTCTTACCATAATCGAGTGTGAACAGAATTCGGGACTAAAATTTTTTTCTCTCTTTCTCGGCCTATCTCATCTCGTTTTGGCTAAAAATAAGACCGGAAAGAGGTTTTTTAATTTTTCAATTTTTTTGCTATTTTTTTCAGAATTTTCTTGCCCCGGACGAGTATGAACGGAAATTGGGAGTAAAATTTTTTTCTCTCTTTCTCGGTCTCGCTCAACCAGTTTTGGATAGAAATAATGCCGGAATTCACTAATTTAATTTTTTTAATTTTTTTGCTATTTTTTTAGGAATTTTCTTGCCGTCGTCGAGTAGGAACAGAATTCGGGTCAAAAATTTTTTTCACTCTTTCTCGGCCTATCTAATTCCGTTTTGGCTAAAAATAATGCCGGAATGAGGTTTTTAAATTTTTTGAATTTTGTTGCAATTTTTTTTCGGAATTTTCTTACCCGGATCGAGTATTTACGGAATTCGGGACTAAAATTGTTTTCCCTCTTTCTCGGCCTATCACGTCCAGTTTTGGCTAAAAATAATGCTAGAATGAGGTTTTTTAATTTTTTGAAATTTTTTGTTTTTTTTTTCGAAATTTTATTGTCGGAGTCAAGTATGAACGGAATTCGTGACTAAATTTTTTTTCTCTCTTTCTCGGCTACTCTCAACCCATTTTGGATAGAAATAATGCCGGATTTAACTTTTTTAATTTTTTGATTTTTTTTTCTATTTTTTTCGGAACTTTCTTGCTCGAGTCGAGTATGAACGGAATTCAGGACTAAATTTTTTTTTTTTCACTTTTCCCTATCTCATTCCGTTTTGGCCAAAAATAATGTCGAAATACGGTTTTTTAATTTTTTGAATTTTTTTGCTATTTTTTTCGGAATTTTGTTACCGTCATCAAGTTTGAACGGAATTCGGGTCTAAAATTTTTTTCTCTCTTTCTCGGCCCATCTCATCTCGTTTTGGCTATAAATAAGGCCGGAAAGAGGTTTTTTAATTTTTTCAATATTTTTGCTATTTTTTTTCGAATTTTCTTGCCCCGGACGAGTATGAACGGAATTTGGGAGTAAAATTTTTTTCTCTCTTTCTCGGTCTCGCTCAACCAGTTTTGGATAGAAATAATGCCGGAATTGACTAATTAAATTTTTTTTATTTTTTTTGCTATTTTTTTTGGAATTTTCTAGCTTGGGTTGGGTAGGAACAGAATTCGAGACTAAAATTTTTTTTTTTTTCACTTTCTCAGCCTATTTCATTCTGTTTTGGCTAAAAATAATTCCAGAAAGAGGTTTTCTAATTTTTTGAATTTTTTTGCTATTTTTTTCGGAATTTTCTTGCAAGGCTAGGTTAGGAACGAAATTCGGGACCAAAATTTGTTTTTCTCTTTCTCGGCCTCTCTCAACCCTTTTTGGATAGAAATATTGCCGGAAGTAAGTTTTTTAATTTTTTTTTTTTTTTTGCTATTTTTTTCGAAATTTTTTTGCCAGGGTCGAGTATGAACGGAATTCGGCACTAAAATTTTTTTTCACTCTTTCTCGGCCTATCTAATTCCGTTTTGGCTAAAAATAATGCCGGAATGAGGTTTTTAAATTTTTTGAATTGTGTTGCAATTTTTTTTCGGAATTTTCTTACCCGGATCGAGTATTTACGGAATTCGGGACTAAAATTGTTTTCCCTCTTTCTCGGCCTATCACGTCCAGTTTTGGCTAAAAATAATGCTAGAATGAGGTTTTTTAATTTTTTGAAATTTTTTGTTATTTTTTTCGAAATTTTATTGTCGGAGTCAAGTATGAACGGAATTCGTGACTAAATTTTTTTTCTCTCTTTCTCGGCTACTCTCAACCCATTTTGGATAGAAATAATGCCGGATTTAACTTTTTTAATTTTTTGATTTTTTTTTCTATTTTTTTCAGAACTTTCTTGCTCGAGTCGAGTATGAACGGAATTCAGGACTAAATTTTTTTTTTTCACTTTTTCCCTATCTCATCCCGTTTTGGCCAAAAATAATGTCGAAATACGGTTTTTTAATTTTTTGAATTTTTTTGCTATTTTTTTCGGAATTTTGTTACCGTCATCAAGTTTGAACGGAATTCGGGTCTAAAATTTTTTTCTCTCTTTCTCGGCCCATCTCATCTCGTTTTGGCTAAAAATAAGGCCGGAAAGAGGTTTTTTAATTTTTTCAATATTTTTGCTATTTTTTTTCGAATTTTCTTGCCCCGGACGAGTATGAACGGAATTTGGGAGTAAAATTTTTTTCTCTCTTTCTCGGTCTCGCTCAACCAGTTTTGGATAGAAATAATGCCGGAATTGACTAATTAAATTTTTTTATTTTTTTTGCTATTTTTTTTGGAATTTTCTAGCTTGGGTTGGGTAGGAACAGAATTCGAGACTAAAATTTTTTTTTTTTCACTTTCTCAGCCTATCTCATTCTGTTTTGGCTAAAAATAATTCCAGAAAGAGGTTTTCTGATTTTTTGAATTTTTTTGCTATTTTTTTCGGAATTTTCTTGCAAGGCTAGGGTAGGAACGAAATTCGGGACCAAAATTTTTTTTTCTCTTTCTCGGCCTCTCTCAACCCTTTTTGGATAGAAATATTGCTGGAAGTAAGTTTTTTAATTTTTTTTTTTTTTTTGCTATTTTTTTCGAAATTTTTTTGCCAGGGTCGAGTATGAACGGAATTCGGCACTAAAATTTTTTTCAGTCTTTCTCGGCCTATCACATCCCGTTTTGGCTAGCAATAATGCCGGAATGAGGATTTTTAGTTTTTTGAATTTTTTTTCTATTTTTTTAGGAATTTTCTGCCGTGGTCGAGTATGAACAGAATTCGGGACTAAAATTTTTTTCTCTCTTTCTCGGCCTATATTATCTCGTTTTGGCAAAAAAGAAGGCCGGGAAGAGGTTTTATAATTTTTTTGCTATTTTTTTTGGAATTTTCTAGCTTGGGTTTGGTAGGAACAGAATTCGAGACTAATTTTTTTTTTCTTCACTTTCTTAGCCTATCTCATTCCGTTTTGGCTAAAAATAATTCCAGAAAGAGGTTTTTTAATTTTTTGAATTTTTTCGCTATTTTTTTCGCAATTTTCTTCCCCGGCCGAGTATGAACGGAATTCGGGACTATAATTGTTTTCTCTCTTTCTAGGCCTATCACATCCCGTTTTGGCTAGAAATAATGCCGGATAGAGATTTTTTAATTTTTTGAATTTTTTTGCTATTTTTTTTCGCAATTTTCTTCCCGGGCCGAGTATGAATGGAATTCGGGACTAAAATTTTTTTTTCTCTTTCTCGGCCTATCTCATCCCCGTTTTGGCTAGAAATAATGCGGGAATGAGGTTTTTTAGTTTTATGAATGTTTTTGCTATTTTTTTCGGAATTTTCTTACCGGGGTCGAGTATGAACGGAATTCAGGTCTAAATTCTTTTTTTCTTTTTCTCAGCCTATCTCATCCTGTTTTGGCTAAAAATAATGCCAGAATGAGGTTTTTTAATTTTTTGAATTTTTTTGCAATTTTTTTTCAGAATTTTCTTGCCCGAATCCAGTATTTACGGAATTCGGGACTAAAATTTTTTTCCCTCTTTCTCGGCCTATCACGTCTAGTTTTGACTGAAAATAATGCTAGAATGAGGTTTTTTAATTTTTTGAAATTTTTTGTTATTTTTTTCGAAATTTTCTTGCCAGAGTCAAGTATGAACGGAATTCGTGACTAAAATTTTTTTCTCTCTTTCTCGGCTACTGTCAACCCATTTTGGATAGAAATAATGCCGGATTTAACTTTTTTAATTTTTTGATTTTTTTTTTTCTATTTTTTTGGGAACTTTCTTGCCCAAGTCGAGTGTGAACGGAATTCAAGACTAAATTTTTTTTTTCTCTTTCTCGGCCTATCTCATCCCCTTTTAGCTAAAAATAATGTCGGAATACGGTTTTTTAATTTTTTGAATTTTTTTGCTATTTTTTTCGAAATTTTCTTACCATAATCGAGTGTGAACAGAATTCGGGACTAAAATTTTTTTCTCTCTTTCTCAGCCTATCTCATCTCTTTTTGGCTAAAAATAAGACCGGAAAGAGGTTTTTTAATTTTTCAATTTTTTTGCTATTTTTTTCGGAATTTTCTTGCCCCGGACGAGTATGAACGGAAATTGGGAGTAAAATTTTTTTCTCTCTTTCTCGGTCTCGCTCAACCAGTTTTGGATAGAAATAATGCCGGAATTCACTAATTTAATTTTTTTAATTTTTTTGCTATTTTTTTAGGAATTTTCTTGCCGTCGTCGAGTAGGAACAGAATTCGGGTCAAAAAATTTTTTCACTCTTTCTCGGCCTATCTAATTCCGTTTTGGCTAAAAATAATGCCGGAATGAGGTTTTTAAATTTTTTGACTTTTGTTGCAATTTTTTTTCGGAATTTTCTTACCCGGATCGAGTATTTACGGAATTCGGGACTAAAATTGTTTTCCCTCTTTCTCGGCCTATCACGTCCAGTTTTGGCTAAAAATAATGCTAGAATGAGGTTTTTTAATTTTTTGAAATTTTTTGTTATTTTTTTCGAAATTTTATTGTCGGAGTCAAGTATGAACGGAATTCGTGACTAAATTTTTTTTCTCTCTTTCTCGGCTACTCTCAACCCATTTTGGATAGAAATAATGCCGGATTTAACTTTTTTAATTTTTTGATTTTTTTTTCTATTTTTTTCGGAACTTTCTTGCTCGAGTCGAGTATGAACGGAATTCAGGACTAAATTTTTTTTTTTTCACTTTTTCCCTATCTCATCCCGTTTTGGCCAAAAATAATGTCGAAATACGGTTTTTTAATTTTTTGAATTTTTTTGCTATTTTTTTCGGAATTTTGTTACCGTCATCAAGTTTGAACGGAATTCGGGTCTAAAATTTTTTTCTCTTTCTCGGCCCATCTCATCTCGTTTTGGCTAAAAATAAGGCCGGAAAGAGGTTTTTTAATTTTTTCAATATTTTTGCTATTTTTTTTCGAATTTTCTTGCCCCGGACGAGTATGAACGGAATTTGGGAGTAAAATTTTTTTCTCTCTTTCTCGGTCTCGCTCAACCAGTTTTGGATAGAAAGAATGCCGGAATTGACTAATTAAATTTTTTTTTATTTTTTTTGCTATTTTTTTTGGAATTTTCTAGCTTGGGTTGGGTAGGAACAGAATTCTAGACTAAAATTTTTTTTTTTTTCACTTTCTCAGCCTATCTCATTCTGTTTTGGCTAAAAATAATTCTAGAAAGAGGTTTTCTGATTTTTTGAATTTTTTTGCTATTTTTTTCGGAATTTTCTTGCAAGGCTAGGGTAGGAACGAAATTCGGGACCAAAATTTTTTTTTCTCTTTCTCGGCCTCTCTCAACCCTTTTTGGATAGAAATATTGCTGGAAGTAAGTTTTTTAATTTTTTTTTTTTTTTGCTATTTTTTTCGAAATTTTTTTGCTAGGTTCGAGTATGAACGGAATTCGGCACTAAAATTTTTTTCAGTCTTTCTCGGCCTATCACATCCCGTTTTGGCTGGCAATAATGCCGGAATGAGGATTTTTAGTTTTTTGAATTTTTTTCTATTTTTTTAGGAATTTTCTTGCCGTCGTCGAGTATGAACAGAATTCGGGACTAAAATTTTTTTCTCTCTTTCTCGGCCTATATTATCTCGTTTTGGCAAAAAAGAAGGCCGGGAAGAGGTTTTATAATTTTTTTGCTATTTTTTTTGGAATTTTCTAGCTTGGGTTTGGTAGGAACAGAATTCGAGACTAATTTTTTTTTTCTTCACTTTCTCAGCCTATCTCATTCCGTTTTGGCTAAAAATAATTCCAGAAAGAGGTTTTTTAATTTTTTAAGAAAGTTCGCAATTTTCTTCCCCGGCCGAGTATGAACGGAATTCGGGACTATAATTTTTTTCTCTCTTTCTAGGCCTATCACATCCCATTTTGGCTAGAAATAATGCCGGATAGAGATTTTTTAATTTTTTGAATTTTTTTTCTATTTTTTTTCGCAATTTTCTTCCCGGGCCGAGTATGAATGGAATTCGGGACTTAAATTTTTTTTTCTCTTTCTCGGCCTATCTCATCCCGTTTTGGCTGAAAATAATGCCGGAAAGTGGTTTTTTAATTTTTTGACTTTTTTTTCTATTTTTATTGGAATTTTCATTCCCGGATTTAGTATGAACAGAATTCGGGACTAAATTTTTTTTTTCTCTTTCTCGGCCTATCTCATCCCGTTTTGGCTAAAAATAATGCTGGAAAGAGGTTTTTTAATTTTTTGACTTTTTTTTCTATTTTTATTGGAATTTTCATTCCCGGATCGAGTATGAACGGAATTCGGGACTAAATTTTTTTTTGTCTCTTTCTCGACCAATCTCATCCCGTTTTGGCTAAAAATAATTTCGGAATGGGGTTTTTAATTTTCTGAATTTTTTTTACTCATTCTTTCGGAATTTTCTTGCCAAGGTCGAGTACGAACGGAATTTAGGACTAAAATTTTTTCTTCCCTTTCTCGGCCTATCTCATCCCGTTTTGGCTAAAAATAATGTTGAAAAGTGGTTTTTTAATTTTTTTGAATTTTTTTGCTATTTTTTTCGGAATTTTCTACCCTGAGTCGAGTATGAACGGAATTTGGGACTAAATTTTTTTTTTTCTCTTTCTCGGCCTATCTCGTCCCGTTTCTGCTAAAAATAATGCCAGAAAGAGGTTTTTTAATTTTTTGAATTTTATTGCTATTTTTTTCGCAATTTTCTTCCCAGGCCGAGTGTGAATGGAATTCGGGACTAAAATTTTTTCTCTCTTTCTCGGCTACTCTCAACCCATTTTGGATAGAAATACTGCCGGATTTAACTTTTTTAATTTGTTGAATTTTTTTGCTATTTTTTTTTTTTTAATTTTCTAGCTTGGGATGGGTAGGAACAGAATTCGGGCCTAAAATTTTTTTCACTCTTTCTCAGCCTATCTCATTCAGAATGAGATAGGCTGAGAAAGTGAAAAAAAAAATTTTAGTCTCGAATTCTGTTCCTACCCAACCCAAGCTAGAAAATTCCAAAAAAAATAGCAAAAAAAATAAAAAAATTTAATTAGTCAATTCCGGCATTATTTCTATCCAAAACTGGTTGAGCGAGACTGAGAAAGAGAGAAAAAAATTTTACTCCCAAATCCTGTTCATACTCGTCCGGGGCAAGAAAATTCCGAAAAAAATAGCAAAAAATTGAAAAAATCAAAAAACCTATTTCCGGCCTTATTTTTAGCCAAAACGAGATGAGAAAGGCTGAGAAAGAGAAAAAAAAAAAAATTTTAGTCCCGAATTCCGTAAATACTCGATCCGGGCAAGAAAATTCCGAAAAAAAATTGCAAAAAAATTCAAAAAATTAAAAAACCTCATTCCGGCATTATTTTTAGCCAAAACGGGGTGAGATAGGCCGAGAAAGAGAAAAAAAAAAATTAGTCCCGAATTCCGTTCATACTCGACCCCTGCAAGAAAATTTCGAAAAAAATTGCAAAAACATTCGTAAAATTAAAATACCTCATTCCAGCATTATTTTTAGCCAAAACGGAATGAGATAGGTCGAGAAAGAGAAAAAAAAAATTTTAGTCCCGAATTCCGATCATACTCGACCCGGGCAAGAAAGTTCCGAAAGGAGTAAAAAAAATTCAGAAAATTAAAAACCCCATTCCGAAATTATTTTTAGCCAAAACGGGATGAGATTGGTCTTGAAAGAGACAAAAAAAAATTTAGTCCCGAATTCTGTTCATACTCGATCCGGGAATGAAAATTCCAATAAAAACAGAAAAAAAAGTCAAAAAATTAAAAAACCTCTTTCCAGCATTATTTTTAGCCAAAACGGGATGAGATAGGCCGAGAAAGAGAAAAAAAAAAATTTAGTCCCGAATTCCGTTCATACTCGATCCGGGAATGAAAATTCCAATAAAAATAGAAAAAAAAGTCAAAAAATTAAAAAACCACTTTCCGGCATTATTTTTAGCCAAAACGGGATGAGATAGGCCGAGAAAGAGAAAAAAAAATTTTAGTCCCAAATTCCATTCATACTCGGCCCGGGAAGAAAATTGCGAAAAAAAATAGCAAAAAAATTCAAAAAATTAAAAAATCTCTATTCGGCATTATTTCTAGCCAAAACGGGATGTGATAGGCCCAGAAAGAGAGAAAAAAATTATAGTCCCGAATTCCGTTCATACTCGGCCGGGGAAGAAAATTGCGAAAAAAATAGCGAAAAAATTCAAAAAATTAAAAAACCTCTTTCTGGAATTATTTTTAGCCAAAACAGAATGAGATAGGCTGAGAAAGTGAAGGAAAAAAAAAATTAGTCTCGAATTCTGTTCCTACCAAACCCAAGCTAGAAAATTCCAAAAAAAATAGCAAAAAAATTATAAAACCTCTTCCCGGCCTTCTTTTTTGCCAAAACGAGATAATATAGGCCGAGAAAGAGAGACAAAAATTTTAGTCCCGAATTCTGTTCATACTCGACGACGGCAAGAAAATTCCTAAAAAAATAGAAAAAAATTCAAAAAACTGAAAATCCTCATTCCGGCATTATTGCTAGCCAAAACGGGATGTGATAGGCCGAGAAAGACTGAAAAAAAATTTTAGTGCCGAATTCCGTTCATACTCGACCCTGGCAAAAAAATTTCGAAAAAAATAGCAAAAAAAAAAAAAAATTAAAAAACTTACTTCCAGCAATATTTCCATCCAAAAAGGGTTGAGAGAGGCCGAGAAAGAGAAAAAAAAATTTTGGTCCCGAATTTCGTTCCTACCCTAGCCTTGCAAGAAAATTCCGAAAAAAATAGCAAAAAAATTCAAAAAATCAGAAAACCTCTTTCTGGAATTATTTTTAGCCAAAACAGAATGAGATAGGCTGAGAAAGTGAAAAAAAAAAAAATTTAGTCTCGAATTCTGTTCCTACCCAACCCAAGCTAGAAAATTCCAAAAAAAATAGCAAAAAAAATAAAAAAAATTTAATTAGTCAATTCCGGCATTATTTCTATCCAAAACTGGTTGAGCGAGACCGAGAAAGAGAGAAAAAAATTTTACTCCCAAATTCCGTTCATACTCGTCCGGGGCAAGAAAATTCGTAAAAAAATAGCAAAAATATTGAAAAAATTAAAAAACCTCTTTCCGGCCTTATTCTTAGCCAAAACGAGATGAGATGGGCCGAGAAAGAGAGAAAAAAATTTTAGACCCGAATTCCGTTCAAACTTGATGACGGTAACAAAATTCCGAAAAAAATAGCAAAAAAATTCAAAAAATTAAAAAACCATATTTCGACATTATTTTTGGCCAAAACGGGATGAGATAGGGAAAAAGTGAAAAAAAAAAATTTTAGTCCTGAATTCCGTTCATACTCGACTCGAGCAAGAAAGTTCCGAAAAAAATAGAAAAAAAAATCAAAAAATTAAAAAAGTTAAATCCAGCATTATTTCTATCCAAAATGGGTTGAGAGTAGCCGAGAAAGAGAGAGAAAAAAATTTAGTCACGAATTCCGTTCATACTTGACTCCGACAATAAAATTTCGAAAAAAATAACAAAAAATTTCAAAAAATTAAAAAACCTCATTCTAGCATTATTTTTAGCCAAAACTGGACGTGATAGGCCGAGAAAGAGGGAAAACAATTTTAGTCCCGAATTCCGTAAATACTCGATCCGGGTAAGAAAATTCCGAAAAAAAATTGCAACAAAATTCAAAAAATTTAAAAACCTCATTCCGGCATTATTTTTAGCCAAAACGGAATTAGATAGGCCGAGAAAGAGTGAAAAAAATTTTTGACCCGAATTCTGTTCCTACTCGACGACGGCAAGAAAATTCCTAAAAAAATAGCAAAAAAATTAAAAAAATTAAATTAGTGAATTCCGGCATTATTTCTATGTAAAACTGGTTGAGCGAGACCGAGAAAGAGAGAAAAAAATTTTACTCCCAATTTCCGTTCATACTCGTCCGGGGCAAGAAAATTCCGAAAAAAATAGGAAAAAAATTGAAAAATTAAAAAACCTCTTTCCGGTCTTATTTTTAGCCAAAACGAGATGAGATAGGCCGAGAAAGAGAGAAAAAAATTTTAGTCCCGAATTCTGTTCACACTCGATTATGGTAAGAAAATTTCGAAAAAAATAGCAAAAAAATTCAAAAAATTAAAAAACCGTATTCCGACATTATTTTTAGCCAAAACGGGATGAGATAGGCCGAGAAAGAGAAAAAAATAATTTAGCCCTGAATTCCGTTCACACTCGACTTGGGCAAGAAAGTTCCCAAAAAAATAGAAAAAAAAAATCAAAAAATTAAAAAAGTTAAATCCGGCATTATTTCTATCCAAAATGGGTTGACAGTAGCCGAGAAAGAGAGAAAAAAATTTTAGTCACGAATTCCGTTCATACTTGACTCTGGCAAGAAAATTTCGAAAAAAATAACAAAAAATTTCAAAAAATTAAAAAACCTCATTCTAGCATTATTTTCAGTCAAAACTAGACGTGATAGGCCGAGAAAGAGGGAAAAAAATTTTAGTCCCGAATTCCGTAAATACTCGATCCGGGGAAGAAAATTCTGAAAAAAAATTGCAAAAAAATTCAAAAAATTAAAAAACCTCATTCTGGCATTATTTTTAGCCAAAACAGGATGAGATAGGCTGAGAAAGAGTGAAAAAAATTTTAGGCCCGTATTCTGTTCCTACCCATCCCAAGCTAGAAAATTAAAAAAAAAAATAGCAAAAAAATTCAACAAATTAAAAAAGTTAAATCCGGCAGTATTTCTATCCAAAATGGGTTGAGGGTAGCCGAGAAAGAGAGAAGAAATTTTAGTCCCGAATTCCGTTCACACTCGGCCTGGGAAGAAAATTGCGAAAAAAATAGCAATAAAATTCAAAAAATTAAAAAACCTCTTTCCGGCGTTATTTTTAGCAGAAACGGGACGAGATAGGCCGAGAAAGAGAAAAAAAAAATTTAGTCCCGAATTCCGTTCATACTCGACTCAGGGTAGAAAATTCCGAAAAAAATAGCAAAAAAATTCAAAAAAATTAAAAAACCACTTTTCAACATTATTTTTAGCCAAAACGGGATGAGATAAGCCGAGAAAGGGAAGAAGAAATTTTAGTCCTAAATTCCGTTCGTACTCGATCTTGGCAAGAAAATTCCGAAAAAAATTGCAAAAAAATTCGTAAAATTAAAAAACCTCATTCCAGCATTATTTTTAGCCAAAACGGAATGAGATAGGCCGAGAAAGAAAAAAAAGAAAAAATTTACACCCGAATTCTTTTCCAACCGAACCCGAGCTAGAAAATTCCAAAAAAAATAGCAAAAAAATTCAAAAAATTAAAAAAGTAAATTCCGACATTATTTCTATCCAAAATGGTTTGACAGTAGCCTGGAAAGAGGGAAAAAATTTTAGTCCCGAATTCCGTTCATACTCGACCCGGGCAAGAAAATTCCCAAAAAAATACCAAAAAAAATCAAAAAATTAAAAACATACTTCCGGCATTATTTCTAGCCAAAATGGGATGAGATAGGCTGAGAAAAAGAAAAAAAAAATTTAGACCTGAATTCCGTTCATACTCGACCCCGGTAAGAAAATTTCGAAAAAAATAGCAAAAACATTCATAAAACTAAAAAACCTCATTCCCGCATTATTTCTAGCCAAAACGGGATGAGATAGGCCGAGAAAGAGAAAAAAAAAATTAGTCCCGAATTCCGTTCATACTCGACCCCTGCAAGAAAATTTCGAAAAAAATTGCAAAAAAATTCGTAAAATTAAAATACCTCATTCCAGCATTATTTTTAGCCAAAACGGAATGAGATAGGCTGAGAAAGAGAAAAAAAAAAATTTTAGTCCCGAATTCCGATCATACTCGACCCGGGCAAGAAAGTTCCGAAAGAAGGAGTAAAAAAAATTCAGAAAATTAAAAACCCCATTCCGAAATTATTTTTAGCCAAAACGGGATGAAATTGGTCGAGAAAGAGACAAAAAAAAATTTAGTCCCGAATTCCGTTCATACTCGATCCGGGAATGAAAATTCCAATAAAAATAGAAAAAAAAGTCAAAAAATTAAAAAACCTCTTTCCAGCATTATTTTTAGCCAAAACGGGATGAGATAGGCCGAGAAAGAGGAAAAAAAAAATTTAGTCCCGAATTCCGTTCATACTAAATCCAGGAATGAAAATTCCAATAAAAATAGAAAAAAAAGTCAAAAAATTAAAAAACCACTTTCCGGCATTATTTTTAGCCAAAACGGGATGAGATAGGCCGAGAAAAAGAAAAAAAAAATTATAGTCCCGAATTCCGTTCATACTCGGCCGGGGAAGAAAATTGCGAAAAAAATAGCGAAAAAATTCAAAAGATTAAAAAACCTCTTTCTGGAATTATTTTTAGCCAAAACGGAATGAGATAGGCTGAGAAAGTGAAGAAAAAAATAAATTAGTCTCGAATTCTGTTCCTACCAAACCCAAGCTAGAAAATTCCAAAAAAAATAGCAAAAAAATTATAAAACCTCTTCCCGGCCTTCTTTTTTGCCAAAACGAGATAATATAGGCCGAGAGAGAGAGAAAAAAATTTTAGTCCCGAATTCTGTTCATACTCGACGACGGCAAGAAAATTCCTAAAAAAATAGAAAAAAATTCAAAAAACTAAAAATCCTCATTCCGGCATTATTGCTAGCCAAAACGGGATGTGATAGGCCGAGAAAGACTGAAAAAAATTTTAGTGCCGAATTCCGTTCATACTCGACCCTGGCAAAAAAATTTCGAAAAAAATAGCAAAAAAAAAAAAAATTAAAAAACTTACTTCCAGCAATATTTCTATCCAAAAAGGGTTGAGAAAGGTTGAGAAAGAGAAAAAAAAATTTTGGTCCCGAATTTCGTTCCTACCCTAGCCATGCAAGAAAATTCCGAAAAAAATAGAAAAAAAATTCAAAAAATCAGAAAACCTCTTTCTGGAATTATTTTTAGCCAAAACAGAATGAGATAGGCTAAGAAAGTGAAAAAAAAAAAATTTTACTCTCGAATTCTGTTCCTACCTAACCCAAGCTAGAAAATTCCAAAAAAAATAGCAAAAAAAATAAAAAAATTTAATTAGTCAATTCCGGCATTATTTCTATCCAAAACTGGTTGAGCGAGACCGAGAAAGAGAGAAAAAAATTTTACTCCCAAATTCCGTTCATACTCGTCCGGGGCAAGAAAATTCGAAAAAAAATAGCAAAAATATTGAAAAAATTAAAAAACCTCTTTCCGGCCTTATTTTTGGCCAAAACGAGATGAGATGGGCCGAGAAAGAGAGAAAAAAATTTTAGACCCGAATTCCGTTCAAACTTGATGACGGTAACAAAATTTCGAAAAAAATAGCAAAAAAATTCAAAAAATTAAAAAACCGTATTTCGACATTATTTTTGGCCAAAACGGGATGAGATAGGGAAAAAGTGAAAAAAAAAAAATTTAGTCCTGAATTCCGTTCATACTCGACTCGAGCAAGAAAGTTCCGAAAAAAATAGAAAAAAAATCAAAAAATTAAAAAAGTTAAATCCGGCATTATTTCTATCCAAAATGGGTTGAGAGTAGCCGAGAAAGAGAGAAAAAAAAATTTAGTCACGAATTCCGTTCATACTTGACTCCGACAATAAAATTTCGAAAAAAATAACAAAAAATTTCAAAAAATTAAAAAACCTCATTCTAGCATTATTTTTAGCCAAAACTGGACGTGATAGGCCGAGAAAGAGGGAAAACAATTTTATTTCCGAATTCCGTAAATACTCGATCCGGGTAAGAAAATTCCGAAAAAAAATTGCAACAAAATTCAAAAAATTTAAAAACCTCATTCCGGCATTATTTTTAGCCAAAACGGAATTAGATAGGCCGAGAAAGAGTGAAAAAAATTTTTGACCCGAATTCTGTTCCTACTCGACGACGGCAAGAAAATTCCTAAAAAAATAGCAAAAAAATTAAAAAAATTAAATTAGTGAATTCCGGCATTATTTCTACCCAAAACTGGTTGAGCGAGACCGAGAAAGAGAGAAAAAAATTTTACTCCCAATTTCCGTTCATACTCGTCCGGGGCAAGAAAATTCCGAAAAAAATAGCAAAAAAATTGAAAAATTAAAAAACCTCTTTCCGGTCTTATTTTTAGCCAAAACGAGATGAGATAGGCCGAGAAAGAGAGAAAAAAATTTTAGTCCCGAATTCTGTTCACACTCGATTATGGTAAGAAAATTCCGAAAAAAATAGCAAAAAAATTCAAAAAATTAAAAAACCGTATTCCGACATTATTTTTAGCCAAAACGGGATGAGATAGGCCGAGAAAGAGAAAAAAAAAATTTAGTCCTGAATTCCGTTCACACTCGACTTGGGCAAGAAAGTTCCCAAAAAAATAGAAAAAAAAAATCAAAAAATTAAAAAAGTTAAATCCGGCATTATTTCTATCCAAAATGGGTTGACAGTAGCCGAGAAAGAGAGAAAAAAATTTTAGTCACGAATTCCGTTCATACTTGACTCTGGCAAGAAAATTTCGAAAAAAATAACAAAAAATTTCAAAAAATTAAAAACCTCATTCTAGCATTATTTTCAGTCAAAACTAGATGTGATAGGCCGAGAAAGAGGGAAAAAAATTTTAGTCCCGAATTCCGTAAATACTCGATCCGGGCAAGAAAATTCTGAAAAAAAATTGCAAAAAAATTCGAAAAATTAAAAAAACTCATTCTGGCATTATTTTTAGCCAAAACAGGATGAGATAGGCTGAGAAAGAGTGAAAAAAATTTTAGGCCCGAATTCTGTTCCTACCCATCCCAAGCTAGAAAATTAAAAAAAAAAATAGCAAAAAAATTCAACAAATTAGAAAAGTTAAATCCGGCAGTATTTCTATCCAAAATGGGTTGAGAGTAGCCGAGAAAGAGAGAAAAAATTTTAGTCCCGAATTCCGTTCACACTCGGCCTGGGAAGAAAATTGCGAAAAAAATAGCAATAAAATTCAAAAAATTAAAAAACCTCTTTCCGGCAATATTTTTAGCAGAAACGGGACGAGATAGGCCGAGAAAGAGAAAAAAAAAAATTTAGTCCCGAATTCCGTTCATACTCGACTCAGGGTAGAAAATTCCGAAAAAAATAGCAAAAAAATTCAAAAAAATTAAAAAACCACTTTTCAACATTATTTTTAGCCAAAACGGGATGAGATAGGCCGAGAAAGGGAAGAAAAAATTTTAGTCCTAAATTCCGTTCGTACTCGACCTTGGCAAGAAAATTCCGAAAAAAAATTGCAAAAAACATTCGTAAAATTAAAAAACCTCATTCCAGCATTATTTTTAGCCAAAACGGAATGAGATAGGCCGAGAAAGAAAAAAAAGAAAAAATTTACACCCGAATTCTTTTCCAACCGAACCCGAGCTAGAAAATTCCAAAAAAAATAGCAAAAAAATTCAAAAAATTAAAAAAGTAAATTCCGACATTATTTCTATCCAAAATGGTTTGACAGTAGCCTGAAAAGAGGGAAAAAATTTTAGTCCCGAATTCCGTTCATACTCGACCCGGGCAAGGAAATTCCCAAAAAAATACCAAAAAAAAATCAAAAAATTAAAAACAAACTTCCGGCATTATTTCTAGCCAAAATGGGATGAGATAGGCTGAGAAAAAGAAAAAAAAAATTTAGACCTGAATTCCGTTCATACTCGACCCCGGTAAGAAAATTCCGAAAAAAATAGCAAAAACATTCATAAAACTAAAAAACCTCATTCCCGCATTATTTCTAGCCAAAACGGGATGAGATAGGCCGAGAAAGAGAAAAAAAAAATTAGTCCCGAATTCCGTTCATACTCGACCCTTGCAAGAAAATTTCGAAAAAAATTGCAAAAAAATTCGTAAAATTAAAATACCTCATTCCAGCATTATTTTTAGCCAAAACGGAATGAGATAGGCCGAGAAAGAGAAAAAAAAAAATTTAGTCCCAAATTCCGATCATACTCGACCCGGGCAAGAAAGTTCCGAAAGAAGGAGTAAAAAAAATTCAGAAAATTAAAAACCCCATTCCGAAATTATTTTTAGCCAAAACGGGATGAGATTGGTCGAGAAAGAGACAAAAAAAAATTTAGTCCCGAATTCCGTTCATACTCGATCCGGGAATGAAAATTCCAATAAAAATAGAAAAAAAAAGTCAAAAAATTAAAAAAACCTCTTTCCAGCATTATTTTTAGCCAAAACGGGATGAGATAGGCCGAGAAAGAGAAAAAAAAAATTTAGTCCCGAATTCCGTTCATACTCGATCCGGGAATGAAAATTCCAATAAAAATAGAAAAAAAAGTCAAAAAATTAAAAAACCACTTTCCGGCATTATTTTTAGCCAAAACGGGATGAGATAGGCCGAGAAAGAGAAAAAAAAATTTTAGTCCCGAATTCCATTCATACTCGGCCCGGGAAGAAAATTGCGAAAAAAAATAGCAAAAAAATTCAAAAAATTAAAAAATCTCTATCCGGCATTATTTCTTGCCAAAACGGGATGTGATAGGCCTAGAAAGAGAGAAAACAATTATAGTCCCGAATTCCGTTCATACTCGGCCGGGGAAGAAAATTGCGAAAAAAATAGCGAAAAAATTCAAAAAATTAAAAAACCTCTTTCTGGAATTATTTTTAGCCAAAACGGAATGAGATAGGCTGAGAAAGTGAAGAAAAAAAAAAATTAGTCTCGAATTCTGTTCCTACCAAACCCAAGCTAGAAAATTCCAAAAAAAATAGCAAAAAAATTATAAAACCTCTTCCCGGCCTTCTTTTTTGCCAAAACGAGATAATATAGGCCGAGAAAGAGAAAAAAAAATTTTAGTCCCGAATTCTGTTCATACTCGACGACGGCAAGAAAATTCCTAAAAAAATAGAAAAAAAATTCAAAAAACTAAAAATCCTCATTCCGGCATTATTGCTAGCCAAAACGGGATGTGATAGGCCGAGAAAGACTGAAAAAAATTTTAGTGCCGAATTCCGTTCATACTCGACCTTGGCAAAAAAATTTCGAAAAAAATAGCAAAAAAAAAAAAAATTAAAAAACTTACTTCCAGCAATATTTCTATCCAAAAAGGGTTGAGAGAGGCCGAGAAAGAGAAAAAAAATTTTGGTCCCGAATTTCGTTCCTACCCTAGCCTTGCAAGAAAATTCCGAAAAAAATAGAAAAAAAATTCAAAAAATCAGAAAACCTCTTTCTGGAATTATTTTTAGCCAAAACAGAATGAGATAGGCTGAGAAAGTGAAAAAAAAAAATTTTAGTCTCGAATTCTGTTCCTACCCAACCCAAGCTAGAAAATTCCAAAAAAAATAGCAAAAAAAATAAAAAAAATTTAATTAGTCAATTCCGGCATTATTTCTATCCAAAACTGGTTGAGCGAGACCGAGAAAGAGAGAAAAAAATTTTACTCCCAAATTCCGTTCATACTCGTCCGGGGCAAGAAAATTCGAAAAAAAATAGCAAAAATATTGAAAAAATTAAAAAACCTCTTTCCGGCCTTATTTATAGCCAAAACGAGATGAGATGGGCCGAGAAAGAGAAAAAAAAATTTTAGACCCGAATTCCGTTCAAACTTGATGACGGTAACAAAATTCCGAAAAAAATAGCAAAAAAATTCAAAAAATTAAAAAACCGTATTTCGACATTATTTTTGGCCAAAACGGGATGAGATAGGGAAAAAGTGAAAAAAAAAAAATTTAGTCCTGAATTCCGTTCATACTCGACTCGAGCAAGAAAGTTCCGAAAAAAATAGAAAAAAAAATCAAAAAATTAAAAAAGTTAAATCCGGCATTATTTCTATCCAAAATGGGTTGAGAGTAGCCGAGAAAGAGAGAAAAAAAATTTAGTCACGAATTCCGTTCATACTTGACTCCGACAATAAAATTTCGAAAAAAATAACAAAAAATTTCAAAAAATTAAAAAACCTCATTCTAGCATTATTTTTAGCCAAAACTGGACGTGATAGGCCGAGAAAGAGGGAAAACAATTTTAGTCCCGAATTCCGTAAATACTCGATCCGGGTAAGAAAATTCCGAAAAAAAATTGCAACAAAATTCAAAAAATTTAAAAACCTCATTCCGGCATTATTTTTAGCCAAAACGGAATTAGATAGGCCGAGAAAGAGTGAAAAAATTTTTTGACCCGAATTCTGTTCCTACTCGACGACGGCAAGAAAATTCCTAAAAAAATAGCGAAAAAATTAAAAAAATTAAATTAGTGAATTCCGGCATTATTTCTATCCAAAACTGGTTGAGCGAGACCGAGAAAGAGAGAAAAAAATTTTACTCCCAATTTCCGTTCATACTCGTCCGGGGCAAGAAAATTCCGAAAAAAATAGCAAAAAAATTGAAAAATTAAAAAACCTCTTTCCGGTCTTATTTTTAGCCAAAACGAGATGAGATAGGCCAAGAAAGAGAGAAAAAAATTTTAGTCCCGAATTCTGTTCACACTCGATTATGGTAAGAAAATTCCGAAAAAAATAGCAAAAAAATTCAAAAAATTAAAAAACCGTATTCCGACATTATTTTTAGCCAAAACGGGATGAGATAGGCCGAGAAAGAGAAAAAAAAAATTTAGTCCTGAATTCCGTTCACACTCGACTTGGGCAAGAAAGTTCCCAAAAAAATAGAAAAAAAAAAATCAAAAAATTAAAAAAGTAAAATCCGGCATTATTTCTATCCAAAATGGGTTGACAGTAGCCGAGAAAGAGAGAAAAAAATTTTAGTCACGAATTCCGTTCATACTTGACTCTGGCAAGAAAATTTCGAAAAAAATAACAAAAAATTTCAAAAAATTAAAAAACCTCATTCTAGCATTATTTTCAGTCAAAACAAGACGTGATAGGCCGAGAAAGAGGGAAAAAAATTTTAGTCCCGAATTCCGTAAATACTCGATCCGGGCAAGAAAATTCTGAAAAAAAATTGCAAAAAAATTCAAAAAATTAAAAAACCTCATTCTGGCATTATTTTTAGCCAACTTGGCTAAAAATAATTCCAGAAAGAGGTTTTCTGATTTTTTGAATTTTTTTGCTATTTTTTTCGGAATTTTCTTGCAAGGCTAGGGTAGGAACGGAATTCGGGACCAAAATTTTTTTTTCTCTTTCTCGGCCTCTCTCAACCCTTTTTGGATAGAAATATTGCTGGAAGTAAGTTTTTTAATTTTTTTTTTTTTGATATTTTTTTCGAAATTTTTTTGCGAGGGTCGAGTATGAACGGAATTCGGCACTAAAATTTTTTTCAGTCTTTCTCGGCCTATCACATCCCGTTTTGGCTAGCAATAATGCCGGAATGAGGATTTTTAGTTTTTTGAATTTTTTGCTATTTTTTTAGGAATTTTCTTGCCGTCGTCGAGTATGAACAGAATTCGGGACTAAAATTTTTTTTCTCTCTTTCTCGGCCTATATTATCTCGTTTTGGCAAAAAAGAAGGCCGGGAAGAGGTTTTTTAATTTTTTTGCTATTTTTTTTGGAATTTTCTAGCTTGGGTTGGGTAGGAACAGAATTCGAGACTAATTTTTTTTTTTTTTTTTTCACTTTCTCAGCCTATCTCATTCTGTTTTGGCTAAAAATAATTCCAGAAATAGGTTTTTTAATTTTTTGAATTTTTTTGCTATTTTTTTCGCAATTTTCTTCCCCGGCCGAGTATGAACGGAATTCGGGACTATAATTTTTTTCTCTCTTTCTAGGCCTATCACATCCCGTTTTGGCTAGAAATAATGCAGGATAGAGGTTTTTTAATTTTTTGAATTTTTTTGCTATTTTTTTTCGCAATTTTCTTCCCGGGCCGAGTATGAATGGAATTCGGGACTAAATTTTTTTTTTCTCTTTCTCGGCCTATCTCATCCCGTTTTGGCTAAAAATAATGCCGGAAAGTGGTTTTTTAATTTTTTTTCTTTTTTTTTCTATTTTTATTGGAATTTTCATTCCCGGATCGAGTATGAACGGAATTCGGGACTAAATTTTTTTTTTCTCTTTCTCGGCCTATCTCATCCCGTTTTGGCTAAAAATAATGCCGGAAAGAGATTTTTTAATTTTTTGACTTTTTTTTCTATTTTTATTGGAATTTTCATTCCCGGATCGAGTATGAACGGAATTCGGGACTAAATTTTTTTTTGTCTCTTTCTCGACCAATCTCATCCCGTTTTGGCTAAAAATAATTTCGGAATGGGGTTTTTAATTTTCTGAATTTTTTTTGCTCCTTCTTTCGGAACTTTCTTGCCCGGGTCGAGTATGATCGGAATTCGGGACTAAAATTTTTTTTTTCTCTTTCTCGGCCTATCTCATTCCGTTTTGGCTAAAAATAATGCTGGAATGAGGTATTTTAATTTTACGAATTTTTTTGCAATTTGTTTCGAAATTTTCTTGCAGGGGTCGAGTATGAACGGAATTCGGGACTAATTTTTTTTTTTCTCTTTCTCGGCCTATCTCACCCCGTTTTGGCTAAAAATAATGCCGGAATGAGGTTTTTAAATTTTTTGAATTTTTTTGCAATTTTTTTTTCGAAATTTTCTTGCCCGGATCGAGTATTTACGGAATTCGGGATTAAAATTTTTTCCCTCTTTCCTGGCCACTCTCAAACCGTTTTGGATAGAAATAATGTCGGAATTTACTTTTTTAATTTTTTGAATTTTTTTGCTATTTTTTTTTGAATTTTCTAGCTCGGGTTCGGTTGGAAAATAAATCGGGTGTAATTTTTTTTTTTTCTCTTTCTCGGCCTATCTCATTCCGTTTTGGCTAAAAAAAATGCTGGAATGAGGTTTTTTATTTTTACGAATTTTTTTGCAATTTTTTTCGGAATTTTCTAGCCGGGGTCGAGTATTAACGGAATTCAGGACTAAAATTTTTTCTTCCCTTTCTCGGCCTGTCTCATCCCGTTTTGGCTAAAAATAATGCCGTAAAGAGGTTTTTTAATTTTTTTGAATTTTTTTGCTATTTTTTTCGGAATTTTCTTCACGGAGTCGAGTATGAACGGAATTCGGGACAAAATTTTTTTTTTTCTCTTTCTCGGCCTATCTCATCCCGTTTCTGCTAAAAACAATGCCGGAAAGAGGTTTTTTAATTTCTTGAATTTTACTGCTATTTTTTTCGCAATTTTCTTCCCAGGCCGAGTATGAACGGAATTCGGGACTAAAATTTTTTTCTTTATTTCTCGGCTACTCTCAACCCATTTTGGATAGAAATAATGCCGGATTTAACTTTTTTATTTTTTTGAATTTTTTTGCTATTTTTTTTTTTGGAATTTTCTAGCTTGGGTTGGGTAGGAACAGAATTCGGGACTAAAACTTTTTTCTCTCTTTCTCGGCCTATTTCATCCCGTTTTGGCTAAAAATAATGCCGGAATGAGGTTTTTTAATTTTTTGAATTTTTTTGCAATTTTTTTTCGGAATTTTCTTGCCCGGATCGAGTATTTACGGAATTCGGGACTAAAATTTTTGTCTCTCTTTCTCGGCCTATCACATCTCTTTTGGCTAAAAATAAGGCCGGAAAGAGGTTTTTTTTATTTTTTCAATTTTTTTGCTATTTTTTTCGGAATTATCTTGCCCCGGACGAGTATGAACGGAATTTGGGAGTAAAATTTTTTTTTCTCTTTCTCGGTCTCGCTCAACCTGTTTTGGATAGAAATAATGCCGGAATTGACTAATTTAATTTTTTTAATTTTTTTGTTATTTTTTTTGGAATTTTCTGGCTTGGGTTGGGTAGGAACAGAATTCGAGACTAAAATTTTTTTTTTTTCACTTTCTCAGCCTATCTCATTCCGTTTTGGCTAAAAATAATTCCAGAAAGAGGTTTTCTGATTTTTTGAATTTCTTTGCTATTTTTTTCGGAATTTTCTTCCCCAGCTAGGGTAGGAACGGAATTCGGGACCAAAATTTTTTTTCTCTTTCTCGGCCTCTCTCAACCCTTTTTGGATAGAAATATTGTCGGAAGTAAGTTTTTTAATTTTTTGATTTTTTTGCTATTTTTTTCGAAATTTTCCTGACAGGGTCGAGTATGAACGGAATTCGGGACTAAAATTTTTTTCAATCTTTCTCGGCCTATCACATCCCGTTTTGGCTAGCAATAATGCCGGAATAAGGATTTTTAGTTTTTTGAATTTTCTTGCTATTTTTTTAGGAATTTTCTTGCCGTCGTCGAGTAGGAACAGAATTCGGATCAAAAATTTTTTTCACTCTTTCTCGGCCTATCTCATCCCGTTTTGGCTAAAAATAATGCTGGAATGAGGTTTTTTAATTTTTTGAATTTTTATGCAATTTTTTTTTCGGAATTTTCTTACCCGGATCGAGTATTTACGGAATTCGGGACTAAAATTTTTTTCCCTCTTTCTCGGCTTATCACGTCCAGTTTTGGCTAAAAATAATGGTAGAATGAGGTTTTTTAATTTTTTGTTATTTTTTTCGAAATTTTCTTGCCGGATTCAAGTATGAACGGAATTCGTGACTAAAATTTTTTTTCTCTCTTTCTCGGCTACTCTCAACCCATTTTGGATAGAAATAATGCCGGATTTAACTTTTTTAATTTCTTGATTTTTTTTTCTATTTTTTTCGGAACTTTCCTGCCCGAGTCGAGTATGAACGGAATTCAGGACTAGAATTTTTTTTTTCTTTCTCGTCCTATCTCATCCCGTTTTGGCTAAAAATAATGTCGGAATATGGTTTTTTAATTTTTTGAATTTTTTTGCTATTTTTTTCGGAATTTTCTTACCTTCATCGAGTGTGAACGGAATTCGGGACTAAAATTTTTTTCTCTCTTTCTCGGCCTATCTCATCTCGTTTTGGCTACAAATAAGGCCGGAAAGAGGTTTTTTAATTTTTTCTATTTTTTTGCTATTTTTTTCAGAATTTTCTTGCCCCAGTCGAGTATGAACGGAATTTGGGAGTAAAATTGTTTTCTCCCTTTCTCAGTCTCGCTCAACCAGTTTTGGATAGAAATAATGCCGGAATTAACTAATTTAATTTTTTTTTAATTTTTTTGCTATTTTTTTTTGGAATTTTCTAGCTTGGGTTGGGTAGGAACAGAATTCGAGACTAAATTTTTTTTTTTTTTTTTCACTTTCTCAGCCTATCTCATTCCGTTTTGGCTAAAAATAATTCCAGAAAGAGGTTTTTAAGTTTTTTGAATTTTTTTGCTATTTTTTTCGCAATTTTCTTCCCCGGCCGAGTATGTACGGAGTTCGGGACTAAAATTGTTTTCTCTCTTTCTCGGCCTATCTCATCCCGTATAATGCCGGAAAGAGGTTTTTTAATTTTTTGACTTTTTTTCCTATTTTTATTGGAATTTTCTGTCCCGGATCGAGTATGAACAGAATTCGGGACTATATTTTTTTTGTCTCTTTCTCGGACAATCTCATCCCGTTTTGGCTAAAAATAATTTCGGAATGGGGTTTTTTAATTTTCTGAATTTTTTTTGCTCTTTCTTTCGGAACTTTCTTGCCGGGGTCGAGTATGAAAGGAATTCGGGACTAAAATTTTTTTTTTTTTCTCTTTCTCGGCCTATCTCATGCCGTTTTAGCTAAAAATAATGCTGGAATGAGGTTTTTTAATTTTACGAATTTTTTTGCAATTTTTTTCGGAATTTTCTTGCCGGGGTCGAGTATGAACGTAATTCGAGAGTAAATTTGTTTTTCTTTTTATCGGCCTATCTCATCCCGTTTTGGCAAGAAATATTGCAGGAATGAGGTTTTTTAGTTTTATGAATTTTTTTGCTATTTTTTTCGGAATTTTCTTGTTGAGGTCGAGTATGAACGGAATTCAGGACTAATATTTTTTTTTCTTTTTCTCGGCCTATCTCATCCCATTTTGGCTAAAAATAATGCCGGAAAGTGGTTTTTTAATTTTTTGACTTTTTTTTGTATTTTTTTCGAAATTTTCTTGCCTGGGTCGAGAATGAACGGAATTCGGGACTAAAATTTTTTTCCCTCTTTCCTGGCCACTCTCAAACCATATTGGATAGAAATAATGTCAGAACTTACTTTTTCAATTTTTTGAATTTTGTTGCTATTTTTTTTTTGGAATTTTCTATCTCGGGTTCGGTTGGAAAAGAATTCGGGTGTAAATTTTTTTTTTCTCTTTCTCGGTCTATCTCATTCCGTTTTGGCTAAAAATAATTCCAGAAAGAGGTTTTTTAATTTTTTGAATTTTTTTGTTATTTTTTTCGCAATTTTCTTCCCCAGCCGAGTATGAACGGAATTCGGGACTAAATTTTTTTCTCTCTTTCTCGGCCTATCTCGTCCCGTTTTGGCTAAAAATAATGCCGGAAAGAGGTTTTTTAATTTTTTAACTTTTTTTTCTATCTTTATTGGAATTTTCATTCCCGGATCGAGTATGAACAGAATTCAGTACTAAATTTTTTTTTATCTCTTTCTCGGCCAATCTCATCCCGTTTTGGCTAAAAATAATTTCGGAATGGGGTTTTTTAATTTTCTGAATTGTTTTTGCTCTTTCTTTCGGAACTTTCATGCCCGGGTCGAGTATGAACGGAATTCGGGACTAAAATTTTTTTTTCTCTTTCTCGGCCTATCTCAGTCCGTTTTGGCTAAAAATAATTCTAGAATGAGGTTTTTTAATTTTTTGAATTTTTTTGCAATTTTTTTTGGAATTTTATTGCCGGGGTTGAGTATGAACGGAATTCGGGACTAATTTTTTTTTTCTCTTTCTCAGCCTATCTCATCCCGTTTAGGCTAAAAATAATGCCGGAATGAGGTTTTTTAGTTTAATGAATTTTTTTGCTATTTTTTTCCGAATTTTCTTGCCGGGGCCGAGTATGAACGGAATTCGGAACTAAATTTTTTTTTTCTCTTTCTCGGCCTATCTCATCCCGTTTGGCTAGAAATAATGCCGGAATGAGGTTTTTTTGTTTTATGAATTTGTTTGCTATTTTTTTCAGAATTTTCTTGCCGGGGTCGAGTATGAACGGAATTCGGGGCTAAAATTTTTTTCCCTCTTTCCTTGCCACTCTCAAACCATTTTGGATAGAAATAATGTCGGAATTTACTTTTTTAATTTTTTAAATTTTTTGCTATTTTTTTTTGGAATTTTCTAGCTTGGGTTCGGTTGGAAAAGAATTCGGGTGTAAAATTTTTTTTTCTCTTTCTCGGCCTATCTCACTCTGTTTTGGCTAAAAATAATGCTGGAATGAGGTTTTTTAATTTTACGAATTTTTTGGCAATTTTTTTCGGAATTTTCTTGCCGGGGTCGAGTATGAATGGGATTTTCTAGCTTGGGTTGAGTAGGAACAGAATTCAGGAGTAAAATTTTTTTCACTCTTTCCCGGCCTATCTCATCCCGTTTTGGCTATAAATAATGCCGGAATGAGGTTTTTTATTTTTTTGCAATTTTTTTTCGGAATTTTCTTGCCCGGATTGAGTATTTACAGAATTCGGGACTAAAATTTTTTTCTCTCTTTCTCGGCCTATCACGTCCAGTTTTGGCTAAAAATAATGCTAGAATGAGGTTTTTTAATTTTTTGAAATTTTTTTCGAAATTTTCTTGCCGGAGTCAAGTATGTACGGAATTCGTGACTAAAATTTTTTTCTCTCTTTCTCGGCTACTCTCAACCCATTTTGGATAGAAATAATGCCGAATTTAACTTTTTTAATTTTTTGATTTTTTTTTCTATTTTTTTCGGAACTTTCTTGCCCGAGTCGAGTATGAACGGAATTCAGGACTAAAATTTTTTTTTCTCTCTTTCTCGGCCTATCTCATCCCGTTTTGGCTATAAATAATGTCAGAATATGGTTTTTTAATTTTTTTAATTTTTTTGCTATTTTTTTCATAATTTTCTTACCGTCATCGAGTGTGAAGGGAATTCGGGACTAAAATTTTTTTCTCTCTTTCTCGGCCTATCTCATCTCGTTTTCGCCAAAAATAAGGCCGGAAAGAGGTTTTTAATTTTTTCAATTTTTTTGCTATTTTTTTCGGAATTTTTTTGCCCCGGACGAGTATGAACGGAATTTGGGAGTAAAATTTTTTTCTCTCTTTCTCGGTCTCGCTCAACCAGTTTTGGATAGAAATAATGACGGAATTAACTAATTTAATTTTTTTCTATTTTTTTTGGAATTTTCTAGCTTTGGTTGGGTAGGAACAGAATTCGAGACTAAAATATTTTTTTCACTTTCTCAGTCTATCTCATTCCGTTTTGGCTAAAAATAATTCCAGAAAGAGGTTTTCTGATTTTTTGAATTTTTTTGCTATTTTTTTCGGAATTTTCTTGCCCGGCTAGGGTAGGAACGGAATTCGGGACCAAATTTTTTTTTTTTCTCTTTCTCAGCCTCTCTCAACCCTTTTTGGATAGAAATATTGCCAGAAGTGAGTTTTTTAATGTTTTGATTTTTTTTGCTATTTTTTTCAAAATTTTCTTGCCAGAGTCGAGTATGAACGGAATTCGGGACTAAAATTTTTTTCAGTCTTTCTCAGCCTATCACATCCCGTTTAGTCTAGCAATAATGCCGGAATGAGGATTTTTAGTTTTTTGAATTTTTTTGCTATTTTTTTAGGAATTTTCTTGCCGTCGTTGAGTATGAACAGAATTCAGGACTAAAATTTTTTTCTCTCTTTCTCGGCCTATCTTCTCTCGTTTTGGCTAAAAGGAAGGCCGGGAAGAGGTTTTTTAATTTTTTCACTTTTTTTGCTATTTTTTTCGGAATTTTCTTGCCCCAGTCGATTATGAACGGAATTTGGGAGTAAAATTTTTTACTCTCTTTCTCGGTCTCGCTCAACCAGTTTTGGATAGAAATAATGCCGGAATGAACTAATTTAATTTTTTTGCTATTTTTTTTTGGAATTTTCTAGCTGGGGTTGGGTAGGAACAGAATTCGAGACTAAAATTTTTTTATTTCACGTCTCAGCCTATCTCATCCCGTTTTGGCTAAAAATAATTCCAGAAAGACGTTTTTTTATTTTTTGAATTTTTTTGCTATTTTTTTCGCAATTTTCTTCCCCGGCCGAGTATGAACGGAATTCGGGGCTAAAATTTTTTTCTCTCTTTCTCGGCCTATCTCATCCCGTTTTGGCTAAAAATAATGCCGGAAAGAGGTTTTTTCTATTTTAATAATGCCGGGGTTGAGTATGAACGGAATTCGGGACTAAATTTTTTTTTCTCATTCTCGGCCTATCTCATCCCGTTTTGGCTAGAAATAATGCCGGAATGAGGTTTTTTAGTTCTATGAATTTTTTTGCTATTTTTTTCGGAATTTTCTTGCCGGGGTCGAGTATGAACGGAATTCAGGTCTAAAATTTTTTTTTTTTTCTTTTTCTCGGCCTATCTCATCCCATTTTGGCTAGAAATAATGCCGGAATTATGTTTTTAATTTTTTGATTTTTTTTGGTATTTTTTTGGGAATTTTCATGCCCGGGTCGAGTATGAACGGAATTCGGGATTAAACTTTTTTTCTATATTTCTAGGCCTATCTGATCCCGTTTCTGCCAAAAATAATGCCGGAAAGAGGTTTTTTAATTTCTTGAATTTTATTGCTATTTTTTTCGCAATTTTCTTCTCAGGTCTAGTATGAACGGAATTCGGGACTAAAATTTTTTTTTCTCTTTCTCGGCTACTCTCAACCCATTTTGGATAGAAATAATGCCGGATTTAACTTTTTTAATTTTTTGATTTTTTTTGCAATTTTTTTTTTGGAATTTTCTAGCTTGGGTTGGGTAGGAACGGAATTCAGGACTAAAATTTTTTTCACTCTTTCTCGGCCTATCTCAATTCATTTTGGCTAAAAATAATGCCGGAATGAGGTTTTTTAATTTTTTGAATTTTTTTGCAATTTTTTTTCGGAATTTTCTTGCCCGGATCAAGTATTTGCGGAATTCGGGACTAAAATTTTTTTCCCTCTTTCTCGGTCTATCACGTCCTGTTTTGGCTAAAAATAATGCTAGAATGAGCTTTTTTAATTTTTTGAAATTTTTTGTTATTTTTTTCGAAATTTTCTTGCCGGAGTCAAGTATAAACGGAATTCGTGACTAAAATTTTTTTTTCTCTTTCTCGGCTACTCTCAACCCATTTTGGGTAGAAATAATGCCGAATTTAACTTTTTTAATTTTTTGATTTTTTTTTCTATTTTTTTTCGAAACTTTCTTGCCTGAGTCGAGTATGAACGGAATTCAGGACCAAAATTTTTTTTTTCTCTTTCTCGGCCTATCGCATCCCGTTTTGGCTAAAAATAATGTCAAAATACGATTTTTTAATTTTTTGAATTTTTTTGCTATTTTTTACGGAATTTTCTTACCGTCATCGAGTGTGAAGGGAATTCGGGACTAAAATTCTTTTCTCTCTTTCTCGGCTTATCTCATCTCGTTTTGCCTAAAAATAAGGCCGGAAAGAGGTTTTTTAATTTTTTCAATTTTTTTGCTATTTTTTTTGGAATTTTCTTGCCCCGGACGAGTATGAACGGAATTTGGGAGTAAAATTTTTTTCTCTCTTTCTCGGTCTCGCTCAACCAGTTTTGGATAGAAATAATGCCAGAATTAACTAATTTAATTTTTTTGCTATTTTTTTTGGAATTTTCTAGCTTTGGTTGGGTAGGAACAGAATTCGAGACTAAAATTTTTTTTTTCTCTTTCTCAGTCTATCTCATTCTGTTTTGGCTAAAAATAATTCCAGAAAGAGGTTTTCTGATTTTTTGAATTTTTTTGCTATATTTTTTCGGAATTTTCTTGCCCGGCTAGGGTAGGAACGGAATTCGGGACCAAAATTTTTTTTCCTCTTTCTCGGCCCTCTCAACCCTTTTTGGATAGAAATATTGCTGGAAGTAAGTTTTTTAATGTTTTGATTTTTTTTGCTATTTTTTTCGAAATTTTCTTGCCAGGGTCGAGTATGAACGGAATTCGGGACTAAAATTTTTTTCAGTCTTTCTCGGCCTATCACATCCCGTTTTGTCCTGCAATAATGCCGGAATGAGGATTTTTAGTTTTTTGAATTTTTTTGCTATTTTTTTAGGAATTTTCTTGGCGTCGTCGAGTATGAACAGAATTCGGGACTAAAATTTTTTTCTCTCTTTCTCGGCCTATATTATCTCGTTTTGGCTAAAAGGAAGGCCGGGAAGAGGTTTTTTAATTTTTTCAATTTTTTTGCAATTTTTTTCGGAATTTTCTTGCCCCAGTCGAGTATGAACGGAATTCGGGAGTAAAATTTTTTTCTCACTTTCTCGGTCTCGCTCAACCAGTTTTGGACAGAAATAATGCTGGAATTAACTAATTTAATGTTTTAAATTTTTTTGCTATTTTTTTTGGAATTTTCTAGCTTGGGTTGGGTAGGAACAGAATTCGAGACTAAATTTTTTTTTTTTTTTTTTCACTTTCTTAGCCTATCTCATCCCGTTTTGGCTAAAAATAATTCCAGAAAGAGGTTTTTTAATTTTTTGAATTTTTTTGCTATTTTTTTTCTCAATTTTCTTCCCCGGCCGAGTTTGAACGTTATTCGGGACTCAAATTTTTTTCTCTATTTCTTGGCCTATCTCATCCCGTTTTGGCTAAAAATAATGCCAGAAAGAGGTTTTTTAATTTTTTGACTTTTTCATCTATTTTTTTTGGAATTTTCTTTCCCGGATCGAGTATGAACAGACCCGTTTTGGCTAAAAATTATACTAGAGAGATGTTTTTTAATTTTTTGATTTTTTTTGCTATTTTTCTCGGAATTTTCTTGCCCGAGTCGATTGTGAGCGAAATTCGGGACTAAAATTTTTTTCTACTTTTCTCGGCCTATCTCATCCCGTTTTGGTTAGAAATAATGCCGGAAAAATGTTTTTTAATTTTTTGAATTATTTCGATATTATTTTCGCGATTCTCTTCCCCGGGCCGAGTATGAACGGAATTCGGGACTAAAATTTTTTCCACTTTTATTCAGCCTCTCTCAACCCTTTTTGGATAGAAATAATGCCGGAAAGAGGTTTTCTAATTTTTTTTTATTTTTTTTCTATTTTTTTTGGAATTTTCTTGCCCGGGTCGAGTGTGAATGGAATTCGGGACTAAAACTTTTTTCACTCTTTCTCGGTCTATCTCATTCTGTTTTGGCTAAAAATAATGCCGGTAATGGGTTTTAAATTTTTTAAATTATTTTGCTATTTTTTTCGGAATTTTATTGCCCGAGTCGGGTATGAACGGATTTTGGGACTAAAATTTTTTTCTCTCTTTCTCGTCCTATCTCAACCCGGTTTGGCTAAAAAAAAATGCCAGAAAGAGGTTTTTTAATTTTCTGAATTTTTATGCTATTTTTTTCAGAATTTTCTTGCCCGAGTCAAGTTTGAACGGAATTCGGGACTAAAATTTTTTCTCTCTTTCTAAGCCTATCTCAACCTGTTTTGGGTAGAAATAATGCCAGAAAGAGGTTTTTTAATTTTTTGAATTTTTTTGGTATTTTTTTCGGAATTTTCTTGCCCGGGTCGAGTATGAACGGAATTCGGGACTAAAATTTTTTTCTCTCTTTCTCAGCCTATCCCAACCCGTTTTGGCTAAAAATAATACCAGAAAGAGGTTTTTAATTTTTTGATTTTTTTTTTCTATTTTTTTCGAAATTTTCTTGCCCGGGTCGAGTATGAAAGCAATTCGGGACTAAAATTTTTTTGTCGTTTTCTTGGCCTATCTCACCCCGTTTTGGCTTGAAATAATGCCGGAAAGAGGTTTTTTAATTTTTTGATTTTTTTTTTCTATTTTTTTCAGAATTTTCTTGCCCAGGTCGAGTGTGAACGGAATTCGGGACTAAAATTTTTTTCGTTCTTTCTCGACCTATCTTATCCCGTTCTGGCGAAAAATAATGACTGAAAGGGGTTTTTTCAATTTTTTGAATCTTTTTTCGAAATTTTCTTGCCCTGGTCGAGTGTGAACAGAATTCAGAACTAAATTTTTTTTTTCTCTTTCTTGGCCTATCTCATCCCGTTGTGGCTGAAAATAATGCCGGAAAGGGGTTTTTTCCCTTTTTGAATTTTTTTGCTATTTTTTTCCGAATTTTCTTGCCGGGGTCGAGTATGAATGGAATTCCGGACTAAAATTTTTTTTCTCTTTCTCGGCCTCTCTCAGCCCTTTTTGTATAGAAATAAAACCTGAATTAACTTTTTTAATTTTTTGAACTTTTTTTGCTATTTTGTTTGCAATTTTCTTGCCCTGGTCGAGTGTAAACGGAATTCGGGACTAAAATTTTTTTGTCTCTTTCCCGGGCTATCTCATCCCATTTTTTCTATTTTCCTCGTAATTTTCTTGCCCGGGTCGAGTGTGAGCGGAATTCAGGACTAAATATTTTTTCTCCTTTTCTCGGCCTATCTCATCTCGTTTTGGTTAGAAATACTGCTGGAAAAATGTTTTTTAATTTTTTGAATTATTTCGATATTATTTTCGCATTTTTCTTCCCCGGGCCGAGTATGAACGGAATTCGGGTCTTAAATTTTTTTTTTCTCTTTCTCGGCCTCTCTCAGCCCTTTTTGGATAGAAATAAAGCCTGAATTAAGTTTTTTAATTTTTTGAATTTTTTTGCTATTTTGTTTGGAATTTTATTACCCTGGTCGAGTGTGAACGGAATTTGGGACAAAAATTTTTTCCTCTCTTTCCCGGGCTATCACATCCCTGTTTTGGCTGGACCGAGGTTTTTTAATTTTTTGATTTTTTTTGCTATTTTTTTCGGAATATTCTTACCCAGGTCGGGTGTGAACGAAATTCGGGAGTAAAATTTTTTTCTCTCTTTCTCAGCCTATCTCAACCCGTTTTGGCTAAAAATTATACTAGAGAGAGGTTTTTTAATTTTTTGATTTTTTTTGCTATTTTTCTCGGAATTTTCTTGCCCGAGTCGATTGTGAGCGAAATTCGGGACTAAAATTTTTTTCTACTTTTCTCGGCCTATCTCATCCCGTTTTGGTTAGAAATAATGCCGGAAAAATGTTTTTTAATTTTTTGAATTATTTCGATATTATTTTCGCGATTCTCTTCCCCGGGCCGAGTATGAACGGAATTCGGGACTAAAATTTTTTCCACTCTTATTCAGCCTCTCTCAACCCTTTTTGGATAGAAATAATGCCGGAAAGAGGTTTTCTAATTTTTTTTTTATTTTTTTTCTATTTTTTTTGGAATTTTCTTGCCCTGGTCGAGTGTGAATGGAATTCGGGACTAAAACTTTTTTCACTCTTTCTCGGTCTATCTCATTTTGTTTTGGCTAAAAATAATGCCGGTAATGGGTTTTAAATTTTTTAAATTATTTTGCTATTTTTTTCGGAATTTTATTGCCCGAGTCGGGTATGAACGGATTTCGGGACTAAAATTTTTTTCTCTCTTTCTTGTCCTATCTCCACCCGGTTTGGCTTAAAAAAAATGCCAGAAAGAGGTTTTTTAATTTTCTGAATTTTTATGCTATTTTTTTCAGAATTTTCTTGCCCGGGTCAAGTTTGAACGGAATTCGGGACTAAAATTTTTTCTCTCTTTCTAAGCCTATCTCATCCCGTTGTGGCTGAAAATAATGCCGGAAATGGGTTTTTTACCTTTTTGAATTTTTTTGCTATTTTTTTCCGAATTTTCTTGCCGGGGTCGAGTATGAATGGAATTCCGGACTAAAATTTTTTCTCTCTTTCTCGGCCTCTCTCAGCCCTTTTTGTATAGAAATAAAACCTGAATTAACTTTTTTAATTTTTTGAACTTTTTTTGCTATTTTGTTTGCAATTTTCTTGCCCTGGTCGAGTGTAAACGGAATTCAGAACTAAATTTTTTTTTTTTCTCTTTCTCAGCCTATCTCAACCCATTTTGGCTAAAAATAATACCAGAAAGAGGTTTTTTAATTTTTTTTTTAAATATTTTTTGCTATTTTTCTCGTAATTTTCTTGCCCAGGTCGAGTGTGAGCGAAATTCAGGAGTAAATATTTTTTCTCCTTTTCTCGGCCTATCTCATCCCGTTTTGATTAGAAATATTGCCGGAAAAATGTTTTTTAATTTTTTGAATTATTTCGCAATTTTTTTCACAATTTTCTTCACCGGGCCGAGTATGAAAGGAATTCGGGACTAAAATTTTTTTCACTCTTTTTCAACCTCTCTCAACCCTTTTTGGATGGAAATAATTCCGGAAAGAGGTTTTTTAATTTTTTGATTTTTTTTTTCTACTTTTTTCGGAATTTTCTTGCCCGGGTCGAGTGTGAACGGAATTCTGGACAAAAATCATTTTCACTCTTTCTTGGCCTATCTCATACCGTTTTGGCTGAAAATAATTCCGGTATTCGGTTTTTAATTTTTTGAATTTTTTTGCTATTTTTTTCGGAATTTTTTTGCCCGAGTCGAGTATGAACGGAATTCGGGACTATAATTTTTTTCTCTCTTTCTCGGCCTCTCTCAGCCCTTTTTGGATAGAAATAAAGCCTGAATTAAGTTTTTTAATTTTTTGAATTTTTTTGCTATTTTTTTTGGAATTTTATTACCCTGGTCGAGTGTGAACGGAATTCGGGACAAAAATTTTTTTCTCTCTTTCCTGGGCTATCACATCCCGTTTTGGCTAAAAATAATACTGGACCGAGATTTTCTAATTTTTTGATTTTTTTGCTATTTTTTTCGGAATATTCTTCCCCAGGTCGAGTATGAACGGAATTCGGGACGAAATTTTTTTTTCTGTCTTTCTTAGCCTATCTCAACCTGTTTTGGCTAAAAATAGTACCAGAAACAGGTTTTTTAATTTTTTGATTTTTTTTTTTATTTTTCTCGGAAGTTTCTTGCCCGAGTCGATTGTGAGCGGAATTCGGGACTAAAATTTTTTTCTCTTTTTCTCGGCCTATATCATTCCGTTTTGGTTAGAAATAATGCCGGAAAAATGTTTTTTAATTTTTTGAATTATTTCGATATTAATTTCGCAATTCTCTTCCCCAGGCCAAGTATGAACGGAATTCGGGACTAAAACTTTTTTCACTCTTTCTCGGCCTATCTCCCGTTTTGGCTGCCGGTAATTGATTTTTAATTTTTTAAATTTTTTTGCTATTTTTTTCGGAATTTTCTTGCCCGAGTCGGGTATGAACAGAATTCGGGACTAAAATTTTTTTCTCTCTTTCTCATCCTATCTCAACCCGGTTTGGCTTAAAAGAATGCCAGAAAGAGGTTTTTTAATTTTTTGAATTTTTTTGCTATTTTTTTCGGAGTTTTCTTGCCGCGATCGAGTATTAACGGAATTCGGGACTAAAATTTTTTTCTGTCTTTGTCAGCCTATCTCATCTCGTTTTGGCTATAAATAATTCCGGAAAGGGGTTTTTTAATTCTTTGAATTTTTTTTGCTATTTTTTTCGGAGTTTTCTTGCCGGGGTCGAGTGTGAACGGAATTCGGGACTAAAATTTTTTTCTCTTTTTGTCGGCCTATCTCATCCCGTTTTGGCTAAAAATAATGCCGGTAATGGGTTTTTAATTTTTGAATTTTTTTGGTATTTTTTTCGGAATTTTCTTGCCTGGGTCGAGAATGAACGGAATTCGGGACTAAAATTTTTTTCTCTCTTTCTTCACCTATATCAACCCGTTTTGGCTAAAAATAATACCAGAATGAGGTTTTTAATTTTTTGATTATTTTGCTATTTTTTTCGGAATTTTCTTGCCCGGGTCGAGTAAGAAAGGAATTCGGGACTAAAATTTTTTTGCCGTTTTCTCGTCCTCACTCATCCCGTTTTAGCTAGAAATAATGCCGAAAATAGGTTTTTTAATTTTTTGATTTATTTTTCTATTTTTTTCGGAATTTTCTTGCCCAGGTCGAGTTTGAACGGAATTCGGGACTAAAATTTTTTTCTCTCTTTCTCGGCCTATCTTATCCCGTTTTGGCAAAAAATAATGCCGGAAAGGGGTTTTTCAATTTTTTGAATTTTTTTGCTATTTTTTTCGAAATTTTCTTACCCGGGTTTACTATGAACAGAATTCGGGACTATATTTTTTTTTTTTTCTTTCTCGGCCTCCCTCAACCCTTTTTGCATAGAAATAATGCCGGAATTAAGTTTTTGAATTTTTTTACCATTTTTTTCGGAATTTTCTTGCCCGGGTCGACTATGAACGGAATTTGGGACTAAAATTTTTTTCTCTTTCTCGGCCTCTCTCAGCCCTTTTTGATAGAAATAAAGCCTGAATTAAGTTTTTTAATTTTTTGAATTTTTTTGCTCTTTTGTTTGGAATTTTCTTGCCCGGGTCGTGTGTGAACGGAATTCGGGACTAAAATTTTTTCCTCTCTTTCTCGGTCTCCCTCAGCCTGTTTTGAATAGACATAATGCTGGAAAGTGGTTTTTTAATTTTATGATTCTTTTTTTTTTCTATTTTTCTCAGAATTTTCTTGCCAGGGTCTAGTTTGAACGGAATTCGGGACTAAAATTTTTTTCTCTCTTTCTAAGCCTATCTCAACCTGTTTTGGCTAGAAACAATGCCGGAAAGAGGTTTTTTAGTTTTTTGAATTTTTTTGGTATTTTTTTCGGAATTTTCTTGCCTGGGTCGAGTATGAATGGAATTCGGCACTAGAATTATTTTTTTTCTCTTTCTCAGCCTATATCAACCCGTTTTGGCTAAAAATAATACCAGAAAGAGGTTTTTAATTTTTTGATTTTTTTTGCTATTTTTTTCGGAATTTTCTCGCCCGTGTCGAGTAAGAAAGAAATTCGGGAGTAAAAATTTTTTGTCGTTTTCTCGCCCTCACTCATCCCGTTTTAGCTAGAAATAATGCCGGAAATAGGTTTTTTAATTTTTTGATTTTTTTTTTCTATTTTTTTCGGAATTTTCTTGCCCATGTCGAGTGTGAACCGAATTCGGGACTAAAATTTGTTTCTCTCTTTCTCGGACTATCTTATCCCGTTTTGGCGAAAAATAATGCCGGACAGGGGTTTTTCAATTTTTTGAATTTTTTTGCTATTTTTTCGGAATTTTCTTGCCCCGGTCTAGTGTGAACGGAATTCAGAACTACATTTTTTTTTTCTCTTTCTTGGCTTATCTCATCTCGTTTTCGCTAAAAGTAATGCCGGAAAGGGGTTTTCTAATTTTTTAAATTTTTTTGCTATTTTTATGCGTATTTTCTTGCCCGGGTAGAGTATGAATGGAATTCGGGACTAAAATTTTTTTTCTCTCTTTCTCGGCCCTTTTTGGATAGAAATAAAACCTAAATTAACTTTTTTAATTTTTTGAATTTTTTTTGCTATTTTGTTTGGAATTTTCTTGCCCTTGTCGAGTGTGAACGGAAGTCGGGACTAAAATTTTTTTCTCTTTTTCCCGGGCTATCTCATCCCGTTTTGGCTAAAAATAATGCTCGACCGAGGATTTTTAATTTTTTGATTTTTTTTGCTGTTTTTTTTTGAAATATTCTTGCCCAGGTCGAGTATGAACGGAATTCGGGATTAAAATTTTTTTTTCTCATTCTCAGCTTATCTCAACCCGTTTTGGCTAAAAATAATACCAGAAAGAGGTTTTTTAATTTTTTTTGATTTTTTTTCATATTTTTCTCGTAATTTTCTTGCCCGGGTCGATTGTGTGCGGAATTTGGGACTAAAATTTCTTTCTCCTTTTCTCGGCCTATCTCATCCCGTTTTGGTTAGAAATAAATGCCGGAAAAATGTTTTTTAATTTTTTAAATTATTTCGCTATTTTTTTCGCAATTTTCTTCCCCGGGCCGAGTATTAACGGAATTCGGGTCTAAAACTTTTTTCTCTCTTTTTCAACCTCTCTCAACACTTTTTGGATAGAAATAATGCCAAAAAGACATTTTTTAATTTTTTGATTTTTTTTTTCTATTTTTTTCGGAATTTTCTGGCCCCAGTCGAGTGTGAATGAAATTCGGGACTAAAACTTTTTTCACTCTTTCTCGGCCTATCTCATCCCGTTTTGGCTAAAAATAATGCCGGTAATGGGTTTTAATTTTTAAATTCTTTTGCTACTTTTTTCGGAATTTTCTTACGCGAGTCGGGTATGAACGGAATTCGGGGCTAAAATTTTTTTCTCTCTTTCTCGTCCTATCTCTACCCGATTTGGCTAAAAATAATGCCAGAAAGAGGTTTTTTAATTTTTTGAATTTTTTTTGCTATTTTTTTCGGAGTTTTCTTGCCGGGGTTGGGAGTGAACGGAATTTGGGACTAAAATTTTTTTCTCTCTTGGGAGGCCTATCTCATCACGTTTTGGCTATAAATAATTCCAGAAAGAGGTTTTTTAATTTTTTGAATTTTTTTGCTATTTTTTGCGGAATTTTCTTCCCCGGGTTGACAATGAATGGAATTCAGGACTAAATTTTTTTTTTTCTCTTTCTCAGCCTCCCTCAACCCCTTTTGCATAGAAATAATGCCGGAATTATGTTTTTTAATTTTTTGAATTTTTTTACTATTTTTTTTGGAATTTTCTTGCCCGGGTCGAGTATGAACGGAATTCGGGACTAAAATTTTTTTCACTTTCTCGGCCACTCTCATCCCTTTTTGGATAGAAATAAAGCCTGCATTAAGTTTTTAAATTTTTTGAATTTTTTTGCTATTTTGTTTGGAATTTTCTTGCCCGGGTCGAGTGTGAACGAAATTCGTGACTAAAATTTTTTTCACTCTTTCCTGGGCTATCTCATCCCGTTTTGACTAAAAATATTGCTGGAAAGAGGTTTTTTAATTTTTTGAATTTTTTTTACTATTTTCCTGGGAATATTCTTGCCCGGGTCGAGTATGAACGGAATTCGGGACTAAAATTTTTTTCTCTTTTTTCTCAACCCGTTTTGGCTAAAAATAATACCTGAAAGAGGTTTTTAATTTTTTGATTTTTTTTGCTATTTTTTTCGGAATTTTCTTGCCCGGGTCGAGTATGAAAGGAATTCGGGACTAAAATTTTTTTATCGTATTCTCGGCCTATCGCGTTTTGGCTAGAAATAATGCCAGAAAGAGGTTTTTTTTAATTTTTTGATTTTTTTTCTATTTTTTTTGGAATTTTCTTCCCCGGGTTGAGTACGAACGGAATTCGGGACTAAAATTTTATTGTCTCTTTCTCGGCCTTCTTCATCCCTTTTTGCATAGAAATAATGCCGGAATTAAGTTTTTTAATTTTTTAAATTTTTTTGCTATTTTTCTCGGAATTTTCTTGCCCGGGTCGAGTATGGACGGAATTCGGGACTAAAATTTTTTTCTCTCTTTGTCGGCCTCTCTCAGCCCTTTTTTGATAGAAATAAAGCCTGAATTAAGTTTTTTAATTTTTTGAATTTTTTTGCTATTTTGTTTGGAATTTTCTTGCTCGGGTCGAGTGTGAACGGAATTCGGGACTAAAACTTTTTTCACTCTTTCCTGGGCTATCACATCCCGTTTTGGCTAAAAATAATGCTGGAAATAAGTTTTTTAATTTTTCGATTTTTTTTTTACTATTTTTTTGGGAATATTCTTGCCCGGGTCGAGCATGAACGGAATTCGGGACTAAAATTTTTTTCTCTCTTTCTCGGCCTATCTCAACCCGTTTTGGCTAAAAATAATACCAGACAGAGGTTTTTAATTTTTTGATATTTTTGCTATTTTTTTCAGAATTTTCTTGCTCGGGTCGAGTATGAAAGGAATTCGGGACTAAAATTTTTTTGTCGTTTTCTCGGCCTATCTCATCCCGTTTTGTCTAGAAATAATGCCAGAAAGAGGTTTTTTTTAATATTTTGATTTTTTTTTTCTATTTTTTTTCGGAATTTTCTTGCCTGGGTCGAGTATGCACGGAATTCGGGACTAAAATTTTTTTCTCTTTCTCGGCCTCTCTCAGCCCTTTTTTGATAGAAATAAAGCCTGAATTAAGTTTTTTAATTTTTTTAATTTTTTTGCTATTTTGTTTGGAATTTTCTTGCCCGGGTCGAGTGTGAACGGAATTCGGGACTAAAATTTGTTCCTCTTTCTCGGTCTCCCTCAACCTGTTTTGAATAGATATAATGCTGGAAAGAGGTTTTTTAATTTTATGATTCTTTTTTTTCTATTTTTCTCAGAATTTTTTTGCCAGGGTCTAGTGTGAACGAAATTCGGGACTAAAATTTTTTTCTCTCTTTCTAATCCTATCTCAACCCGGTTTGGCTTAAAAGAATGCCAGAAAGAGGTTTTTTAATTTTTTGAATTTTTTTGCTATTTTTTTCGGAGTTTTCTTGCCGCGGTCGTGTATGAACGGAATTCAGGACTAAAATTTTTTTCTGTCTTTGTCAGCCTATCTCATCCCGTTTTGGCTATAAATAATTCCGGAAAGAGGTTTTTTAACTCTTTGAATTTTTTTTGCTATTTTTTTCGGAGTTTTCTTGCCGGGGTCGAGTGTGAACGGAATTCGGGACTAAAATTTTTTTCTCTCTTTGTCGGCCTATCTCATCCCGTTTTGGCTAAAAATAATGCCGGTAATGGGTTTTTAATTTTTAAATATTTGTGGTATTTTTTTTCGGAATTTTCTTGCCTGGGTCGAGAATGAACGGAATTCGGGACTAAAATTTTTTTCTCTCTTTCTTCACCTATATCACCCGTTTTGGCTAAAAATAATACCAGAATGAGGTTTTTAATTTTTTGAATTATTTCGCTATTTTTCTAGCATTTTTCTTCCCCGGGCCGAGTATGAACGGAATTCGAGACTAAAATTTTTTGCTCTCTTTTTCAACCTCTCTCAACCCTTTTTGGAAAGAAATAATGCCGGAAAGAGGTTTTTTAATTTTTTGAATTTTTTTGCTATTTTGTTTGGAATTTTCTTACCCGGGTCGAGTGTGAGCAGAATTCGTGACTAAAATTTTTTTCACTCTTTCCCGGGCTATCTCATCCCGTTTTGGCTAAAACTAATGCTGGAAATAGGTTTTTTTTATTTTTTGATTTTTTTTTTACTATTTTATTGGGAATATTCTTGCCCGGGTCGAGTGTGAACGGAATTTGGAACTAAATTTTTTTTTTCTCTTTTTCCTGTTTTGGCTAAAAATAATGCTGGACTGAGGTTTTTTAATTTTTTGATTTTTTTTGCTATGTTTTTCGAAATATTCTTGGCCAGGCTGAGTATGAACGGAATTCGGGACTAAAATTTTTTGCTCTCTTTTTCAACCTCACTCAACCCTTTTCGGAAAGAAATAATGCCAGAAAGAGGTTTTTTGATTTTTTGATTTTTTTTTTTCTATTTTTTTCGGAATTTTCTTGCCCGGGTCGAGTGTGAACGGTATTTGGAACTGAATTTTTTTTTTCTCTTTCTCGGCCTATCTCATCACGTTATCGCTAAAAATAATGCTGGAAAGGGGTTTTTTAATTTTTTGAATTACTTCGCTATTTTTCTCGCATTTTTCTTCCCCGGGCCGAGTATGAACGGAATTCGGGACGAAAATTTTTTGCTCTCTTTTTCAACCTCTCTCAACCCTTTTTGGATAGAAATAATTCCGGAAAGAGGTTTTTTAATTTTTTCGATTTTTTTTTCTATTTTTTTCGGAATTTTCTTGCCCGGGTCGAGTGTGAACGGAATTTGGGGCTAAAACTTTTTTCACTCTTTCTCGGCCTATCTCATCCCGTTTTGGCTAAAAATAATTTCGGTATTGGATTTTTAATTTTTTGAATTTTTTTGGTATTTTTGCCGGAATTTTCTTGCCCGAGTCGGGTATGAATGAAATTCGGGACAAAATTTTTTTTTCTCTCTTTTTCGTCCTATCTCAACCCAGTTTGGCTAAAAATAATGCCAGAAAGAGGTTTTTTAACTTTTTTTGGCTATTCTTTTCGGAGTTTTCTTGTCGGGGTCGAGTGTGAACGGAATTTGGGACTAAATTTTTTTTCTCTCTTTGTCAGCCTATCTCATCCCGTTTTGGCTATAAATAATTTTGGAATGGGGTTTTTTAGTTTTTTGAATTTTTTTGCTATTTTTTTCGAAATGTTCTTCCCCAGGTTGAGTATGAACAGAATTCGAGACCAAAATTTTTTTTTCTCTTTCTCGGCCTCTCTCACCCTTTTTGGATAGAAATAAAGCTTGAATTAAGTTTTTTTAATGTTTTGAATTTTTTTGCTATTTCGTTGGGAATTTTCTTGCCCGGGTCGAGTGTGAACGGAATTCGGGACTAAAATTTTTTTCACTCTTTCCCGGGCTATCTCATCCCGTTTTGGCTAGAAATAATGCCGTAAAGAGGTTTTTAAATTTTTTGATTTTTTTTCTATTTTTTTCGGAATATTCTTGCCCACATCGAGTGTGAACGGAATTCGAGACTAAAATTTTTTTTTCTCTTTCTCGGCCTATCTTATCCCGTTTTGTCGAAAAATAATGCCGGAAAGGGGTTTTTTAATTTTTTGATTTTTTTTGCTACTTTTTTCGGAATATTCTTGCCCAGGTTGAGAATGAACGGAATTTGCTACTAAATTTTTTTTCTCTCTTTTTCAGCCTATCTCAACCCGTTTTGGCTAAAAATAACACCAGAAAGAGGTTTTTTAATTTTTTTAAATTTTTTTTGCTATTTTTCTCGGAATTTTCTTGCCCGGGTCAATTGTGAGCGGAATTCGGGACTAAAATTTTTTTCTCCTTTTCACGGCCTATCTCATCCCGTTTTGGTTAGAAATAATGCCGGAAAAATGTTTTTTAATTTTTTGAATTATTTCATTATTTTTTTCGCAATTTTCTTCCCCGGGCCGAGTATGAACGGAATTCGGGACTAAAATTTTTCTCTCTTTTTCAACCTCTCCCAACCCTTTTTGGATAGAAATAATGCCGGAAAGAGGTTTTTTAATTTTTTGATTTTCTTTTTCTATTTTTTTTCGGAATTTTCTTGCCCGGGTCGAGTGTGAACGAAATTCGGGACTAAAACTTTTTTCTCTCTTTCTACTCCTATCTCGACCCGATTTACCTATAAATAATGCCAGAAAGATGTTTTTTAATTTTTTGAATTTTTTTGCTATTTTTTTCGGAGTTTTCTTGCCGGGGTCGAGAGTGAACGGAATTCGGGACTAAAATTTTTTTCTCTCTTTGTCAGCCTATCTCATCCCGTTTTGGCCATAAATAATTCCAGAAAGAGGTTTTTTAATTTTTTGAATTTCTTTGCTATTTTTTTGGGAATTTTCTTCCCCGGGTTGACTAAGAACGGAATTCAGGACTAATTTTTTTTTTTCTCTTTCTCGGCCTCCCTCAACCCTTTCTGCATAGAAATAATGCCGAAATTAAGTTTTTTAATTTTTTGAATTTTTTTACTATTTTTTTCGGAATTTTCTTGCCCGGGTCGAGTATGAACGGAATTCGGGACTAAAATTTTTTTCTCTCTTTCTCAGCCTCTCTCAGCCCTTTTTGGATAGAAATAAAGCCTGAATTAAGTTTTTTACTTTTTTGAATTTTTTTACTATTTTTTTCGGAATTTTCTTGCCCGGGTCGAGTATGAACGGAATTCGGGACTAAAATTTTTTTCTCTTTCTCGGCCTCTCTCAGCCCTTTTTGGATAGAAATAAAGCCTGAATTAAGTTTTTTACTTTTTTGAATTTTTTTTCTATTTTGTTTGGAATTTTCTTGCCCGGGACGAGTGTGAACGGAATTCGTGACTAAAATTTTTTTCACTCTTTCCCGGGCTATCTCATCCCGTTTTGGCTAAAAATAATGCTGGATATAGGTTTTTTAATTTTTTTGATTTTTTTTTACTATTTTTTTGGGAATATTCTTGCCCGGGTCGAGTATGAACGGAATTCGGGACTAAATTTTTTTTCTCTGTTTCTCGGCCTATCTCAACCCGTTTTGGCTAAAAATAATACCAGAAAGAGGTTTTTAATATTTTGATTTTTTTTTGCTATTTTTTTCGGAATTTTCTTGCCCGGGTTGAGTATGAAAGGAATTCGGGACTAAAATTTTTTTGTTGTCTTCTCGGCCTATCTCATCCCATTTTGGCTAGAAATAATGCCAGAAAGAGGTTTTTTTAATTTTTTTTCATTTTTTTTCTATTTTTTTCGGAATTTTCTTCCCCGGGTTGAGTATGAACGGAATTCGGGACTAAAATTTTTTTCCCTCTTTCTCGGCCTCCTTCAACCCTTTTTGCATAGAAATAATTCCGGAATTAAGTTTTTTAATTTTTTAAATTTTTTTGCTATTTTTTTCGGAATTTTCTTGCCCGGGACTAGTACGAATGGAAATCGGGACTAAAATTTTTTTCTCTCTTTCTCGGCCTCTCTCGGCCCTTTTTTGATACAAATAAAGCCTGAACTAAGTTTTTTAATTTTTTGAATTTTTTTGCTATTTTGTTTGGAATTTTCTTGCCCAAGTCGAGTGTGAACGGAATTCGTTACTAAAATTTTTTTCACTCTTTCCCGGGCTATCTCATCCCGTTTTGACTAAAATTAATACTTGACATAGGTTTTTTAAATTTTTGATTTTTTTTTATTATTTTTTTGGGAATATTCTTGCCCGGGTCGAGTATGAACGGAATTCGGGACTAAATTTGTTTTCTCTGTTTCTCGGCCTATCTCAACCCGTTTTGGCTAAAAATAATACCAGAAAGAGGTTTTTAATTTTTTGATTTTTTTTGCTATTTTTTTCGGAATTTTCTTGCCCGGGACGAGTATGAAAGGAATTCAGGACTAAAATTTTTTTGTCGTCTTCTCGGCCTATCTCATCCCGTTTTGGCTAGAAATAATGCCTGAAAGAGGTTTTTTTTATTTTTCGTTTTTTTTTTTCTATTTTTTTCGGAATTTTCTTCCCCGGGTTGAGTATGAACAGAATTCGGGACTAAAATTTTTTTCCCTCTTTCTCGGCCTCCTTCAACCCTTTTTGCTTAGAAATAATGCCGGAATTAAGTTTTTTAATTTTTTAAATTTTTTTGCTATTTTTTTCGGAATTTTCTTGCCCGGGTCGAGTACGAATGGAATTCGGGACTAAAATTTTTTTCTCTCTTTCTCGGCCTCTGTCAGCCCTTTTTTGATACAAATAAAGCCTGAATTAAGTTTTTTAATTTTTTGAATTTTTTTGCTATTTTGTTTGGAATTTTCTTGCCCGGGTCGTGTGTGAATGGAATTCGGGACTAAAATTTTTTTCACTCTTTCCCGGGCTATCTCATCCCGTTTTGGCTAAAAATAATGCTAGAAAGAGGTTTTTTAAATTTTTGATTTTTTTAACTATTTTTTTCGGAATTTTCTTGCCCGGGTTGAGTATGAACAAAATTCGGGAGTAAATTTTTTTTCTCTCTTTCTCGGCCTATCTCTCTTTTTCACTCTTTTTCAACCTCTCTCAACCCTTTTTGGATAGAAATAATGCCGGAAAGAGGTTTTTTTATTTTTTTTCTATTTTTTTCGGAATTTTCTTGCCCGGGTCGAGTGTGAACGGAATTCGGGACTAAAATTTTTTTCTCTCTTTCTCGGCCTATCTTATCCCGTTTTGTCGAAAAATAATTCCGGAAAGGGGTTTTTCAATTTTTTGAATTTTTTTGGTACTTTTTTCAGAATTTTCTTGCCCTGGTCGAGTGTGAACGGAATTCGGAACTAAAATTTTTTTTTTTCTCTTTCTCGGCCTATCTCATCCCGTTTTGGCTAAAAATAATACCGGAAAGGGGTTTTTTAATTTTTTTTTCCATTTTTTTCCGAATTTTCTTGCCCGGGTCGAGTATGAACAGAATTCGGGACTAAAATTTTTTTTTCTCTTTCTCGGCCTCTCTCAGCCCTTTTTGGATAGAAATAAAGCCTGAATTAAGTTTTTTAATCTTTTGAATTTTTTTGTTATTTCGTTTGGAATTTTCTTGCCCGGGTCGAGTGTGAACGGAATTCGGGACTCAAATTTTTTTCACTCTTTCCCCGACTATCTCATCCCGTTTTGGCTAAAAATAATGCTGGAAAGAGGTTTTTTAAATTTTTGATTATTTTAACTATTTTTTTGGGAATATTCTTGCCCGGGTCGAGTATGAACAGAATTCGGGACTAAATTTTTTTTTTTTTTTCTTTCTCAGCCTATCTCAACCCGTTTTGGCTAAAAATAATACCAGAATAAGGTTTTTAATTTTTTGATTTTTTTTGCTATTTTTTTTGGAATTTTCTTGCCCAGGTCGAGTTTCAAAGGAATTTGGGACTAAAATTTTTTTGTCGTTTTCTCGGCCTATCTCATCTCGTTTTGGCTGGAAATAATGCCGGAAATAGGTTTTTTAATTTTTTGATTTTTTTTTCTATTTTTTTCAGAATTTTCTTGCCCGGGTCGAGTGTGAACAGAATTCGGGTCTAAAATTTTTTTCACTCTTTCCCGGGCTATCTCATCCCGTTTTGGCTAAAAATAATGCTGGATATAGGTTTTTTAATTTTTTGATTTTTTTTTACTATTTTTTTGGGAATATTCTTGCCCGGGTCGAGTATGAACGGAATTCGGGACTAAATTTTTTTTCTCTGTTTCTCGGCCTATCTCAACCCGTTTTGGCTAAAAATAATACCAGAAAGAGGTTTTTAATATTTTGATTTTTTTTGCTATATTTTTCGGAATTTTCTTCCCCGGGCCGAGTATGAACGGAATTGGGGACTAAAATTTTTTTCTCTCTTTTTCAACCTCTCTCAACCCTTTTTGGAGGGAAATAGTGCTGGAAAGAGGTTTTTTAATTTTTTGATTTTTTTTCTATTTTTTTCGGAATTTTCTTGCCCGGGTCGAGTGTGAACGAAATACGGGACTAAAACTTTTTTCACTCTTTCTCGACCTATCTCATCCCGTTTTGGCTAAAAATAATGCCGGTAATGGGTTTTTAATTTTTTGAATTTTTTTGCTATTTTTTTCGGAATTTTCTTGCCGGGGTCGAGTATGAAAGGAATTCGGGACTAAATTTTATTTGTCGTTTTCTCGGCCTATCTCATCCGTTTTGGCTAGAAATAAAGCCTGAATTAAGTTTTTTAATTTTTTGAATTTTTTTGCTATTTTGTTTGGAATTTTCTTGCCCTGGACGAGTGTGAATGGAATGCGGGACTAAAATTTTTTTCACTCTTTCCCGGGCTATCTCATCCCATTTTGGCTAAAAATAATGCTGGAAAGAGGTTTATTAATTTTTTGATTTTTTTTTACTATTTTTTTGGGAATATTCTTGTTCGGGTCGAGTATGAATGGAATTCGGGACTAAATTTTTTCTCTCCCTTTCTTAGCCTATCTCAACCCGTTTTGGCTAAAAATAATACCAAAAAGAGGTTTTTAATTTTTTGATTTTTTTTGCTATTTTTTTCGGAATTTTCTTGCCCGGGTTGAGTATGAAAGGAATTCGGGACTAAATTTTTTTTGTCGTTTTCTCGGCCTATTTCATCCCGTTTTGGCTAGAAATAATGCCAGAAAGAGGATTTTTTTAATTTTTTGATTTTTTTTCTATTTTTTTCGGAATTTTCTTCCCCTGGTTGAGTATGAACGGAATTTGGGACTAAATTTTTTTTTCTCCCTTTCTCGGCCTCCCTCAGCCCTTTTTGCATAGAAATAATGCCGAAATTAAGGTTTTTAATTTTTTGAATTTTTTTGCTATTTTTTTCGGAATTTTCTTGCCCGGGTCGAGTATGAAAAGAATTCGGGACTAAAATTTTTCTCTCTTTCTTGGCCTTTCTCAACCCTTTTTTGATAGAAATAAAGCCTGAATTAAGTTTTTTAATTTTTTGAAATTTTTTGCTATTTTGTTTGGAATTTTCTTGCCCGTTACGAGTGTGAACGGAATTCGGGACTAAAATTTTTTTCACTCTTTCCCAGGCTATCTCATCCCGTTTTGGCTTAAATAATGCTGGAAAGAGGTTTTTTAAATTTTTGATTTTTTAACTATTTTTTTGGGAATATTCTTGCCCCGGTTGAGTATGAACAGAATTCGGGACTAAATTTTTTTTTCTCTTTCTCGGCCTATCTCAACCCGTTTTGGCTAAAAATAATACCAGAACGAGGTTTTTAATTTTTTGATTTTTTTTGCTATTTTTTTCGGAATTTTCTTTCCCGTGTCGTGTATGAAAGGAATTCGGGACTAAAATTTTTTTGTCGTTTTCTCGGCCTATCTCTTCCCGTTTTGGCTGGAAATAATGCCGGAAAGAGGTTTTTTAATTTTTTGATTTTTTTTTTTCTAATTGTTTTGGAATTTTCTTGCCCAAGTCGAGTGTGAACGGAATTCGGGACTAAAATTTTTTTCTCTCTTTCTCGGGCCTATCTTATCCCGTTTTGGCGAAAAATAATGCCGGGATGGGGTTTTTCAATTTTTTGAATTTTTTTGCTATTTTTTTCGGAATTTTCTTGCCCTGGTCGAGTGTGAACGGAATTCGGAACTAAATTTTTTTTTTTTCCCTTTCTCGGCCTATTTCATACCGTTTTGGCTAAAAATAATACCGGAAAGGGATTTTTGAATTTTTTTGCTATTTTTTTCGGAATTTTCTTCCCCGGGTTGAGTCTAAACGGAATTCGGGACTAAAATTGTTTTCTCTCTTTCTCGGCCTCTCTCAGCCCTTTTTGGATAGAAATAAAGCCTGAATTAACTTTTTTAATTTTTTGAATTTTTTTGCTATTTTGTTTGGAATTTTCTTGCCTGGGTCGAGTGTGAACGGAATTCGCGACTAAAATTTTTTTCACTCTTTCCCGGGCTATCTCATCCCGTTTTGGCTAAAAATAATGCTGGAAAGAGGTTTTTTAATTTTTTGATTTTTTTTTTTTACTATTTTTTTGGGAATATTCTTGCCCGGGTCGAGTATGAACGAAATTCGGGACTAAATTTTTTTTTTCTTTCTTGGCCTATCTCAACCCGTTTTGGCTAAAAATAATACCAGAAAGAGGTCTCAAACCGTTTCGGATAGAAATAATGCCAGAATTAACATTTTTAATTTTTTGAATTATTTTGCTTTTTTTTTTTTGGAATTTTCTAGCACGGGTTGGGTAGGAACAGAATTCGGGGCTAAAATTTTTTTTTTTCTTTCTCGGCCTATCTAATCTTGTTTTGGCTAAAAATAATGCTGGAAAGAGGTTTTTTAATTTTTTGAATTTTTTTGCTATTTTTTTCGGAATTTTCTTGCTTGTGTCGAGAATGAATGAAATTCGGGACTAAAATTTTTTTTCCTCTTTCCCTAGAAATAATGCCGGAATGAGGTTTTTTAATTTTTTGAATTTTTTTGCTATTTTTTTTGGAATTTTCTTGCCGGGGTCGAGTATGAATGGAATTCGGGACTAAAATTTTTTTCGCTCTTTCTCGACCTATCTCATCCCGTTTTGGCTAAAAATAATACCGGAAAGAGGTTTTTTAATTTTTTGAATTTTTTTGCTATTTTTTTTCGCAATTTTCTTCCGAGGGCCGAGTATGAACGGAATTCGGAACTAAATTTTTTTTTCTCTTTCTCGGCCTATCTCATCCCGTCTTGGCTAAAAAAATTGCCGGAAAGAGGGTTTTTAATTTTTTGAATTTTCTTGCTTTTTTTTTCACAATTTTCTTCCTCGGGCTGAGTATGAACAAAATTCGGGACTACAACTTTTTTTTTTTTCTCTTTTTCAGCCTATCTCATCCCATTTTTGCTAAAAATAATGCCGGAAAGAGGTTTTTTAATTTTTTGATTTTTATTTCTATTTTTTTTGGTATTTTCTTTCCCGGATCGAGTATGAACGGAATTCGGGTCTAAATTTTTTTTTTTTCTCTTTCTTGGCCTATCTCATCCCGTTTTGGCTAAAAATATTGCCGGAGAGAGGTTTTTTTTATTTTTTGAATTTTTTTGCTATTTTTTTCTCAATTCTCTTCCCGGGGACGCGTATGGACGGAATTCAGGACTATAATTTTTCTCTCTTTTTCGACCTATCTCAACTCGTTTTGGCTAACAATAATGCCGGAAAGAGGTTTTTTAATTTTTTGATTTTTTTTTTTAAATATTTTTTTGAAATTTTCTTTCCCGGATCGAGTATGAACGAAATTCGGAACTAAAATTTTTTTTTTTCTCTTTCTCGGCCTATCTCATCCCGTTTTGGCTAAAAATAATGCCGGAAAGGGCTTTTTTAATTTTCTGAATTTTTTTGCTATTTTTTTCGGAACTTTCTTGCCCGGGTCGAGTATGTTTACAAGTGCTCTCTCTCTCTCTCTCTCTCCTTTTTTAGGCCAAGTGACAATTTATGTGTTAATAAATTTATATTTTATTTTTGCCGGTAGCACCGTCAGTATTTTCCATTCATCACTTAACGGCAAAAGAAGCTTCTTCAAACAAAATTCAAGGAATAAATGGTTGAACTTAGGAACAAAATGCTTCTTATGTCCAACAACTTTTCAGAGTTAGAATTGCAAGAAACTCACTTAAATGCTTATGGGATGATCAAGGGAATAAAATGGAGGATCCAGAACAGATTAAAGGATGGCTGTTGATTTCTACAAAAATTTACTTGTTACAATCACAATGCAGTTTGAAGATGAGAAACCAAGCATGGTATCTCACTTGTTCACAGTTAAGAATTCTATTGCAATGGTAGAGTCACTTCAAAGGGTTTTATTGATGAGGAGATTTGAAATTCAATATTTTCTCACACTGGTAACAAGGCTCCTGGTCTAGATAGATTTTCTACTGGGTTTTTTTCCATAGAGCATGGTTAGTAGTTCAGAATGAAGTGGTGGCAGCAGTTAAATCTTTCTTCACCAATGAATTTTAATTTAACTAGCACTTCCCTTATTATATGGTTAATTTCAAGTCTATCTCACGTTGCAATGTAGTGTAAAAAAGAATCACTAGAATCCTAGCATATCGACTGAACCCATGCTTAGACAAATTGATTATTACTAACAAAACAACGTTTATCCCTAGCTGTGAGGTACTCAGGCGTTCCTTTAATCTAAGGGAAATTAAAGGTCCAGTATTACAAGCCTCTATTGGACAGATTTCAACACATCAATCATTTCCCTGTAGATTGCAGCTAATGTCCTTAGTTATGGACCATATTTAAGTTTACTAAACAAGCATTTTGATTCTCCCAAAGAAAGTAATCAATAGGATGGAACAAAATTCTAATTGTTGAAAGGGAGCAATTGATAATTGTTGGAGCTAAAATATCTTGGAAATCTGTGTGTTCCTAAATGTGAAGGAGAATTAAATCTAAAAAGAGTAGAGGATTTGATTAAGGCAGCTATTATGAAACATATTTGGAACCTATTTATCCAAGCTAGTTCCATATCAGTGGCATGGATTAAAAGTGATTTTATTGAATGGGAGAAGGCTTCAGGTTGTGATATTTCCCCAGAGCAACATTGGGTTTAGTGAAAGCTGCTCAAATTGAGGAAAGAGGCTGGAGCCTTGCTAAAATTTGAAATTGGGGATGGATTCAGCATCTATTTATGGGTTAGATTGGTGGAACCTAGATGGTGTTTGGAACCTAGATGGTGTTTTATACACTAAATATGGCAACAAGAAACTAATAATTCTGCCAACAACATTAAAGCATATGTATCAACCATTTTTAAGGAGAAAACAATGGTGATGATGCTAAAAAGATACGAGGATCTAGTTGCTAAAAAGCTACCTATGGTAAGAATTGGTAGTAGGGATAGACCCATTTCAATGCTCTCTAAATCAAGTCGATTTCCTGGTACAGAGTAACAGAGACCAAAAACCAAAAAAAAATCCATAGGGTTCAGATTGCCTAAAGTGAATTGGTGTAGGCTTATATGGTTTTCTTTAGCAATATCCAAGGCATCCCTTTATTCTTTGTCAAGCTGAGAGGAATAGGCTTATTAGAAGGGACATTTTAGCTTTGTAGTGAGGGTTTCAAGGTGAACTAATGCTATGTTTGGAAGTTTGAAAGGAGATGGGGGGTAGAGTAGAGAAGAGTAGAGGGAAGAAGAATAGTGAAGAGAAGAGTAAAGGGGAATAGTTTTCCTCCACCTTGTTTGAATGTTTTTAAAATTAAGCAAAGGGGAAAATAATTAGCCCTTCCTCTAATTTAGATGTTTTAAAAATAAAGACGGGAAACGAGAAGAGATGATCAAATATATTTAAATAGACAAATTTCCCCCTATTTAAAGATGAACTTGCAACACTGGTCTATGATTAATTTGTTAGATTAAATAATTATATGCCTTAGCACAGTTTTATTATTACTATTTTTCTTTTCATTGCTGCTTCTTACCGACCAAAAAAGGTTCCAGTTGATTAATTGTAGAATATATATTTCTAAAAAAAAGAAAAGCTGTAGAATATATATATATATATATATATATATATATATATATATATATATTATATAAAGGGTATGAACGTCACCAAGAGTGATCAACTTCATGGGTTGGCTATTTCCTATTCAGTCTGTCACTCATGACAATCCTTTCTAGAGATTTCGTCATTTTTATATATCATAACTCAACGTTGAATTTGTTGGCCAAGTGGCTAAAAGAAAGATATAACTCATTCTACCATTGCTACATAGTCTACATTGCACATTAAAATATATATATATGAATCATTCATATGTTTGAATGATTACAATTCCTGTGGATGTTTTTATTGTGTAAACAAGACCAAATTTATCTGCAAAACACAATGTAGCCCTCAAATAGAACATGGAAAAACAAAAGAGCATGAAATCCAAAATAAAAAGAAAAAAAATCCCATGAACATTTACCACAATCTTGGTTTGTTTCCCAGTTTCTCTATCTTTTCCATAAAGCTCAACCAATTTGTCATAGTTTGGAATTGGTTTGTTCTTAAACTCTTTTGCTTTAGGTTTAGCCTGTTAAAAAAGGGCAACAAAATAAGAATTGTCAAAAGTATGTATCCACAACCAAAGTTCTGGTGTACTAATATTAATAGTAAGTTTAAGTGTAGAATTTCTATTGTCATTAACAAACCATAAGTCAATAAGGCAGCAAATTTGTGCATTACATATTTACAAAAAAATTTGAATTAAGCAAATATCACAAAGTCATACATCATGGCTCCCTATGTTTTGTTGAGCAGATGCAAGAAGATCATTGCAACCATTCTAACATCCAAGACATCCCAGAAGTTCAATCATCAAAACCACAAAGAAGTTGGAAGTTACAAATGACAGCACTACACGGTTCTTAAGGGAGTATCAATTGAAATTATTTAGAAGGAGCAAAGGTTAAAAAAACAAAAAAGAAATGGGGATGGGGATGGGGATGGCATATCAGAGTTAATTTGGTAGTACACAACATTGGGACTCCACGAGATTCCAAGTTCAACTATTTCCTATGAATCCAAACTTAATGTGTACACCTTAATCATGGATTTATGATAATCAAACCAAATCCTCACAACCTTGTAGTCATTACTCTGGGAATCATAAGCAAATCCGAGTGTAGCACAATGATGGGGTTTCAAATCAATACAAGAAGGTAACCAAGAGGACAAAAAAAAGGAACCAAATCGTGCTTATTGCCTAGCAAAATTTAAGAAAACAAAGGGGGGCAAAATTGATTCATATCAAGCGCAGAGATGGGTTAAGTGGTTCAGTTTAATAGGTCCAATATTATGCATAAATAGATTTCAATAGTTAAAATCTATTTGACTCACATGAGGCGTAAAATTTAAAAAATATATGTATATATATATATATATATATATTAATTTGATATTTTATGTCACATTTTCTCACCAATCGAAAGGCTCAGATTTATCAAAAACAATTTTTAAAAAATTATTGCCATTTGATGACCTGCCAGAGCTTTCCCCTCTAACAAACTCTGCCAGCACACTCACTCCTACGCCCTCAATGCCATACCCTCAAATAAAAAATTCTCCTGATTTATTACTACAAATACCCACCCACCCTCAAATACAAAATTCTATTTCCTGATTCATTACAACAGGCAGAGAGAAAATCCTCTCTAGCCTCTCTCATTTCTCTCCCTTTTCCTCCATCACAAACCCAGAGAGAAAAACCCAAAAATCCCACCAAAACACAGAAAAAAAAAAAAAAAAAAAATTCAAAATAGTGCAGAAATTCAGTTATAAGGGAAGACAGAACAAAGAACTTCAATAAGTTTCTTCTATCCCTATCTCATTCTTTTTCCCCACTTTTGTTTTTGTTTAGATTCCAATTTTCTCTACATTTTCTTCGCAGCCAAACATCAACCGGAGCAATCACAAAAGGCTAAATCACAAAAAGGGAAGCAACAACACAGCAAGCAGGATAGAGAAAAATATCAACCAAAAATCACAAAAAACGAAAGGTAAATCCGAAAACCTCTGTTTCATATGTGTGTATACACTCTCTAATACATGCTCACAAAGCCTCACAAACACAAAGCACATGAGCACAAAAATCTCAGTACCTTACCCTCGGTCATACCTGTGTTGTTCACGCGCTCACGCGCCACCACATGTGATCTCACGCGTCACCGCGGCCACGGTTCTTGACAGATCCGTGAAGCCTTTAACCTACACAACACCGATTCATGTTCCACGCGCCGTTTGGGGCTCTCCTAGGTGGTAGATCGAGAAGTTGAGATCGGATAAATATGAAGGGTTAGGCTCGGGTTTAGAGAGAGAAAGGATGAGAGGTTGGGAACCACCATCGTGGTGGTGGCGGCTGGGCTTCACGACGGAGCTAGGAGGCTGTGCCTCGTTTAGATCGAAGAGAGGGTGAGACCGATCCAGAGCGAGCTAGGTTATAGGTTTCGGTTTTAGAGAGAAGTTGAGACTGAGATGTGAAACCACCGCCGTTGTTGGCGGTGATGAGTTTGAGAGGCTTCGGCCATGGTGGTCTGAGACAGAGAGACGGTTCAGATCCGAGGAGTAGAGAGAGATTTCGAGGTTGAGAGACTTGGTTCGGAGATGGAGAAGACCACCGAAGTGGTGGTGCTGGTGATCGGAGTGACGAGTTCGGGTACTGGGCCATGGAGGCTCGGGTGTGAGAGAGAGTGAAGGCTCTGGAAGTTCAAGATCCAGAGGTAAACGGTAGGTTAAAGAAAGATTTTTGAAGCGGGTCGGCCAGACCCGTTTAGCTGGGTCCGAACCGGTTCCCTAAGTAAGATTTGGGCCAGATGAGGGCCCTAGGCCCAATCCGAGGATGATAAGGGTTCAGATCTCTGAACTTCTCTCAATTCACTAGTTCAAGCCCATCAGCTTTTAGAGCCTAGCCCAGGTCCACCTTTAGAATTAACCATCTCACTTTTTAGTAAGTTTTAGCCCAAATATTAATAAAAAGGGTGTATGGCTAGCTTTTTCATAATAATTCAATATGCCATCATATTTGCCATGTTCGCATTATGTCATGGAACTATGTCATAATTGCATATTGGTCCATAACTTAGTTATATTTGCATTTTGTTCAACAAACTTGTCATATATTTATATTTACCTAAAACTTTCTCAAAATCATATTTTGACCCATATTTTTCCTCAAAATTGCCAAAATGGCATTTTTCCCCAAATCTTTCTAAAATTGCAAGAAATCCTTCCTACTTTTCAAAATCCTTTTGTGCAATGTCTAATGCCTTGTATGTGCAATGCTTTTAATATGTTTATGCCCATACCCTCGTATGTGGTTGATATAATGCTTTTATTTGCTTTGCTTCACTACTTCCTTTGTTTGATGCTTGTTTGTTTGCATGTGATGGACGAAGCACACATCAGGCTTTAGAGAAGCAAATGAAAAGATATAGATCTATAGACCCTAAGGGTTTAGCCACTCCAAGAGGTACACTTTTTCCTTAGACTCTCTTTTAGAACCTTGTCTAGCTACATTCCTAGATTAGGTTTTCATTTCTTGCACTATGCTTTGGGCCATACCTTTTGGGTGTGGATATGTCTACATTTTTGTATCTTGCTTTGGGCCACACCTTTTAGGTGTGGACATGTCTACATTCCTAATCTGCATGATGAAAATATATTGTGCATACAATATGTTTCAAAGGTTTCTCATGCACTTCGGATGACGAACATCCGTGATTAGGTGTCAACCCCTCCCAAACCATGGATGCATCTTGTCCTTGGAGTATGGGTATGCATTCAAGGCTTATAAGGTAGATACATACTCAAGCTTTATAGGGTGTATTATCTACCACGTGTAATTGCCCCTATTCATGATAGTTAGTGACATGTAGTTTCGTTGTGTATACAACACACACCACGTGTTCAATACTTAGATGCAACTCGACAGAATTCAAATCTACTTCAAATCTAGAAATTTCGTACATCTAATGTGCACAATATCTCGTTGAATTTACGAAATTATGTATATTCAACATATCTGCATAATTCAATTTTTCTGCAAATCCAGAAAATCTGTATATCTAATATACATAATTTCCCAATAAATTTATGCAATTCTGTATAATCAACGTATTTACAGAATTCCAATTTTCAACAAATCTAGACACCTAATTTACAAAATTTCCCGCTGAATTTAAGCAATTCAAGACATTCAAATTTTTAGCAAATCTAGAAAATCTGTACATCTATTGTACACAATTTCCCATTAAATTTACGAAATTCTAGATATTCAATTTCTTTGCAAATACAGACATTTCATACATATAATGTACATAATTTCCCGTTGAATTTACGCATTTCGGGATATTCAATTTCTCTACAAATCTGGACATTCCGTACATTTAATGTACACAATTTCCCATTGAATTTACACAGTTCTGGATATCCAATTTCTCTGCAAAGAAAGACATTCCATACATTTATAATGTACACAATTTGACACTGAATTTACGAAATTCTGGATATTCAATTTCATCGCCAAACCAGACATTCCGTAAATGATATGTACACAATTTCTCATAGAATTTACGTAGTTTTGAATACTCAATTTCTCTGCAAATCTGGAATTTCCGTACATTTAATGTACACAATTTCCCATTAAATTTACACAGTTCTGGATTTTCAATTTATTTGAAAATCCAGACAGTCCGTACATTTAATGAACAAAATTTCTCGTTGAATTTACGCAGTTCTGGGTATTCAATTTATCTGCAAATCCAAACAGTCCGTACATTTATTGTACACAATTTCCCGTGGAATTTCCGCTGTTCTAGATTTTCAATTTATCTGCAAATCCAGATATTCCGTACATATAATGTAAATAATTTCCCATTGAAATTATATATTTCACGATATTCAATTTCTCTGCAAATCCAGATATTCTGTACACATTTAATGTACACAATTCCCGCTGAATTTACAGAATTTTGGATTTTCAATTTCTCCGCAAAACCAGACTTTCCGTACATTTAATGTACACAATTTCCCTATGAATTTACTCAGTTCTAGATTTACAATTTATCTGCAAATCCAGACAGTCCGCACATTTAATGTACACAATTTTCCGTTGAATTTAAGCAGTTCCGGATATTCAATTTCTCTTCAAATTCAGACATTCCATACATATATAATATACACAACTTCGTGCTGAATTTACGAAATTTTGGATATTAAATTTCTACGCAAAACCAGACATTCCATATATTTAATGTATACAATTTCCATTTGATTTTACACTGTTCTGGATTTTCAATTTATCTACAAATCCAGACTGTCCGTATAGTTAATGAACACTATTTCCCATTGAATTTACGCATTTCTGCATATTCAATTTCTCTGAAAATCTAGACATTCCGTACATATATAATGTACACAATTCTCACTGAATTTAAGAAATTTTGAATTTTGAATTTCTCCGCAAAACCAGACTCTCCGTACATTTAATGTACACAATTTCCCGTTGAATTTACGCAGTTCCGGGTATTCAATTTATCTGCAAATCCAAACAGTTCGTACATTTATTGTACACAATTTCCAGTGGAATTTACGCTGTTCAAGATTTTCAATTTATCCGCAAATCCAGATATTCCGTACATATAATGTAAATAATTTCCCGTTGAATTTATATATTTCACGATATTCAATTTCTCTGCAAATCCAGATATTCTGTACACATTTAATGTACACAATTCCCGCTGAATTTACAGAATTTTGGATTTTCAATTTCTCCGCAAAACCAGACTTTCCGTACATTTAATGTACACAATTTCCCTATGAATTTACTCAGTTCTGGATTTACAATTTATCTGCAAATCCAGACAGTCCGCACATTTAATGTACACAATTTTCCGTTGAATTTAAGCAGTTCCGGATATTCAATTTCTCTTCAAATTCAGACATTCCATACATATATAATATACACAAATTCGTGCTGAATTTACGAAATTTTGGATATTAAATTTCTCCGCAAAACCAAACATTCCATATATTTAATGTATACAATTTCCATTTGATTTTACACTGTTCTGGATTTTCAATTTATCTACAAATCCAGACTGTCCGTATAGTTAATGAACACTATTTCCCATTGTATTTACGAATTTCTGGATATTCAATTTCTCTGCAAATCTAGACATTCCGTACATATATAATGTACACAATTCTCGCTGAATTTACGAAATTTTGAATTTTCAATTTCTCCGCAAAACCAGACTTTCCGTACATTTAATGTACACAATTTCCCGTTGAATTTACGCAGTTCTGGGTATTCAATTTATCAGCAAATCCAAACAGTCCGTACATTTATTGTACACAATTTCCCGTGGAATTTACGCTGTTCTGGATTTTCAATTTATCCGCAAATCCAGATATTCCGTACATATAATGTAAATAATTTCCCGTTGAATTTATATATTTCAAGATATTCAATTTCTCTGCAAATCCAGACATTCCGTACATATATAATGTACACAATTCTCGCTGAATTTACGAAATTTTGGATTTTCAATTTTTCTGCAAAACCAGACTTTCCGTACATTTAATGTACACAATTTCCCGTTGAATTTACGCAGTTCTGGGTATTCAATTTATCTGCAAATCCAAACAGTCCGTACATTTATTGTACACAATTTCCCGTGGAATTTACGCCGTTCTGGATTTTCAATTTATCTGCAAATCAGAATATTCCATACATATAATGTACATAATTTCCCGTTGAATTTATTTATTTCAAGATATTCAATTTCTCTGCAAATCCAGACATTCCGTACATATATAATGTACACAATTCCCGCTGAATTTACGAAATTTTGGATTTTCAATTTCTCTGCAAAACAAGACTTTCCGTACATTTAATGTACACAATTTCCCGTTGAATTTACGCAGTTCTGGGTATTCAATTTATCTGCAAATCCAAATAGTCCGAACATTTATTGTACACAATTTCCCGTGGAATTTACGCTGTTCTGGATTTGCAATTTATCTGCAAATCAGAATATTCCGTAGATATAATGTACATAATTTCCCGTTGAATTTATATATTTCAAGATATTCAATTTCTCTGCAAATCAAGACATTCCGTACATATATAATGTACACAATTCCCGCTAAATTTACGAAATTTTGGATTTTCAATTTCTCTGCAAAACTAGACTTTCCGTACATTTAATGTACACAATTTCTCGATGAATTTACTCAGTTCTGGATTTTCAATTTATCTGCAAATCTAGACAGTCCGTACTTTTAATGTACACAATTTCCCGTCAAATTTACACAGTTCTAGATTTTCAATTTCTCCGCATATCCAGACATTCCATACATATATAATGAACACAATTTCTCGTTGAATTTACGAAATTTTGGATATTCAATTTCTCCACAAAACCAGACATTCCGTACATTTAATGTACACAATTTCTCGTGGAATTTACGCTATTCTGGATTTTCAATTTATCTGCAAATCCAAACATTCCGAACATATAATGTAAAAAATTTCCCGTTGAGTTTATATATTTCAAGATATTCAATTTCTCTGCAAATCCAGATATTCTGTACATATATTATGTACACAATTCCCGCTGAATTTACGGAATTTTGGATGTTCAATTTCTCCGCAAAACCATACTTTCCGTACATTTAATGTACACAATTTCCCTACGAATTTACTCAGTTTTGGATTTACAATTTATCTGCAAATCCAGACAGTCCGCACATATAATGTACAGAATTTTTCGTTGAATTTACACAGTTCCGGATATTCAATTTCTCTTCAAATTCAGACATTCCATATATATATAATATACACAACTTCGTGCTGAATTTACGAACTTTTGGATATTAAATTTCTCCGCAAAACCAGACATTTCATATATTTAATGTATACAATTTGCGTTTGATTTTACACAGTTCTGGATTTTCAGTTTATCTACAAATCCAGACTATTCGTATAGTTAATGAACACTATTTCCCACTGAATTTACGTATTTCTGGATATTCAATTTCTCTGCAAATCTAGACATTCCGTACATATATAATGTACACAATTTTCGCTGAATTTACGAAATTTTGGATTTTCAATTTCTCTGCAAAACCAGACTTTCCGTACATTTAATGTACACAATTTCCCGTTGAATTTACGCAGTTCTGGGTATTCAATTTATCCGCAAATCCAAACAGTCCGTACATTTATTGTACACAATTTCCCGTGGAATTTACGCTGTTGTGGATTTTCAATTTATCTGCAAATCCAGACATTCCGTACATATAATGTAAATAATTTCCCGTCGAATTTATATATCTCAAGATATTCAATTTCTCTGTAAATACTGACATTCTGTACATATTTAATGTACACAATTCCCGCTGAATTTACGAAATTTATGATTTTCAATTTCTCCGTAAAACCAGACTTTCCGTACATTTAATGTACACAATTTTCCGATGAATTTACTCCGTTCTGGATTTTCAATTTATTTGCAAATCTAGACAGTCCGTACATTTAATGTACACAATTTCCCGTTGAATTTACGCAGTTCTGGGTATTCAATTTATCTGCAAATCCAAACAGTCCGTACATTTATTGTACACAATTTCCCGTAGAATTTACGCTGTTCTGGATTTTCAATTTATCTGCAAATCCAGATATTCTGTACATATAATATAAATAATTTCCCGTTGAATTTATATATTTCACGATATTCAATTTCTCTGCAAATCCAGATATTCTTTACACATTTAATGTACACAATTCCCGCTGAATTTACAGAATTTTGGATTTTCAATTTCTCCGCAAAACCAGACTTTCTGTACATTTAATGTACACAATTTCCCTATGAATTTACTCAGTTTTGGATTTACAATTTATCTGTAAATCCAGACAGTCCGCACATTTAATGTACACAATTTTCCGTTGAATTTAAGCAGTTCCGGATATTCAATTTCTCTTCAAATTCAGACATTCCATACATATATAATATACACAACTTCGTGCTGAATTTACGAAATTTTGGATATTAAATTTCTCCGCAAAACCAGAGATTCCATATATTTAATGTATACAATTTCCATTTGATTTTACACAGTTCTGGATTTTCAATTTATCTACAAATCCAAACTGTCCGTATAGTTAATGAACACTATTTCCCATTGAATTTACGAATTTCTGGATATTCAATTTCTCTGCAAATCTAGACATTCCGTACAAATATAAAGTACACAATTCTCGCTGAATTTACGAAATTTTGAATTTTCAATTTCTCCGCAAAACCAGACTTTCCATACATTTAATGTACACAATTTCCCGTTGAATTTACGCAGTTCTGGGTATTCAATTTATCAGCAAATCCAAACAATCCGTACATTTACTGGACACAATTTCCCGTGGAATTTACGCTGTTCTGGATTTTCAATTTATCCGCAAATCCAGATATTCCGTACATATAATGTAAATAATTTCCCATTGAATTTATATATTTCAAGATATTCAATTTCTATGCAAATCCAGACATTCCGTACATATATAATGTACACAATTCTCGCGGAATTTACACAATTTTGGATTTTCAATTTCTCCACAAAACCAGACTTTCCGTACATTTAATGTACACAATTTCCCGTTGAATTTACGCAGTTCTGGGTATTCAATTTATCTGCAAATCCAAACAGTCCGTACATTTATTGTACACAATTTTTCGTGGAATTTACGCCGTTCTGGATTTTCAATTTATCTGCAAATCAGAATATTCAGTACATATAATGTACATAATTTCCCGTTGAATTTATATATTTCAAGATATTCAATTTCTCTGCAAATCCAGACATTCCGTACATATATAATGTACACAATTCCCGCTAAATTTACGAAATTTTGGATTTTCAATTTCTCTACAAAACTAGACTTTCCGTACATTTAATGTACATAATTTCTCGATGAATTTACTCAGTTCTGGATTTTCAATTTATCTGCAAATCTAGACAGTCCGTACTTTTAGTGTACACAATTTCCCGTCAAATTTACACAGTTCTAGATTTTCAATTTCTCCGCATATCCAGACATTCCATACATATATAATGTACACAATTTCTCGTTGAATTTACGAAATTTTGGATATTCAATTTCTCCACAAAACCAGACATTCCGTACATTTAATGTACACAATTTCTCGTGGAATTTACGCTATTTTGGATTTTCAATTTATCTGCAAATCCAAACATTCCGAACATATAATGTAAAAAATTTCCCGTTGAGTTTATATATTTCAAGATATTCAATATCTCTGCAAATCCAGATATTCTGTAAATATATTATGTACACAATTCCCGCTGAATTTACGGAATTTTGGATGTTCAATTTCTCCGCAAAACCATACTTTCCGTTTATTTAATGTACACAATTTCCCTATGAATTTACTCAGTTCTGGATTTACAATTTATCTGCAAATCTAGACAGTCCGCACATTTAATGTACAGAATTTTCCGTTGAATTTACACAGTTCCGGATATTCAATTTCTCTTCAAATTCAGACATTCCATATATATATAATATACACAACTTCGTGCTGAATTTACAAAATTTTGGATATTAAATTTCTCCGCAAAACCAGACATTCCATATATTTAATGTATACAATTTCCATTTGATTTTACACTGTTCTGGATTTTCAATTTATCTACAAATCCAGACTGTCCGTATAGTTAATGAACACTATTTCCCATTGAATTTACGCATTTCTGCATATTCAATTTCTCTGAAAATCTAGACATTCCGTACATATATAATGTACACAATTCTCACTGAATTTAAGAAATTTTGAATTTTGAATTTCTCCGCAAAACCAGACTCTCCGTACATTTAATGTACACAATTTCCCGTTGAATTTACGCAGTTCTGGGCATTCAATTTATCTGCAAATCCAAACAGTTCGAACATTTATTGTACACAATTTCCAGTGGAATTTACGCTGTTCAAGATTTTCAATTTATCCGCAAATCCAGATATTCCGTACATATAATGTAAATAATTTCCCGTTGAATTTATATATTTCACGATATTCAATTTCTCTGCAAATCCAGATATTCTGTACACATTTAATGTACACAATTCCAGCTATATTTACAGAATTTTGGATTTTCAATTTCTCCGCAAAACCAGACTTTCCGTACATTTAATGTACACAATTTCCCTATGAATTTACTCAGTTCTGGATTTACAATTTATCTGCAAATCCAGACAGTCCGCACATTTAATGTACACAATTTTTCGTTGAATTTAAGCAGTTCCGGATATTCAATTTCTCTTCAAATTCAGACATTCCATACATATATAATATACACAAATTCGTGCTGAATTTACGAAATTTTGGATATTAAATTTCTCCGCAAAACCAGACATTCCTTTTATTTAATGTATACAATTTCCATTTGATTTTACACTGTTCTGGATTTTCAATTTATCTACAAATCCAGACTGTCCGTATAGTTAATGAACACTATTTCCCATTGAATTTACGAATTTCTGGATATTCAATTTCTCTGCAAATCCAGACATTCCGTACATATATAATGTACACAATTCTCGCCGAATTTACGAAATTTTGAATTTTCAATTTCTCCGCAAAACCAGACTTTCCGCACATTTAATGTACACAATTTCCCGTTGAATTTACGCAGTTCTGGGTATTCAATTTATCAGCAAATCCAAACAGTCCGTACAATTGTTGTACACAATTTCCCGTGGAATTTACGCTGTTCTGGATTTTCAATTTATCCGCAAATCCAGATATTCCGTACATATAATGTAAATAATTTCCCGTTAAATTTATATATTTCAAGATATTCAATTTCTCTGCAAATCCAGACATTCCGTACATATATAATGTACACAATTCTCGCTGAATTTACGAAATTTTGAATTTTCAATTTTTCCGCAAAACCAGACTTTCCGTACATTTAATGTACACAATTTCTCGATGAATTTACTCAGTTCTGGATTTTCAATTTATCCGCAAATCCAAACAGTCCGTATATTTATTGTACATTCCATATATTTAATGTATACAATTTGCATTTGATTTTACACAGTTCTGGATTTTCAATTTATCTACAAATCCAGACTGTCCGTATATTTAATGAACACTATTTCCCATTGACTTTACGCGTTTCTGGATTTTCAATTTCTCTGCATATCTAGACATTCCGTACTTATATAATGCACACAATTTTCGCTGAATTTACGAAATTTTGGATTTTTAATTTCTTTGCAAAACCAGACTTTCCGTACATTTAATGTACACAATTTCCCGTTGAATTTACGCAGTTCTGGGTATTCAATTTATCCGCAAATCCAAACAGTCCGTATATTTATTGTACACAATTTCACGTGGAATTTACGCTGTTGTGGATTTGCAATTTATCTGCAAATCCAGACATTCCGTACATATATAATGTACACAATTCTCGCGGAATTTACGAAATTTTGGATTTTCAATTTCTCCGCAAAACCAGACTTTCCGTACATTTAATGTACACAATTTCCCGTTGAATTTACGCAGTTCTGGGTATTCAATTTATCTGCAAATCCAAACAGTCCGTACATTTATTGTACACAATTTCCCGTGGAATTTACGCTGTTCTGGATTTTCAATTTATCTGTAAATCCAGATATTCCGTACATATAATGTACATAATTTCCCGTTGAATTTACGTATTTCTAGATATTCAATTTCTCTGCAAATCCAGACATTCCGTACATATATAATGTACACAATTTTCGCTGAATTTACGAAATTTTGGATTTTCAATTTCTCTGCAAAACCAGAATTTCCGTACATTTAATGTACACAATTTCCCGTTGAATTTACGCAGTTCTGGGTATTCAATTTATCCGCAAATCCAAACAGTCCGTACATTTATTGTACACAATTTCCCGTGGAATTTACGCTGTTGTGGATTTTCAATTTATCTGCAAATCCAGATATTCCGTACATATAATGTAAATAATTTCCCGTCGAATTTATATATCTCAAGATATTCAATTTCTCTGTAAATCCTGACATTCTGTACATATTTAATGTACACAATTCCCGCTGAATTTACGAAATTTATGATTTTCAATTTCTCCGTAAAACCAGACTTTCCGTACATTTAATGTACACATTTTTCCGATGAATTTACTCCGTTCTGGATTTTCAATTTATCTGCAAATCTAGACAGTCCGTACATTTAATGTACACAATTTCCCGTTGAATTTACGCAGTTCTGGGTATTCAATTTATCAGCAAATCCAAACAATCCGTACATTTACTGGACACAATTTCCCGTGGAATTTACGCTGTTCTGGGTTTTCAATTTATCGGCAAATCCAGATATTCCGTATATATAATGTAAATAATTTCCCATTGAATTTATATATTTCAAGATATTCAATTTCTATGCAAATCCAGACATTCCGTACATATATAATGTACACAATTCTCGCGAAATTTAAAAAATTTTTGATTTTCAATTTCTTCACAAAACCAGACTTTCCGTACATTTAATGTACATAATTTCCCGTTGAATTTACGTAGTTCTGGGTATTCAATTTATCTGCAAATCCAAACAGTCCGTACATTTATTGTACACAATTTTCCGTGGAATTTACGCCGTTCTGGATTTTCAATTTATCTGCAAATCAGAATATTGAGTACATATAATGTACATAATTTCCCGTTGAATTTATATATTTCAAGATATTCAATTTCTCTGCAAATCCAGACATTCCGTACATATATAATGTACACAATTCCCGCTAAATTTACGAAATTTTGGATTTTCAATTTCTCTACAACACTAGACTTTCCGTACATTTAATGTACACAATTTCTCGATGAATTTACTCAGTTCTGGATTTTCAATTTATCTGCAAATCTAGACAGTCCGTACTTTTAGTGTACACAATTTCCCGTCAAATTTACACAGTTCTAGATTTTCAATTTCTCCGCATATCCAGACATTCCATACATATATAATGTACACAATTTCTCGTTGAATTTACGAAATTTTGGATATTCAATTTCTCCACAAAACCAGACATTCCGTACATTTAATGTACACAATTTCTCGTGGAATTTACGCTATTTTGGATTTTCAATTTATCTGCAAATCCAAACATTCCGAACATATAATGTAAAAAATTTCCCGTTGAGTTTATATATTTCAAGATATTCAATATCTCTGCAAATCCAGATATTCTGTACATATATTATGTACACAATTCCCGCTGAATTTACGGAATTTTGGATGTTCAATTTCTCCGCAAAACCATACTTTCCGTTTATTTAATGTACAAAATTTCCCTACGAATTTACTCAGTTCTGTATTTACAATTTATCTGCAAATCCAGACAGTCCGCACATTTAATGTACAGAATTTTCCGTTGAATTTACACAGTTCCGGATATTCAATTTCTCTTCAAATTCAGACATTCCATATATATATAATATACACAACTTCGTGCTGAATTTACGAAATTTTGGATATTAAATTTCTCCGCAAAACCAGACATTCCATATATTTAATGTATACAATTTCCATTTGATTTTACACAGTTCTGGATTTTCTGTTTATCTACAAATCCAGACTATTTGTATAGTTAATGAACACTATTTCCCATTGAATTTACGTATTTCTGAATATTCAATTTCTCTGCAAATCTAGACATTCCGTACAAATATATTGTACACAATTTTCGCTGAATTTACGAAATTTTGGATTTTTAATTTCACCGCAAAACCAGACTTTCCGTACATTTAATGTACACAATTTCCCGTTGAATTTACGCTGTTCTGGATTTTCAATTTATCTGCAAATCTTAACAGTCCGTACGTTTAATGTACACAATTTCCCGTTGAATTTACGCAGTTCTAGATTTTCAATTTCTCTGCAAATCTAGACATTCCGTACATATATAATGTACACAATTCTCGCTGAGTTTACGAAATTTTGAATTTTCAATTTTGCCGCAAAACCAGACTTTCCGTACATTGAATGTACACAATTTCCCGTTGAATTCACGCAGTTCTGGGTATTCAATTTATCTGCAAATCGAAACAGTCCGTACATTTATTGTACACAATTTCCCGTGGAATTTACGCTGTTCTAGATTTTCAATTTATCTGCTAATCCAGATATTCCGTACATATAATGTAAATAATTTCCCGTTGAATTTATATATTTCAAGATATTGAATTTTGTTACAAATCCAGACATTCCGTACATATATAATGTACACAATTCCCGCTGAATTTACGAAATTTTGGATTTTCAATTTCTCCGCAAAACCAGACGTTCCGTACATTTAATGTACACAATTTCCCTATGAATTTACTCAGTTCCGGATTTGCAATTTATCTGCAAATCTAGACAGTCCGTACTTTTAATGTACACAGTTCTGGATTTTCAATTTATCTACAAATCCAGACTGTCCGTATATTTAATGAACACTATTTCCCATTGAATTTACGCGTTTCTGGATTTTCAATTTCTCTGCATATCTAGACATTCCGTACTTATATAATGTACACAATTCCCGCTGAATTGACGAAATTTTGGATTTTTAATTTCTCCGCAAAACCAGACTTTCCGTACATTTAATGTACACAATTTCCCGTTGAATTTACGCTGTTTTGGATTTTCAATTTATCTGCAAATCCAAACATTCCATACATATAATGTACATAATTTCCCGTTGAATTTGTATATTTCAAGATATTCAATTTCTCTGCGAATCCAGATATTCCGTACATATATAATGTACACAATTCCCGCTGAATTTACGAAATTTTGGATATTAAATTTCTCCGCAAAACCAGACATTTCATATATTTAATGTATACAATTTCCATTTGATTTTACACAGTTCTGGATTTTCAATTTATCTATAAATCCAGACTGTCCGTATAGTTAATGAACACTATTTCCCATTGAATTTTCGAATTTCTGGATATTCAATTTCTCTGCAAATCTAGACATTCCGTACATATATAATGTACACAATTCTCGCTGAATTTACGAAATTTTGAATTTTCAATTTCTCCGCAAAACCAGACTTTCCATACATTTAATGTACACAATTTCCCGTTGAATTTACGCAGTTTTGGGTATTCAATTTATCAGCAAATCCAACCAATCCGTACATTTACTGGACACAATTTCCCGTGGAATTTACGCTGTTCTGGATTTTCAATTTATCCGCAAATCCAGATATTCCGTACATATAATGTAAATAATTTCCCGTTGAATTTATATATTTCAAGATATTCAATTTCTCTGCAAATCCAGACTTTCCGTACATATATAATGTTCACAATTCTCGCGGAATTTACGAAATTTTGGATTTTCAATTTCTCCGCAAAACCAGACTTTCCGTACATTTAATGTACACAATTTCCCGTTGAATTTACGCAGTTCTGGGTATTCAATTTATCTGCAAATCCAAACAGTCCGTACATTTATTGTACACAATTTCCCGTGGAATTTACGCTGTTCTAGATTTTCAATTTATCTGCAAATCTAGATATTCCGTACATATAATGTACATAATTTCCCGTTGAATTTATAAATTTCAAGATATTCAATTTCTCTGCAAATCTAGACATTTCGTACATATATAATATACACAATTCCCGTTGAATTTACGAAATTTTGGATTTTCAATTTATCTGCAAATCTAGACAGTCTGTACATTTAATGTAGACAGTTTCCCGTTGAATTTACGCAGTTCTGGGTATTCAATTTATCTGCAAATCCAAACAGTCCGTACATTTATTGTACACAATTGACCGTTGAATTTACGCCGTTCTGGATTTTCAATTTAACTGCAAATCAGAATATTCCGTACATATAACGTACATAATTTCCCGTTGAATTTATATGTTTCAAGATATTCAATTTCTCTGCAAATCCAGACATTCTGTACATATATAATGTACACAATTCCCGCTAAATTTACGAAATTTTGGATTTTCAATTTCTCTGCAAAACTAGACTTTCCGTACATTTAATGTACACAATTTCTTGATGTATTTACTCAGTTCTAGATTTTCAATTTATCTGCAAATCTAGATAGTCCGTACTTTTAATATACACAATTTCCGATCAAATTTACACAGTTCTAGATTTTCAATTTTTCCGCATATCCAGACATTCCATACATATATAATGTACACAATTTCTCGTTGAATTTACGAAATTTTGGATATTTAATTTCTCCACAAAACCAGACTTTCCGTACATTTAATGTACACAATTTCTCGTGGAATTTACGCTATTCTGGATTTTCAATTTAGCTGCAAATCCAAACATTCCGAACATATAATGTAAAAAATTTCCCGTTGAGTTTATATATTTCAAGATATTCAATATCTCTGCAAATCCAAATATTTTGTACATATATTATGCACACAATTCCCGCTGAATTTACGGAATTTTGGATGTTCAATTTCTCCGCAAAACCATACTTTCCGTACATTTAATGTACACAATTTCTCGTGGAATTTACGCTATTCTGGATTTTCAATTTATCTGCAAATTCAGACAGTCCGCACATTTAATGTACATAATTTTTCGTTGAATTTACACAGTTCCGGATATTCAATTTCTCTTCAAATTCAGACATTCCATATATATGTAATATACACAACTTCGTGCTGAATTTACGAAATTTTGGATATGTAATTTCTCCGCAAAACCAGACATTCCATATATTTAATGTATACAATTTCCATTTGATTTTACACAGTTCTGGATTTTCAGTTTATCTACAAATCCAGACTATTTGTATTGTTAATGTACACAATTTCTCGTTGAATTTACGCAGTTCTGGGTATTCAATTTATCCGCAAATCCAAACAGTCCGAACATTTATTGTACACAATTTCCCGTGGAATTTACGCTGTTATGGATTTTCAATTTATCTACAAATCCAAATATTCCGTATATATAATGTAAATAATTTCCCGTAGAATTTATATATCTCAAGATATTCAATTTCTCTGTAAATCCAGACATTCCGTACATATATAATGTACACTATTCCCGCTGAATTTACGAAATTTTGGATTTTCAATTTCTCCGTAAAACTAGACTTTCCGTACATTTAATGTACACAATTTTCCGATGAATTTACTCCGTTCTGGGTTTTCAATTTATCTGCAAATCCAGACAGTCCGTACATTTAATGTTCACAATTTCCCGTTAAATTTACGCAGTTCTAGATTTTCAATTTCTCCGCATATCCAAACATTCCATACATATATAATGTACACAATTTCTCGTTGAATTTACGAAATTTTGGATATTAAATTTCTCCACAAAACCAGACATTCCGTACATTTAATGTACACAATTTCTCGTGGAATTTACGCTGTTTTGGATTTTCAATTTATCTGCAAATCCAAACATTCCGTATATATAACGTACATAATTTCCCGTTGAATTTATATATTTAAAGATATTCAATTTCTCTGCGAATCCAGATATTCCGTACATATATAATGTACACAATTCCCGCTGAATTTACAAAATTTTGGATTTTCAATTTCTCCTTAAAACCAGGCTTTCCGTACATTTAATGTACACAATTTCCCGATAAATTTACTCAGTTATGGATTTTCAATTTATCTGCAAATCCAGACAGTCCGTACATTTAATGTAAACAATTTCCAGTTGAATTTACGCAGTTTTAGATTTTCAATTTCTCTGCAAATCTAGACATTCCGTACATGTATAATGTACACAATTCTCGCTGAATTTACGAAATTTTAAATTTTCAATTTCTCCGCAAAACCAGACTTTCCGTACATTTAATGTACACAATTTCCCGTTGAATTTACGCAGTTCTGGGTATTCAATTTATCTGCAAATCCAAACAGTCCGTACATTTATCGTACACAATTTCCCGTGGAATTTACGCTGTTCTGGAATTTCAATTTATCTGCAAATCCAGATATTCCGTACATATAATGTAAATAATTTCCCGTTGAATTTATATATTTCAATATATTCAATTTCTCTGCAAATCCAGACATTCTGTACATATATAATGTACACAATTCCCGCGGAATTTACGAAATTTTGGATATTCAATCTCTCCGCATATCCAGACATTCCATACATATATAATGTACACAATTTCTCGTTAAATTTACGAAATTTTGGATATTCAATTTCTCCACAAAACTAGACATTCCGTATATTTAATGTACACAATTTCTCGTGGAATTTACGCTGTTCTGGATTTTCAATTTATCTGCAAATCCAAACATTCCGTACATATAATGTACATAATTTCCCGTTGAATTTGTATGTTTCAAGATATTCAATTTCTCTGCGAATCCAGATATTCCGTACATATATAATGTACACAATTCCCGCTGAATTTACGAAATTTTGGATTTTCAATTTCTCCTTAAAACCAGACTTTCCGTACATTTAATGTACACTATTTCCCGATAAATTTACTCTGTTCTGGATTTTCAATTTATCTGCAAATCCAGACAGTCCGTACATTTAATGTTCACAATTTCCCTTTAAATTTACGCAGTTCTAGATTTTCAATTTCTCCGCATATCCAAACATTCCATACATATATAATGTACACAATTTCTCGTTGAATTTACGAAATTTTGGATATTCAATTTCTCCACAAAACCAGACATTCCGTACATTTAATGTACGCAATTTCTCATGGAATTTACGCTGTTTTGGATTTTCAATTTATCTGCAAATCCAAACATTCCGTACATATAATGTACATAATTTCCCGTTGAATTTATATATTTCAAGATATTCAATTTCTCTGCGAATCCAGATATTCCGTATATATATAATGTACAAAATTCCCGCTGAATTTACGAAATTTTGGATTTTCAATTTCTCCTTAAAACCAGACTTTCCGTACATTTAATGTACACAATTTCCCGATAAATTTACTCAGTTCTGGATTTTCAATTTATCTACAAATCCAGACAGTCAGTACATTTAATGTACACAATTTCCCGTTGAATTTACGCAGTTCTAGATTTTCAATTTCTCTGCAAATCTAGACATTCCGTCCATATATAATGTACACAATTCTCGCTGAATTTACGAAATTTTGAATTTTCAATTTCTCTGCAAAACCAGACTTACCGTACATGTAATGTACACAATTTCCCGATGAATTTACTCTGTTCCGGATTTTCAATTTACCTGCAAATCTAGACAGTCCGTACATTTAACGTACACAATTTCCCGTTGAATTTACGTTGTTCTAGATTTTCAATTTCTATGCAAATCTAGACATTCCGTACAAATATAATGTACACAATTCTCGCTGAATTTACGAAATTTTAAATTTTCAATTTCTCCGCAAAACCAGACTTTCCGTACATTTATTGCGCACAATTTCCCGTTGAATTTACGCAGTTCTGGGTATTCAATTTATCTGCAAATCAAACAGTCCGTACATTTATTGTACACAATTTCCCGTGGAATTTACGCTGTTCTGGATTTTCAATTTATCTGCAAATCCAGATATTCCGTACATATAATGTAAATAATTTCCCGTTGAATTTATAAATTTCAAGATATTCAATTTCTGTGCAAATCCAGACATTCCGTACATATATAATTTACACAATTCCCGCTGAATTTACGAAATTTTGGATTTTCAATTTATCAGCAAATCTAGACTGTCCGTACATTTAATGTACACAATTTCCCGTTGAATTTACGCAGTTCTAGATTTTCAATTTCTCTGCAAATCCAGACATTCCGTACATATATAATGTACCCAATTCTCGCTGAATTTACGAAATTTTAAATTTTCAATTTCTCTGCAAAACCAGACTTTCCGTACATATATAATGTACCCAATTCTCGCTGAATTTACGAAATTTTAAATTTTCAATTTCTCTGCAAAACCAGACTTTCCGTACATTTAATGTACACAATTTCCCGTTGAATTTACGCAGTTCTGGGTATTCAATTTACCTGCAAATCCAAACAGTCCGTACATTTATTGTACACAATTTCCTGTGGAATTTACGCTGTTCTGGATTTTCAATTTATCTGCAAATCCAGATATTCCGTACATATAATGTACACAATTTCCCGTTGAATTTACGCTGTTCTAGATTTTCAATTTCTATGCAAATCTAGACATTCCGTACAAATATAATGTACACAATTCTCGCTGAATTTACGAAATTTTAAATTTTCAATTTCTCCGCAAAACCAGACTTTCCGTACATTTAATGTGCACAATTTCCCGTTGAATTTACGCAGTTCTGGGTATTCAATTTATCTGCAAATCCGAACAGTCCGTACATTTATTGTACACAATTTCCCGTGGAATTTACGGTGTTCTGGATTTTCAATTTATCTGCAAATCCAGATATTCTGTGCATATAATGTAAATAATTTCCCGTTGAATTTATATCTTTCAAGATATTCAATTTCTCTGCAAATCTAGATATTCCGTACATATGTAATGTACACAATTCCCGCAGAATTTACGAAATTTTGGATTTTCAATTTCTCTGCAAAGCCAGACTTTCCGTTCATTTAATGTACACAATTTCCCGTTGAATTTACGCAGTTCTGGGTATTCAATTTGTCTGCAAATCCAAACAGTCCGTACATTTATTGTACACAATTTCCCGTGGAATTTACGGTGTTCTGGATTTTAAATTTATCTGCAAATCCAGATATTCCGTGCATATAATGTAAATAATTTCCTGTTGAATTTATATATTTCAAGATATTCAATTTCTCTGCAAATCCAGACATTCCGTACATATATAATGTACACAATTCCCGCAGAATTTACGAAATTTTGGATTTTCAATTTCTCCGCAAAGCCAGACTTTCCGTTCATTTAATGTACACAATTTCCCGTTGAATTTACGAAGTTCTGGGTATTCAATTTATCTGCAAATCCAAACAGTCCGTACATTTATTGTACACGATTTCCTGTGGAATTTACGCTGTTCTTGATTTTCAATTTATCTGCAAATCCAGATATTCTGTACATATAATGTACATAATTTCCTGTTGAATTTATATATTTCAAGATATTCAATTTCTCTGCAAATCCAGACATTCCGTACATATATAATGTACACAATTACCGCTGAATTAACGAAATTTTGGATTTTCAATTTCTGCGCAAAACTATACTTTCCTTACATTTAATGTACACAATTTCCCTATGAATTTACTCAGTTCTGGATTTGCAATTTATCTGCAAATCCGGACAGTCGGCACATTTACTGTACACAATTTTCCGTTGAATTTACGCAGTTCCGGATATTCAATTTCTCTTCAACTTCAGACATTCCGTACATTTAATGTACACCATTACCCGATAAATTTACTCAGTTCTGGATTTTCAATTTCTCTGCAAATCTAAGCAGTCCGTACATTTAATGTACACAATTTCCCGTCGAATTTACGCAGTTCTAGATTTTCAATTTCACCGCATATCCAAACATTCCATACATATATAATGTACACAATTCCCGCCGAATTTACGAAATTTTGGATTTTCAATTTCTCCGCAAAACCAGACTTTCTGTACATTTAATGTACACAATTTCCCGTTAAATTTACGCAGTTCTGGGTATTCAATTTATCTGTAAATCCAAATAGTCCGTACATTTATTGTACACAATTTCCCATGGAATTTACGCTGTTTTGGATTTTCAATTTATCTGCTAATCCAGATATTCCGTACATATAATGTAAATAATTTCCCGTTGAATTTATATATTTCAAGATATTCAATTTCGTTACAAATCCAGACATTCAATACATATATAATGTACACAATTACTCGTTGAATTTACGAAATTTTGGATATTCAATTTCTCCACAAAACCAGACATTCCGTACATTTAATGTACACAATTTCTAGTGGAATTTACGCTGTTCTGGATTTTCAATTTATCTGCAAATCCAAACATTTCATACATATAATGTACATAATTTCCCGTTGAATTTATATGTTTCAAGATATTCAATTTCTCTGCAAATCCAGATATTCCGTACATATATAATGTACACAATTCCCGCTGAATTTATGAAATTTTGGATTTTCAATTTCTCCTTCAAACCAGACTTTCCGTACATTTAATGTACACAATTACCCGATAAATTTACTCAGTTCTGGATTTTCAATTTATCTGCAAATCTAGACAGTCTGTACATTTAATGTACACAATTTCCCGTTGAATTTACGCAGTTCTAGATTTTCAATTTCTCCGCATATCCAGACATTCCATACATATATAATGTACACAATTTCTCGTTGAATTTACGAAATTTTAGATATTCAATTTCTCCACAAAACTAGACATTCCGTACATTTAATGTACACAATTTCTCGTGGAATTTACGCTGTTCTGGATTTTCAATTTATCTGCAAATCCAGACATTCCGTACATATAATGTACATAATTTCCCGTTGAATTTATATATTTCAAGACATTCAATTTCTCTGCAAATCCAGATATTCCGTACATATATAATGCACACAATTCCCGCTGAATTTACGAAATTTTGGATTTTCAATTTCTCCTTACAACCAGACTTTCCGTACATTTAATGTACTCAATTTCCCAATAAATTTACTCAGTTCTGGATTTTCAATTTATCTGCAAATCTTGACAGTCCGTACGTTTAATGTACACAATTTCCCGTTGAATTTACGCAGTTCTAGATTTTCAATTTCTCAGCAAATCTAGACATTCCGTACATATATAATGTACACAATTCTCGCTGAGTTTACGAAATTTTGAATTTTCAATTTCTCCGCAAAACCAGACTTTCCGTACATTTAATGTACACAATTTCCCGTTGAATTTACGCAGTTCTGGGTATTCAATTTATCTGCAAATCCAAACGGTTCGTGCATTTATTGTACACAATTTCCCGTAGACTTTACGCTGTTTTGGATTTTCAATTTATCTGCAAATCCAGATATTCCGTACATATAATGTAAATAATTTCCCGTTGAATTTATATATTTCAAGATATTCAATTTCTTTACAAATCCAGACATTCCGTACATATATAATGTACACAATTCCCACTAAATTTACGAAATTTTGGATTTTCAATTTCTCTGCAAAACCAAACGTTCCGTACATTTAATGTACACAATTTCCCTATGAATTTACTCTGTTCGGGATTTGCAATTTATCTGCAAATCTAGACAGTCCGTACTTTTAATGTACACAATTTCCCGTCGAATTTACGCAGTTCTAGATTCTCAATTTCTCCGCATATCCAGACATTCCATACATATATAATGTACACAATTTCTCGTTGAATTTACGAAATTTTTGATATTCAATTTCTCCACAAAACCAGACATTCCGTACATTTAATGTACACAATTTCTCGTGGAATTTACGCTGTTTTGGATTTTCAATTTATCTGCCAATCCAGATATTCTGTACATATAATGTAAATAATTTCCCGTTGAATTTATATATTTCAAAATATTCAATTTCTTTAGAAATCCAGACATTCCGTACATATATAATGTACACAATTCCCACTGAATTTACGAAATTTTGGATTTTCAATTTCTCCGCAAAACCAGACGATCCGTACATTTAATGTACACAATTTCCCTAGGAATTTACTCAGTTCTGGATTTGCAATTTATCTGAAATCCAGACGGTCCGCACATTTATTGTACACAATTTTCCGTTGAATTTACGCAGTTCCGGATATTCAATTTCTCTTCAGATTCAGAGATCCATACATATATAATATACACAACTCCGTGCTGAATTTACGAAATTTTGGATATTAAATTTCTTCGCAAAACCAGACATTCCATATATTTAATGTATACAAGTTCCATTTGATTTTACACAGTTTTGGATTTTCAATTTGTCTACAAATCTAGACTGTCCGTATATTTAATGAACACTATTTCCCATTGAATTTACGCGTTTCTGGATTTTCAATTTCTCTGCATACCTAGACATTCCGTACTTATCTAATGTACACAATTCCCGCTGAATTTACGAAATTTTGGATTTTCAATTTCTCCTTAAAACCAGACTTTCCGTACATTTAATGTACACAATTTCCCGATAAATTTACTCAGTTCTGGATTTTCAATTTATCTACAAATCTTGACAGTCCGTACGTTTAATGAACACAATTTCCCGTTGAATTTACGAAATTCTAGATTTTCAATTTCTCTGCAAATCTAGACATTCCGTACATATATAATGTACACAATTCTCGCTGAGTTTACGAAATTTTGAATTTTCAATTTCTCCGCAAAACCAGACGTTCCGTACATTTAATGTACACAATTTCTCTATGAATTTACTCAGTTCGGGATTTGCAATTTATCTGCAAATCTAGACATTCCGTACTTTTAATGTACACAATTTCCCGTCGAATTTACGCAGTTCTAGATTCTTAATTTCTCCGCATATCCAGACATTCCATACATATATAATGTACACAATTTCTCGTTGAATTTACCAAATTTTGGATATTCAATTTCTCCACAAAACCAGACATTCCGTACATTTAATGTACCCAATTTCTGGTGGAATTTACGCTGTTCTGGATTTTCAATTTATCTGCAAATCCAAACATTCCGTACATATAGTGTACATAATTTCCCGTTGAATTTATATGTTTCAAGATATTCAATTTCTCTGCAAATCCAGATATTCCGTACATATATAATGTACACAATTCCCGCTGAATTTACGAAATTTTGGATTTTCAATTTCTCCTTCAAACCAGACTTTCCGTACATTTAATGTACACAATTACCCGATAAATTTACTCAGTTCTGGATTTTCAATTTATTTGCAAATCTAGACAGTCCGTACATTTAATTTACACAATTTCCCGTTGAATTTACGCAGTTCTAGATTTTCAATTTCTCTGCAAATCTAGATATTCCGTACATATATAATGTACACAATTCTCGCTGAATTTACGAAATTTTGAACTTTCAATTTCTCCGCAAAACCAGACTTTCCGTAAGTTTAATGTTCACAATTCCTGCTGAATTTACGAAATTCGGATTTTCAATTTCTCCGCAAAACCAGGCTTTCCATACGTTTAATGTACACAATTTCCCTATGAATTTTCTCAGTTTGGGATTTGCAATTTATCCGCAAATCTAGACAGTCCGTACTTTTAATGTACACAATTTCCCGTCGAATTTACGCAGTTCTAGATTTTCAATTTCTCTGCATATCCAGACATTCCATACATATATAATGTACACAATTTGTCGTTGAATTTACGAAATTTTGGATATTGAATTTCTAAACAAAACCAGACATTCCGTACATTTAATGTACACAATTTCTAGTGGAATTTATGCTGTTCTGGATTTTCAATTTATCTGCAAATCCAAACATTCCGTACATATAATATACATAATTTCCTGTTGAATTTATATGTTTCAAGATATTAAATTTCTCTGCAAATCCAGATATTCCGTACATATATAATGTACACAATTCCCGCTGAATTTACGAAATTTTGGATTTTCAATTTCTCCTGCAAACCAGACTTTCCGTACATTTAATGTACACAATTACCCGGTAAATTTACTCAGTTCTGCATTTTCAATTTATCTGCAAATCTAGACAGTCCGTACATTTAATGTACACAATTTCCCGTAGAATTTACGCAGTTGTAGATTTTCAATTTCTCTGCAGATCTAGACATTCCGTACATATATAATGTACACAATTCTCGCTGAATTTACGAAATTTTGAACTTTTAATTTCTCCGCAAAACCATACTTTCCGTACCTTTAATGTACACAATTTCCCGTTGAATTGACGCTGTTTTGGGTATTCAATTTATCTGCAAATCCAAACAGTCCGTACATTTATTGTACACAATTTCCCGTGGAATTTACACTGTTCTGGATTTTCAATTTATCTGCAAATCCAGATATTCCGTACATAGAATGTAAATAATTTCCCGTTGAATTTATATATTTCAAGATATTTAATTTCTTTGCAAATCCAGACATTCCGTACATATATAATGTACACAATTCCCGTGGAATTTACGAAATTTTAGATTTTCAATTTCTCCGCAAAACCAGACTTTCCATGCATTTAATGTACACAATTTCCCATTGAATTTACGCAGTTCTGGGTATTCAATTTATTTTCAAATCCAAACAGTCCGTAAATTTATTGTACACAACTTCCCCGTGGAATTTACGCTGTTCTGGATATTCAATTTATTTGCAAATCCAGATATTCCGTACATATAATGTACATAATTTCCCGTTGGATTTATATATTCCAAGATATTCAATTTCTTTGCAAATCCAGACATACCGTACATATATAATGTACACAATTCCCGTGGAATTTACGAAATTTTGGATTTTCAATTTCTCCGCAAAACCAGACTTTCCGTACCTTTAATGTACACAATTTCCCGTTGAATTGACGCTGTTTTGGGTATTCAATTTATCTGCAAATCCAAACAGTCCATACATTTATTGTACACAATTTCCCGTGGAATTTACACAGTTCTGGATTTTCAATTTATCTGCAAATCCAGATATTCCGTACATATAATGTACATAATTTCCCGTTGGATTTATATATTCCAAGATATTCAATTTCTTTGCAAATCCAGACATACCGTACATATATAATGTACACAATTCCCGTGGAATTTACGAAATTTTGGATTTTCAATTTCTCCGCAAAACCAGACTTTCCGTACCTTTAATGTACACAATTTCCCGTTGAATTGACGCTGTTTTGGGTATTCAATTTATCTGCAAATCCAAACAGTCCATACATTTATTGTACACAATTTCCCGTGGAATTTACACAGTTCTGGATTTTCAATTTATCTGCAAATCTAGATATTCCGTACATATAATGTACATAATTTCCCGTTGGATTTATATATTCCAAGATATTCAAATTCTTTGCAAATCCAGACATACCGTACATATATAATGTCCACAATTCCCGTGGAATTTACGAAATTTTGGATTTTCAATTTCTCCGCAAAACCAGACTTTCCGTACATTTAATGTACACAATTTCTCGTTGAATTTACGCAGTTCTGGGTATTCAATTTATCTGCAAATCCAAACGATCCGTACATTTATTTTACACAACTTCCCGTGGAATTTACGATGTTCTAGATATTCAATTTATCTGCAAATCCAGATATTCTGTACATATATTGTACATAATTTCCCGTTGAATTTATATATTTCAAGATATTCAATTTCTCTGCAAATCCAGACATTCCGTACGTATATAATGTACACAATTCCCGCTGAATTTACGAAATTTTGTATTTTCAATTTCTCCGCAAAACTAGACTTTCCGTACATTTAATGTACACAATTTCCCTAAGAATTTACTCAGTTCTAGATTTGCAATTTATTTGCAAATCCAGACAGTCCGCACTTTTATTGTACACAATTTTCCGTTGAATTTACGCAGTTCCGGATATTCAATTTCTCTTCAAATTCAGAGATTCCATACATATATAATATACACAACTTCGTGATGAATTTAGAAAATTTTGGATATTAAATTTCTTCGCAAAACCAGACATTCCATATATTTAATGTATACAATTTCCATTTTATTTTACACAGTTCTGGATTTTCAATTTATCTACAAATCCAGACTGTCCGTATATTTAATGAACACTATTTCCCATTGAATTTACGCGTTTCTGGATTTTCAATTTCTCTGCATATCTAGACATTCCGTACTTATATAATGTACACAATTCCCGCTGAATTTACGAAATTTTGGATTTTTAATTTCTCCGCAAAACCAGACTTTCCGTACATTTAATGTACACAATTTCCCGATAAATTTACTCAGTTCTGGATTTTCAATTTATCTGCAAATCTTGACAGTCCGTACATTTAATGTACACAATTTCCCGTTGAATTTACGTAGTTCTAGATTTTCAATTTCTCTGCAAATCTAGACATTTCGTACATATATAATGTACACAATTCTCGCTGAATTTACGAAATTTTCAATTTTCAATTTCTCCTCAAAACCAGACTTTCCGTACATTTAATGTACACAATTTCCCGTTGAATTTACGCAGTTCTGGGTATTCAATTTATCTGCAAATTCAAACAGTCCGTACATTTATTGTACACAATTTCCCGTGGAATTTACGCTGTTCTGGATTTTCAATTTATCTGCAAATTCAAACATTCCGTACATATAACGTACATAATTTCCCGTTGAATTTATATGTTTCAAGATATTCTATTTCTCTGCAAATCCAGATATTCCGTACATATATAATGTGAATAATTTCCCGTTGAATTTATATATTTCAAGATATTCAATTTCGTTACAAATCCAGACATTTCGTACATATATAATGTACATAATTCTCGCTGAATTTACGAAATTTTGGATTTTCAATTTCTCCGCAAAACCAGACGTTCCGTACATTTAATGTACACAATTTCCCTATGAATTTACTCAGTTCGGGATTTGTAATTTATCTGCAAATCTAGACAGTCCGTACTGTTAATGTACAGAATTTCCCGTCGAATTTACGCAGTTCTAGATTCTCAATTTCTCCGCATATCCAGACATTCCATACATATATAATGTACACAATTTCTCGTTGAATTTACGAAATTTTGGATATTCAATTTCTCCACAAAACCAGACATTCCGTACATTTAATGTACACAATTTCTTGTGGAATTTACGCTGTTCTGGATTTTCAATTTATCTGCAAATTCAAACATTCCGTACATATAATGTACATAATTTCCCGCTGAATTTATATGTTTCAAGATATTCAATTTCTCTGCAAATCCAGATATTTCGTACATATATAATGTACACAATTCCCGCGGAATTTACGAAATTTTGGATTTTCAATTTCTCCTTCAAACCAAACTTTCCGTAACTTTAATGTACACAATTACCCGATAAATTTACTCAGTTCTGGATTTTCAATTTATCTGCAAATCTAGAGAGTCCGTACATTTAATGTACACAATTTCCCGTTGAATTTACGCAGTTCTAGATTTTCAATTTCTCTGCAAATCTAGACATTCCGTACATATATAATGTACACAATTCTCGCTGAATTTACGAAATTTTGAACTTTCAAGTTCTCCGCAAAACCAGACTTTCCATACATTTAATGTACACAATTTCCCGTTGAATTGACGCTGTTCTGGGTATTCAATTTATCTGCAAATCCAAACAGTCCGTACATTTATTGTACGCAATTTCCCGTGGAATTTACACTGTTCTGGATTTTCAATTTATCTGCAAATCCAGATATTCCGTACATAGAATGTAAATAATTTCCCGTTGAATTTATATATTTCAAGATATTCAATTTCTTTGCAAATCCAGACATTCCGTACATATATAATGTACACAATTCCCGTGGAATTTACGAAATTTTGGATTTTCAATTTCTCCGCAAAGCCAGACTTTCCGTACATTTGATGTTCACAATTTCCCGTTGAATTTACGCAGTTCTGGGTATTCAATTTATTTTCAAATCCAAACAGTCCGTAAATTTATTGTACACAACTTCCCCGTGGAATTTACGCTGTTCTGGATATTCAATTTATCTGCAAATCCAGATATTCCGTACATATAATGTACATAATTTCCCGTTGAATTTATATATTTCAAGATATTTAATTTCTCTGCAAATCCAGACATTCCGTATGTATATAATGTACACAATTCCCGCTGAATTTACGAAATTTTGTATTTTCAATTTCTCCGCAAAACTAGACTTTCCGTACATTTAATGTACACAATTTCCCTAAGAATTTACTCAGTTCTGGATATGCAATTTATCTGCAAATCCAGACAGTCCGCACATTTATTGTACACAATTTTCCGTTTAATTTACGCAGTTCCGGATATTCAATTTCTCTTCAAATTCAGAGATTTCATACATATATAATATACACAACTTCGTGCTGAATTTACGAAATTTTGGATATTAAATTTCTTCGCAAAACCAGACATTCCATTTATTTAATGTATACAATTTCCATTTGATTTTACACAGTTCTGGATTTTCAATTTATCTACAAATCCAGACTGTCTGTATATTTAATGAACACTATTTCCCATTGAATTTACGCGTTTCTGGATTTTCAATTTCTTTGCATATCTAGACATTCATTACTTATATAATGTACACAATTCCCGCAGAATTTACGAAATTTTGGATTTTGAATTTCTCCGCAAAACCAGACTTTCCGTACATTTAATGTACACAATTTCTCGATGAATTTACTCAGTTCTGGATTTTCAATTTATCTGCAAATCTAGACAGTCCGTACTTTTAATGTACACAATTTCCCGTCGAATTTACGCAGTTCTAGATTTTCAATTTCACCGCATAACCAGACATTCCATACATATATAATGTACACAATTTCTCGTTGAATTTACGAAATTTTGGATATTCAATTTCTCCACAAAACCAGACATTCTGTACATTTAATGTACACAATTTCTCGTGGAATTTACGCTGTTCTGGATTTTCAATTTATCTGCAAATCCAAACATTCCGTACATATAATGTACATAATTTCCCGTTGAATTTATATATTTCAAGACATTCAATTTCTCTGCAAATCCAGATATTCCGTTCATATATAATGTACACAATTTCCCGTTGAATTTACGCAGTTCTGGGTATTCAATTTATCTGCAAATCCAAACGGTCCGTACATTTATTTTACACAACTTCCCGTGGAATTTACGATGTTCTGGATATTCAATTTATCTGCAAATCCAGATATTCCGTATATATAATGTACATAATTTCCCGTTGAATTTATATATTTCAAGATATTCAATTTCTCTGCAAATCCAGACATTCCGTACGTATATAACGTACACAATTCCCGCTGAATTTAAGAAATTTTGTATTTTCAATTTTTCCGCAAAACTAGACTTTCCGTACATTTAATGTATACAATTTCCCTAAGAATTTACTCTGTTCTGGATTTGCAATTTACCTGCAAATCCAGACAGTCCGCACATTTATTGTACACAATTTTCTGTTGAATTTACGCAGTTCCGGATATTCAATTTCTCTTCAGATTCTGAGATTCCATACATATATAATATACACAACTTCGTGCTGAATTTACGAAATTTTGGATATTAAATTTTTTCGCAAAACCAGACATTCCATATATTTAATGTATACAAGTTCCATTTGATTTTACACAGTTCTGGATTTTCAATTTATCTACAAATCCAGACTGTCCGTATATTTAATGAACACTATTTCCCATTGAATTTACGCGTTTCTGGATTTTCAATTTCTCTGCATATCTAGACATTCCGTACTTATATAATGTACACAATTCCCGCTGAATTTACGAAATTTTGGATTTTTAATTTCTCCGCAAAACCAGACTTTCCGTACATTTAATGTACACAATTTCCCGATAAATTTACTCAGTTCTGGATTTTCAATTTATCTGCAAATCTTGACAGTCCGTACATTTAATGTACACAATTTCCCGTTGAATTTACGCAGTTCTAGATTTTCAATTTCTCTGCAAATCTAGACATTCCGTACATATATAATGTACACAATTCTCGCTGAATTTACGAAATTTTCAATTTTCAATTTCTCCTCAAAACCAGACTTTCCGTACATTTAATGTACACAATTTCCCGTTGAATTTACGCAGTTCTGGGTATTCAATTTATCTGCAAATTCAAACAGTCCGTACATTTATTGTACACAATTTCCAGTGGAATTTACGCTGTTCAAGATTTTCAATTTATCCGCAAATCCAGATATTCCGTACATATAATGTAAATAATTTCCCGTTGAATTTATATATTTCACGATATTCAATTTCTCTGCAAATCCAGATATTCTGTACACATTTAATGTACACAATTCCCGCTGAATTTACAGAATTTTGGATTTTCAATTTCTCCGCAAAACCAGACTTTCCGTACATTTAATGTACACAATTTCCCTATGAATTTACTCAGTTCTGGATTTACAATTTATCTGCAAATCCAGACAGTCCGCACATTTAATGTACACAATTTTCCGTTGAATTTAAGCAGTTCCGGATATTCAATTTCTCTTCAAATTCAGACATTCCATACATATATAATATACACAAATTCGTACTGAATTTACGAAATTTTGGATAATAAATTTTTCCGCAAAACCAGACATTCCTTTTATTTAATGTATACAATTTCCATTTGATTTTACACTGTTCTGGATTTTCAATTTATCTACAAATCCAGACTGTCCGTATAGTTAATGAACACTATTTCCCTTTGAATTTACGAATTTCTGGATATTCAATTTCTCTGCAAATCTAGACATTCCGTACATATATAATGTACACAATTCTCGCTGAATTTACGAAATTTTGGATTTTCAATTTTTCCGCAAAACCAGACTTTCCGTACATTTAATGTACACAATTTCCCGTTGAATTTACGCAGTTCTGGGTATTCAATTTATCTGCAAATCCAAACAGTCCGTACATTTATTGTACACAATTTCCCGAGGAATTTACGCCGTTCTGGATTTTCAATTTATCTGCAAATCAGAATATTCCATACATATAATGTACATAATTTCCCGTTGAATTTATATATTTCAAGATATTCAATTTCTCTGCAAATCCAGACATTCCGTACATATATAATGTACACAATTCCCGCTGAATTTACGAAATTTTGGATATTCAATTTCTCTGCAAAACTGGACTTTCCGTACATTTAATGTACACAATTTCTCGATGAATTTACTCAGTTCTGGATTTTCAATTTATCTGCAAATCTAGACAGTCCGTACTTTTAAAGTACACAATTTCCCGTCAAATTTACACAGTTCTAGATTTTCAATTTCTCCGCATATCCAGACATTCCATACATATATAATGTACACAATTTCTCGCTGAATTTACGAAATTTTGGATATTCAATTTCTCCACAAAACCAGACATTCCGTACATTTAATGTACACAATTTCTTATGGAATTTACGCTATTCTGGATTTTCAATTTATCTGCAAATCCAAACATTCCGTACATATAATGTAAAAAATTTCCCGTTGAGTTTATATATTTCAAGATATTAAATTTCTCTGCAAATCCAGATATTCTGTACATATATTATGTACACAATTCCCGCTGAATTTACGGAATTTTGGATGTTCAATTTCTCCGCAAAACCATACTTTCCGTACATTTAATGTACACAATTTCCCTACGAATTTACTCAGTTCTGGATTTACAATTTATCTGCAAATCCAGACAGTCCGCACATTTAATGTACACAATTTTCCGTTGAATTTACACAATTCCGGATATTCAATTTCTCTTCAAATTAAGACATTCCATATATATATAATATAGACAACTTCATGCTCAATTTAGGAAATTTTGGATATTAAATTTCTCCGCAAAACCAGACATTCCATATATTTAATGTATACAATTTCCATTTGATTTTACACAGTTCTGGATTTTCAGTTTCTCTACAAATCCAGACAATTCGTATAGTTAATGAACACTATTTCCCATTGAATTTACGTATTTCTAGATATTCAATTTCTCTGCAAATCTAGACATTCCGTACATATATAATGTACACAATTTTCGCTGAATTTACGAAATTTTAGGATTTTTAATTTCTCTGCAAAACCAGACTTTCCGTACATTTAATGTACACAATTTCCCATTGAATTTACGCAGTTCTGGGTATTCAATTTATCCGCAAATCCAAACAGTCCGTATATTTATTGTACACAATTTCACGTGGAATTTACGCTGTTGTGGATTTGCAATTTATCTGCAAATCCAGACATTCCGTACATATATAATGTACACAATTCTCGCGGAATTTACGAAATTTTGGATTTTCAATTTCTCCGTAAAACCAGACTTTCCGTACATTTAATGTACACAATTTCCCGTTGAATTTACGCAGTTCTGGGTATTCAATTTATCTGCAAATCCAAACAGTCCGTACATTTATTGTACACAATTTCCCGTGGAATTTACGCTGTTCTGGATTTTCAATTTATCTGCAAATCCAGATATTCCATACATATAATGTACATAATTTCCCGTTGAATTTATATATTTCAAGATATTCAATTTCTCTGCAAATCTAGACATTTCGTACATATATAATATACACAATTCCCGCTGAATTTACGAAATTTTGGATTTTCAATTTATCTGCAAATCTAGACAGTCTGTACATTTAATGTACACAATTTCCCGTTGAATTTACGCAGTTCAGGGTATTCAATTTATCTGCAAATCCAAACAGTCCGTACATTCATTGTACACAATTTCCCGTGGAATTTACGCCGTTCTGGATTTTCAATTTATCTGCAAATCAGAATATTCCGTAGATATAATGTACATAATTTCCCGTTGAATTTATATATTTCAAGATATTCAATTTCTCTGCAAATCAAGACATTCCGTACATATATAATGTACACAATTCCCGCTAAATTTACGAAATTTTGGATTTTCAATTTCTCTGCAAAACTAGACTTTCCGTACATTTAATGTACACAATTTCTCGATGAATTTACTCAGTTCTGGATTTTCAATTTATCTGCAAATCTAGACAGTCCGTACTTTTAATGTACACAATTTCCCGTCAAATTTACACAGTTCTAGATTTTCAATTTCTCCGCATATCCAGACATTCCATACATATATAATGTACACAATTTCTCGTTGAATTTACGAAATTTTGGATATTCAATTTCTCCACAAAACCAGACATTCCGTACATTTAATGTACACAATTTCTCGTGGAATTTACGCTATTCTTGATTTTCAATTTATCTGCGAATCCAAACATTCCGAACATATAATGTAAAAAATTTCCCGTTGAGTTTATGTATTTCAAGATATTCAATTTCTCTGCAAATCGAGATATTCTGTACATATATTATGTACACAATTCCCGCTGAATTTACGGAATTTTGGATGTTCAATTTCTCCGCAAAACCATACTTTCCGTACATTTAATGTACACAATTTCCCTACGAATTTACTCAGTTCTGGATTTACAATTTATCTGCAAATCCAGACAGTCCGCACATATAATGTACAGAATTTTCCGTTGAATTTACACAGTTCCGGATATTCAATTTCTCTTCAAATTCAGACATTCCATATATATATAATATACACAACTTCGTGCTGAATTTACGAACTTTTGGATATTAAATTTCTACGCAAAACCAGATATTCCATATATTTAATGTATACAATTTGCATTTGATTTTACACAGTTCTGGATTTTCAGTTTATCTACAAATCCAGACTATTCGTATAGTTAATGAACAATATTTCCCACTGAATTTACGTATTTCTGGATATTCAATTTCTCTGCAAATCTAGACATTCCGTACAAATATAATGTACACAATTTTCGCTGAATTTACGAAATTTTGGATTTTCAATTTCTCTGCAAAACCAGAATTTCCGTACATTTAATGTACACAATTTCCCGTTGAATTTACGCAGTTCTGGGTATTCAATTTATCCGCAAATCCAAACAGTCCGTACATTTATTGTACACAATTTCCCGTGGAATTTACGCTGTTGTGGATTTTCAATTTATCTGCAAATCCAGATATTCCGTACATATAATGTAAATAATTTCCCGTCGAATTTATATATCTCAAGATATTCAATTTCTCTGTAAATCCTGACATTCTGTACATATTTAATGTACACAATTCCCGCTGAATTTACGAAATTTATGATTTTCAATTTCTCCGTAAAACCAGACTTTCCGTACATTTAATGTACACAATTTTCCGATGAATTTACTCCGTTCTGGGTCTTCAATTTATCTGCAAATCTAGACCGTCCGTACATTTAATGTACACAATTTCCCGTTGAATTTGCGCAGTTCTGGGTATTCAATTTATCAGCAAATCCAAACAATCCGTACATTTACTGGACACAATTTCCAGTGGAATTTACGCTGTTCTGGATTTTCAATTTATCCGCAAATCCAGATATTCCGTACATATAATGTAAATAATTTCCCATTGAATTTATATATTTCAAGATATTCAATTTCTATGCAAATCCAGACATTCCGTACATATATAATGTACACAATTCTCGCGAAATTTACAAAATTTTGGATTTTCAATTTCTCCACAAAACCAGACTTTCCGTACATTTAATGTACACAATTTCCCGTTGAATTTACGCAGTTCTGGGTATTCAATTTATCTGCAAATCCAAACAGTCCGTACATTTATTGTACACAATTTTCCGTGGAATTTACGCCGTTCTGGATTTTCAATTTATCTGCAAATCAGAATATTCAGTACATATAATGTACATAATTTCCCGTTGAATTTATATATTTCAAGATATTCAATTTCTCTGCAAATCCAGACATTCCGTACATATATAATGTACACAATTCCCGCTAAATTTACGAAATTTTGGATTTTCAATTTCTCTACAAAACTAGACTTTCCGTACATTTAATGTACACAATTTCTCGATGAATTTACTCAGTTCTGGATTTTCAATTTATCTGCAAATCTAGACAGTCCGTACTTTTAGTGTACACAATTTCCCGTCAAATTTACACAGTTCTAGATTTTCAATTTCTCCGCATATCCAGACATTCCATACATATATAATGTACACAATTTCTCGTTGAATTTACGAAATTTTGGATATTCAATTTCTCCACAAAACCAGACATTCCGTACATTTAATGTACACAATTTCTCGTGGAATTTACGCTATTTTGGATTTTCAATTTATCTGCAAATCCAAACATTCCGAACATATAATGTAAAAAATTTCCCGTTGAGTTTATATATTTCAAGATATTCAATATCTCTGCAAATCCAGATATTCTGTACATATATTATGTACACAATTCCCGCTGAATTTACGGAATTTTGGATGTTCAATTTCTCCGCAAAACCATACTTTCCGTTTATTTAATGTACAAAATTTCCCTACGAATTTACTCAGTTCTGTATTTACAATTTATCTGCAAATCCAGACAGTCCGCACATTTAATGTACAGAATTTTCCGTTGAATTTACACAGTTCCGGATATTCAATTTCTCTTCAAATTCAGACATTCCATATATATATAATATACACAACTTCGTGCTGAATTTACGAAATTTTGGATATTAAATTTCTCCGCAAAACCAGACATTCCATATATTTAATGTATACAATTTCCATTTGATTTTACACAGTTCTGGATTTTCTGTTTATCTACAAATCCAGACTATTTGTATAGTTAATGAACACTATTTCCCATTGAATTTACGTATTTCTGAATATTCAATTTCTCTGCAAATCTAGACATTCCGTACAAATATATTGTACACAATTTTCGCTGAATTTACGAAATTTTGGATTTTTAATTTCACCGCAAAACCAGACTTTCCGTACATTTAATGTACACAATTTCCCGTTGAATTTACGCTGTTCTGGATTTTCAATTTATCTGCAAATCTTAACAGTCCGTACGTTTAATGTACACAATTTCCCGTTGAATTTACGCAGTTCTAGATTTTCAATTTCTCTGCAAATCTAGACATCCGTACATATATAATGTACACAATTCTCGCTGAGTTTACGAAATTTTGAATTTTCAATTTTGCCGCAAAACCAGACTTTCCGTACATTGAATGTACACAATTTCCCGTTGAATTCACGCAGTTCTGGGTATTCAATTTATCTGCAAATCGAAACAGTCCGTACATTTATTGTACACAATTTCCCATGGAATTTACGCTGTTCTAGATTTTCAATTTATCTGCTAATCCAGATATTCCGTACATATAATGTAAATAATTTCCCGTTGAATTTATATATTTCAAGATATTGAATTTTGTTACAAATCCAGACATTCCGTACATATATAATGTACACAATTCCCGCTGAATTTACGAAATTTTGGATTTTCAATTTCTCCGCAAAACCAGACGTTCCGTACATTTAATGTACACAATTTCCCTATGAATTTACTCAGTTCCAGATTTGCAATTTATCTGCAAATCGAGACAGTCCGTACTTTTAATGTACACAATTTCCCGTCGAATTTACGCAGTTCTAGATATTCAATTTCTCTTCAGATTCAGAGATCCATACATATATAATATACACAACTTCGTGCTGAATTTACGAAATTTTGGATATTAAATTTCTTCGCAAAACCAGACATTCCATATATTTAATGTATACAATTTCCATTTTATTTTACACAGTTCTGGATTTTCAATTTATCTACAAATCCAGACTGTCCGTATATTTAAAGAACACTATTTCCCTTTGAATTTACGCGTTTCTGGATTTTCAATTTCTCTGCATATCTAGACATTCCGTACTTATATAATGTACACAATTCCCGCTGAATTTACGAAATTTTGGATTTTTAATTTCTCCGCAAAACCAGACTTTCCGTACATTTAATGTACACAATTTCCCGTTGAATTTACGCTGTTCTGGATTTTCAATTTATCTGCAAATCCAAACATTCCATACATATAATGTACATAATTTCCCGTTGAATTTGTATATTTCAAGATATTCAATTTCTCTGCGAATCCAGATATTCCGTACATATATAATGTACACAATTCCCGCTGAATTTACGAAATTTTGGATATTAAATTTCTCCGCAAAACCAGAAATTCCATATATTTAATGTATACGATTTCCATTTGATTTTACACAGTTCTGGATTTTCAATTTATCAATAAATCCAGACTGTCCGTATAGTTAATGAACACTATTTCCCATTGAATTTTCGAATTTCTGGATATTCAATTTCTTTGCAAATCTAGACATTCCGTACATATATAATGTACACAATTCTCGCTGAATTTACGAAATTTTGAATTTTCAATTTCTCCCCAAAACCAGACTTTCCATACATTTAATGTACACAATTTCCCGTTGAATTTACGTAGTTCTGGGTATTCAATTTATCAGCAAATCCAACCAATCCGTACATTTACTGGACACAATTTCCCGTGGAATTTACGCTGTTCTGGATTTTCAATTTATCCGCAAATCCAGATATTCCGTACATATAATGTAAATAATTTCCCGTTGAATTTATATATTTCAAGATATTCAATTTCTCTGCAAATCCAGACTTTCCGTACATATATAATGTGAACAATTCTCGCGGAATTTACGAAATTTTGGATTTTCAATTTCTCCGCAAAACCAGACTTTCCGTACATTTAATGTACACAATTTCCCGTTGAATTTACGCAGTTCTGGGTATTCAATTTATCTGCAAATCCAAACAGTCCGTACATTTATTGTACACAATTTCCCGTGGAATTTACGCTGTTCTAGATTTTCAATTTATCTGCAAATCCAGATATTCCGTACATATAATGTACATAATTTCCCGTTGAATTTATAAATTTGAAGATATTCAATTTCTCTGCAAATCTAGACATTTCGTACATATATAATATACATAATTCCCGCTGAATTTACGAAATTTTGGATTTTCAATTTATCTGCAAATCTAGACAGTCTGTACATTTAATGTACACAATTTCCCGTTGAATTTACGCAGTTCGGTGTATTCAATTTATCTGCAAATCCAAACAGTCCGTACATTTATTGTACACAATTTCCCGTTGAATTTACGCCGTTCTGGATTTTCAATTTATCTGCAAATCAGAATATTCCGTACATATAATGTACATAATTTCCCGTTGAATTTATATATTTCAAGATATTCAATTTCTCTGCAAATCCAGACATTCTGTACATATATAATGTACACAATTCCCGCTAAATTTACGAAATTTTGGATTTTCAATTTCTCTGCAAAACTAGACTTTCCGTACATTTAATGTACACAATTTCTCGATGAATTTACTCAGTTCTAGATTTTCAATTTATCTGCAAATCTAGATAGTCCGTACTTTTAATATACACAATTTCCGGTCAAATTTACACAGTTCTAGATTTTCAATTTCTCCGCATATCCAGACATTCCATACATATATAATGTACACAATTTCTCGTTGAATTTACGAAATTTTGGATATTTAATTTCTCCACAAAACCAGACTTTCCGTACATTTAATGTACACAATTTCTCGTGGAATTTACGCTATTCTGGATTTTCAATTTATCTGCAAATCCAAACATTCCGAACATATAATGTAAAAAATTTCCCGTTGAGTTTATATATTTCAAGATATTCAATATCTCTGCAAATCCAAATATTCTGTACATATATTATGCACACAATTCCCGCTGAATTTACGGAATTTTGGATGTTCAATTTCTCCGTAAAACCATACTTTCCGCACATTTAATGTACACAATTTCCCTACGAATTTACTCAGTTCTGTATTTACAATTTATCTGCAAATCCAGACAGTCCGCACATTTAATGTACAGAATTTTTCGTTGAATTTACACAGTTCCGGATATTCAATTTTTCTTCAAATTCAGACATTCCATATATATGTAATATACACAACTTCGTGCTGAATTTACGAAATTTTGGATATGAAATTTCTCCGCAAAACCAGACATTCCATATATTTAATGTATACAATTTCCATTTGATTTTACACAGTTCTGGATTTTCAGTTTATCTACAAATCCAAACTATTTGTATTGTTAATGTACACAATTTCCCGTTGAATTTACGCAGTTCTGGGTATTCAATTTATCCGCAAATCCAAACAGTCCGAACATTTATTGTACACAATTTCCCGTGGAATTTACGCTGTTATGGATTTTCAATTTATCTACAAATCCAAATATTCCGTATATATAATGTAAATAATTTCCCGTCGAATTTATATATCTCAAGATATTCAATTTCTCTGTAAATCCAGACATTCCGTACATATATAATGTACACTATTCCCGCTGAATTTACGAAATTTTGGATTTTCAATTTCTCCGTAAAACTAGACTTTCCGTACATTTAATGTACACAATTTTCCGATGAATTTACTCCGTTCTGGGTCTTCAATTTATCTGCAAATCTAGACCGTCCGTACATTTAATGTACACAATTTCCCGTTGAATTTACGCAGTTCTAGATTTTCAGTTTCTCCGCATATCCAAACATTCCATACATATATAATGTACACAATTTCTCGTTGAATTTACGAAATTTTGGATATTCAATTTCTCCACAAAACAAGACATTCCGTACATTTAATGTACACAATTTCTCTTGGAATTTACGCTGTTTTGGATTTTCAATTTATCTGCAAATCCAAACATTCCGTATATATAACGTACATAATTTCCCGTTGAATTTATATATTAAAAGATATTAAATTTCTCTGCGAATCCAGATATTCCGTACATATATAATGTACACAATTCCCACTGAATTTACAAAATTTTGGATTTTCAATTTCTCCTTAAAACCAGGCTTTCCGTACATTTAATGTACACAATTTCCCGATAAATTTACTCAGTTATGGATTTTCAATTTATCTGCAAATCCAGACAGTCCGTACATTTAATGTAAACAATTTCCCGTTAAATTTACGCAGTTTTAGATTTTCAATTTCTCTGCAAATCTAGACATTCCGTACATGTATAATGTACACAATTCTCGCTGAATTTACGAAATTTTAAATTTTCAATTTCTCCGCAAAACCAGACTTTCCGTACATTTAATGTACACAATTTCCCGTTGAATTTACGCTGTTCTGGATTTTCAATTTATCTGCAAATCCAAACATTCCGTACATATAATGTACATAATTTCCCGTTGAATTTGTATGTTTCAAGATATTCAATTTCTCTGCGAATCCAGATATTCCGTACATATATAATGTACACAATTCCCGCTGAATTTACGAAATTTTGGATTTTCAATTTCTCCTTAAAACCAGACTTTCCGTACATTTAATGTACACAATTTCCCGATAAATTTACTCTGTTCTGGATTTTCAATTTATCTCTAAATCCAGACAGTCCGTACATTTAATGTTCACAATTTCCCGTTAAATTTAAGCAGTTCTAGATTTTCAATTTCTCCGCATATCCAAACATTCCATACATATATAATGTACAGAATTTCTCGTTGAATTTACGCAGTTCTGGGTATTCAATTTATCTGCAAATCCAAACAGTCCGTACATTTATCGTACACAATTTCCCGTGGAATTTACGCTGTTCTGGAATTTCAATTTATCTGCAAATCCAGATATTCCGTACATATAATGTAAATAATTTCCCGTTGAATTTATATATTTCAATATATTCAATTTCTCTGCAAATCCAGACATTCTGTACATATATAATGTACACAATTCCCGCGGAATTTACGAAATTTTGGATATTCAATCTCTCCGCAAAACCAGAATTTTCGTAAATTTAACGTACACAATTTCCCGTTGAATTTACGCAGTTCTGGGTATTCAATTTATCTGCAAATCCAAACAGTCCGTACATTTATTGTACTCAATTTCCCGTGGAATTTACGCTGTTCTGGATTTTCAATTTATTTGCAAATCCAAACATTCCATACATATAATGTACATAATTTCCCGTTGAATTTGTATATTTCAAGATATTCAATTTCTCTGCGAATCCAGATATTCCGTACATATATAATGTACACAATTCCCGCTGAATTTACGAAATTTTGGATTTTCAATTTCTCCTTAAAACCAGACTTTCCGTACATTTAATGTACACAATTTCCCGATAAATTTACTCTGTTCTGGATTTTCAATTTATCTGCAAATCCAGACAGTCCGTACATTTAATGTTCACAATTTCCCGTTAAATTTACGCAGTTCTAGATTTTCAATTTCTCCGCATATCCAAACATTCCATACATATATAATGTACACAATTTCTCGTTGAATTTACGAAATTTTGGATATTCAATTTCTCCACAAAACCAGACATTCCGTACATTTAATGTACGCAATTTCTCGTGGAATTTACGCTGTTTTGGATTTTCAATTTATCTGGAAATCCAAACATTCCGTACATATAATGTACATAATTTCCCGTTGAATTTATATATTTCAAGATATTCAATTTCTCTGCGAATCCAGATATTCCGTATATATATAATGTACAAAATTCCCGCTGAATTAACGAAATTTTGGATTTTCAATTTCTCCTTAAAACCAGACTTTCCGTACATTTAATGTACACAATTTACCGATAAATTTACTCAGTTCTGGATTTTCAATTTATCTACAAATCCAGACAGTCAGTACATATAATGTACACAATTTCCCGTTGAATTTACGCAGTTCTAGATTTTCAATTTCTCTGCAAATCTAGACATTCCGTCCATATATAATGTACACAATTCTCGCTGAATTTACGAAATTTTGAATTTTCAATTTCTCTACAAAACCAGACTTACCGTACATGTAATGTACACAATTTCCCGATGAATTTACTCCGTTCCGGATTTTCAATTTACCTGCAAATCTAGACAGTCCGTACATTTAACGTACACAATTTCCCGTTGAATTTACGCTGTTCTAGATTTTCAATTTCTATGCAAATCTAGACATTCCGTACAAATATAATGTACACAATTCTCGCTGAATTTACGAAATTTTAAATTTTCAATTTCTCCGCAAAACCAGACTTTCCGTACATTTATTGCGCACAATTTCCCGTTGAATTTACGCAGTTCTGGGTATTCAATTTATCTGCAAATCAAACAGTCCGTACATTTATTGTACACAATTTCCCGTGGAATTTACGCTGTTCTGGATTTTCAATTTATCTGCAAATCCAGATATTCCGTACATATAATGTAAATAATTTCCCGTTGAATTTATAAATTTCAAGATATTCAATTTCTGTGCAAATCCAGACATTCCGTACATATATAATGTACACAATTCCTGCTGAATTTACGCTGTTCTGGATTTTCAATTTATCTGCAAATCCAGATATTCCGTACATATAATGTACACAATTTCCCGTTGAATTTACGCTGTTCTAGATTTTCAATTTCTATGCAAATCTAGACATTCCGTACAAATATAATGTACACAATTCTCGCTGAATTTACGAAATTTTAAATTTTCAATATCTCCGCAAAACCAGACTTTCCGTACATTTAATGTGCACAATTTCCCGTTGAATTTACGCAGTTCTGGGTATTCAATTTATCTGCAAATCCAAACAGTCCGTACATTTATCGTACACAATTTCCCGTGGAATTTACGCTGTTCTGGAATTTCAATTTATCTGCAAATCCAGATATTCCGTACATATAATGTAAATAATTTCCCGTTGAATTTATATATTTCAATATATTCAATTTCTCTGCAAATCCAGACATTCTGTACATATATAATGTACACAATTCCCGCGGAATTTACGAAATTTTGGATATTCAATCTCTCCGCAAAACCAGAATTTCCGTAAATTTAACGTACACAATTTCCCGTTGAATTTACGCAGTTCTGGGTATTCAATTTATCTGCAAATCCAAACAGTCCGTACATTTATTGTACTCAATTTCCCGTGGAATTTACGCTGTTCTGGATTTTCAATTTATTTGCAAATCCAAACATTCCATACATATAATGTACATAATTTCCCGTTGAATTTGTATATTTCAAGATATTCAATTTCTCTGCGAATCCAGATATTCCGTACATATATAATGTACACAATTCCCGCTGAATTTACGAAATTTTGGATTTTCAATTTCTCCTTAAAACCAGACTTTCCGTACATTTAATGTACACAATTTCCCGATAAATTTACTCTGTTCTGGATTTTCAATTTATCTGCAAATCCAGACAGTCCGTACATTTAATGTTCACAATTTCCCGTTAAATTTACGCAGTTCTAGATTTTCAATTTCTCCGCATATCCAAACATTCCATACATATATAATGTACACAATTTCTCGTTGAATTTACGAAATTTTGGATATTCAATTTCTCCACAAAACCAGACATTCCGTACATTTAATGTACGCAATTTCTCGTGGAATTTACGCTGTTTTGGATTTTCAATTTATCTGGAAATCCAAACATTCCGTACATATAATGTACATAATTTCCCGTTGAATTTATATATTTCAAGATATTCAATTTCTCTGCGAATCCAGATATTCCGTATATATATAATGTACAAAATTCCCGCTGAATTAACGAAATTTTGGATTTTCAATTTCTCCTTAAAACCAGACTTTCCGTACATTTAATGTACACAATTTACCGATAAATTTACTCAGTTCTGGATTTTCAATTTATCTACAAATCCAGACAGTCAGTACATATAATGTACACAATTTCCCGTTGAATTTACGCAGTTCTAGATTTTCAATTTCTCTGCAAATCTAGACATTCCGTCCATATATAATGTACACAATTCTCGCTGAATTTACGAAATTTTGAATTTTCAATTTCTCTACAAAACCAGACTTACCGTACATGTAATGTACACAATTTCCCGATGAATTTACTCCGTTCCGGATTTTCAATTTACCTGCAAATCTAGACAGTCCGTACATTTAACGTACACAATTTCCCGTTGAATTTACGCTGTTCTAGATTTTCAATTTCTATGCAAATCTAGACATTCCGTACAAATATAATGTACACAATTCTCGCTGAATTTACGAAATTTTAAATTTTCAATTTCTCCGCAAAACCAGACTTTCCGTACATTTATTGCGCACAATTTCCCGTTGAATTTACGCAGTTCTGGGTATTCAATTTATCTGCAAATCAAACAGTCCGTACATTTATTGTACACAATTTCCCGTGGAATTTACGCTGTTCTGGATTTTCAATTTATCTGCAAATCCAGATATTCCGTACATATAATGTAAATAATTTCCCGTTGAATTTATAAATTTCAAGATATTCAATTTCTGTGCAAATCCAGACATTCCGTACATATATAATGTACACAATTCCTGCTGAATTTACGCTGTTCTGGATTTTCAATTTATCTGCAAATCCAGATATTCCGTACATATAATGTACACAATTTCCCGTTGAATTTACGCTGTTCTAGATTTTCAATTTCTATGCAAATCTAGACATTCCGTACAAATATAATGTACACAATTCTCGCTGAATTTACGAAATTTTAAATTTTCAATATCTCCGCAAAACCAGACTTTCCGTACATTTAATGTGCACAATTTCCCGTTGAATTTACGCAGTTCTGGGTATTCAATTTATCTGCAAATCCAAACAGTCCGTACATTTATCGTACACAATTTCCCGTGGAATTTACGCTGTTCTGGAATTTCAATTTATCTGCAAATCCAGATATTCCGTACATATAATGTAAATAATTTCCCGTTGAATTTATATATTTCAATATATTCAATTTCTCTGCAAATCCAGACATTCTGTACATATATAATGTACACAATTCCCGCGGAATTTACGAAATTTTGGATATTCAATCTCTCCGCAAAACCAGAATTTCCGTAAATTTAACGTACACAATTTCCCGTTGAATTTACGCAGTTCTGGGTATTCAATTTATCTGCAAATCCAAACAGTCCGTACATTTATTGTACTCAATTTCCCGTGGAATTTACGCTGTTCTGGATTTTCAATTTATTTGCAAATCCAAACATTCCATACATATAATGTACATAATTTCCCGTTGAATTTGTATATTTCAAGATATTCAATTTCTCTGCGAATCCAGATATTCCGTACATATATAATGTACACAATTCCCGCTGAATTTACGAAATTTTGGATTTTCAATTTCTCCTTAAAACCAGACTTTCCGTACATTTAATGTACACAATTTCCCGATAAATTTACTCTGTTCTGGATTTTCAATTTATCTGCAAATCCAGACAGTCCGTACATTTAATGTTCACAATTTCCCGTTAAATTTACGCAGTTCTAGATTTTCAATTTCTCCGCATATCCAAACATTCCATACATATATAATGTACACAATTTCTCGTTGAATTTACGAAATTTTGGATATTCAATTTCTCCACAAAACCAGACATTCCGTACATTTAATGTACGCAATTTCTCGTGGAATTTACGCTGTTTTGGATTTTCAATTTATCTGGAAATCCAAACATTCCGTACATATAATGTACATAATTTCCCGTTGAATTTATATATTTCAAGATATTCAATTTCTCTGCGAATCCAGATATTCCGTATATATATAATGTACAAAATTCCCGCTGAATTAACGAAATTTTGGATTTTCAATTTCTCCTTAAAACCAGACTTTCCGTACATTTAATGTACACAATTTACCGATAAATTTACTCAGTTCTGGATTTTCAATTTATCTACAAATCCAGACAGTCAGTACATATAATGTACACAATTTCCCGTTGAATTTACGCAGTTCTAGATTTTCAATTTCTCTGCAAATCTAGACATTCCGTCCATATATAATGTACACAATTCTCGCTGAATTTACGAAATTTTGAATTTTCAATTTCTCTACAAAACCAGACTTACCGTACATGTAATGTACACAATTTCCCGATGAATTTACTCCGTTCCGGATTTTCAATTTACCTGCAAATCTAGACAGTCCGTACATTTAACGTACACAATTTCCCGTTGAATTTACGCTGTTCTAGATTTTCAATTTCTATGCAAATCTAGACATTCCGTACAAATATAATGTACACAATTCTCGCTGAATTTACGAAATTTTAAATTTTCAATTTCTCCGACAAACCAGACTTTCCGTACATTTATTGCGCACAATTTCCCGTCGAATTTACGCAGTTCTGGGTATTCAATTTATCTGCAAATCAAACAGTCCGTACATTTATTGTACACAATTTCCCGTGGAATTTACGCTGTTCTGGATTTTCAATTTATCTGCAAATCCAGATATTCCGTACATATAATGTAAATAATTTCCCGTTGAATTTATAAATTTCAAGATATTCAATTTCTGTGCAAATCCAGACATTCCGTACATATATAATGTACACAATTCCCGCTGAATTTACGCTGTTTTGGATTTTCAATTTATCTGCAAATCCAGATATTCCGTACATATAATGTACACAATTTCCCGTTGAATTTACGCTGTTCTAGATTTTCAATTTCTATGCAAATCTAGACATTCCGTACAAATATAATGTACACAATTCTCGCTGAATTTACGAAATTTTAAATTTTCAATATCTCCGCACAACCAGACTTTCCGTACATTTAATGTGCACAATTTCCCGTTGAATTTACGCAATTCTGGGTATTCAATTTATCTGCAAATCCAAACAGTCCGTACATTTATCGTACACAATTTCCCGTGGAATTTACGCTGTTCTGGAATTTCAATTTATCTGCAAATCCAGATATTCCGTACATATAATGTAAATAATTTCCCGTTGAATTTATATATTTCAATATATTCAATTTCTCTGCAAATCCAGACATTCTGTACATATATAATGTACACAATTCCCGCGGAATTTACGAAATTTTGGATATTCAATCTCTCCGCAAAACCAGAATTTCCGTAAATTTAACGTACACAATTTCCCGTTGAATTTACGCAGTTCTGGGTATTCAATTTATCTGCAAATCCAAACAGTCCGTACATTTATTGTACTCAATTTCCCGTGGAATTTACGCTGTTCTGGATTTTCAATTTATTTGCAAATCCAAACATTCCATACATATAATGTACATAATTTCCCGTTGAGTTTGTATATTTCAAGATATTCAATTTCTCTGCGAATCCAGATATTCCGTACATATATAATGTACACAATTCCCGCTGAATTTACGAAATTTTGGATTTTCAATTTCTCCTTAAAACCAGACTTTCCGTACATTTAATGTACACAATTTCCCGATAAATTTACTCTGTTCTGGATTTTTAATTTATCTGCAAATCCAGACAGTCCGTACATTTAATGTTCACAATTTCCCGTTAAATTTACGCAGTTCTAGATTTTCAATTTCTCCGCATATCCAAACATTCCATACATATATAATGTACACAATTTCTCGTTGAATTTACGAAATTTTGGATATTCAATTTCTCCACAAAACCAGACATTCCGTACATTTAATGTACGCAATTTCTCGTGGAATTTACGCTGTTTTGGATTTTCAATTTAACTGGAAATCCAAACATTCCGTACATATAATGTACATAATTTCCCGTTGAATTTATATATTTCAAGATATTCAATTTCTCTGCGAATCCAGATATTCCGTATATATATAATGTACAAAATTCCCGCTGAATTAACGAAATTTTGGATTTTCAATTTCTCCTTAAAACCAGACTTTCCGTACATTTAATGTACACAATTTACCGATAAATTTACTCAGTTCTGGATTTTCAATTTATCTACAAATCCAGACAGTCAGTACATATAATGTACACAATTTCCCGTTGAATTTACGCAGTTCTAGATTTTCAATTTCTCTGCAAATCTAGACATTCCGTCCATATATAATGAACACAATTCTCGCTGAATTTACGAAATTTTGAATTTTCAATTTCTCTACAAAACCAGACTTACCGTACATGTAATGTACACAATTTCCCGATGAATTTACTCCGTTCCGGATTTTCAATTTACCTGCAAATCTAGACAGTCCGTACATTTAACGTACACAATTTCCCGTTGAATTTACGCTGTTCTAGATTTTCAATTTCTATGCAAATCTAGACATTCCGTACAAATATAATGTACACAATTCTCGCTGAATTTACGAAATTTTAAATTTTCAATTTCTCCGCAAAACCAGACATTCCGTACATTTATTGCGCACAATTTCCCGTCGAATTTACGCAGTTCTGGGTATTCAATTTATCTGCAAATCAAACAGTCCGTACATTTATTGTACACAATTTCCCGTGGAATTTACGCTGTTCTGGATTTTCAATTTATCTGCAAATCCAGATATTCCGTACATATAATGTAAATAATTTCCCGTTGAATTTATAAATTTCAAGATATTCAATTTCTGTGCAAATCCAGACATTCCGTACATATATAATGTACACAATTCCCGCTGAATTTACGCTGTTCTGGATTTTCAATTTATCTGCAAATCCAGATATTCCGTACATATAATGTACACAATTTCCCGTTGAATTTACGCTGTTCTAGATTTTCAATTTCTATGCAAATCTAGACATTCCGTACAAATATAATGTACACAATTCTCGCTGAATTTACGAAATTTTAAATTTTCAATATCTCCGCAAAACCAGACTTTCCGTACATTTAATGTGCACAATTTCCCGTTGAATTTACGCAGTTCTGGGTATTCAATTTATCTGCAAATCCAAACAGTCCGTACATTTATCGTACACAATTTCCCGTGGAATTTACGCTGTTCTGGAATTTCAATTTATCTGCAAATCCAGATATTCCGTACATATAATGTAAATAATTTTCCGTTGAATTTATATATTTCAATATATTCAATTTCTCTGCAAATCCAGACATTCTGTACATATATAATGTACACAATTCCCGCGGAATTTACGAAATTTTGGATATTCAATCTCTCCGCAAAACCAGAATTTCCGTAAATTTAACGTACACAATTTCCCGTTGAATTTACGCAGTTCTGGGTATTCAATTTATCTGCAAATCCAAACAGTCCGTACATTTATTGTACTCAATTTCCCGTGGAATTTACGCTGTTCTGGATTTTCAATTTATTTGCAAATCCAAACATTCCATACATATAATGTACATAATTTCTCGTTGAATTTGTATATTTCAAGATATTCAATTTCTCTGCGAATCCAGATATTCCGTACATATATAATGTACACAATTCCCGCTGAATTTACGAAATTTTGGATTTTCAATTTCTCCTTAAAACCAGACTTTCCGTACATTTAATGTACACAATTTCCCGATAAATTTACTCTGTTCTGGATTTTCAATTTATCTGCAAATCCAGACAGTCCGTACATTTAATGTTCACAATTTCCCGTTAAATTTACGCAGTTCTAGATTTTCAATTTCTCCGCATATCCAAACATTCCATACATATATAATGTACACAATTTCTCGTTGAATTTACGAAATTTTGGATATTCAATTTCTCCACAAAACCAGACATTCCGTACATTTAATGTACGCAATTTCTCGTGGAATTTACGCTGTTTTGGATTTTCAATTTATCTGGAAATCCAAACATTCCGTACATATAATGTACATAATTTCCCGTTGAATTTATATATTTCAAGATATTCAATTTCTCTGCGAATCCAGATATTCCGTATATATATAATGTACAAAATTCCCGCTGAATTAACGAAATTTTGGATTTTCAATTTCTCCTTAAAACCAGACTTTCCGTACATTTAATGTACACAATTTACCGATAAATTTACTCAGTTCTGGATTTTCAATTTATCTACAAATCCAGACAGTCAGTACATATAATGTACACAATTTCCCGTTGAATTTACGCAGTTCTAGATTTTCAATTTCTCTGCAAATCTAGACATTCCGTCCATATATAATGTACACAATTCTCGCTGAATTTACGAAATTTTGAATTTTCAATTTCTCTACAAAACCAGACTTACCGTACATGTAATGTACACAATTTCCCGATGAATTTACTCCGTTCCGGATTTTCAATTTACCTGCAAATCTAGACAGTCCGTACATTTAACGTACACAATTTCCCGTTGAATTTACGCTGTTCTAGATTTTCAATTTCTATGCAAATCTAGACATTCCGTACAAATATAATGTACACAATCCTCGCTGAATTTACGAAATTTTAAATTTTCAATTTCTCCGCAAAACCAGACTTTCCGTACATTTATTGCGCACAATTTCCCGTTGAATTTACGCAGTTCTGGGTATTCAATTTATCTGCAAATCAAACAGTCCGTACATTTATTGTACACAATTTCCCGTGGAATTTACGCTGTTCTGGATTTTCAATTTGTCTGCAAATCCAGATATTCCGTACATATAATGTAAATAATTTCCCGTTGAATTTATAAATTTCAAGATATTCAATTTCTGTGCAAATCCAGACATTCCGTACATATATAATGTACACAATTCCCGCTGAATTTACGCTGTTCTGGATTTTCAATTTATCTGCAAATCCAGATATTCCGTACATATATTGTACACAATTTCCCGTTGAATTTACGCTGTTCTAGATTTTCAATTTCTATGCAAATCTAGACATTCCGTACAAATATAATGTACACAATTCTCGCTGAATTTACGAAATTTTAAATTTTCAATATCTCCGCAGAACCAGACTTTCCGTACATTTAATGTGCACAATTTCCCGTTGAATTTACGCAGTTCTGGGTATTCAATTTATCTGCAAATCCAAACAGTCCGTACATTTATCGTACACAATTTCCCGTGGAATTTACGCTGTTCTGGAATTTCAATTTATCTGCAAATCCAGATATTCCGTACATATAATGTAAATAATTTCCCGTTGAATTTATATATTTCAATATATTCAATTTCTCTGCAAATCCAGACATTCTGTACATATATAATGTACACAATTCCCGCGGAATTTACGAAATTTTGGATATTCAATCTCTCCGCAAAACCAGAATTTCCGTAAATTTAACGTACACAATTTCCCGTTGAATTTACGCAGTTCTGGGTATTCAATTTATCTGCAAATCCAAACAGTCCGTACATTTATTGTACTCAATTTCCCGTGAAATTTACGCTGTTCTGGATTTTCAATTTATTTGCAAATCCAAACATTCCATACATATAATGTACATAATTTCCCGTTGAATTTGTATATTTCAAGATATTCAATTTCTCTGCGAATCCAGATATTCCGTACATATATAATGTACACAATTCCCGCTGAATTTACGAAATTTTGGATTTTCAATTTCTCCTTCAAACCAGACTTTCCGTACATTTAATGTACACAATTTCCCGATAAATTTACTCTGTTCTGGATTTTCAATTTATCTGCAAATCCAGACAGTCCGTACATTTAATGTTCACAATTTCCCGTTAAATTTACGCAGTTCTAGATTTTCAATTTCTCCGCATATCCAAACATTCCATACATATATAATGTACACAATTTCTCGTTGAATTTACGAAATTTTGGATATTCAATTTCTCCACAAAACCAGACATTCCGTACATTTAATGTACGCAATTTCTCGTGGAATTTACGCTGTTTTGGATTTTCAATTTATCTGGAAATCCAAACATTCCGTACATATAATGTACATAATTTCCCGTTGAATTTATATATTTCAAGATATTCAATTTCTCTGCGAATCCAGATATTCCGTATATATATAATGTACAAAATTCCCGCTGAATTAACGAAATTTTGGATTTTCAATTTCTCCTTAAAACCAGACTTTCCGTACATTTAATGTACACAATTTACCGATAAATTTACTCAGTTCTGGATTTTCAATTTATCTACAAATCCAGACAGTCAGTACATATAATGTACACAATTTCCCGTTGAATTTACGCAGTTCTGGAATTTCAATTTATCTGCAAATCCAGATATTCCGTACATATAATGTAAATAATTTCCCGTTGAATTTATATATTTCAATATATTCAATTTCTCTGCAAATCCAGACATTCTGTACATATATAATGTACACAATTCCCGCGGAATTTACGAAATTTTGGATATTCAATCTCTCCGCAAAACCAGAATTTCCGTAAATTTAACGTACACAATTTCCCGTTGAATTTACGCAGTTCTGGGTATTCAATTTATCTGCAAATCCAAACAGTCCGTACATTTATTGTACTCAATTTCCCGTGAAATTTACGCTGTTCTGGATTTTCAATTTATTTGCAAATCCAAACATTCCATACATATAATGTACATAATTTCCCGTTGAATTTGTATATTTCAAGATATTCAATTTCTCTGCGAATCCAGATATTCCGTACATATATAATGTACACAATTCCCGCTGAATTTACGAAATTTTGGATTTTCAATTTCTCCTTCAAACCAGACTTTCCGTACATTTAATGTACACAATTTCCCGATAAATTTACTCTGTTCTGGATTTTCAATTTATCTGCAAATCCAGACAGTCCGTACATTTAATGTTCACAATTTCCCGTTAAATTTACGCAGTTCTAGATTTTCAATTTCTCCGCATATCCAAACATTCCATACATATATAATGTACACAATTTCTCGTTGAATTTACGAAATTTTGGATATTCAATTTCTCCACAAAACCAGACATTCCGTACATTTAATGTACGCAATTTCTCGTGGAATTTACGCTGTTTTGGATTTTCAATTTATCTGGAAATCCAAACATTCCGTACATATAATGTACATAATTTCCCGTTGAATTTATATATTTCAAGATATTCAATTTCTCTGCGAATCCAGATATTCCGTATATATATAATGTACAAAATTCCCGCTGAATTAACGAAATTTTGGATTTTCAGTTTCTCCTTAAAACCAGACTTTCCGTACATTTAATGTACACAATTTACCGATAAATTTACTCAGTTCTGGATTTTCAATTTATCTACAAATCCAGACAGTCAGTACATATAATGTACACAATTTCCCGTTGAATTTACGCAGTTCTAGATTTTCAATTTCTCTGCAAATCTAGACATTCCGTCCATATATAATGTACACAATTCTCGCTGAATTTACGAAATTTTGAATTTTCAATTTCTCTACAAAACCAGACTTACCGTACATGTAATGTACACAATTTCCCGATGAATTTACTCTGTTCCGGATTTTCAATTTACCTGCAAATCTAGACAGTCCGTACATTTAACGTACACAATTTCCCGTTGAATTGACGCTGTTCTAGATTTTCAATTTCTATGCAAATCTAGACATTCCGTACAAATATAATGTACACAATCCTCGCTGAATTTACGAAATTTTAAATTTTCAATTTCTCCGCAAAACCAGACTTTCCGTACATTTATTGCGCACAATTTCCCGTTGAATTTACGTAGTTCTGGGTATTCAATTTATCTGCAAATCAAACAGTCCGTACATTTATTGTACACAATTTCCCGTGGAATTTACGCTGTTCTGGATTTTCAATTTATCTGCAAATCCAGATATTCCGTACATATAATGTAAATAATTTCCCGTTGAATATATAAATTTCAAGATATTCAATTTCTGTGCAAATCCAGACATTCCGTACATATATAATGTACACAATTCCCGCTGAATTTACGAAATTTTGGATTTTCAATTTATCAGCAAATCTAGACTGTCCGTACATTTAATGTACACAATTTCCCGTTGAATTTACGCAGTTCTAGATTTTCAATTTCTCTGCAAATCCAGACATTCCGTACATATATAATGTACCCAATTCTCGCTGAATTTACGAAATTTTAAATTTTCAATTTCTCTGCAAAACCAGACTTTCCGTACATTTAATGTACACAATTTCCCGTTGAATTTACGCAGTTCTGGGTATTCAATTTATCTGCAAATCCAAACAGTCCGTACATTTATTGTACACAATTTCCTGTGGAATTTACGCTGTTCTGGATTTTCAATTTATCTGCAAATCCAGATATTCCGTACATATAATGTACACAATTTCCCGTTGAATTTACGCTGTTCTAGATTTTCAATTTCTATGCAAATCTAGACATTCCTTACAAATATAATGTACACAATTCTCGCTGAATTTACGAAATTTTAAATTTTTAATATCTCTGCAAAACCAGACTTTCCGTACTTTTAATGTGCACAATTTCCCGTTGAATTTACGCAGTTCTGGGTATTCAATTTATCTGCAAATCCAAACAGTCCGTACATTTATCGTACACAATTTCCCGTGGAATTTACGCTGTTCTGGAATTTCAATTTATCTGCAAATCCAGATATTCCGTACATATAATGTAAATAATTTCCCGTCGAATTTACATATTTCAATATATTCAATTTCTCTGCAAATCCAGACATTCTGTACATATATAATGTACACAATTCCCGCGGAATTTACGAAATTTTGGATATTCAATCTCTCCGTAAAACCAGAATTTTCGTAAATTTCACGTACACAATTTCCCGTTGAATTTACGCAGTTCTGGGTATTCAATTTATCTGCAAATCCAAACAGTCCGTACATTTATTGTACTCTATTTCCCGTGGAATTTACGCTGTTCTGGATTTTCAATTTATTTGCAAATCCAAACATTCCATACATATAATGTACATAATTTCCCGTTGAATTTGTATATTTCAAGATATTCAATTTCTCTGCGAATCCAGATATTCCGTACATATATAATGTACACAATTCCCGCTGAATTTACGAAATTTTGGATTTTCAATTTCTCCTTAAAACCAGACTTTCCGTACATTTAATGAACACAATTTACCGATAAATTTACTCAGTTCTGGATTTTCAATTTATCTACAAATCCAGACAGTCAGTACATATAATGTACACAATTTCCCGTTGAATTTACGCAGTTCTAGATTTTCAATTTCTCTGCAAATCTAGATATTCCGTCCATATATAATGTACACAATTCTCGCTGAATTTACGAAATTTTGAATTTTCAATTTCTCTACAAAACCAGACTTACCGTACATGTAATGTACACAATTTCCCGATGAATTTACTCCGTTCCGAATTTTCAATTTACCTGCAAATTTAGACAGTCCGTACATTTAACGTACACAATTTCCCGTTGAATTTACGCTGTTCTAGATTTTCAATTTCTATGCAAATCTAGACATTCCGTACAAATATAATGTACACAATTCTCGCTGAATTTACGAAATTTTCAATTTTCAATTTCTCCGCAAAACCAGACTTTCCGTACATTTATTGCGCACAATTTCCCGTCGAATTTACGCAGTTCTGGGTATTCAATTTATCTGCAAATCAAACAGTCCGTACATTTATTGTACACAATTTCCCGTAGAATTTACGCTGTTCTGGATTTTCAATTTGTCTGCAAATCCAGATATTCCGTACATATAATGTAAATAATTTCCCGTTGAATTTATAAATTTCAAGATATTCAATTTCTGTGCAAATCCAGACATTCCGTACATATATAATGTACACAATTCCCGCTGAATTTACGCTGTTCTGGATTTTCAATTTATCTGCAAATCCAGATATTCCGTACATATATTGTACACAATTTCCCGTTGAATTTACGCTGTTCTAGATTTTCAATTTCTATGCAAATCTAGACATTCCGTACAAATATAATGTACACAATTCTCGCTGAATTTACGAAATTTTAAATTTTCAATATCTCCGCAGAACCAGACTTTCCGTACATTTAATGTGCACAATTTCCCGTTGAATTTATGCAGTTCTGGGTATTCAATTTATCTGCAAATCCAAACAGTCCGTACATTTATCGTACACAATTTCCCGTGGAATTTACGCTGTTCTGGAATTTCAATTTATCTGCAAATCCAGATATTCCGTACATATAATGTAAATAATTTCCCGTTGAATTTATATATTTCAATATATTCAATTTCTCTGCAAATCCAGACATTCTGTACATATATAATGTACACAATTCCCGCGGAATTTACGAAATTTTGGATATTCAATCTCTCCGTAAAACCAGAATTTCCGTAAATTTAACGTACACAATTTCCCGTTGAATTTACGCAGTTCTGGGTATTCAATTTATCTGCAAATCCAAACAGTCCGTACATTTATTGTACTCAATTTCCCGTGAAATTTACGCTGTTCTGGATTTTCAATTTATTTGCAAATCCAAACATTCCATACATATAATGTACATAATTTCCCGTTGAATTTGTATATTTCAAGATATTCAATTTCTCTGCGAATCCAGATATTCCGTACATATATAATGTACACAATTCCCGCTGAATTTACGAAATTTTGGATTTTCAATTTCTCCTTCAAACCAGACTTTCCGTACATTTAATGTACACAATTTCCCGATAAATTTACTCTGTTCTGGATTTTCAATTTATCTGCAAATCCAGACAGTCCGTACATTTAATGTTCACAATTTCCCGTTAAATTTACGCAGTTCTAGATTTTCAATTTCTCCGCATATCCAAACATTCCATACATATATAATGTACACAATTTCTCGTTGAATTTACGAAATTTTGGATATTCAATTTCTCCACAAAACCAGACATTCCGTACATTTAATGTATGCAATTTCTCGTGGAATTTACGCTGTTTTGGATTTTCAATTTATCTGGAAATCCAAATATTCCGTACATATAATGTACATAATTTCCCGTTGAATTTATATATTTCAAGATATTCAATTTCTCTGCGAATCCAGATATTCCGTATATATATAATGTACAAAATTCCCGCTGAATTAACGAAATTTTGGATTTTCAATTTCTCCTTAAAACCAGACTTTCCGTACATTTAATGTACACAATTTACCGATAAATTTACTCAGTTCTGGATTTTCAATTTATCTACAAATCCAGACAGTCAGTACATATAATGTACACAATTTCCCGTTGAATTTACGCAGTTCTAGATTTTCAATTTCTCTGCAAATCTAGACATTCCGTCCATATATAATGTACACAATTCTCGCTGAATTTACGAAATTTTGAATTTTCAATTTCTCTACAAAACTAGACTTACCGTACATGTAATGTACACAATTTCCCGATGAATTTACTCCGTTCCGGATTTTCAATTTACCTGCAAATCTAGACAGTCCGTACATTTAACGTACACAATTTCCCGTTGAATTTACGCTGTTCTAGATTTTCAATTTCTATGCAAATCTAGACATTCCGTACAAATATAATGTACACAATTCTCGCTGAATTTACGAAATTTTCAATTTTCAATTTCTCCGCAAAACCAGACTTTCCGTACATTTATTGCGCACAATTTCCCGTCGAATTTACGCAGTTCTGGGTATTCAATTTATCTGCAAATCAAACAGTCCGTACATTTATTGTACACAATTTCCCGTGGAATTTACGCTGTTCTGGATTTTCAATTTGTCTGCAAATCCAGATATTCCGTACATATAATGTAAATAATTTCCCGTTGAATTTATAAATTTCAAGATATTCAATTTCTGTGCAAATCCAGACATTCCGTACATATATAATGTACACAATTCCCGCTGAATTTACGCTGTTCTGGATTTTCAATTTATATGCAAATCCAGATATTCCGTACATATATTGTACACAATTTCCCGTTGAATTTACGCTGTTCTAGATTTTCAATTTCTATGCAAATCTAGACATTCCGTACAAATATAATGTACACAATTCTCGCTGAATTTACGAAATTTTAAATTTTCAATATCTCCGCAGAACCAGACTTTCCGTACATTTAATGTGCACAATTTCCCGTTGAATTTACGCAGTTCTGGGTATTCAATTTATCTGCAAATCCAAACAGTCCGTACATTTATTGTACTCAATTTCCCGTGGAATTTACGCTGTTCTGGATTTTCAATTTATTTGCAAATCCAAACATTCCATACATATAATGTACATAATTTCCCGTTGAATTTGTATATTTCAAGATATTCAATTTCTCTGCGAATCCAGATATTCCGTACATATATAATGTACACAATTCCCGCTGAATTTACGAAATTTTGGATTTTCAATTTCTCCTTCAAACCAGACTTTCCGTACATTTAATGTACACAATTTCCCGATAAATTTACTCTGTTCTGGATTTTCAATTTATCTGCAAATCCAGACAGTCCGTACATTTAATGTTCACAATTTCCCGTTAAATTTACGCAGTTCTAGATTTTCAATTTCTCCGCATATCCAAACATTCCATACATATATAATGTACACAATTTCTCGTTGAATTTACGAAATTTTGGATATTCAATGTCACCACAAAACCAGACAATCCGTACATTTAATGTACGCAATTTCTCGTGGAATTTACGCTGTTTTGGATTTTCAATTTATCTGGAAATCCAAACATTCCGTACATATAATGTCCACAATTTCCCGTTGAATTTATATATTTCAAGATATTCAATTTCTCTGCGAATCCAGATATTCCGTATATATATAATGTACAAAATTCCCGCTGAATTAACGAAATTTTGGATTTTCAATTTCTCCTTAAAACCAGACTTTCCGTACATTTAATGTACACAATTTACCGATAAATTTACTCAGTTCTGGATTTTCAATTTATCTACAAATCCAGACAGTCAGTACATATAATGTACACAATTTCCCGTTGAATTTACGCAGTTCTAGATTTTCAATTTCTCTGCAAATCTAGACATTCCGTCCATATATAATGTACACAATTCTCGCTGAATTTACGAAATTTTGAATTTTCAATTTCTCTACAAAACCAGACTTACCGTACATGTAATGTACACAATTTCCCGATGAATTTACTCCGTTCCGGATTTTCAATTTACCTGCAAATCTAGACAGTCCGTACATTTAACGTACACAATTTCCCGTTGAATTTACGCTGTTCTAGATTTTCAATTTCTATGCAAATCTAGACATTCCGTACAAATATAATGTACACAATTCTCGCTGAATTTACGAAATTTTAAATTTTCAATTTCTCCGCAAAACCAGACTTTCCGTACATTTATTGCGCACAATTTCCCGTTGAATTTACGCAGTTCTGGGTATTCAATTTATCTGCAAATCAAACAGTCCGTACATTTATTGTACACAATTTCCCGTGGAATTTACGCTGTTCTGGATTTTCAATTTATCTGCAAATCCAGATATTCCGTACATATAATGTAAATAATTTCCCGTTGAATATATAAATTTCAAGATATTCAATTTCTGTGCAAATCCAGACATTCCGTACATATATAATGTACACAATTCCCGCTGAATTTACGAAATTTTGGATTTTCAATTTATCAGCAAATCTAGACTGTCCGTATATTTAATGTACACAATTTCCCGTTGAATTTACGCAGTTCTAGATTTTCAATTTCTCTGCAAATACAGACATTCCGTACATATATAATGTACCCAATTCTCGCTGAATTTACGAAATTTTAAATTTTCAATTTCTCTGCAAAACCAGACTTTCCGTACATTTAATGTACACAATTTCCCGTTGAATTTACGCAGTTCTGGGTATTCAATTTATCTACAAATCCAAACAGTCCGTACATTTATTGTACACAATTTCCTGTGGAATTTACGCTGTTCTGGATTTTCAATTTATCTGCAAATCCAGATATTCCGTACATATAATGTACACAATTTCCCGTTGAATTTACGCTGTTCTAGATTTTCAATTTCTATGCAAATCTAGACATTCCGTACAAATATAATGTACACAATTCTCGCTGAATTTACGAAATTTTAAATTTTCAATATCTCCGCAAAACCAGACTTTCCGTACATTTAATGTGCACAATTTCCCGTTGAATTTACGCAGTTCTGGGTATTCAATTTATCTGCAAATCCAAACAGTCCGTACGTTTATCGTACACAATTTCCCGTGGAATTTACGCTGTTCTGGAATTTCAATTTATCTGCAAATCCAGATATTCCGTACATATAATGTAAATAATTTCCCGTCGAATTTATATATTTCAATATATTCAATTTCTCTACAAATCCAGACATTCTGTACATATATAATGTACACAATTCCCGCGGAATTTACGAAATTTTGGATATTCAATCTCTCCGCAAAACCAGAATTTCCGTACATTTAATGTACGCAATTTCTCGTGGAATTTACGCTGTTTTGGATTTTCAATTTATCTGGAAATCCAAACATTCCGTACATATAATGTACATAATTTCCCGTTGAATTTATATATTTCAAGATATTCAATTTCTCTGCGAATCCAGATATTCCGTATATATATAATGTACAAAATTCCCGCTGAATTAACGAAATTTTGGATTTTCAATTTCTCCTTAAAACCAGACTTTCCGTACATTTAATGTACACAATTTACCGATAAATTTACTCAGTTCTGGATTTTCAATTTATCTACAAATCCAGACAGTCAGTACATATAATGTACACAATTTCCCGTTGAATTTACGCAGTTCTAGATTTTCAATTTCTCTGCAAATCTAGACATTCCGTCCATATATAATGTACACAATTCTCGCTGAATTTACGAAATTTTGAATTTTCAATTTCTCTACAAAACCAGACTTACCGTACATGTAATGTACACAATTTCCCGATGAATTTACTCCGTTCCGGATTTTCAATTTACCTGCAAATCTAGACAGTCCGTACATTTAACGTACACAATTTCCCGTTGAATTTACGCTGTTCTAGATTTTCAATTTCTATGCAAATCTAGACATTCCGTACAAATATAATGTACACAATCCTCGCTGAATTTACGAAATTTTAAATTTTCAATTTCTCCGCAAAACCAGACTTTCCGTACATTTATTGCGCACAATTTCCCGTTGAATTTACGCAGTTCTGGGTATTCAATTTATCTGCAAATCAAACAGTCCGTACATTTATTGTACACAATTTCCCGTGGAATTTACGCTGTTCTGGATTTTCAATTTATCTGCAAATCCAGATATTCCGTACATATAATGTAAATAATTTCCCGTTGAATATATAAATTTCAAGATATTCAATTTCTGTGCAAATCCAGACATTCCGTACATATATAATGTACACAATTCCCGCTGAATTTACGAAATTTTGGATTTTCAATTTATCAGCAAATCTAGACTGTCCGTACATTTAATGTACACAATTTCCCGTTGAATTTACGCAGTTCTAGATTTTCAATTTCTCTGCAAATCCAGACATTCCGTACATATATAATGTACCCAATTCTCGCTGAATTTACGAAATTTTAAATTTTCAATTTCTCTGCAAAACCAGACTTTCCGTACATTTAATGTACACAATTTCCCGTTGAATTTACACAGTTCTGGGTATTCAATTTATCTGCAAATCCAAACAGTCCGTACATTTATTGTACACAATTTCCTGTGGAATTTACGCTGTTCTGGATTTTCAATTTATCTGCAAATCCAGATATTCCGTACATATAATGTACACAATTTCCCGTTGAATTTACGCTGTTCTAGATTTTCAATTTCTATGCAAATCTAGACATTCCGTACAAATATAATGTACACAATTCTCGCTGAACTTACGAAATTTTAAATTTTTAATATCTCCGCAAAACCAGACTTTCCGTACGTTTAATGTGCACAATTTCCCGTTGAATTTACGCAGTTCTGGGTATTCAATTTATCTGCAAATCCAAACAGTCCGTACATTTATCGTACACAATTTCCCGTGGAATTTACGCTGTTCTGGAATTTCAATTTATCTGCAAATCCAGATATTTCGTACATATAATGTAAATAATTTCCCGTCGAATTTACATATTTCAATATATTCAATTTCTCTGCAAATCCAGACATTCTGTACATATATAATGTACACAATTCCCGCGGAATTTACGAAATTTTGGATATTCAATCTCTCCGCAAAACCAGAATTTCCGTAAATTTAACGTACACAATTTCCCGTTGAATTTACGCAGTTCTGGGTATTCAATTTATCTGCAAATCCAAACAGTCCGTACATTTATTGTACTCAATTTCCCGTGGAATTTACGCTGTTCTGGATTTTCAATTTATTTGCAAATCCAAACATTCCATACATATAATGTACATAATTTCCCGTTGAATTTGTATATTTCAAGATATTCAATTTCTCTGCGAATCCAGATATTCCGTACATATATAATGTACACAATTCCCGCTGAATTTACGAAATTTTGGATTTTCAATTTCTCCTTAAAACCAGACTTTCCGTACATTTAATGTACACAATTTCCCGATAAATTTACTCTGTTCTGGATTTTCAATTTATCTGCAAATCCAGACAGTCCGTACATTTAATGTTCACAATTTCCCGTTAAATTTACGCAGTTCTAGATTTTCAATTTCTCCGCATATCCAAACATTCCATACATATATAATGTACACAATTTCTCGTTGAATTTACGAAATTTTGGATATTCAATTTCTCCACAAAACCAGACATTCCGTACATTTAATGTATGCAATTTCTCGTGGAATTTACGCTGTTTTGGATTTTCAATTTATCTGGAAATCCAAACATTCCGTACATATAATGTACATAATTTCCCGTTGAATTTATATATTTCAAGATATTCAATTTCTCTGCGAATCCAGATATTCCGTATATATATAATGTACAAAATTCCCGCTGAATTAACGAAATTTTGGATTTTCAATTTCTCCTTAAAACCAGACTTTCCGTACATTTAATGTACACAATTTACATATAAATTTACTCAGTTCTGGATTTTCAATTTATCTACAAATCCAGACAGTCAGTACATATAATGTACACAATTTCCCGTTGAATTTACGCAGTTCTAGATTTTCAATTTCTCTGCAAATCTAGACATTCCGTCCATATATAATGTACACAATTCTCGTTGAATTTACGAAATTTTGAATTTTCAATTTCTCTACAAAACCAGACTTACCGTACATGTAATGTACACAATTTCCCGATGAATTTACTCCGTTCCGGATTTTCAATTTACCTGCAAATCTAGACAGTCCGTACATTTAACGTACACAATTTCCCGTTGAATTTACGCTGTTCTAGATTTTCAATTTCTATGCAAATCTAGACATTCCGTACAAATATAATGTACACAATTCTCGCTGAATTTACGAAATTTTAAATTTTCAATTTCTCCGCAAAACCAGACTTTCCGTACATTTATTGCGCACAATTTCCCGTCGAATTTACGCAGTTCTGGGTATTCAATTTATCTGCAAATCAAACAGTCCGTACATTTATTGTACACAATTTCCCGTGGAATTTACGCTGTTCTGGATTTTCAATTTGTCTGCAAATCCAGATATTCCGTACATATAATGTAAATAATTTCCCGTTGAATTTATAAATTTCAAGATATTCAATTTCTGTGCAAATCCAGACATTCCGTACATATATAATGTACACAATTCCCGCTGAATTTACGCTGTTCTGGATTTTCAATTTATCTGCAAATCCAGATATTCTGTACATATATTGTACACAATTTCCCGTTGAATTTACGCTGTTCTAGATTTTCAATTTCTATGCAAATCTAGACATTCCGTACAAATATAATGTACACAATTCTCGCTGAATTTACGAAATTTTAAATTTTCAATATCTCCGCAAAACCAGACTTTCCGTACATTTAATGTGCACAATTTCCCGTTGAATTTACGCAGTTCTGGGTATTCAATTTATCTGCAAATCCAAACAGTCCGTACATTTATCGTACACAATTTCCCGTGGAATTTACGCTGTTCTGGAATTTCAATTTATCTGCAAATCCAGATATTCCGTACATATAATGTAAATAATTTCCCGTTGAATTTATATATTTCAATATATTCAATTTCTCTGCAAATCCAGACATTCTGTACATATATAATGTACACAATTCCCGCGGAATTTACGAAATTTTGGATATTCAATCTCTCCGCAAAACCAGAATTTCCGTAAATTTATCGTACACAATTTCCCGTGGAATTTACGCTGTTCTGGAATTTCAATTTATCTGCAAATCCAGATATTCCGTACATATAATGTAAATAATTTCCCGTTGAATATATAAATTTCAAGATATTCAATTTCTGTGCAAATCCAGACATTCCGTACATATATGATGTACACAATTCCCGCTGAATTTACGAAATTTTGGATTTTCAATTTATCAGCAAATCTAGACTGTCCGTACATTTAATGTACACAATTTCCCGTTGAATTTACGCAGTTCTAGATTTTCAATTTCTCTGCAAATCCAGACATTCCGTACATATATAATGTACCCAATTCTCGCTGAATTTACGAAATTTTAAATTTTCAATTTCTCTGCAAAACCAGACTTTCCGTACATTTAATGTACACAATTTCCCGTTGAATTTACGCAGTTCTGGGTATTCAATTTATCTGCAAATCCAAACAGTCCGTACATTTATTGTACACAATTTCCTGTGGAATTTACGCTGTTCTGGATTTTCAATTTATCTGCAAATCCAGATATTCCGTACATATAATGTACACAATTTCCCGTTGAATTTACGCTGTTCTAGATTTTCAATTTCTATGCAAATCTAGACATTCCGTACAAATATAATGTACACAATTCTCGCTGAATTTACGAAATTTTAAATTTTCAATATCTCCGCAAAACCAGACTTTCCGTACATTTAATGTGCACAATTTCCCGTTGAATTTACGCAGTTCTGGGTATTCAATTTATCTGCAAATCCAAACAGTCCGTACATTTATCGTACACAATTTCCCGTGGAATTTACGCTGTTCTGGAATTTCAATTTATCTGCAAATCCAAACATTCCATACATATAATGTACATAATTTCCCGTTGAATTTGTATATTTCAAGATATTCAATTTCTCTGCGAATCCAGATATTCCGTACATATATAATGTACACAATTCCCGCTGAATTTACGAAATTTTGGATTTTCAATTTCTCCTTCAAACCAGACTTTCCGTACATTTAATGTACACAATTTCCCGATAAATTTACTCTGTTCTGGATTTTCAATTTATCTGCAAATCCAGACAGTCCGTACATTTAATGTTCACAATTTCCCGTTAAATTTACGCAGTTCTAGATTTTCAATTTCTCCGCATATCCAAACATTCCATACATATATAATGTACACAATTTCTCGTTGAATTTACGAAATTTTGGATATTCAATTTCTCCACAAAACCAGACATTCCGTACATTTAATGTACGCAATTTCTCGTGGAATTTACGCTGTTTTGGATTTTCAATTTATCTGGAAATCCAAACATTCCGTACATATAATGTACATAATTTCCCGTTGAATTTATATATTTCAAGATATTCAATTTCTCTGCGAATCCAGATATTCCGTATATATATAATGTACAAAATTCCCGCTGAATTAACGAAATTTTGGATTTTCAATTTCTCCTTAAAACCAGACTTTCCGTACATTTAATGTACACAATTTACCGATAAATTTACTCAGTTCTGGATTTTCAATTTATCTACAAATCCAGACAGTCAGTACATATAATGTACACAATTTCCCGTTGAATTTACGCAGTTCTAGATTTTCAATTTCTCTGCAAATCTAGACATTCCGTCCATATATAATGTACACAATTCTCGCTGAATTTACGAAATTTTGAATTTTCAATTTCTCTACAAAACCAGACTTACCGTACATGTAATGTACACAATTTCCCGATGAATTTACTCCGTTCCGGATTTTCAATTTACCTGCAAATCTAGACAGTCCGTACATTTAACGTACACAATTTCCCGTTGAATTTACGCTGTTCTAGATTTTCAATTTCTATGCAAATCTAGACATTCCGTACAAATATAATGTACACAATTCTCGCTGAATTTACGAAATTTTAAATTTTCAATTTCTCCGCAAAACCAGACTTTCCGTACATTTATTGCGCACAATTTCCCGTTGAATTTACGCAGTTCTGGGTATTCAATTTATCTGCAAATCAAACAGTCCGTACATTTATTGTACTCAATTTCCCCGTGGAATTTACGCTGTTCTGGATTTTCAATTTATCTGCAAATCCAGATATTCCGTACATATAATGTAAATAATTTCCCGTTGAATATATAAATTTCAAGATATTCAATTTCTGTGCAAATCCAGACATTCCGTACGTATATAATGTACACAATTCCCGCTGAATTTACGAAATTTTGGATTTTCAATTTATCAGCAAATCTAGACTGTCCGTACATTTAATGTACACAATTTCCCGTTGAATTTACGCAGTTCTAGATTTTCAATTTCTCTGCAAATCCAGACATTCCGTACATATATAATGTACCCAATTCTCGCTGAATTTACGAAATTTTAAATTTTCAATTTCTCTGCAAAACCAGACTTTCCGTACATTTAATGTACACAATTTCCCGTTGAATTTACGCAGTTCTGGGTATTCAATTTATCTGCAAATCCAAACAGTCCGTACATTTATTGTACACAATTTCCTGTGGAATTTACGCTGTTCTGGATTTTCAATTTATCTGCAAATCCAGATATTCCGTACATATAATGTACACAATTTCCCGTTGAATTTACGCTGTTCTAGATTTTCAATTTCTATGCAAATCTAGACATTCCGTACAAATATAATGTACACAATTCTCGCTGAATTTACGAAATTTTAAATTTTCAATATCTCCGCAAAACCAGACTTTCCGTACATTTAATGTGCACAATTTCCCGTTGAATTTACGCAGTTCTGGGTATTCAATTTATCTGCAAATCCAAACAGTCCGTACATTTATCGTACACAATTTCCCGTGGAATTTACGCTGTTCTGGAATTTCAATTTATCTGCAAATCCAGATATTCCGTACATATAATGTAAATAATTTCCCGTCGAATTTATATATTTCAATATATTCAATTTCTCTGCAAATCCAGACATTCTGTACATATATAATGTACACAATTCCCGCGGAATTTACGAAATTTTGGATATTCAATCTCTCCGCAAAACCAGAATTTTCGTAAATTTAACGTACACAATTTCCCGTTGAATTTACGCAGTTCTGGGTATTCAACTTATCTGCAAATCCAAACAGTCCGTACATTTATTGTACTCAATTTCCCCGTGGAATTTACGCTGTTCTGGATTTTCAATTTATTTGCAAATCCAAACATTCCATACATATAATGTACATAATTTCCCGTTGAATTTGTATATTTCAAGATATTCAATTTCTCTGCGAATCCAGATATTCCGTACATATATAATGTACACAATTCCCGCTGAATTTACGAAATTTTGGATTTTCAATTTCTCCTTAAAACCAGACTTTCCGTACATTTAATGTACACAATTTCCCGATAAATTTACTCTGTTCTGGATTTTCAATTTATCTGCAAATCCAGACAGTCCGTACATTTAATGTTCACAATTTCCCGTTAAATTTACGCAGTTCTAGATTTTCAATTTCTCCGCATATCCAAACATTCCATACATATATAATGTACACAATTTCTCGTTGAATTTACGAAATTTTGGATATTCAATTTCTCCACAAAACCAGACATTCCGTACATTTAATGTACGCAATTTCTCGTGGAATTTACGCTGTTTTGGATTTTCAATTTATCTGGAAATCCAAACATTCCGTACATATAATGTACATAATTTCCCGTTGAATTTATATATTTCAAGATATTCAATTTCTCTGCGAATCCAGATATTCCGTATATATATAATGTACAAAATTCCCGCTGAATTAACGAAATTTTGGATTTTCAATTTCTCCTTAAAACCAGACTTTCCGTACATTTAATGTACACAATTTACCGATAAATTTACTCAGTTCTGGATTTTCAATTTATCTACAAATCCAGACAGTCAGTACATATAATGTACACAATTTCCCGTTGAATTTACGCAGTTCTAGATTTTCAATTTCTCTGCAAATCTAGACATTCCGTCCATATATAATGTACACAATTCTCGCTGAATTTACGAAATTTTGAATTTTCAATTTCTCTACAAAACCAGACTTACCGTACATGTAATGTACACAATTTCCCGATGAATTTACTCCGTTCCGGATTTTCAATTTACCTGCAAATCTAGACAGTCCGTACATTTAACGTACACAATTTCCCGTTGAATTTACGCTGTTCTAGATTTTCAATTTCTATGCAAATCTAGACATTCCGTACAAATATAATGTACACAATTCTCGCTGAATTTACGAAATTTTAAATTTTCAATTTCTCCGCAAAACCAGACTTTCCGTACATTTATTGCGCACAATTTCCCGTTGAATTTACGCAGTTCTGGGTATTCAATTTATCTGCAAATCAAACAGTCCGTACATTTATTGTACTCAATTTCCCCGTGGAATTTACGCTGTTCTGGATTTTCAATTTATCTGCAAATCCAGATATTCCGTACATATAATGTAAATAATTTCCCGTTGAATATATAAATTTCAAGATATTCAATTTCTGTGCAAATCCAGACATTCCGTACGTATATAATGTACACAATTCCCGCTGAATTTACGAAATTTTGGATTTTCAATTTATCAGCAAATCTAGACTGTCCGTACATTTAATGTACACAATTTCCCGTTGAATTTACGCAGTTCTAGATTTTCAATTTCTCTGCAAATCCAGACATTCCGTACATATATAATGTACCCAATTCTCGCTGAATTTACGAAATTTTAAATTTTCAATTTCTCTGCAAAACCAGACTTTCCGTACATTTAATGTACACAATTTCCCGTTGAATTTACGCAGTTCTGGGTATTCAATTTATCTGCAAATCCAAACAGTCCGTACATTTATTGTACACAATTTCCTGTGGAATTTACGCTGTTCTGGATTTTCAATTTATCTGCAAATCCAGATATTCCGTACATATAATGTACACAATTTCCCGTTGAATTTACGCTGTTCTAGATTTTCAATTTCTATGCAAATCTAGACATTCCGTACAAATATAATGTACACAATTCTCGCTGAATTTACGAAATTTTAAATTTTCAATATCTCCGCAAAACCAGACTTTCCGTACATTTAATGTGCACAATTTCCCGTTGAATTTACGCAGTTCTGGGTATTCAATTTATCTGCAAATCCAAACAGTCCGTACATTTATCGTACACAATTTCCCGTGGAATTTACGCTGTTCTGGAATTTCAATTTATCTGCAAATCCAGATATTCCGTACATATAATGTAAATAATTTCCCGTCGAATTTATATATTTCAATATATTCAATTTCTCTGCAAATCCAGACATTCTGTACATATATAATGTACACAATTCCCGCGGAATTTACGAAATTTTGGATATTCAATCTCTCCGCAAAACCAGAATTTTCGTAAATTTAACGTACACAATTTCCCGTTGAATTTACGCAGTTCTGGGTATTCAATTTATCTGCAAATCCAAACAGTCCGTACATTTATTGTACTCAATTTCCCCGTGGAATTTACGCTGTTCTGGATTTTCAATTTATTTGCAAATCCAAACATTCCATACATATAATGTACATAATTTCCCGTTGAATTTGTATATTTCAAGATATTCAATTTCTCTGCGAATCCAGATATTCCGTACATATATAATGTACACAATTCCCGCTGAATTTACGAAATTTTGGATTTTCAATTTCTCCTTAAAACCAGACTTTCCGTACATTTAATGTACACAATTTCCCGATAAATTTACTCTGTTCTGGATTTTCAATTTATCTGCAAATCCAGACAGTCCGTACATTTAATGTTCACAATTTCCCGTTAAATTTACGCAGTTCTAGATTTTCAATTTCTCCGCATATCCAAACATTCCATACATATATAATGTACACAATTTCTCGTTGAATTTACGAAATTTTGGATATTCAATTTCTCCACAAAACCAGACATTCCGTACATTTAATGTACGCAATTTCTCGTGGAATTTACGCTGTTTTGGATTTTCAATTTATCTGGAAATCCAAACATTCCGTACATATAATGTACATAATTTCCCGTTGAATTTATATATTTCAAGATATTCAATTTCTCTGCGAATCCAGATATTCCGTATATATATAATGTACAAAATTCCCGCTGAATTAACGAAATTTTGGATTTTCAATTTCTCCTTAAAACCAGACTTTCCGTACATTTAATGTACACAATTTACCGATAAATTTACTCAGTTCTGGATTTTCAATTTATCTACAAATCCAGACAGTCAGTACATATAATGTACACAATTTCCCGTTGAATTTACGCAGTTCTAGATTTTCAATTTCTCTGCAAATCTAGACATTCCGTCCATATATAATGTACACAATTCTCGCTGAATTTACGAAATTTTGAATTTTCAATTTCTCTACAAAACCAGACTTACCGTACATGTAATGTACACAATTTCCCGATGAATTTACTCCGTTCCGGATTTTCAATTTACCTGCAAATCTAGACAGTCCGTACATTTAACGTACACAATTTCCCGTTGAATTTACGCTGTTCTAGATTTTCAATTTCTATGCAAATCTAGACATTCCGTACAAATATAATGTACACAATTCTCGCTGAATTTACGAAATTTTAAATTTTCAATTTCTCCGCAAAACCAGACTTTCCGTACATTTATTGCGCACAATTTCCCGTTGAATTTACGCAGTTCTGGGTATTCAATTTATCTGCAAATCAAACAGTCCGTACATTTATTGTACTCAATTTCCCCGTGGAATTTACGCTGTTCTGGATTTTCAATTTATCTGCAAATCCAGATATTCCGTACATATAATGTAAATAATTTCCCGTTGAATATATAAATTTCAAGATATTCAATTTCTGTGCAAATCCAGACATTCCGTACATATATAATGTACACAATTCCCGCTGAATTTACGAAATTTTGGATTTTCAATTTATCAGCAAATCTAGACTGTCCGTACATTTAATGTACACAATTTCCCGTTGAATTTACGCAGTTCTAGATTTTCAATTTCTCTGCAAATCCAGACATTCCGTACATATATAATGTACCCAATTCTCGCTGAATTTACGAAATTTTAAATTTTCAATTTCTCTGCAAAACCAGACTTTCCGTACATTTAATGTACACAATTTCCCGTTGAATTTACGCAGTTCTGGGTATTCAATTTATCTGCAAATCCAAACAGTCCGTACATTTATTGTACACAATTTCCTGTGGAATTTACGCTGTTCTGGATTTTCAATTTATCTGCAAATCCAGATATTCCGTACATATAATGTACACAATTTCCCGTTGAATTTACGCTGTTCTAGATTTTCAATTTCTATGCAAATCTAGACATTCCGTACAAATATAATGTACACAATTCTCGCTGAATTTACGAAATTTTAAATTTTCAATATCTCCGCAAAACCAGACTTTCCGTACATTTAATGTGCACAATTTCCCGTTGAATTTACGCAGTTCTGGGTATTCAATTTATCTGCAAATCCAAACAGTCCGTACATTTATCGTACACAATTTCCCGTGGAATTTACGCTGTTCTGGAATTTCAATTTATCTGCAAATCCAGATATTCCGTACATATAATGTAAATAATTTCCCGTCGAATTTATATATTTCAATATATTCAATTTCTCTGCAAATCCAGACATTCTGTACATATATAATGTACACAATTCCCGCGGAATTTACGAAATTTTGGATATTCAATCTCTCCGCAAAACCAGAATTTTCGTAAATTTAACGTACACAATTTCCCGTTGAATTTACGCAGTTCTGGGTATTCAATTTATCTGCAAATCCAAACAGTCCGTACATTTATTGTACTCAATTTCCCCGTGGAATTTACGCTGTTCTGGATTTTCAATTTATTTGCAAATCCAAACATTCCATACATATAATGTACATAATTTCCCGTTGAATTTGTATATTTCAAGATATTCAATTTCTCTGCGGATCCAGATATTCCGTACATATATAATGTACACAATTCCCGCTGAATTTACGAAATTTTGGATTTTCAATTTCTCCTTAAAACCAGACTTTCCGTACATTTAATGTACACAATTTCCCGATAAATTTACTCTGTTCTGGATTTTCAATTTATCTGCAAATCCAGACAGTCCGTACATTTAATGTTCACAATTTCCCGTTAAATTTACGCAGTTCTAGATTTTCAATTTCTCCGCATATCCAAACATTCCATACATATATAATGTACACAATTTCTCGTTGAATTTACGAAATTTTGGATATTCAATTTCTCCACAAAACCAGACATTCCGTACATTTAATGTACGCAATTTCTCGTGGAATTTACGCTGTTTTGGATTTTCAATTTATCTGGAAATCCAAACATTCCGTACATATAATGTAAATAATTTCCCGTTGAATATATAAATTTCAAGATATTCAATTTCTGTGCAAATCCAGACATTCTGTACACATTTAATGTACACAATTCCCGCTGAATTTACAGAATTTTGGATTTTCAATTTCTCCGTAAAAACAGACTTTCCGTACATTTAATGTACACAATTTCCCTATGAATTTACTCAGTTCTGGATTTACAATTTATCTGCAAATCCAGACAGTCTGCACATTTATTGTACACAATTTTCCGTCGAATTTACGCAGTTCCGGATATTCAATTTCTCTTCAAATTCATACATTCCATACATATATAATATACACAACTTCGAGCTGAATTTACGAAATTTTGCATATTAAATTTGTTCGCAAAACCAGACATTCCATATATTTAATGTATACAATTTCCATTTGATTTTACACAGTTCTAAATTTTCAATTTATCTACAAATCTAGTCTGTCCGTATAGTTAATGAATACTATTTCCCATTGAATTTACGCATTTGTGGATATTCAATTTCTCTGCAAACCTAGACATTTCGTACATATATAATGTACACAATTCCAGCTGAATTTACGAAATTTTGGATTTTCAATTTCTCCGCAAAACCAAACTTTCCGTGCATTTAATTTAATGTACAGAATTTCCCGATGAATTTACTCCGTTTTGGATTTTCAATTTATCTGCAAATCTAGACAGTCCGTACATTTAATGTACACAATTTCCCGTGGAATTTACGCAGTTCTGGATTTTCAATTTCTCCGCATATCCAGACATTCCATACATATATAATGTACACATTTTCTCTTTGAATTTACGGAATTTTGGATTTTCAATTTCTCCGCAAAACCAAACGTTCCGTACATTTAATGTACACAATTTCCCTATGAATTTACTCAGTTCGGGATTTGCAATTTATCTGCAAATCTAGACAGTCCGTACTTTTAATGTACACAATTTCCCGTCGAATTTACGCAGTTCTAGATTCTCAATTTCTCCGCATATCCAGACATTCCATACATATATAATGTACACAATTTCTCGTTGAATTTACGAAATGTTGGATATTCAATTTCTCCACAAAACCAGACCTTCCGTACATTTAATGTACACAATTTCTCGTGGAATTTACGCTGTTTTGGATTTTCAATTTACCTGCCAATCCAGATATTCTGTACATATAATGTAAATAATTTCCCGTTGAATTTATATATTTCAAAACATTCAATTTCTTTAGAAATCCAGACATTCTGTACATATATAATGTACACAATTCCCACTGAATTTACGAAATTTTGGATTTTCAATTTCTCCGCAAAACCAGACGATCCGTACATTTAATGTACACAATTTCCCTAAGAATTTACTCAGTTTTGGATTTGCAATTATTTGCAAATCCAGACGGTTCGCACATTTATTGTACACAATTTTCCGTTGAATTTACGCAGTTCCGGATATTCAATTTCTCTTCAGATTCAGAGATCCATACATATATAATATACACAACTTCGTGCTGAATTTACGAAATTTTGGATATTAAATTTCTTCGCAAAACCAGACATTCCATATATTTAATGTATACAAGTTCCATTTGATTTTACACAGTTCTGGATTTTCAATTTATCTACAAATCTAGACTGTCCGTATATTTAATGAACACTATTTCCCATTGAATTTACGCGTTTCTGGATTTTCAATTTCTCTGCATATCTAGACATTCCGTACTTATATAATGTACACAATTCCCGCTGAATTTACGAAATTTTGGATTTTCAATTTCTCCTTAAAACCAGACTTTCCGTACATTTAATGTACACAATTTTCCGATAAATTTACTCAGTTATGGATTTTCAATTTATCTACAAATCTTGACAGTCCGTACGTTTAATGTACACAATTTCCCGTTAAATTTACGAAGTTCTAGATTTTCAATTTCTCTGCAAATCTAGACATTCCGTACATATATAATGTACACAATTCTCGCTGAGTTTACGAAATTTTGAATTTTCAATTTCTCCGCAAAACCAGACGTTCCGTACATTTAATGTACACAATTTCTCTATGAATTTACTCAGTTCGGGATTTGCAATTTATCTGCAAATCTAGACATTCCGTACTTTTAATGTACACAATTTCCCGTCGAATTTATGCAGTTCTAGATTCTCAATTTCTCCGCATATCCAGACATTCCATACATATATATTGTGCACAATTTCTCGTTGAATTTACCAAATTTTGGATATTCAATTTCTCCACAAAACCAGACATTCCGTACATTTAATGTACCCAATTTCTGGTTGAATTTACGCTGTTCTAGATTTTCAATTTATCTGCAAATCCAAACATTCCGTACTTATAATGTACATAATTTCCCGTTGAATTTATATGTTTCAAGATATTCAATTTCTCTGCAAATCCAGATATTCCGTACATATATAATGTACACAATTCCCGCTGAATTTACGAAATTTTGGATTTTCAATTTCTCCTTCAAACCAGACTTTCCGTACATTTAATGTACACAATTACCCGATAAATTTACTCAGTTCTGGATTTTCAATTTATCTGCAAATCTAGACAGTCCGTACATTTAATTTACACAATTTCCCGTTGAATTTAGGCAGTTCTAGATTTTCAATTTCTCTGCAAGTCTAGATATTCCGTACATATATAATGTACACAATTCTCGCTGAATTTACGAAATTTTGAACTTTCAATTTCTCCGCAAAACCAGACTTTCCGTACATTTAATGTACACAATTCCTGCTGAATTTACGAAATTTTGGATTTTCAATTTCTCCGCAAAACCAGGCTTTCCGTACATTTAATGTACACAATTTTCCTATGAATTTTCTCAGTTTGGGATTTGCAATTTATCTGCAAATCTAGACAGTCCGTACTTTTAATGTACACAATTTCCCGTCGAATTTACGCAGTTCTAGATTTTCAATTTCTCCGCATATCCAGACATTCCATACATATATAATGTACACAATTTCTCGTTGAATTTACGAAATTTTGGATATTCAATTTCTCCACAAAACCAGACATTCCGTACATTTAATGTACACAATTTCTAGTGGAATTTATGCTGTTCTGGATTTTCAATTTATCTAAAAATCCAAACATTCCGTACATATAATATACATAATTTCCTGTTGAATTTATATGTTTCAAGATATTCAATTTCTCTGCAAATCCAGATATTCCGTACATATATAATGTACACAATTCCCGCTGAATTTACGAAATTTTGGATTTTCAATTTCTCCTTCAAACCAGACTTTCCGTACATTTAATGTACACAATTACCCGATAAATTTACTCAGTTCTGGATTTTCAATTTATCTGCAAATCTAGACAGTCCGTACATTTAATGTACACAATTTCCCGTAGAATTTACGCAGTTGTAGATTTTCAATTTCTCTGCAGATCTAGACATTCCGTACATATATAATGTACACAATTCTCGCTGAATTTACGAAATTTTGAACTTTCAATTTCTCCGTAAAACCATACGTTCCGTACCTTTAATGTACACAATTTCCCGTTGAATTGACGCTTTTCTGGGTATTGAATTTGTCTGCAAATCCAAACAGTCCGTACATTTATTGTACACAATTTCCCATGGAATTTACACTGTTCAGGATTTTCAATTTATCTGCAAATCCAGATATTCCGTACATAGAATGTAAATAATTTCCTGTTGAATTTATATATTTCAAGATATTTAATTTCTTTGCAAATCCAGACATTCCGTACATATATAATGTACACAATTCCCGTGGAATTTACGAAATTTTAGATTTTCAATTTCTCCGCAAAACCAGACTTTCCATGCATTTAATGTACACAATTTCCCGTTGAATTTACGCAGTTCTGGGTATTCAATTTATTTTCAAATCCAAACAGTCCGTACATTTATTGTACACAACTTCCCCGTGGAATTTACGCTGTTCTGGATATTCAATTTATCTGCAAATCCAGATATTCCGTACATATAATGTACTTAATTTCCCTTTGAATTTATATATTTCAAGATATTTAATTTCTCTGCAAATCCAGACATTCCGTATGTATATAATGTACACAATTCCCGCTGAATTTACGAAATTTTGTATTTTCAATTTCTCCGCAAAACTAGACTTTCCGTACATTTAATGTACACAATTTCCCTAAGAATTTACTCAGTTCTGGATATGCAATTTATCTGCAAATCCAGACAGTCCGCACATTTATTGTACACAATTTTCCGTTTAATTTACGCAGTTCCGGATATTCAATTTCTCTTCAAATTCAGAGATTTCATACATATATAATATACATAACTTCGTGCTGAATTTACGAAATTTTGGATATTAAATTTCTTCGCAAAACCAGACATTCCATTTATTTAATGTATACAATTTCCATTTGATTTTACACAGTTCTGGATTTTCAATTTATCTACAAATCCAGACTGTTTGTATATTTAATGAACACTATTTCCCATTGAATTTACGCGTTTCTGGATTTTCAATTTCTTTGCATATCTAGACATTCCGTACTTATATAATGTACACAATTCCCGCTGAATTTACGAAATTTTGGATTTTGAATTTCTCCGCAAAACCAGGCTTTCCGTACATTTAATGTACACAATTTCCCTATGAATTTTCTCAGTTTGGGATTTGCAATTTATCTGCAAATCTAGACAGTCCGTACTTTTAATGTACACAATTTCCCGTCGAATTTACGCAGTTCTAGATTTTCAATTTCTCCGCATATCCAGACATTCCATACATATATAATGTACACAATTTCTCGTTGAATTTACGAAATTTTGGATATTCAATTTCTCCACAAAACCAGACATTCCGTACATTTAATGTACACAATTTCTAGTGGAATTTATGCTGTTCTGGATTTTCAATTTATCTGCAAATCCAAACATTCCGTACATATAATATACATAATTTCCTGTTGAATTTATATGTTTCAAGATATTCAATTTCTCTGCAAATCCAGATATTCCGTACATATATAATGTACGCAATTCCCGCTGAATTTACGAAATTTTGGATTTTCAATTTCTCCTTCAAACCAGACTTTCCGTACATTTAATGTACACAATTACCCGGTAAATTTACTCAGTTCTGGATTTTCAATTTATCTGCAAATCTAGACAGTCCGTACATTTAATGTACACAATTTCCCGTAGAATTTACGCGGTTCTAGATTTTCAATTTCTCTGCAGATCTAGACATTCCGTACATATATAATGTACACAATTCTCGCTGAATTTACGAAATTTTGAACTTTCAATTTCTCCGCAAAACCATACTTTCCGTACATTTAATGTACACAATTTCACGATGAATTTACTCAGTTCTGGATTTTCAATTTATCTGCAAATCTAGACAGTCCGTACTTTTAATGTACACAATTTCCCGTCGAATTTACGCAGTTCTAGATTTTCAATTTCACCGCATAACCAGACATTCCATACATATATAATGTACACAATTTCTCGTCGAATTTACGAAATTTTGGATATTCAATTTCTCCACAAAACCAGACATTCTGTACATTTAATGTACACAATTTCTCGTAGAATTTACGCTGTTCTGGATTTTCAATTTATCTGCAAATCCAAACATTCCGTACATATAATGTACATAATTTCCCGTTGAATTTATATATTTCAAGACATTCAATTTCTCAACAAATCCAGATATTCCGTTCATATATAATGTACACAATTTCCCGTTGAATTTACGCAGTTCCGGGTATTCAATTTATCTGCAAAGCCAAACGGTCCGTACATTTATTTTACACAACTTCCCGTGGAATTTACGATGTTCTGGATATTCAATTTATCTGCAAATCCAGATATTCCGTATATATAATGTACATAATTTCCCGTTGAATTTATATATTTCAAGATATTCAATTTCTCTGCAAATCCAGACATTCCGTATGTATATAACGTACACAATTCCCGCTGAATTTAAGAAATTTTGTATTTTCAATTTCTCCGCAAAACTAGACTTTCCGTACATTTAATGTATACAATTTCCCTAAGAATTTACTCTGTTTTGGATTTGCAATTTACCTGCAAATCCAGACAGTCCGCACATTTATTGTACACAATTTTCCGTTGAATTTACGCAGTTCCAGATATTCAATTTCTCTTCACATTCAGAGATTCCATACATATATAATATACACAACTTCGTGCTGAATTTACGAAATTTTGGATACTAAATTTTTTCGCAAAACCAGACATTCCATATATTTAATGTATACAAGTTCCATTTGATTTTACACAGTTCTGGATTTTCAATTTATCTACAAATCCAGACTGTCCGTATATTTAATGAACACTATTTCCCATTGAATTTACGCGTTTCTGGATTTTCAATTTCTCTGCATATCTTGACATTCCGTACTTATATAATGTACACAATTCCCGCTGAATTTTCGAAATTTTGGATTTTGAATTTCTCCGCAAAACCAGGCTTTCCGTACATTGAATGTACACAATTTCTCGATAAATGTACTCAGTTCTGGATTTTCAATTTATCTGTCAATCTAGACAGTCCGTACTTTTAATGTACACAATTTCCCGTCGAATTTACACAGTTCTAGATTTTCAATTTCTCCGCATATCCAGACATTCCATACATATATAATGTACACAATTTCTCGTTGAATTTACGAAAGTTTGGATATTCAATTTCTCCACAAACCCAGACATTCCGTACATTTAATGTACACAATTTCTCGTGGAATTTACGCTGTTCTGGATTTTCAATTTATCTGCAAATCCAAACATTCCGTACATATAATGTACATAATTTCCCGTTGAATTTATATATTTCAAGACATTCAATTTCTCTGCAAATCCAGATATTCCGTTCATATATAATGTACACAATTCCCGCAGAATTTACGAAATTTTGGATTTTCAATTTCTCCTTAAAACCAGACTTTCCGTACATTTAACGTACACAATTTCCCTATAAATTTACCCAGTTCTGGATTTTCAATTTATCTGCAAATCTTGACAGTCCGTAAGTTTCATGTACAGAATTTCCCGTAGAATCTACGCAGTTCTAGATTTTCAATTTCTTTGCAAATCTAGACATTTCGTACATATATAATGTAGACAATTCTCGTTGAGTTTACGAAATTTTGAATTTTCAATTTCTCCGCAAAACCAGACGTTCCGTACATTTAATGTACACAATTTCCCTATGAATTTACTCAGTTCGGGATTTGCAATTTATCTGCAAATCTAGACAGTCCGTACTTTTAATATACACAATTTCCCGTCGAATTTACGCAGTTCTAGATTCTCAATTTCTCCGCATATCCAGACATTCCATACATATATAATGTACACAATTTCTCGTTGAATTTACGAAATTTTGGATGCTCAATTTCTCCACAAAACCAGACATTCCGTACATTTAATGTACACAATTTCTCGTGGAATTTACGCTGTTAAGGATTTTCAATTTATCTGCAAATCCAAACATTCCGTACATATAATGTACATAATTTCCCGTTGAATTTATATGTTTCAAGATATTCAATTTCTCTGCAAATCCAGATATTCCATACATATATAATGTACACAATTCCCGCTGAATTTACGAAATTTTGGATTTTCAATTTCTCCTTTAAGCCAGACTTTCCGTAACTTTAATGTACACAATTACCCGATAAATTTACTCAGTTCTGGATTTTCAATTTATCTGCAAATCTAGACAGTCCGTACATTTAATTTACACAATTTCCCGTTGAAATTACGCAGTTCTAGATTTTCATTTTCTCTGCAAATCTAGACATTCCGAACATATATAATGTACACAATTCTCGCTGAATTTACGAAATTTTGAACTTTCAATTTCTCCGCAAAACCAGACTTTTCGTACATTTAATGTACACAATTTCCCGTTGAATTGACGCTGTTCTGGGTATTCAATTTATCTGCAAATCCAAACAGTCCGTACTTTTATTGTACACAATTTCCCGTGGTATTTACACTGTTCTGGATATTCAATTTATCTGCAAATGCAGATATTCCGTACATAGAATGTAAATAATTTCCCATTGGATTTATATATTCCAAGATATTCAATTTCTTTGCAAATCCAGACATTCCGTACATATATAATGTACACAATTCCCGTGGAATTTACGAAATTTTGGATTTTCAATTTGTCCGCAAAACCAGACATTCCGTACATTTAATGTACACAATTTCCCGTTGAATTTACGCAGTTCTGGGTATTCAATTTATCTGCAAATCCAAACGGTTCGTACATTTATTTTACACAACTTCCCGTGGAATTTACGATGTTCTGGATATTCAATTTATCTACAAATCCAGATATTCTGTACATATAACGTACATAATTTCCCGTTGAATTTATATATTTCAAGATATTCAATTTCTCTGCAAATCTAGACATTTCGTACGTATATAATGTAGACAATTCCCGCTGAATTTACCAAATTTTGTATTTTCAATTTCTCCGCAAAACTAGACTTTCCGTACATTTAATGTACACAATTTCCCTAAGAATTTACTCAGTTCTAGATTTGCAATTTATTTGCAAATCCAGACAGTCCGCACTTTTATTGTACACAATTTTCCGTTGAATTTACGCAGTTCCGGATATTCAATTTCTCTTCAAATTCAGAGATTCCATACATATATAATATACACAACTTCGTGATGAATTTACAAAATTTTGGATATTAAATTTCTTCGCAAAACCAGACATTCCATATATTTAATGTATACAATTTCCATTTTATTTTACACAGTTCTGGATTTTCAATTTATCTACAAATCCAGACTGTCCGTATATTTAATGAACACTATTTCCCATTAAATTTACGCGTTTCTGGATTTTCAATTTCTCTGCATATCTAGACATTCCGTACTTATATAATGTACACAATTCCCGCTGAATTTACGAAATTTTGGATTTTTAATTTCTCCGCAAAACCAGACTTTCCGTACATTTATTGTACACAATTTCCCGTGGAATTTACGCTGTTCTGGATTTTCAATTTATCTGCAAATTCAAACATTCCGTACATATAATGTACATAATTTCCCGTTGAATTTATATGTTTCAAGATATTCTATTTCTCTGCAAATCCAGATATTCCGTACATATATAATGTGAATAATTTCCCGTTGAATTTATATATTTCAAGATATTCAATTTCGTTACAAATCCAGACATTCCGTACATATATAATGTACACAATTACCGCTGAATTTACGAAATTTTGGATTTTCAATTTCTCCGTAAAACCAGACGTTCCGTACATTTAATGTACACAATTTCCCTATGAATTTACTCAGTTCGGGATTTGCAATTTATCTGCAAATCTAGACAGTCCGTACTGTTAATGTACAGAATTTCCCGTCGAATTTACGCAGTTCTAGATTCTCAATTTCTCCGCATATCTGGACATTCCATACATATATAATGTACACAATTTCTCGTTGAATTTACGAAATTTTGGATATTCAATTTCTCCACAAAACCAGACATTCCGTACATTTAATGTACACAATTTCTCGTGGAATTTACGCTGTTCTGGATTTTCAATTTATCTGCAAATTCAAACATTCTGTACATATAATGTACATAATTTCCCGTTGAATTTATATGTTTAAAGATATTCAATTTCTCTGCAAATCCAGATATTTCGTACATATATAATGTACACAATTCCCGCGGAATTTACGAAATTTTGGATTTTCAATTTCTCCTTCAAACCAGACTTTCCGTAACTTTAATGTACACAATTACCCGATAAATTTACTCAGTTCTGGATTTTCAATTTATCTGCAAATCTAGACAGTCCGTACATTTAATGTACACAATTTCTCGTTGAATTTACGAAATTTTGGATATTCAATTTCTCCACAAAACCAGACATTCCGTACATTTAATGTACACAATTTCTCGTGGAATTTACGCTGTTCTGGATTTTCAATTTATCTGCAAATTCAAACATTCCGTACATATAATGTACATAATTTCCCGTTGAATTTATATGTTTCAAGATATTCAATTTCTCTGCAAATCCAGATATTTCGTACATATATAATGTACACAATTCTCGCTGAATTTACGAAATTTTGAACTTTCAAGTTCTCCGCAAAACCAGACTTTCCATACATTTAATGTACACAATTTCCCGTTGAATTGACGCTGTTCTGGGTATTCAATTTATCTGCAAATCCAAACAGTCCGTACATTTATTGTACACAATTTCCCGCGGAATTTACACTGTTTTGGATTTTCATTTTATCTACAAATCCAGATATTCCGTACATAGAATGTAAATAATTTCCCGTTAAATTTATATATTTCAAGATATTCAATTTCTTTGCAAATCCAGACGTTCCGTACATATATAATGTACACAATTCCTATGGAATTTACGAAATTTTGGATTTTCAATTTCTCCGCAAAACCAGACTTTCCGTACATTTAATGTTCACAATTTCCCGTTGAATTTACGCAGTTCTGGGTATTCAATTTATCTGCAAATCCAAATAGTCCGTACATTTATTGTACACAACTTCCCGTGGAATTTACGCTGTTCTGGATATTCAATTTATCTGCAAATCCAGATATTCCGTATATATAATGTACATAATTTCCCGTTGAATTTATATATTTCAAGATATTCAATTTCTCTACAAATCCAGACATTCCGTACGTATATAATGTACACAATTCCCGATGAATTTACGAAATTTTGTATTTTCAATTTCTCCACAAAACTGGACATTCCGTACATTTAATGTACACAATTTCTCGTGGAATTTACGCTGTTCTGGATTTTAAATTTATCTGCAAATCCAAACATTCCGTACATATAATGTACATAATTTCCCGTTGAATTTAGATATTTCAAGACATTCAATTTCTTTGCAAATCCAGATATTCCGTAGATATATAATGTACACAATTCCCGCTGAATTTACGGAATTTTGGATTTTCAATTTCTCCTTCAAACCAGACTTTCCGTACATTTAATGTACACAATTTTCCGTTAAATTGACGCAGTTCTGGGTATTCAATTTATCTGCAAATTCAAACAGTCCGTACATTTATTGTGCACAATTTCCCGTTGAATTTTCGCAGTTCTAGATTTTCAATTTCTCCACAAATCTAGACATTCCGTACATATATATTGTACACAATTCTCGCAGAATTTACGAAATTTTAAATTTTCATTTTCTCCGCAAAACCAAACTTTCCGTACATTTAATGTACAGAATTTGCCGATAAATTTACTTCGTTCTGGATTTTCAATTTATCTGCAAATCTAGACAGTCCATACATTTAATGTACACAATTTCCCGTTGAATTTACGCAGTTCTAGATTTTCAATTTCTCCGCATATCCAGACATTCCATACATATATAATGTACACAATTTCTCGTGGAATTTACGCTGTTCTGGATTTTCAATTTATCTGCAAATTCAAACATTCCGTACATATAATGTACATAATTTCCCGTTGAATTTATATGTTTAAAGATATTCAATTTCTCTGCAAATCCAGATATTTCGTACATATATAATGTACACAATTCCCGCGGAATTTACGAAATTTTGGATTTTCAATTTCTCCTTCAAACCAGACTTTCCGTAACTTTAATGTACACAATTACCCGATAAATTTACTCAGTTCTGGATTTTCAATTTATCTGCAAATCTAGACAGTCCGTACATTTAATGTACACAATTTCTCGTTGAATTTACGAAATTTTGGATATTCAATTTCTCCACAAAACCAGACATTCCGTACATTTAATGTACACAATTTCTCGTGGAATTTACGCTGTTCTGGATTTTCAATTTATCTGCAAATTCAAACATTCCGTACATATAATGTACATAATTTCCCGTTGAATTTATTTGTTTCAAGATATTCAATTTCTCTGCAAATCCAGATATTTTGTACATATATAATGTACACAATTCTCGCTAAATTTACGAAATTTTGAACTTTCAAGTTCTCCGCAAAACCAGACTTTCCATACATTTAATGTACACAATTTCCCGTTGAATTGACGCTGTTCTGGGTATTCAATTTATCTGCAAATCCAAACAGTCCGTACATTTATTGTACACAATTTCCCGCGGAATTTACACTGTTTTGGATTTTCATTTTATCTACAAATCCAGATATTCCGTACATAGAATGTAAATAATTTCCCGTTAAATTTATATATTTCAAGATATTCAATTTCTTTGCAAATCCAGACGTTCCGTACATATATAATGTACACAATTCCTATGGAATTTACGAAATTTTGGATTTTCAATTTCTCCGCAAAACCAGACTTTCCGTACATTTAATGTTCACAATTTCCCGTTGAATTTACGCAGTTCTGGGTATTCAATTTATCTGCAAATCCAAATAGTCCGTACATTTATTGTACACAACTTCCCGTGGAATTTACGCTGTTCTGGATATTCAATTTATCTGCAAATCCAGATATTCCGTACATATAATGTACATAATTTCCCGTTGAATTTATATATTTCAAGATATTCAATTTCTCTACAAATCCAGACATTCCGTACGTATATAATGTACACAATTCCCGCTGAATTTACGAAATTTTGTATTTTCAATTTCTCCACAAAACTGGACATTCCGTACATTTAATGTACACAATTTCTCGTGGAATTTACGCTGTTCTGGATTTTAAATTTATCTGCAAATCCAAACATTCCGTACATATAATGTACATAATTTCCCGTTGAATTTATATATTTCAAGACATTCAATTTCTTTGCAAATCCAGATATTCCGTAGATATATAATGTACACAATTCCCGCTGAATTTACGAAATTTTGGATTTTCAATTTCTCCTTAAAACCAGACTTTCCGTACATTTAATGTACACAATTTCCCGATAAATTTACTCAGTTCTGGATTTTCAATTTATCTGCAAATCTTGACAGTCCGTACATTTAATGTACACAATTTCCCGTTGAATTTACGCAGTTCTAGATTTTCAATTTCTCTGCAAATCTAGACATTCCGTCCATATATAATGTACAAAATTCTCACTGAATTTGCGAAATTTTGAATTTTCAATTTCTCCGCAAAAACAGATTTTCCGTACTTTTAATGTACACAATTTCCCGTTGTATTCACGCAGTTCTGGGTATTCAATTTATCTGCAAATCCAAACAGTCCGTACATTTATTGTACACAATTTCCCGTGGAATTTACTCTGTTCTGGATATTTAATTTATCTGCAAATCCAGATATTCCGTACGTATATAATGTACACAATTCTCGCTGAATTTACGAAATTTTGTATTTTCAATTTCTCCGTAAAACTAGATTTTCCGTACATTTAATGTACACAATTTCCCTAAGAATTTACTCAGTTCTGGATTTGCAATTTATCTGCAAATCAAGACAGTCCGCACATTTATTGTACACAATTTTCCGTTGAATTTACCCAGTTCCGGATATTCAATTTCTCTTCAAATTCAGAGATTCCATACATATATAATATACACAACTTCGTGCCGAATTTACGAAATTTTGGATATTAAATTTCTTCGCAAAACCAGACATTCCATATATTTAATGTATACAATTTCCATTTGATTTTACACAGTTCTGGATTTTCAATTTATCTACAAATACAGACTGTCCATATATTTAATGAACACTATTTCCCATTGAATTTACGCGTTTCTGAATTCTCAATTTCTCTGCATATCTAGACATTCCGTACTTATATAATGTACACAATTCCCGCTGAATTTACGAAATTTTGGATTTTGAATTTCTCCGCAAAACCAGACTTTCCGTACATTTAATGTACACAATTTCTCGCTGAATTTACTCAGTTCTGGATTTTCAATTTCTCTGCAAATGAAGACTGTCCGTACTTTTAATGTACACAATTTCCCGTCGAATTTACGCAGTTCTAGATTTTCAATTTCTCCGCATATCCAGACACTCCATACATATATAATGTACACAATTTCTCGTTGAATTTACGAAATTTTGGGTATTCAATTTCTCCACAAAACCAGACATTCCGTACATTTAATGTACATAATTTCTCGTGGAATTTAGCTGTTCTGGATTTTCAATTTATCTTCAAATCCAAACATTCCGTATATATAATGTACATAATTTCCCGTTGAATTTTTATATTTCAAGACATTCAATTTCTCTGCAAATCCAGATTTTCCGTACATATATAATGTACACAATTCCCGCTGAATTTACGAAATTTTTGATTTTCAATTTCTCTTTAAAACCAGACTTTCCGTACATTTAATGTACACAATTTCCCGATAAATTTACTCAGTTCTGGATTTTCAATTTATCTGCAAATCTTGACAGTCCGTACATTTAATGTACACAATTTCCCGTTGAATTTACGCAGTTCTAGATTTTCAATTTCTCTGCAAATCTAGACATTCCGTACATATATAATGTACACAATTCTCGCTGAGTTTACGAAATTTTGAATTTTCAATTTCGGCGCAAAACCAGACTTTCCGTACATTGAATGTACACAATTTCCCATTGAATTCACGCAGTTCTGGGTATTCAATTTATCTGCAAATCGAAACAGTCCGTACATTTATTGTACACAATTTCCCGTGGAATTTACGCTGTTCTAGATTTTCAATTTATCTGCTAATCCAGATATTCCGTACATATAATGTAAATAATTTCCCGTTGAATTTATATATTTCAAGATATTGAATTTTGTTACAAATCCAGACATTCCGTACATATATAATGTACACAATTCCCGCTGAATTTACGAAATTTTGGATTTTCAATTTCTCCGCAAAACCAGACTTTCCGTACATTTAATGTACACAATTTCCCTATGAATTTACTCAGTTCGGGATTTGCAATTTATCTGCAAATCTAGACAGTCCGTACTTTTAATGTACACAATTTCCCGTTGAATTTACGCAGTTCTAGATTCTCAATTTCTCTGCATATCCAGACATTCCATACATATATAATGTACACAATTTCTCGTTGAATTTACGAAATTTTGGATATTCAATTTCTCCACAAAACCAGACATTCCGTACATTTAATGTATACAATATCTCGTGGAATTTACGCTGTTCTGGATATACAATTTATCTGCAAATCCAAATATTCCGTACATATAATGTACATAATTTCCCGTTGAATTTATATATTTCAAGATATTCAATTTCTCTGCAAATCCAGACATTCCGTACATATATAATGTACACAATTCTCGCTGAATTTACGAAATTTTGAATTTTCAATTTCTCGGCAAAACCAGACTTTCCGTACATTTAATGTACACAATTTCCCATTGAATTCACGCAGTTCTGGGTATTCAATTTATCTGCAAATCGAAACAGTCCGTATATTTATTGTACACAATTTCCCGTGAAATTTACGCTGTTCTAGATTTGCAATTTATCTGCTAATCCAGATATTCCGTACATATAATGTAAATAATTTCCCGTTGAATTTATATATTTCAAGATATTGAATTTTGTTGCAAATCCAGACATTCCGTACATATATAATGTACAGAATTCCCGCTGAATTTACAAAATTTTCGATTTTCAATTTCTCCGCAAAACCAGACTTTCTGTACGTTTAATGTACACAATTTCCCTACGAATTTACTCAGTTCGGGATTTGCAATTTATCTGCAAATCTAGACAGTCCGTACTTTTAATGTACACAATTTCCCGTCGAATTTACCCAGTTCTAGATTTTCAATTTCTCCGCATATCTAGACATTCCATACATATATAATGTACACAATTTCTCGTTGAATTTACGAAATTTTGGATATTCAATTTCTCAACAAAATCAGACATTCCGTACATTTAATGTACACAATTTCTCGTGGAATTTACGCTGTTCTGGATTTTCAATTTTTCTGCAAATCCAAACATTCCGTACATATAATGTAAAAAATTTCCTGTTGAATTTATATATTTCAAGATATTCAATTCCTCTGCAAATCCAGATATTCTGTACATATATAATGTACACAATTCTCGCTGAATTTACGGAATTTTGGATTTTCAATTTCTCCTTCAAACCAGACTTTCCGTACATTTAATGTACACAATTTTCCGTTAAATTGACGCAGTTCTGGGTATTCAATTTATCTGCAAATTCAAACAGTCCGTACATTTATTGTGCACAATTTCCCGTTGAATTTTCGCAGTTCTAGATTTTCAATTTCTCCACAAATCTAGACATTCCGTACATATATATTGTACACAATTCTCGCAGAATTTACGAAATTTTGAATTTTCATTTTCTCCGCAAAACCAAACTTTCCGTACATTTAATGTACAGAATTTGCCGATAAATTTACTTCGTTCTGGATTTTCAATTTATCTGCAAATCTAGACAGTCCATACATTTAATGTACACAATTTCCCGTTGAATTTACGCAGTTCTAGATTTTCAATTTCTCCGCATATCCAGACATTCCATACATATATAATGTACACAATTTCTTGTTGAATTTACGAAATTTTGGATATTCAATTTCTCCACAAAACCAGACATTCCGTACGTTTAATGTACACAATTTCTTGTGGAATTTGCGCTGTTCTGGATTTTCAATTTATCTGCAAATCCAAACATTCCGTACATATAATGTACATAATTTCCCGTTGAATTTATATATTTCAAGATATTCAATTTCTCTGCAAATCCAGATATTCCGTACATATATAATGTACACAATTCCCGCTGAATTTACGAAATTTTAGATTCTCAATTTCTCCTTCCAACCAGACTTTTCGTACATTTAATGTACACAATTTTCCGTTAAATTGACGCAGTTCTGGGTATTCAATTTATCTGCAAATCCAAACAGTCCGTACATTTATTGTACACAATTTCCCGTTGAATTTTCGCAGTTCAGGATTTTCAATTTCTCTACAAATCTAGACATTCCGTACATATATAATGTACCCAATTCTCGCAGAATTTACGAAATTTTGAATTTTCATTTTCTCCGCAAAACTAGACTTTCCGTACATTTAATGTTCACAATTTCCCGTTGAATTTACGCAGTTCTGGGTATTCAATTTATTTGTAAATCCAAATAGTCCGTACATTTATTGTACGCAGTTTCCCGTGGAATTTACGCTGTTCTGGATTTTCAATTTATCTGCAAATCCAGATATTCCGTACATATAATGTAAATAATTTCCCGTTGAATTTATATATCTCATGATATTCAAGTTCTCTGCAAATCCAGACATTCCGTACATATAAAATGTACACAATTCCTGCTGAATTTACGAAATTTTGGATTTTCAATTTCTCCGTAAAAATAGACTTTCCGTACATTTAATGTACACAATTTCACTATGAATTTACTCAGTTCTGGATTTACAATTTATCTGCAAATCCAGACAGTCTGCACATTTATTGTACACAATTTTCCGTCGAATTTACGCAGTTCCGGATATTCAATTTCTCTTCAAATTCATACATTCCATACATATATAATATACACAACTTCGAGCTGAATTTATGAAATTTTGCATATTAAACTTGTTCGCAAAACCAGACATTCCATATATTTAATGTATACAATTTCCATTTGATTTTACACAGTTCTAAATTCTCAATTTATCTACAAATCTAGTCTGTCCGTATAGTTAATGAATACTATTTCCCTTTGAATTTACGCATTTGTGGATATTTAATTTCTCTGCAAATCTAGACATTCCGTACATATATAATGTACACAATTCCAGCTGAATTTACGAAATTTTGGATTCTCAATTTCTCCGCAAAACCAAACTTTCCGTACATTTAATGTACAGAATTTCCCGATGAATTTACTCCGTTTTGGATTTTCAATTTATCTGCAAATCTAGACAGTCCGTACATTTAATGTACACAATTTCCCGTGGAATTTACGCAGTTCTGGATTTTCAATTTCTCCGCATATCCAGACATTCCATACATATATAATGTACACATTTTCTCTTTGAATTTACGGAATTTTGGATTTTCAATTTCTCCGCAAAACCAGACGTTCCATAAATGTAATGTATACAATTTCCATTTGATTTTACGCTGTTCTGGATTTTCAATTTATCTGCAAATCCAAACATTACGTACATATAATGTAAAAAATTTCCCGTTGAATTTATATATTTCAAGATATTCAATTTCTCTGCAAATCCAGATATTCTGTACATATATAATGTACAGAATTCTCGTTGAATTTACAAAATTTTTGATTTTCAGTTTCTCCGCAGAACCAGTCTTTCCGTACATTTAATGTACACAATTTCCCGTTGAATTTACGCTGTTCAGGGTATTCAACTTATCTGCAAATCCAAACAGTCCGTACATTTATTGTACACAATTTCCCGTCGAATTTACGCTGTTCTGGATTTTCAATTTATCTGTAAATCCAGATATTCCGTACATATAATGTAAATAATTTCCCGTTGAATTGATATATCTCAAGATATTCAATTTCTCTGCAAATCCAGACATTCCGTACATATATAGTGTACACAATTCCCGCTGAATTTACGAAATTTTGGATTTTCAATTTCTCCGCAAAACCAGACTTTCCGTACATTTAATGTACACAATTTCCCTATGAATTTACTCAATTCTGGATTTACAATTTATCTGCAAATCCAGACAGTCCGCACATTTATTGTACACAATTTCCAGTGGAATTCACGCTGTTCTGGATTTTCAATTTATGTGCAAATCCAGATATTCCGTACATATAATGTACATAATTCCCCGTTGAATTTATATTTTTCAAGATATTCAATTTCTCTGCAAATCCAGACATTCCGTACATATATAATGTACACACTTCCCGCGGAATTTACGAAATTTTGGATTTTCAATTTCTCCGCAAAACCAGACTTTACGTTCATTTAATGTACACAGTTTCCCGTCGAATTTACGCTGTTCTGGGTATTCAATTTATCTGCAAATCCAAACAGTCCGTACATTTATTGAACACAATTTCCCGTTGAATTTTCGCAGTTCTAGATTTCCAATTTCTCTACAAATCTAGACATTCCGTACATATATAATGTACACAATTCTTGCAGAATTTACGAAATTTTGAATTTTCATTTTCTCCACAAAACCAGACTTTCCGTACATTTAATGTTCACAATTTCCCGTTGAATTTACGCAGTTCTGGGTATTCAATTTATTTGTAAATCCAAATAGTCCGTACATTTATTGTACGCAATTTCCCGTGGAATTTACGCTGGTCTGGATTTTCAATTTATCTGGAAATCTAGATATTCCGTACAAATAATGTAAATAATTTCCCGTTGAATTTATATATCTCATGATATTCAAGTTCTCTGCAAATCCAGACATTCCGTACGTATATAATGTACACAATTCCCGCTGAATTTACGAAATTTTGGATTTTCAATTTCTCCGTAAAAACAGACTTTCCGTACATTTAATGTACACAATTTCCCTATGAATTTACTCAGTTTTGGATTTACAATTTATCTGCAAATCCAGACAGTCTGCACATTTATTGTACACAATTTTCCGTCGAATTTACGCAGTTCCGGATATTCAATTTCTCTTCAAATTCATACATTCCATACATATGTAATATACACAACTTCGAGCTGAATTTACGAAATTTTGCATATTAAATTTGTTCGCAAAACCAGACATTCCATATATTTAATGTATACAATTTCCATTTGATTTTACACAGTTCTAAATTTTCAATTTATCCACAAATCTAGTCTATCCGTATAGTTAATGAACACTATTTCCCATTGAATTTACGCATTTGTGGATATTCTATTTCTCTGCAAATCTAGACATTCCGTACATATATAATGTACACAATTCCCGCTGAATTTACGAAATTTTGGATTTTCAATTTCTCCGCAAAACCAAACTTTTCATACATTTAATGTACAGAATTTCCCGATGAATTTACTCCGTTTTGGATTTTCCATTTATCTGCAAAATTAGACAGCCCTTACATTTAATGTACACAATTTCCCGTGGAATTTACGCAGTTCTGGATTTTCAATTTCTCCGAATATCCAGACATTCCATACATATATAATGTACACATTTTCTCTTTGAATTTACGGAATTTTGGATTTTCAATTTCTCCGCAAAACCAGACGTTCCATAAATATAATGTATACAATTTCCATTTGATTTTACGCTGTTCTGGATTTTCAATTTATTTGCAAATCCAAACATTACTTACATATAATGTAAACAATTTCCCGTTGAATTTATATATTTCAAGATATTCAATTTCTCTGCAAATCCAGATATTCTGTACATATATAATGTACAGAATTCTCGTTGAATTTACGAAATTTTTGATTTTCAGTTTCTCCGCAGAACCAGTCTTTCCGTACATTTAATGTACACAATTTCCCGTTGAATTTACGCAGTTCTGAGTATTCAACTTATCTGCAAATCCAAACAGTCCGTACATTTATTGTACACAATTTCCCGTTGAATTTACGCTGTTCTGGATTTTCAATTTATCTGCAAATCCAGATATTCTGTACATATAATGTAAATAATTTCCCGTTGAATTTATATATCTCAAGATATTCAATTTCTCTGCAAATCCAGACATTCCGTACATATATAGTGTACACAATTCCCGCTGAATTTATGAAATTTTGGATTTTCAATTTCTCCGCAAAACCAGACATTCCGTACATTTAATGTACACAATTTCCCTTTGAATTTACGTAGGTCTGGATTTTTAATTTATCTGAAAATCCAGACAGTCCGTACATTTAATGTACACAATTTCTCGTTGAATTGAAGCAGTACTGGATATTCAATTTCTCGGCAAATCCAAACATTCCGTGCAGTTCTATTGCACACAATTTCGTGCTGAATTTACAAAATTTTTGATATTGAATTTCTCCGCAAAACCAGACATTCCGTTCATTTAATGTACGTAATTTCCCGTTGAATTTACGTAACTCTGGATTTTCAATTTATATGCAAATCCAGACAGTCCGTACGTTTAAAGTACACAATTTCCAATTGAATTTACGCTGTTCTGGATTTTCAATTTATCTGCAATTCCAGGCATTCGGTACGAATAACGTACATAATTTGCCGTTGAATTTACATAGGTCTGGTTTTTCAATTTCTCAGCAAATCCAGATATTCCGTACATATATAATGTACACAATTCCCGCTGAATTTATGAAATTTTGGATTTTCAATTTCTCCGCAAAACCAAACTTTTCATACATTTAACGTACACAATTTCCCGATGAATTTACGCAGCTCTGGATTTTCAATTTATCTGCAAATCTGGACAGTCCATACATTTAATGAACACAATTTCCAGTAGAATTTACGCTGTTCTATATATTTAATTTCTTTGCAAAGCCAGACATTCCGTACATATATAATGTACACAATTTCTCTCTGAATTTACGAAATTTTGGAGATTCAATTTCTCCACAAAAGCAGACATTCCGTACATTTAATGTACACAATTTCCCATTAAATTTACGCAGTTCAGGATTTTCAAATTATTTGAAAATCCAGACAGTCCGTACATTAAATGAACATAATTTCCCGTCGAATTTACGCAGTTCAGGGTAGTCAATTTATCTGTAAATCCAAACAGTCCGTACGTTTAAAGCACACAATTTCCCGTGGAATTTACGCTGTTCTGGGTATTCAACTTATCTACAAATCCAAACAGTCCGTACATTTAATATACACAACTTCCCGTGGAATTTATGTTGTTCTGGATTTTCAATTTATCTGCAAATCCAGACATTCTGTACGTATAATGCACGTAATTTCCCATTGAATTTATATGATTCAAGATATTAAATTTCTCTGCAAATCGAGATATTCCGTACATATATAATGTACACAATTCCAGATGAATTTATGAAATTTTCGATTTTCAATTTCTCCGCAAAACCAGAATTTCTGTACATTCAATGTGCAATTTTTCCCGATGAATTTACTCAGTTCTAGATATTCAATTTCTCTGCAAATCCAGACATTCCGTACATATATAATGTACACAATTTCTCGCTGAATTTACGAAATTTTGGATATTCAATTTCTCTGCAAAAGCAGACATTCCGTACATTTAATGTAAACAGTTTCCCGTTAAATTTACGCAGTTTAGGATTTTCAATTTATTTGAAAATCAAGACAGTCCGGACATTTAATGAACACAATTTCCCGTTGAATATACGCAGTTCTGGGTATTCAATTTATCTGCAAATCGAAACAATCTATACATTTATTGTACACAATTTCCCGTGGAATTTACACTGTTCAGGATATTCAATTTATCTACAAATCCAGACATTCCGTACATATAATATGTACACAATTTCCGCTGAATTTACAAAATTTTGGATTTTCCATTTCTCCGCAAAACCAGACTTTCTGTACATTTAGTGTACACAATTTCCCGATGAATTTACTCAGTTCTGGATTTTCGATTTATCGACAAATCTAGACAGTCTGTACATTTAACGTACAAAATTTCCCGTTGAATTTACACAGTTCTAGATATTCAATTTCTCTACAAATCCAGACATTCCGTACATATATAATTTACACAATCTCGTGTTGAATTTTCGAAATTGTGGATATTAAATTTCTCCACAAAAACAGACATTCCGTACATTTAATGTACACAATTTCCCTTTGAATTTACGCAGTTCGGGATTTTCAATTTATCTGAAAATCTAGACAGTCCGGACATTTAATGTACACAACTTCCCATTGAATTTAAGCAGTATTGGATATTCAATTTCTCTGCAAAATCCAAATATTCCGTACATTTCTACTGCACACAATTTCGTGCTGAATTTACGAAATTTTTGATATTCAATTTCTCCGCAAAACCAGACATTCCATTCATTTAATGTACACAATTTCCCGTTGAATTTACGTAACTCTGGACTTTCAATTTATATGCAAATCTAGGCAGTCTGTACATTTAAAGTAATCAGTTTCCAATTGAATTTATGCTGTTCTGGATTTTAATTTTATCTGCAAATCCAGGCATTCGGCACGAATGACGTACATAATTTGCCGTTGAATTTACATAGGTCTGGTTATTCAATTTCTCTGCAAATCGAGATATTCCGTACATATATAATGTACACAATTCCCCCTAAATTGAAGAAATTTTGGATTTTCAATTTCTCCGCAAAACCAAACTTTTCGTACATTTAATGTACACAATTTCCCTATGAATTTACACTGCTTTGGATTTTCAATTTATCAGCAAATCTGGACAGTCCGTACATTTAATGAACACAATTTCCTGTTGAATTTACGCTGTTCTATATATTTAATTTCTCTGCAAAGCCAGACATTCCGCACATATATAATGTACACAATTTCTCTCTGAATTTACGAAATTTTGGAGATTCAATTTCTCCACAAAACCAGACATTCCGTACATTTAATGTACACAATTTCCCATTAAATTTAGGCAGTTCAGATTTTCAAATTATTTGAAAATCCAGACAGTCCGTACATTTAATGAACATAATTTCCCGTTGAATTTACGCAGTTCAGGGTATTGAATTTATCTGCAAATCCAAACAGTTCGTACGTTTAATGCGCACAATTTCCCGTGGAATTTTCGATGTTCTGGATTTTCAATTTATCTGCGAATCCAGACATTCCATACATATAAAGTAAATAATTTACCGTTGAATTTATATATTTCAAGATATTCAATTTCTCTGCAAATCCAGATATTCCGTACATATATAATGTACACAATTTCTCGTTGAATTTACGCTGTTCAAGATATTTAATTTCCCTGCAAATCCAGACATTCCGTACATATATAATGTACACAATTTCTCTCTGAATTTACGAAATTTTGGATATTCAATTTCTCCACAAAACCAGACATTCCGTACAATTAATGTACACAATTTCCCATTGAATTTTTGCAGTTCAGGATTTTCAATTTATTTGAAAATCCAGACACTTCGTACATTTAATTAACACAATTTCCCGTTGAATTTACGCAGTTCTGGGTATTCAACTTATCTGCAAATCCAAACAGTCCGTACATTTAATGTACACAACTTCCAGTGGAATTTACGCTGTTTTGTATTTTCGATTTATCTGCAAAGCCAGACATACCGTACGTATAATGCACGTAATTTCCCATTGAATTTATATAATTCAAGATATTCAATTTCTCTGCAAATCGAGATATTTCGTACATATATAATGCGCACAATTCCCGCTGAATTTATGAAATTTTCGATTTTCAATTTCTACGCAAAACCAGACTTCCCGTCCATTTAATGTACAATTTTTCCCGATGAATTTACTCAGTTCTAGACATTTAATTTCTCTGCAAATCCAGACATTCCGTACATATATTATGTACAGAATTTCTCACTGAATTTACGGAATTTTGGATATTCAATTTCTCCGCAAAACCAGACATTCCGTACGTTTAATGTAAACAATTTCCCATTAAATTTACGCAGTTCAAGATTTTCAATTTATTTGAAAATCCAAATAGTCCGAACATTTAATGAACTCAATTTCCCGTTGAATATACACAGTTCTGGGTATTCAATTTATTTGCAAATCCAAACAGTCTGTACATTTATTGTACACAATTTTTCGTGGAATTTACGCTGTTCTGGATTTTCAATTTATCTGCAAATCTCAACATTCCGAACATATAATGTACATAATTTCCCGTTGAATTTATATATTTCAAGGTATTCAATTTCTCTGCAAATCCAGATATTCTGTACATATATAATGTACACAATTCCCTCTGAATTGACGAAATTTTGGATTTTCAATTTCTCTGCAAAACCAGACATTCCGTACATTTAATGTACACAATTTCCCAATGAATTTACTCAGTTCTGGATTTTCAATTTATCTGCAAATCTAGACAGTCCGTACAGTTAATGTACACAATTTCCCGTTGAATTTACGCAGTTCTAGATATTCAATTTCTCTACAAATCCAGACATTCCGTACATATATAATTTACACAATCTCGCACAGAATTTATGAAATTGTGGATATTCAATTTCTCCGTAAAACCAAACTTTTTGTACATTTAATGTACACAATTTCCCTTTGAATTTACGCAGTTCTGGATTTTCTATTTATCTGAAAATCCAGACAGTCCGTACATTTAATGTACACAATTTTCCGTTGCATTTAAGCAGTACTGGATATTCAATTTCTCTGCAAATCGAAACTTTCCGTACATTTATATTGTACACAATTTCGCGCTGAATTGACAAAATTTTTTATATTCAATTTCTCCGCAAAACCAGATATTCCGTTCATCTAATGTACACAATTTCCAGTTGAATTTACGTAATTCTAAAATTTTAATTTATATGCAAATACAGACAGTCCGTACGTTTAATGTACACAATTTCCCGTTCAATTTATGCCGTTCTGGATTTTCAATTTATCTGCAAATTCAAACATTCCGTACAAATAAAGTACGTAATTTCCCGTTGAATTTACATATGTCTGGTTATTCAATTTCTCTGCAAATCCAGACATTCCGTACATATATAATTTACAAAATTTCGTTCTGAATTTACGAAATTTTTTATATTCAATTTCTCCGCAAAACCAGACATTCCGTTCATTTAATGTACACAATTACCCGTTGAAGTTACGTAACTCTGGATTTTCAATTTATATGCAAATCCAGGCAGTCCATACGTTTAAAGTACTCAATTTCCAATTGAATTTATGCTGTTCTGGATTTTCATTTTATCTGCAAATCCAGGCATTTCGTACGAATAACATACATAATTTGCCGTTGAATTTACATAGGTCTGGTTATTCAATTTCTCTACAAATCGAGATATTCCGTACATATATAATGTACACAATTCCCCCTAAATTGAAGAAATTTTGGATTTTCAATTTCTCCGCAAAACCAAACTTTTCGTACATTTAATGTACACAATTTCCCTATGAATTTACACTGCTTTGGATTTTCAATTTATCTGCAAATCTGGACAGTCCGTACATTTAAAGAACACAATTTCCTGTTGAATTTACGCTGTTCTATATATTTAATTTCTCTGCAAAGCCAGACATTCCGCACATATATAATGTACACAATTTCTCTCTGAATTTACGAAATTTTGGAGATTCAATTTCTCCACAAAACCAGACATTCCATACATTTAATGTACACAATTTCCCATTAAATTTAGGCAGTTCAGATTTTCAAATTATTTGAAAATCCAGACAGTCCGTACATTTAATGAACATAATTTCCCGTTGAATTTACGCAGTTCAGGGTATTCAATTTATCTGCAAATCCAAATAGTTCGTACGTTTAATGCACACAATTTCCTGTGGAATTTTCGATGTTCTGGATTTTCAATTTATCTGCGAATCCAGACATTCCATACATATAAAGTAAATAATTTACCGTTGAATTTATATATTTCAAGATATTCAATTTCTCTGCAAATCCAGATATTCCGTACATATATAATGTACACAATTTCTCGTTGAATTTACGCTGTTCAAGATATTTAATTTCCCTGCAAATCCAGACATTCCGTACATATATAATGTACACAATTTCTCTCTGAATTTACGAAATTTTGGATATTCAATTTCTCCACAAAACCAGACATTCCGTACATTTAATGTACACAATTTCCCATTGAATTTTTGCAGTTCAGGATTTTCAATTTATTTGAAAATCCAGACACTTCGTACATTTAATGAATACAATTACCCATTGAATTTACGCAGTTCAGGGAATTCAATTTATCTAGAAATCCAAACAGTCCGTACATTTAATTTGCATAATTTCCCGTGGAATTTACGCTGTTCAGGATTTTCAATTTATCAGCAAATCCAGACATTCTGTACGAATAACGTACATAATTTCCCGTTAAATTTACATAGGTCTGGTTATTCAATTTCTCTGCAAATCCAGACATTCCGTACATTCATAATGTATTCAATTTCTCGTTGAATTTACGCAGTTGTAAATATTCAATTTCTCTGCAAATCTAGATATTCCGTACATATATAATGTTCCCAATTTCTCGCTGAATTTACGAAATTTTGGATACTCAATTTCTCCACAAAACCAGGCATTTCGTAAATTTAATGTACACAATTTCCCGTTAAATTTACGCAGTTCAGGATTTTCAATTTTTTTGAAAATCCAGACAGTCCATACATTTAATGAACACAATTTCCCATTGAATTTACGCAGTTCACGGTATTTAATTTATCTAAAAATCCAAACATTCCGAATATTTAGTGTACATAATTTCCCGTGGAATTTTCGCTGTTCTGGATTTTCAATTTATCTACAAATTCAGACATTCTGTACATATAATGTACATAATTTCCCGTTGAATTTATATATTTCAAGATATTCAATTTCTCCGCCAATCCAGATACTCCGTACATATATAATGTACACAATTCCCGCTGAATTTACGAAATTTTGGATTTGCAATTTCTCCACAAAACCAGACTTTCCGTACATTCAATGTACACAATTTGCAGATGAATTTACTCAGTTCTGGATTTTCAATTTATCTGCAAATCCATACATTCTGTACATTTAACGTACACAACTTCCCGTTGAATTTACGCAGTTATAAATATTCAATTTCTCTGCAAATCCAGATATTCCGTACATATATAATGTTCCCAATTTCTCACTGAATTTACGAAATTTTGGATACTCATTTTCTCCACAAAACCAGGCATTTCGTAAATTTAATGTACACAATTTCCCGTTAAATTTACGCAGTTCAGGATTTTCAATTCTTTTGAAAATCCAGACAGTCCATACATTTAATGAACACAATTTCCCGTTGAATTTACGCAGTTCACGGTATTTAATTTATCTGAAAATCCAAACATTCTGAATATTTAAGGTACATAATTTCCCGTGGAATTTACGCTGTTCTTGATTTTCAATTTATCTGCAAATTCAGACATTCTGTACATATAATGTACATAATTTCCCGTTGAATTTATATATTTCAAGATATTCAATTTCTCTGCCAATCCAGATACTCCGTACATATATAATGTACACAATTCCCGCTGAATTTACGAAATTTTGGATTTGCAATTTCTCCACAAAACCAGACTTTCCGTACATTCAATGTACACAATTTGCCGATGAATTTACTCAGTTCTGGATTTTCAATTTATCTGAAAATCTAGACAGTCCGTATATTTAATGTGCACATTTTCCCGTTCAATTTAAGCAGTACTGGATATTCAATTTCTCTGCAAATCCAAACATTCCGTACATTTATATTGTACACAATTTCGCGCTTAATTTACGAAATTTTTGACATTCAATTTCTCCGCAAAACCAGACATTCCGTACATTTCATGTACACAATTTCCCATTAAATTTACACAGTTCATGATTTTCAATTTACTTTAAAATCCAGACAATCCGTATATTTAATGAACAAAATTTCCAGTTGTATTTACGCAGTTCTGCGTATTCAATTTATCTGCAAATCCAAACAGTCCGTACATTTAATGTACACAATTTCCCATGGAATTTATGCTGTTCATGATTTTCAATTTATCGGTAAATCCAGACATTCTGTACATTTAACGTACACAATTTCCCGTTGAATTTACGCAGTTCTAGATTTTCAATTTATCTGAAAATCTAGACAGTCCGTATATTTAATGTGCACATTTTCCCGTTCAATTTAAGCAGTACTGGATATTCAATTTCTCTGCAAATCCAAACATTCCGTACATTTATATTGTACACAATTTCGCGCTTAATTTACGAAATTTTTGACATTCAATTTCTCCGCAAAACCAGACATTCCGTACATTTCATGTACACAATTTCCCATTAAATTTACACAGTTCATGATTTTCAATTTATTTTAAAATCCAGACAATCCGTATATTTAATGAACAAAATTTCCAGTTGTATTTACGCAGTTCTGCGTATTCAATTTATCTGCAAATCCAAACAGTCCGTACATTTAATATACACAATTTCCCATGGAATTTATGCTGTTCATGATTTTCAATTTATCGGTAAATCCAGACATTCTGTACATAGAATGTACATAATTTCCCGTTGAATTTATATATTTCAAGGTATTCAATTTCTTTGCAAATCCAGATATTCCGTACAAATATAATGTACACAATTTCCGCTGAATTTACAAAATTTTGGATTTTCAATTTTTTCGCAAAACCAGACTTTCCGTACATTTAATGTACACAATTTCTCGATGAATTTACTCAGTTCTGGATTTTCAATTTATCTGCAAATCCAGACAGTCCGTCCATTTAATGTACACAATTTTCAGTTGAATTTATACAGTTCTAAATATTCAATTTCTCTGCAAATCCAGACATTCCGTACATATATTATGTATACAATTTCTCGCTGAATTTACGTAATTTTGTATATTCAATTTCTCCACAAAACCAGACATTCCGTACATTTATTGCACACAATTTCCCATTAAATTTACGAAGTTCAGGATATTCAATTTATATGAAAATCCAGACAGTCCGTACATTTAATGAACACAATTTCCCGTTTAATTTACGCAGTTCTGGGTATTCAATTTATCAACAAATTCAAACAGTACGTACATTTAATGTACATAATTTCCCGTGCAATTTAGGCTGTTCTGGAAGTTAAATTTAATTGCAAATACAGACATTCCGCACATTTAATGAACATAATTTCCCATTGAATTTATATATTTCAAGATATTCAATTTCTCTGCAAATCCAGATATTCCGTACATACAAAATGTACACAATTCCCGCTAAATTTACGAAATTTTGGATTTTCAATTTCTCCGCAAAACCAGACTTTCCGTACATTTAATGTACACAATTTCCCGATGAATTTACTCAGTTTTTGATTTTCAATTTATCTACAAATCAAGACAGTCTGTAAATTTAACGTACACAATTTTCCGTTGAATTTACGCAGTTCTAGATATTAAATTTCTTTGCAAATCCAGACATTCGGTACATATATAATTTACACAATCTCACGCTGAATTTTCGAAATTGTGGATATTCAATTTCTCAGCAAAACCAGACATTTCGTACATTCAATGTACACAATTTCCCTTTGAATTTACGCAGTTCTGGATTTTCAATTTATCTGAAAATCCAGACAGTTCATACATTTAATGTGCACAATTTCCCGTTCAATTTAAGCAGTGCTGGATATTCAATTTCTTTGCAAATCCAAACATTCCGTACATTTAAATTGTACACAACTTTGCGCTGAATTTATGAAATTTTTGATATTCAATTTCTCCGCAAAACTAGACATTTCGTTCATTTAATGTACACAATTTCCCGTTGAATTTACGTAATTCTGGATTTTCAACTTATATGCAAATCCAGACAGTCCGTACGTTTAATGTACACAATTTCCCGTTGAATTTATGCTGTTCTGGATTTTCAATTTATCTGCAAATCCAGACATTCCGTACGAACAACGTACATAATTTCCCGTTGAAATAACATAGGTCTGGTTATTCAATTTCTCTACAAATCCAGACATACCGTACATTTATAATGAACATAATTTCACGTTGAATTTACACAGTTCTGGATATACAATTTCTCTGCAAATCCAGACATTCTGTCCATTTATATTGTACACAATTTCCCGTTAAATTTACGCAGTTCTGGATTTTCAATTTATTTGAAAATCCAGACAGTCCGTACATTTAATGAATACAATTTCCCGTTGAATTTTCACAGTTCGGGGTATTCAATTTATCTACAAATCCAAACAATCCGTACATTTAATTTACACAATTTCCCGTGGAATTTACGCTGTTCTAGATTTTCAATTTATCTATAAATCCAGACATTCTGTACATATAATGTACATAATTTCCCGTTGAATTTATAAATTTCATGATATTCAATTTCTCTGCAAATCCAGATATTCCGAACATATAAAATTTACACAATTCCCGCTGAATTTACAAAATTTTGGATTTTCAATTTCTCCACAAAACCAGACTTTCCGTAAATTTAATGTACACAATTTCCCGATGAACTTACTCAGTTTTTGATTTTCAATTTATCTGCAAATCCAAATAGTCTGTACATTTAACGTACACAATTTCCCGTTGAATTTACGCAGTTCCAGATATTCAATATCCCCGCAAATCCAGACATTCCGTACATATATAATGTACACAATTTCTCGCTGAATTTACGAAATTTTGGATATTCAATTTCTCCTCAAAACCAGACATTCCGTACATTTAATGTACACAAGTTCCCATTAAATTTACACAGTTCAGGATTTTCAATTTATTTGAAAATCCAGACAGTCCGTACATTTAATGAATACAATTACCCATTGAATTTACGCAGTTCAGGGAATTCAATTTATCTAGAAATCCAAACAGTCCGTACATTTAATTTGCATAATTTCCCGTGGAATTTACGCTGTTCAGGATTTTCAATTTATCAGCAAATCCAGACATTCTGTACGAATAACGTACATAATTTCCCGTTAAATTTACATAGGTCTGGTTATTCAATTTCTCTGCAAATCCAGACATTCCGTACATTCATAATGTATTCAATTTCTCGTTGAATTTACGCAGTTGTAAATATTCAATTTCTCTGCAAATCTAGATATTCCGTACATATATAATGTTCCCAATTTCTCGCTGAATTTACGAAATTTTGGATACTCAATTTCTCCACAAAACCAGGCATTTCGTAAATTTAATGTACACAATTTCCCGTTAAATTTACGCAGTTCAGGATTTTCAATTTTTTTGAAAATCCAGACAGTCCATACATTTAATGAACACAATTTCCCATTGAATTTACGCAGTTCACGGTATTTAATTTATCTAAAAATCCAAACATTCCGAATATTTAGTGTACATAATTTCCCGTGGAATTTTCGCTGTTCTGGATTTTCAATTTATCTACAAATTCAGACATTCTGTACATATAATGTACATAATTTCCCGTTGAATTTATATATTTCAAGATATTCAATTTCTCCGCCAATCCAGATACTCCGTACATATATAATGTACACAATTCCCGCTGAATTTACGAAATTTTGGATTTGCAATTTCTCCACAAAACCAGACTTTCCGTACATTCAATGTACACAATTTGCAGATGAATTTACTCAGTTCTGGATTTTCAATTTATCTGCAAATCCATACATTCTGTACATTTAACGTACACAACTTCCCGTTGAATTTACGCAGTTATAAATATTCAATTTCTCTGCAAATCCAGATATTCCGTACATATATAATGTTCCCAATTTCTCACTGAATTTACGAAATTTTGGATACTCATTTTCTCCACAAAACCAGGCATTTCGTAAATTTAATGTACACAATTTCCCGTTAAATTTACGCAGTTCAGGATTTTCAATTCTTTTGAAAATCCAGACAGTCCATACATTTAATGAACACAATTTCCCGTTGAATTTACGCAGTTCACGGTATTTAATTTATCTGAAAATCCAAACATTCTGAATATTTAAGGTACATAATTTCCCGTGGAATTTACGCTGTTCTTGATTTTCAATTTATCTGCAAATTCAGACATTCTGTACATATAATGTACATAATTTCCCGTTGAATTTATATATTTCAAGATATTCAATTTCTCTGCCAATCCAGATACTCCGTACATATATAATGTACACAATTCCCGCTGAATTTACGAAATTTTGGATTTGCAATTTCTCCACAAAACCAGACTTTCCGTACATTCAATGTACACAATTTGCCGATGAATTTACTCAGTTCTGGATTTTCAATTTATCTGAAAATCTAGACAGTCCGTATATTTAATGTGCACATTTTCCCGTTCAATTTAAGCAGTACTGGATATTCAATTTCTCTGCAAATCCAAACATTCCGTACATTTATATTGTACACAATTTCGCGCTTAATTTACGAAATTTTTGACATTCAATTTCTCCGCAAAACCAGACATTCCGTACATTTCATGTACACAATTTCCCATTAAATTTACACAGTTCATGATTTTCAATTTACTTTAAAATCCAGACAATCCGTATATTTAATGAACAAAATTTCCAGTTGTATTTACGCAGTTCTGCGTATTCAATTTATCTGCAAATCCAAACAGTCCGTACATTTAATGTACACAATTTCCCATGGAATTTATGCTGTTCATGATTTTCAATTTATCGGTAAATCCAGACATTCTGTACATTTAACGTACACAATTTCCCGTTGAATTTACGCAGTTCTAGATTTTCAATTTATCTGAAAATCTAGACAGTCCGTATATTTAATGTGCACATTTTCCCGTTCAATTTAAGCAGTACTGGATATTCAATTTCTCTGCAAATCCAAACATTCCGTACATTTATATTGTACACAATTTCGCGCTTAATTTACGAAATTTTTGACATTCAATTTCTCCGCAAAACCAGACATTCCGTACATTTCATGTACACAATTTCCCATTAAATTTACACAGTTCATGATTTTCAATTTATTTTAAAATCCAGACAATCCGTATATTTAATGAACAAAATTTCCAGTTGTATTTACGCAGTTCTGCGTATTCAATTTATCTGCAAATCCAAACAGTCCGTACATTTAATATACACAATTTCCCATGGAATTTATGCTGTTCATGATTTTCAATTTATCGGTAAATCCAGACATTCTGTACATAGAATGTACATAATTTCCCGTTGAATTTATATATTTCAAGGTATTCAATTTCTTTGCAAATCCAGATATTCCGTACAAATATAATGTACACAATTTCCGCTGAATTTACAAAATTTTGGATTTTCAATTTTTTCGCAAAACCAGACTTTCCGTACATTTAATGTACACAATTTCTCGATGAATTTACTCAGTTCTGGATTTTCAATTTATCTGCAAATCCAGACAGTCCGTCCATTTAATGTACACAATTTTCAGTTGAATTTATACAGTTCTAAATATTCAATTTCTCTGCAAATCCAGACATTCCGTACATATATTATGTATACAATTTCTCGCTGAATTTACGTAATTTTGTATATTCAATTTCTCCACAAAACCAGACATTCCGTACATTTATTGCACACAATTTCCCATTAAATTTACGAAGTTCAGGATATTCAATTTATATGAAAATCCAGACAGTCCGTACATTTAATGAACACAATTTCCCGTTTAATTTACGCAGTTCTGGGTATTCAATTTATCAACAAATTCAAACAGTACGTACATTTAATGTACATAATTTCCCGTGCAATTTAGGCTGTTCTGGAAGTTAAATTTAATTGCAAATACAGACATTCCGCACATTTAATGAACATAATTTCCCATTGAATTTATATATTTCAAGATATTCAATTTCTCTGCAAATCCAGATATTCCGTACATACAAAATGTACACAATTCCCGCTAAATTTACGAAATTTTGGATTTTCAATTTCTCCGCAAAACCAGACTTTCCGTACATTTAATGTACACAATTTCCCGATGAATTTACTCAGTTTTTGATTTTCAATTTATCTACAAATCAAGACAGTCTGTAAATTTAACGTACACAATTTTCCGTTGAATTTACGCAGTTCTAGATATTAAATTTCTTTGCAAATCCAGACATTCGGTACATATATAATTTACACAATCTCACGCTGAATTTTCGAAATTGTGGATATTCAATTTCTCAGCAAAACCAGACATTTCGTACATTCAATGTACACAATTTCCCTTTGAATTTACGCAGTTCTGGATTTTCAATTTATCTGAAAATCCAGACAGTTCATACATTTAATGTGCACAATTTCCCGTTCAATTTAAGCAGTGCTGGATATTCAATTTCTTTGCAAATCCAAACATTCCGTACATTTAAATTGTACACAACTTTGCGCTGAATTTATGAAATTTTTGATATTCAATTTCTCCGCAAAACTAGACATTTCGTTCATTTAATGTACACAATTTCCCGTTGAATTTACGTAATTCTGGATTTTCAACTTATATGCAAATCCAGACAGTCCGTACGTTTAATGTACACAATTTCCCGTTGAATTTATGCTGTTCTGGATTTTCAATTTATCTGCAAATCCAGACATTCCGTACGAACAACGTACATAATTTCCCGTTGAAATAACATAGGTCTGGTTATTCAATTTCTCTACAAATCCAGACATACCGTACATTTATAATGAACATAATTTCACGTTGAATTTGTGCAGTTCTGGATATTCAATTTCTCTACAAATCCAGACATTCTGTCCATTTATATTGTACACAATTTCCCGTTAAATTTACGCAGTTCTGGATTTTCAATTTATTTGAAAATCCAGACAGTCCGTACATTTAATGAATACAATTTCCCGTTGAATTTTCATAGTTCGGGGTATCTAATTTATCTACAAATCCAAACAGTCCGTACATTTAATTTACACATATTCCCGAGGAATTTACGCTGTTCTAGATTTTCAATTTATCTATAAATTCAGACATTCTGTACATATAATGTACATAATTTCCTATTGAATTTATATATTTCATGATATTCAATTTCTCTGCAAATCCAGATATTCCGAACATATAAAATTTACACAATTCCCGTTGAATTTACAAAATTTTGGATTTTCAATTTCTCCACAAAACCAGACTTTCCGTACATTTAATGTACACAATTTCACGATGAACTTACTCAGTTTTTGATTTTCAATTTATCTGCAAATCCAAATAGTCTGTACATTTAACGTACACAATTTCCCGTTGAATTTACGCAGTTCCAGATATTCAATATCTCCACAAATCCAGACATTCTGTACATATATAATGTACACAATTTCTCGCTGAATTTACGAAATTTTGGATATTCAATTTCTCCTCAAAACCAGACATTCCGTACATTTAATGTACACAAGTTCCCATTAAATTTACACAGTTCAGGTTTTTCAATTTATTTGAAAATCCAGACAGTCCGTACATTTAATGAATACAATTACCCGTTGAATTTACGCAGTTCTGGGAATTCAATTTATCTACAAATCCAAATAGTTCAGGATTTTATCTACGTTGTTCAGGATTTTCAATTTATCAGCAAATCCAGACATTCCGTACGAATAACGTACATAATTTCCCGTTGAATTTACATAGGTCTGGTTATTCAATTTCTCTGCAAATCCAGACATTCCGTACATTCATAATGTACACAATTTCTCATTGAATTTACGCAGTTGTAAATATTCAATTTCTCTGCAAATCTAGATATTCTGTACATATATAATGTTCCCAATTTCTCGCTGAATTTACGAAATTTTGGATAGTCAATTTCTCCGCAAAACCAGGCATTTCGTAAATTTAATGTACACAATTTCCCGTTAAATTTACGCAGTTCAGGATTTTCAATTTTTTTGAAAATCCAGACAGTCCATACATTTAATGAACACAATTTCCCGTTGAATTTATGCAGTTCTCGGTATTGAATTTATCTGCAAATCCAAACAGTCCGAAAATTTAATGTACATAATTTCCTATGGAATTTAAGCTGTTCTGGATTTTCAATTTATCTGCAAATCCAGACATTCTGTACATATAATGTACATAATTTCCTGTTGAATTTATATATTTCAAGATATTCAATTTCTCTGCCAATCTAGATACTCCGTACATATATAATGTACACAATTCCCGCTGAATTTACGAAATTTTGGATTTTCAATTTCTCCACAAAACCAGACTTTTCGTACGTTTAATGTACACAATTTGCCGATGAATTTACTCAGTTCTGGATTTCCAATTTATCTGCAAGTCCATACAGTTTGTACATTTAATGTACACAATTTCCTATTAAATTTACGCAATTCAGGATCTTCAATTTATTTGAAAATCCAGACAGTCCGTACCTTTAATGGACACAATTTCCCGTTGAATTTACGTAGTTCTAGGTATTCAGTTTATCTGCAAATTCAAACAGTCCGTACATTTAATGTAGAAAATTTCCCGTGGAATTTACGTTGTTCTGGATTTCCAATTTATCTGCAAATTCCGGCATTCCGTGCATATAATGTACATAATTTCCTATTGAATTTATATATTTCAAGATATTCAAGTTCTCTGCAAATTCAGATATTCCGTACATATATAATGTACACAATTCCCGCAGAATTTACAAAATTTTGGATTTTCAATTTCTCCGCAAAACCAAACTTTCCGTACATTTAATGTACACAATTTCCCTATGAATTTACTCAGTTCTGGATTGTCAATTTATTTGCAAATCCAGACATTTCGTACAAATATAATGTACACAATTTTTCGCTGAATTTACGAAATTTTGGATATTCAATTTCTCCACAAAACCAGACATTCCGTACATTTAATGTACACTATTTCCCATTAAATTTATGTAGTTTAGGATTTTCAATTTATTTGACAATCCAGACAGTCCGTATATTTAATGAACACAATTTCCCGTTGAATTTATGCAGTTCTGGGTATTCAATTTATCTACAAATCCAAGCAATCCGTACGTTTAATGTACACAATTTCCTGTGGAATTTACGCTGTTCTAGATTTTCAATTTATCTGCAAATCCAGACATTCCGTACATGTAATGTACATAATTTCCTATTGAATTTATTTATTTCAAGATATTCAATTTCTTTGCAAATCCAGATATTCTGTACATATATAATGTACACAATTCCCGCTGAATTTACGAAATATCGAATTTTCAATTTCTCCGCAAAACCAGACATTCTGTACATTTAATGTACACAATTTCCCATTGAATTTAAGCAGTTCTGGATATTCAATTTCTCCGCAAATCCAAACATTTCGTACATTTATATTGTACAGAATTCCGCGTGGAATTTACGAAATTTTTGATATTCAATTTCTACACAAAACCGGGCATTCCGTTCATTTTATGTACGCAATTTCCCGTTTAATTTACGCAATTCTGGATTTTCAATTTATATGCAAATCCAAACAGTCCGTACATTTAATGTACACAATTTCCCGTTGAATTTAAGCAGTTCTGCGTATTCAATTTATCTGCAAATCCAAACAGTCCGTACATTTAATGTACACAATTTTCCATTGAATTTATGTTGTTCTTGATTTTCAATTTATCGGCAAATCCAGACATTTCGTACATATAATGTACATAATTTCCCGTTGAATTTATATATTTCAAGATATTCAATTTCTCTGCAAATCCAGATATTTCGTACATATATAATGTACATAATTCCCGCTGAATTTACAAAATTTTGGATTTTCAATTTCTCCGCAAAACCAGACTTTTCGTACATTTAATGTACACAATTTCCCAATGAATTTACTTAGTTCTGGATTTTCAATTTATCTGCAAATCCAGACAGTCCGTACATTTAATGTACACAATTTCCTGTTGAATTTACGCAGTTCTGGATATTAAACTTCTCTTTAAATTCAGACATTCCGTACAAATGTAATGTACACAATTTCTTCGCAAAACCAGATATTTCGTAGATTTAATGTACACTATTTCCGTTTGAATTTACGCAGTTTTGAATTTTCAATTTATCTGCAAATTCGGACAGTCCGTACATTTAATGAACACAATTTCCCATTGAATTTACGCAGTTCTAGATAATCAATTTCTCTTCAAATCTCCACATTCCGTACATTTAATGTATACAATTTCCTATTAAATTTACGCAGTTTTGGATTTGCAATTTATCTGTAAATCCAGACAGTCCATACATTTAATGAACACAATTTTCGGTTGAATTTATGTTGTTATGGATATTCAGTTTCTCTACAAATCCAGACATTCCGTAAATTGATAATGTACACAATTTCCCGCTGATTTTACGAAATTCTGGATATTCAATTTATCCACAAAACCATACATTCCGTACATTTAATGTACACAATTTCCAGTTGAATTTACGCAGTTCTGGATTTTCAATTTATCTGCAAATTCAGACTGTCCGTATATTTAATGTACACAATTTCCCGTTTAACTTGCGCAGTTCTGTATATTCAATTTCTTTGCAAATCTAGACATTCCGTACATTTATAATGTACACAATTTCCCGTTGGATTTATGAAATTTTGGATATTCAATTTCTCCGCAAAACCAGATATTCCTTACAGTTAATGTACATAATTTCCGGTTGAATTTACGTAGTTCTGGATTTTCATTTTATCTGCTAATCCAGACTGTCCGTACATTTACGGTACACAATTTTCCATTGAATTTACGCAGTTCGGGATATTCAATTTCTCTGCAATTCCAGATATTCCATACGTGTAATGTACATAATTTTCCGGTTGAATTTACGTAGTTCTGGATTTTCATTTTATCTGCTAATCCAGACTGTCCGTACATTTACGGTACACAATTTTCCATTGAATTTACGCAGTTCGGGATATTCAATTTCTCTGCAATTCCAGATATTCCATACGTGTAATGTATTTAATTTCCCGTTGAACTTACATTGGTCTGGATATTTAATTTCTCTGCAAATCCATACATTCCGTACATTTATAATGCACACAATTTCCCATTGACTTCAGAAAATTTTGGATATTCAATTTCTCCACAAAACCAGACATTTCGTACATTTAATATACACAATTTCCAATTAAATTTATCCAGTTCAGGATTTTCAATTTATTTGACAATCCAGACAGTCCGTACATTTAATGAACACAATTTCCCGTTGAATTTACGCAGTTCTGGGTATTCAATTTATTTGCAAATCCAAGCAGTCCGTACATTTAATGTACACAATTTCTCGTGGAATTTATGTTGTTCTGGATTTTCAATTTATTTACAAATCCAGACATTCCGTACATATAATGTCCGTAATTTCCCATTGAATTTATATATTTCAAGATATTCAATTTCTCTGCAAATCTAGATATTCCGTACATATATAATGTACACAATTCCCGCTGAATTTACGAAATTTCGGATTTTCAATTTCTTTGCAAAAAGCTGACATTCCGTACATTTAATGTACACAATTTCCCTTTGAATGTAAGCAGTTCCGGATTTTCAATTTATCTGCAAATCCAAACGGTCCGTACATTTAATGTACAAAATTTCTCGTTGAATTTAAGCAGTTCTGGATATTCAATTTCTCTCCAAATCAAAACATTCCGTAGATTTATATTGTACACAATTTCGCGCGGAATTTACGAAATTTTTAATATTCAATTTCTCCGCAAAACCAGACATTCCGTTCATTTTATGTACACAATTTCCCGTTTAATTTACGCAATTCTGGATTTTCAATTTATATGCAAATCCAGACAGTCCGTACGTTTAATGTACACAATTTCCCGTTGAATTTACGCTGTTCTGGATTTTCAATTTATCTGCAAATCCAGTCATTCCGTACGAATAACGTACATAATTTCCCGTTGAATTTACATAGGCCTGGTTATTCAATTTCCTTACAAATCTAGACATTCTGTACATTTATAATGTACACAATTTCCCGTGGAATTTACAAAATTTTGGATATTCAATTTCTCCGCAAAACCAGATATTCCGTACATTTAATGTACACAATTTCCAGTTGAATTTACACAGCTCTGGATTTTCAGTTTATTTTCGAATCCAGACAGTCCGTACATTTAATGTACACTCTTTTACATTGAATTTACACAGTTCTAGATATTCAATTTCTCTGCAAATCCATATATTATGTACGTATAATGTACATAATTTCCTGTTGAATTTACATAGGTTTGGGTATTCAATTTCTCTACAAATCCAGACATTCTGTACATTTATAATGTACACAATTTCCCGTTGAATTTACAAAATTTTGAATATTCAATTTCTCTGTAAAACCAGACATTCCGTACATTTAATGTACACAATTTCCCGCTGAATATACGCAGTTCTGTATTTTCAATTTATCTGCAAAACTAGACAATCCGTACATTCAATGTACATAATTTCCCGTTGAATTTATATATTTCATGATATTCAATTTCTCTGCAAATCCAGATATTCCGTACATATAAAATTTACACAATTCTCGCTGAATTTACAAATTTTTGGATTTTCAATTTCTCCACAAAACCAGACGTTCCGTACATGTAATGTACACAATTTCCCGATGAATTTATTCAGATTTTGATTTTCAATTTATCTGCAAATCCAGATAGTCTGTACATTTAACGTACACAATTTCCCGTTGAATTTACGTAGTTCTAGATATTCAATATCTCCGCAAATCCAGACATTCCGTACATATATAATGTACACAATTTCTCGCTGAATTTACGAAATTTTGGATATTCAATTTCTCCTCAAAACCAGACATTCCGTACATTTAATGTACACAAGTTCCCATTAAATTTACACAGTTCAGGATTTTCAATTTATTTGAAAATCCAGACAGTCCGTACATTTAATGAATACAATTACCCGTTGAATTTACGCAATTCTGGGTATTCAATTTATCTACAAATCCAAACAGTCCGTACATTTAATTTACATAATTTCTCGTGGAATTTACGCTATTCAGGATTTTCAATTTATTTGCAAATCCAGACATTCCGTACGAATAACGTACATAATTTCCGGTTGAATTTACATAGGTCTGGTTATTCAATTTCTCTGCAAATCCAGACATTCGGTTCATTTATAATGCACACAATTTCCCATTGACTTTAGAAAATTTTGGATATTTAATTTCTCCGTAAAACCAGACATTCTGTACATTTACTGTACACAATTTCCCGTTAAATTAACGCAATTCTGGATTTTCAATTTATCTGCAAATCCATACAGTCCGTACATTTAATGTACACTATTTTCCGTTAAATTTACGCAGTTCTGGATTTTCATTTTATCTGCAAATCTAGACATTCCGTAGGTTTAATGTACGTATTTTCCCTTTGAATTTATATATTTCATGATATTCAATTTTTTTGCAAATCCAGATATTTCGAACATATATAATGTACACAATTTCCCCTGAATTTACGAAATTTTGGATATTCAATTTCTCCGAAAAACCAGACATTCCGTGCATTTATTGCACACAATTTCCCGTTGAATTTACGCAGTTCTGGATTTTCAATTTATTTGTAAATCCAGACAGTCGGTACATTTAATGTGCATAATTTCCCGTTGAATTTACGCATTTCTGGATTTTCAATTAATTAGCAAATCCATACATTCCGTACGTATAATGTACATTATTTCCCATTGAATTTAAATATTTCAGGATATTCAATTTGTCTGCAAATCCAGATGTTTCGCACATATATAATGTACACTATTTCTCGTTGAATTTACGAAATTTTGGATATTCAATTTGTCCACAAAACCAGACATTCCGTACATTTAATGTACACAGTTTCCCATTGAATTTACACAGTTCTGGATTTTCAATTTATTTGGAAGTCCAGACAGTCCGTACATTTCATGTACACAATTTCCCGTTGAATTTACGCAGTTCTAGATATTCAATTTCTCTGCAAATCCAGACATTCCGTACATTTATAATGTACACAATTTCCCACTGAATTTTTGAAATTTTTGATATTCAATTTCTCCACAAATCCAGACATTCTGCACATTTAATGTACACAATTTCCAATTGAATTTATGCAGTTCAGGATTTTCAATTTATCTGCAGACCCAGACAGTTCGTACATTTAATGTACACAATTTCCCATTGAATTTACATAGTTCTGTATTTTCAATTTATCTAGAAATCCAGACATTCCGTACGAATAACATACATAATTTCCCGTTGAATTTACATAGGTCTAGATATTCAATTTCTCTGCAAATCTAGACTTTCCGTACATTTATAATGTACACAATTTCTCATTGAATTTACGAAATTTTGGATATTCTAACTCTCCACAAAACCAGACATTCCGTACATTTAACGTACACAATTTCCAGTTGAATTTACGCTGTTCTGGATTTCCAATTTATTTGCAAATCCAGACTGTTCGTACATTTAATGTATACAATATTTCGTTAAATTTACGCAGTTTTGGATATTTAATTTCTTAGCAAATCCAAATATTCAATACATATAATGTACAAAATTTTCGGTTGAATTTACCTAGGTTTGGATTTTCAATTTCTCTGCAAATCCAGATATTTCGTACATTTATAATGTACACAATTTCCCGTTGAAGTTATGAAATTTTGGATATTCAATTTCTTCGTAAAACCAGACATTCCATATATTTAGTGTATAGAATTTCCCGTTGAATTTACGCAAATGTAGATTTCCAATTTATTTGCAAATCCAGACATTCTGTACGTTTATAATGGACACAATTTCGCGCTGAATTTACAAAATTTTGGATATTCAATTTCTCCGTAAAACCAGACATTCCGTTCATTAAATGTACACAATTTCCAGTTGAATTTACGCATTTCTGGATTTTCAATTTATCTGCAAATCCAGACATTCTATATGTATAATATACATAATTTCCCGTTGAATTTATATATTTCAGGATATTCAATTTCTCTGCAAATCAAGATATTTCGTACATATATAATGTACACAATTTCCCGCTGAATTTACAAAATTTTGGATACTCAATTTCTAAGCAAAACCAGACATTCCGTACATTTAATATACACATTTTCCCGTTGAATTTACGCAGTTCTGGATTTTCAATTTATCTGCAAATCCAGAAATTCCGAACATTTAATGTACACAATTTCCCGTTGAGTTTTCGCATTTCTAGATATTCAAATTCTCTGCAAATCCAGACATTCCATACATTTATAATGTACACAATTTCGCGCTGAATTTACAATATTTTGGATATTCAATTTCTACGCAAAACAAGACGTTCCGTACATTTAATGTACACAATTCCCATTTGAATTTACGTAGTTCTGGCTTTTCAATTTATCTGTAACTCCAGACAGTCCGTACATTTAATGTACACAATTTACCGTTGAATTTACGTAGTTTTGGATTTTCAATTTATCTGCAAATCCAGAAATTCCGTACGAATAACGTATATAATTTCCGGTTGAATTTACATAGGTTTGGATTTCAATTTCTCTGCAAATCCAGCCATTCTGTACATTTATAATTTGCACAATTTCCCGTTGAATTCACGAAATTTTGGATATTCAATTTCTCCACAAAACCAGACATTCCGTACATTTAATATGCACTATTTCCCGTTGAATTTATGCAATTCTTGATTTAAATTTCTCTGCAAATACAGACAGTTCGTACATTTAATTTACACAATTTTCCGTTGGATATTTGCAGTTTTGGATATTCAATTTTTCTGCACATCCAGACATTCTATAAATTTGTAATGTACACAATTTCCCGTTGAATTTACGAAATTGTGGATATTTAAGTTCTCCACAAAACCAGACATTTCGTACATTTAATGTACCCAATTTCTAGGTGAATTTACACTGTTCTAGATTTTCAATTCATCTGCAAATACAGACAGTTTCTACATTTAATGTACTCAATTTCCCGTTGAATTTACGCTGTTCTGGATTTTCAATTTATTGGCAAGTCCAGACATTCCGTACGTACAATGAACATAATTTCCAGTTGAATTTTTATAGTTCAGAATATTCAATTTCTCTGCAAATCCAGATTTTCTGTACAAAATAAATGTACACAATTTTGCCCTGAATTTAAGAAATTTTGGATATTCAATTTCTCCGCAAAACTAGACCTTCCGTACATTTTACGTACAAAATTTCCCTTTAAATTTATGCAGTTCTTCATTTTTAATTTATCAGCAAGTCCAGACAGTCCGTACATTTAATGAACACAATTTCCCGTTGAATTTATGCAGTTCCGGATATTCAATTTCTCTGCAAATCCAGACATTCCTTACATATATAATGTACACAATTTCCCGTTGAATTTACAAAATTTTGGTTATTCAATTTCTTCGCAAAACCAGAAATTCCGTACATTTAATGTACGCAAATTCTCGTTGAATTTACGCAGTTCTGGATTTTCAATTTATCTACAAATACAAACAGTCCGTACATTTAATGAACACAATTTCCCGTTGAATTGACGCTGTTCTGGATATTCAATTTCTCTGCAAATCCAGACATGCCGTACATATGTAATGTAGAAAATTTCCTATTGAATTTACGATATTTTGGATATTCAATTTCTTCACAAAACCAGACATTCCGTACATTTAATGTGCACAGTTTCCAGTTGAATTTACGCATTTCTGGATTTTCAATATATCTGCAAATCCAAACAGTCCGAACATTTAATGTACACAATTTCCCGTTGAATTTACACAGTTCTAGATTTTCAATTTTTCTGCAAATCCAAACATTCTGTACATTTATAATGTACACAATTTCGCATTGGATTTACGTAGTTTTGGTTATTCAATTTCTCTGCAAATCCAAATATTCTGTACATATATAATGTACACAATTTCCCGCTGAATTTATGAAATTTTGGATATTCAATTTCTCTGCAAAACCAGACATTCCGTACATTTAACGTACACAATTTCCCGTTGAATTTACGAAGTTCTGGATTTTGAATTTATCTGTAAATCCAGAAAGTCCGTACATTTAATGAACACAATTTCCCGTTGAATTTACGCTGTTCTGGATATTCAATTTCTCTGTAAATCCAGGCAGTTCGTACATATATAATGTACAAAATTTCCCGCTAAATTTCTGAAATTTTGGATATTCAATTTCTCAGCAAAACTAGACATTCCATATGTTAAACGTACACAAATTCCCTTTGAATATACGCTGTTTCGAATTTTCAATTTATCTGCAAATCCTAACAGTCTGTACATTTAATGTACACAATTTCCCGTCAAAGTTACGCAATTCTGGATTTTCAATTTATCTGTAAATCCAGACATTTCGGACATATAATGTACATAATTTCCCGTTGAATTTACGCTGTTTTGGATTTTCAATTTATCTGCAAATCCAGACAGTCCGTACATTTAATTTACACAGTTTCCCGTTGAATTTACGCAGTCCTGGATATTTAATTGCTCTGCAAATCCAGACATTCCATACATATATATTGTACACAATTTCCCTCTGAATTTACGAAATTTTTTATTTTCAATTTCTCCGCAAAACCAGACATTCCATACATTTAATGTATACAATTTCTCGTGGAATTTACACAGTTCTGGATTTTCAATTTATCTGCAAATCCAGGTAGTCCGTACATTTATGATGCACAATTTCCCGTTGAATTTACGCAGTTCTGAATTTTCAATTTATCGGCAAATCCAGACAGTCCGTACATTTAATTTTTCAATTTCGCGTTAATTTACGCAGTTCTGAATATTCAATTTCTCGGCAAATCCAAGCATTCCGTACATATATAATGTACACAATTTCCTGCTAAGTTTACAAAATATTGGATATTCAATTTCTTCGCAAAACCTGACATTTCGTACATTTAATGTACACAATTTCCCATTGAATTTACGCCGTTCTGGATATTCAATTTCTCTACAAATCCAAACAGTGCGAACAAATAATGTACATAATTTCTTGTTGAATTTACACAGTTCTGGATATTTAATTTCTCTGCAAATCCAGTCATTCCTTAAGTATAATGTAAATAATTTTCCGTTGAATTTACATTGTTCTGGTTATTCAACTTCTCTGCAAATCCGGACGTTCCGTACATATATAATGTACACAATTTCCAGTTGAATTAACGAAATTTTGGATATTCAACTTCTTTGCAAAACCAAACATTCCGTAAAAATAATGTACACAATTTCCCGTTGGATTTACATAGTTTTGGATATTAAAATTATCTGCAATTCCAGATATTCCGTATATATATATAATGAACAGAATTTCTGTTGAATTTACGAAATTTTGGATATTCAATTTCTCTACAAAACCATACATTCTATACAGATAATGTACACAATTTCCCATTGAATTTATGTAGTTCCGGATATTCAATTTCTATGTAAATCCAGACATTCCGTACATATATAATATACACAATTTCCCACCAAATTTACGAAATTTTGGATATTAAATTTTTCCACAAAACTAGACATTCCGTACAAATAATGTACACAATTTCCCGTTGAATTTACGCAGTTCTAGATATTCAATTTCTCTACAAATCCAGACATTCCGTACATTTAATGTACATAATTTCCCGTTGAATTTATGGAGTTCTAGATATTCAATTTCTCTACAGATCCAGACATTCCTTACTTTTAATGTACAAAATTTCCCATTTAATTTACATTGTTTTGGATATTCAATTTTTTTGCAAATCCAAACATTCCGTACATATATAATGTACATAATTTCCCGCTGAATTTACAAAATTTTGGATATTTAATTTCTCCTAAAACCAGACATTCCATACAAATAATTCTCAAAAATTCCCGTTGAATTTATGCAGTTCTAGATATTCAATTTCTCAGCAGATCCAAACAGTCCATACGTTTAATGTACACAATTTTCCGTTGAATTTACGCAGTACTGTATCTTCAATTTATCTGCAAATCCAGACATACTGTATGTACAACGTACATAATTTCCCGTTGAATTTACGCAGTTCTGAATATTCAATTTCTCTTCAAATCTTGACATTTCGTACATATATAATGTATACAATTTCCAGCTGAATTTATGACACTTTGGATATTGAATTTCTTCGAAAATCTAGACATTCCGTACATATGACGTACATAATTTCCCGTTGAATTTACCTAGGTCTGTTTATTCAATTTCTCTGCAAATTTAGACATTCCATACATTTATAATGTACACAATTTCACGTTGAATTTACGCAGTTCTTGATATTCAATTTCTCTAAAATCCAAACATTCCGTACATATGTAATGTACACAATTTCCCGCTGAATTTACGAAATTTTGGATTTTCAATTTCTCCGCAAAACTAGATATTCCGTACAAATAATGTAAACAATTTCCTTTTAAATTTAATCAGTTCTCAATATTCAATTTCTCTACAAATCCGGACATTCTATACATTTAATGTACACAATTTCCCGTTTAATTTATGCAGTTCTGGATATTCAATTTCTCTACAAATCCGGACATTCTGTACATTTAATGTGCACAATTTCCCATTGAATTTACGCAGTTCTAGATTTTCAATTTATATGCAAATCTAGACATTTTGTACGAAAAATGTACATAATTTCCCGTTGAATTGACATATTTCTGGATATTCAATTTCTCTACAAATCTAGACATTCCGTACATATATAATGTACACAATTTCTCGAAGAATTTACAAAATTTTTGACATTCAATTTCTCAGCAAAACCAGAAATTCCGTACATATAATATACACAATTTCCTGTTGAATTTACGCAGTTCTGGATATTCAATTTCTTAGCAGATCCAAACAATCCATATGTTTAATATATACAATTTCCCGTTGAATTTACGTAGTACTGTATATTCAATTTATCTGCAAATCCAAACATTCCGTATGTACAACGTACATAATTTCCCGTTGAATTTATGCAGTTCTGGATATTCAATTTCTCTTCAAATCCTGACATTCTGTACACATATAATGTATACAATTTCCAGCTGAATTTACGACATTTTGGATATTCAATTTCTCTGAAAAACCAAACATTCCGTACAAATGATGTACATTATTTCCCGAAGAATTTACACAGTTCTGGATTTACAATTTATCTACAAATCCAGACATTTCGTACGTATAATGTACATCATTTACTGTTGAATTTACATAGTTCTGGATATTCAATTTCTCTAAAATCTAGACATTCCATACATATATAATGTACACAATTTCCCGCTGAATTTACGAAATTTTGGATTTTCAATCTCTCCGCAAAACCAGATATTCCGTACAAATAATGTAAACAATTTCCTGTTGAATTTAATCAGTTCTCGATATTCAATTTCTCTACAAATCTGGACATTCTATACATTTACTGTACACAATTTCCCATTTACTTTATGCAGTTTTAGATATTCAATTTCTCTACAAATCCGGACATTCCGCATATTTAATGTACACAATTTCCCGTTGAATTTACGCAGTTCTGGATTTTCAATTTATCTGCAAATTTGGACATTCCGTACGAACAATGTACATAATTTCCCGTTGAATTGACATATTTCTGGATATTCAATTGCTCTACAAATCCAGACATTCCGTACATATATAATGTACACAATTTCTCGCGGAATTTAAAAAAATTTTGATATTCAATTTCTTAGCAAAACCAGAAATTCTGTACATATAATGTACCCAATTTCCTGTTGAATTTACGCAGTTCTAGATATTCAATTTCTCTACAAATCCAGACAGTCCATACATTTCATGTACACAATTTCCCTTTGAATTTACGCTGTTCTGGATATTCAATTTATCTGCAAATCCAGTCATTTCGTACGTATAATGTACATAATTTCCCATTGAATTTACAGAGTTCTGGATTTGCAGATAAATTTAAAATCTAAAACTGTGTAAATACAACGAGAAATTGTGTACATTAAATTTACGGATTGTCTGGATTTGCAGATTAATTGAAAATCCAGAACTACGTAAATTCAACGGGAAACAGTGTATACATTAACTGTACGGAATGTCTGATTTTGCAGAGAAATTGAATATCCAAAATTTCATAAATTCAGCGGGAAATTGCGTACATTATATACGTACAGAATGACTAGATGTGCTAAAAAATTGAATATCCTGAAATATATAAATTCAACGGGAAATTATGTACATTATACCTGTGGAATGTCTGGATTTGCAGATAAATTGAAAATCCAAAACTATGTAAATTCAACGGGAAATTGTGTACATTCATTGTACGGACTGTCTGGATTTGCAAATAAATATAAAATCCAGAACTACGTAAATTCAATGGGAAATTCTGTACATTAAATGTACGAAATGTCTGATTTTGCAGAAAAATTGAATATCCAAAAGTTCGTAAATTCGGCGGGAAATTGTGTACGTTATATATGTACGGAATATCTGGTTTTGCTAAGAAATTGAATATCCAGAAATATATAAATTCAACGGGAAATGATGTACATTATACATTCGGAATGTCTAGATTTGCAGATAAATTGAAAATCCAGAACTGCGTAAATCCAACAAGAAATTGTGTACATTAAATGTACGGACAATCTGGATTTGCCGATAAATTGACAATCCCAAACTGTGTAAATTCAACGAGAAATTGGGTACATTAAATGTACGGAATGTCTGATTTTGCGGAGAAATTGAATATCCAAAATTTCGTAAATTCAACGAGAAATTGTGTACATTATATATGTACGGAATTTCGGGACTTGAAGAGATCTTGAATATCCAGAACTGCTTATATTTGATGGGAAATTGTGTACATTAAATGTACGGCCTGTCTAGATTTGCACATAAAATGAAAATCCAGAATTGCGTAAATTCAACAGTAAATTGTGTACATTAAATGTACGGAATGTCCTGTTTTCGAGAAAAATTGAATATCCAAAATTTCGAGAATTCAGCGGGAAATTGTGTGCATTTTCTATGTATGGAATGTCTGGTTTTGCAGAGAAATTGAATATCCAAAATTTCGTAAATTCAGCGGGAAATTGTGTAAATTATATATGTACGAAATGTCTGGATTTGCAGGGAAATTGAACATCCAGAATTGCGTAAATTGAATGGGAAATTATGTACATTATACGTACGAAATGTCTAGATTTGCAGATAAATTGAAAATCTAAAACTGCCTAAATTCAACGGGAAATTGTGTATATTATGTGTACGGATTGTCTGGATTTGTAGATAAATTGAAAATCCTTAACTGCGTAAATTCAATGGAAAATTGTGTACATTAAATATACGGATTGTCTAGTTTTGCTGAGAAATTAAATATCCAAAATTTCGTAAATTCAGCAAGAAATTGTATATGTTATATATGTACGGAATGTCTGGTTTTGCAGAGAAATTGAATATCCAAAACAGCGTAAATTCAACTGGAAATTATGTACCACATACGTACGGAATATCTGGACTTGCAAAGAAGTTGAATATCCAGAACTACGTCAATTCAACCGGAAATTATGTACATTATAAATATGGAATGTCTGGATTTGTAGAGAAATTGAAAATCCAGAACTGCGTAAATTAAACTGGAAATTGTGTACATTAAATGTATGGACTGTCTGGATTTGCAGATAAATTGAATATCCAAAATTTCGTAAATTCATCGAGAAATTGTGTACATTATATATGTATGGAATGTCTGGATTGGCAGAGAAATTGAATATCCTGAAATGTATAAATTCAACGGGAAATTACGTACATTATACGTACGGACTGTCTGGATTTGCAGATAAATTGAAAGTCCAGAACTGCGTCAATTCAACGGTAAATTGTGCACATTAAATGTACGGAATGTCTGGTTTTGCGGAGAAATTGAATATCCAAAATTTCGTAAATTCATCGAGAAATTGTGTACATTATATATGTATGGACTGTCTGGATTTGCAGATAAATTGAAAGTCCAGAACTGCGTCAATCCAACGGTAAATTGTGCACATTAAATGTACGGAATGTCTGGTTTTGCGGAGAAATTGAATATCCAAAATTTCGTAAATTCATCGAGAAATTGTGTACATTATATATGTATGGAATGTCTGGATTTGCATAGAAATTGAATATCCAAAACTGCGTAAATTCAATGGGAAATTGTGTACATTAAATGTTCGGATTGTCTGGATTTGCAAATAAATTGAAAATTCAGAACTAAGTAAATTTAACAGGAAGTTGTGTACATTAAATGTACGAAATTTTTGGTTTTGCGGAGAAATTGTATATCCAAAATTTCATAAATTCGGCAGGAAATTGTGTACATTATATATGTACGGATTGTCTGGATTTGCAGAGAAATTGAATATCCTTAAATATATAAATTCAATACGTACGGAATGTCTGGATTTGCAGATAAATTGAAAATCCAGAACTGCGTAAATTAGACGGGAAATTCTGTACAGTAAATGTACGGATTCTCTGGATTTGCAGAGAAATTTAATATCCAAAATTTCGTAACTTCATTGGGAAATTGTGTACATTTTATTTGTATGGAATGTCTGGTTTTGCGGAGAAATTGAATATCCAAAATTAGGTAAATTCAGCAGGAAATTGTGTCCATTATATATATATATGGAATGGTTGGATTTGCAGAGAAATTGAATATCTTGAAATGTATAAATTCAACGGGAAATTACGTACATTATACGTACGGAATGTCTGTATTTGTAGATAAATTTAAAAACCAGAACTGCGTCAATTCAATGGTAAATTGTGCACATTAAATGTACGGAATGTCTGGTTTTGCAGAGAAATTGAATATCCAAAATTTCGTAAATTCATCGAGAAATTGTGTACATTATATATGTACGGAATGTTTGAATTGGCAGAGAAATTGAATATCCTGAAATGTATAAATTCAACGGGAAATTACGTACATTATACGTATGGACTGTCTGGATTTGCAGATAAATTGAAAGTCCAGAACTGCGTCAATTCAATGGTAAATTGTGCACATTAAATGTACGGAATGTCTGGTTTTGCGGAGAAATTGAATATCCAAAATTTCGTAAATTCATCGAGAAATTGTATACATTATATATGTATGGAATGTCTAGATTTGCAGAGAAATTGAATATCGAAAACTGCGTAAATTCAATGGGAAATTGTGTATATTAAATGTTCGGATTGTCTGGATTTGCAGATAAATTGAAAATTCAGAACTGCGTAAATTCAACAGGAAATTGTGTACATTAAATGTATGAAATTTTTGGTTTTGCAGAGAAATTGAATATCCAAAATTTCATAAATTCGGCAGGAAATTGTGTACATTATATATGTACGAATTGTCTGGATTTGCAGAGAAATTGAATATCCTTAAATATATAAATTCAATACGTAGGGAATGTCTGGATTTGCAGATAAATTGAAAATCCAGAACTGCGTAAATTAAATGGGAAATTATGTACAGTAAATGTACGGACTGTCTGGATTTGCAGAGAAATTTAATATCCAAAATTTCGTAACTTCATTGGGAAATTGTGTACATTTTATATGTATGGAAAGTCTGGTTTTGCGGAGAAATTGAATATCCAAAATTAGGTAAATTCAGCAGGAAATTGTGTCCATTATATATATATGGAATGTTTGGATTTGCAGAGAAATTGAATAGCCAAAACTATTTAAATTCAATGGGAAATTTTGTACAGCATATGTACCGACTGTCTGGATTTGCAGAGAAATTGAATATCCAAAATTTCGTTAATTCATCCAGAAATTGTGTACATTTTATAAGTTTGGAATGTCTGGTTTTGCGGAGAAATTGAATATCCAAAATTAGGAAAATTCAGTGGGAAATTGTGTCCATTTTATATGTACGGAATGTCAGGATTTGCAGAGAAATTAAATATCCAGTACTGTTCAAATTCAATGGAAAATTATTCACATTATACGTACGAAATATGTGGATTTACAGAGAAATTGAATATCCAGAACTGCTTAAATTCAAAGGGAAATTGTGTACATTAAATGTACGGACTGTCTGGATTTGCAGATAAATTGAAAATCCATAACTGCGTATATTCAACGGGAAATTGTGTACATTAAATGTACGGACAGTCTGGATTTGCATATAAATTGAAAATCCCTTACTGCGTAAATTCAACGGGAAATTGTGTACATTAAATGTACGGAATGTCTGGTTTTGCGAAGAAATTGAATATTCAAAATTTCGTATATTCAGCGGGAAATTGTGTACGTTATATATGTAACGAATATCTGAATTTGTGGAGAAATTAAATATCCTGAAATATATAAATTCAACGAGAAATTATTGACATTATACGTACGGAATGTTTGGATTTGCAGATAAATTGAAAATCCAGAACTGCGTAAATTCAACAGGAAATTGTGTACATTATATATGTACAGAATGTCTGGATTTGCAGTGAAATTGAATATCCTGAAATATATAAATTCAACGAGAAATTATGTACATTATACATACGGAATGTTTGGATTTGTAGATAAATTTAAATCCTGAACTATGTAAATTCAACGGGAAATTGTGTACATTAAATGTACGGACACGCTAGATTTGAAGATAAATTGAAAATCTTGAACTGCATAAATTTAACCAGAAATTGTGTACATTAAATGTACGGAATGTCTGCTTTTGCGGAGAAATTGAATATCCAAAATTTCGTAAATTCAGCTGGAAATTGCATACTTTATACATGTACGGAATGTTTGGATTGGCAGGGAAATTGAATATCCTGAAATGTATAAATTCAACGGGAAATTATGTATATTGTACGTACGGAATGTCTGGATTGGTAGATAAATTTAAAAACCAAAACTGCATAAATTCAACGATAAATTGTGTACATTAAATGTACGGACTGTCTGGATTTGCAGATAAATTGGAAATCTAGAACTGCGGAAATTCAACGGGAAATTGTGTACATTAAATGTACAGAATGTCTGGTTTTGCAGAGAAATTGAATTTCCAAAATTTCGTAAATTCAACGGGTAATTGTATACATTATATACGTACAGAATGTCTGGATTTTCAGAGAAATTGAATATCCAGAACTGCGTAAAATCAACGAAAATTGTGTACAATGAATGTACGGAATGTTTGGATTTGCAGATAAATTGAAAATCCATAACTGCGTAAATTCAACGGGAAATTGTGTACATTATATGTTCGGAATGTCTGGTTTTGCAAAGAAATTGAATATCCAAAATTTCGTAAATTCAGCGTGAAATTGTGTACATTATATTTGTACGGAATATTTGGATTTGCAGAGAAATTGTTTATCCAAAACTGCGTAAATTCAACAGGAAATTATGTACATTATATGTACGGAATATCTAGATTTGCAGAGAAATTGAATATCCAGAACTGCGTAAATTCAGCGGGAAATTAAACGTACGGAATGTCTGGTCTTGCGGAGAAATTGAATATCCTAAATTTCGTAAATTCATCGGGAAATTGGGTACATTATATATGTACGGAATGTCTGGATTTGTAAAAAAATTGAATATCCAGAACTGTGTAAATCCAACAGGAAATTGAGTACATTAAATGTACGAAATGCCTGGATTGGCAGATAAATTGAACATTCAGAATTGCATGGACTCAACGTGAAATTGTGTACAATAATGTACGGAATGTCTGGTTTTGTGGAGAAATTGAATAACCAAAATTTCGTAAATTCGGCAGGAAATTGTGTACATTATATATGTACGGATTGTCTGGATTTGTAGAGAAATTGAATATCCTAAAATATATAAATTCAATGGGAAATTATGTACATTATACGTACGGAATGTCTGGATTTGCAGATAAAGTGAAAATCCAGAATTGCGTAAATTCAACGGGAAATTGTGTACAATAAATGTACGATATGTCTGGTTTTGCAAAGGAATTGAATATCCAAAATTTCGTAAATTCATCCAGAAATTGTGTACATTATGTACATACGGAATATCTGGATTTGCAGAGAAATTAAATATCTAGAGCTGCGTAAATTCAACGGAAATTGTATACAATAAAAGTACGGAATGTCTGGATTTGCAGATAAATTGAAAATCCATAACTTCGTAAATTCAACGGGAAATTGTGTACATTAAATGTACGGAATGTCTGGTTTTGGAAAGAAATTGAAAATCCAAAATTTCATAAACTCAACAGGAAATTGTGTACATTATATACGTACGGAATATCTGGATTTGCAGAGAAATTGAATATCCAGACCTGCGTAAATTCAACGGGAAATTATTTACATTATACGTACGGAATATCTGGATTTGCAGAGAAATTGAATATCCAAAACTACGTAAATTCAACGGGAGATTGTGTACATTAAATGTACGGAATGTCTGGTCCTGCGGAGAAATTGAATATCCAAAATTTCGTAAATTCATCGGGAAATTGGATACATTATATATGTACGGAATGTTTGGATTTGCAGGGAAATTGAATATCCAAAACTGTGTAAATTCAACGGGAAATTTAGAACATTAAATGTACAGACTATTTGGATTTGCAGATAAATTGAAAATTCAGAATTACGTCAACTCAACGTGAAATTCTGTCCGTTAAATGTATGGAATGTCTGGTTTTGCAGAGCAATTAAATAACAAAAATTTCATAAAGTTGACGGGAAATTGTGTACATTATATACGTACGGATTGTCTGAATTTGCAGAGTAATTGAATATCCTGAAATATATAAATTCAATGGGAAATTTAGTACATTATACATACTGAATGTCTGGATTTGTAGATAAAGTGAAAATCCAGAATTGCGTAAATTCAACGAGAAATTGTGTACATTAAATGTACGGACTATCTGGATTTTCCAATAAATTGAAAATCCCGAACTGCATAAATTCAACGAGAAATTATGTACATTAAATGTTCGGAATGTCTGGTTTTGAGCAGAAATTGAATATCCAAAATTTCGTAAATTCAGCGAGAAATTGTGTACATTATATATGTACGGAATGTCTGGACTTGCAGAGAATTTGAATATCCAAAATCACGTAAATTCAACGAGAAATTGTGTACATTAAATGTACGGACCGTCTGGATTTGCAGATAAATTGAAAACCCAGAACTGCGTAAATTCAACGGTAAATTGTGGACAATAAATGTACGGAATATCCTGTTTTGAGGAAAAATTGAATATCCAAAATTTCATAAATTCAGTGGGAAATTGTGTACATTTTATATGTATGGAATGTTTGGTTCTGCAGAGAAATTGAATATCCAAAATTTCGTAAATTCAATAGGAAATTGTGTACATTATATATGTAAGGAATGTCTGGTTTTGCGGATAAATTGCATATATCCAAAATTTTGTAAATTCAACGGGAAACTATGTACATTATATATGCACGGAATGTCCGGATTCGCAGAGAAATTGAACATCCAAAACTGTGTAAATTTAACGGGGAATTGTGTACTAATACGTACGGAATATGTGGATTTGCAGAGAAATTGAATATCCAGAACTGCTTAAATTCAAAGGGAAATTGTGTACATTAAATGTACGGACTGTCTGGATTTGCAGATAAATTGAAAATCCATAACTGCGTATATTCAACAGGAAATTGTGTACATTAAATGTACGGACAGTCTGGATTTGCATATAAATTGAAAATCCCTAACTGCGTAAATTCAACGGGAAATTGTGTACATTAAATGTACGGAATGTCTGGTTTTGCGAAGAAATTGAATATTCAAAATTTCGTATATTCAGCGGGAAATTGTGTACGTTATATACGTAACAAATATCTGAATTTGTGGAGAAATTAAATATCCTGAAATATATAAATTCAACGAGAAATTATTGACATTATACGTACGGAATGTTTGGATTTGCAGATAAATTGAAAATCCAGAACTGCGTAAATTCAACAGGAAATTGTGTACATTATATATGTACGGAATGTCTGGATTTGCAGTGAAATTGAATATCCTGAAATATATAAATTCAACGAGAAATTATGTACATTATACATACGGAATGTTTGGATTTGTAGATAAATTTAAATCCTGAACTATGTAAATTCAACGGGAAATTGTGTACATTAAATGTACGGACACGCTAGATTTGAAGATAAATTTAAAATCTTGAACTGCATAAATTTAACCAGAAATTGTGTACACTAAATGCACGGAATGTCTGCTTTTGCGAAGAAATTGAATATCCAAAATTTCATAAATTCAGCTGGAAATTGCATACTTTATACATGTACGGAATGTCTGGATTTGTAGATAAATTTAAAAACCAGAACTGCGTAAATTAAACGGTAAATTGTGTACATTAAATGTACGGACTGTCTGGATTTGCAGATAAATTGAAAATCTAGAACTGCGGAAATTCAACGGGAAATTGTGTACATTAAATGTACAGAATGTCTGGTTTTGCAGAGAAATTGAATTTCCAAAATTTCGTAAATTCAACGGGTAATTGTATACATTATATACGTACGGAATGTTTGGATTTTCAGAGAAATTGAATAGGAACTGCGTAAAATCAAAGGAAATTGTGTACAATAAATGTATGGAATGTTTAGATTTACAGATAAATAGAAAATCCATAACTGCGTAAATTCAACGGAAAATTGTGTACATTATATGTTCGGAATGTCTGGTTTTGCAAAGAAATTGAATATCCAAAATTTCGTAAATTCAGCGTGAAATTGTGTACATTATATATGTACGGAATATTTGGATTTGCAGAGAAATTGTTTATCCAGAACTGCGTAAATTCAACAGGAAATTATGTACATTATATGTACGGAATATCTGGATTTGCAGAGAAATTAAATATCCAGAACTGCGTAAATTCAACGGGAAATTAAATGTACGGAATGTCTGGTCTTGCGGAGAAATTGAATATCCTAAATTTCATAAATTCATCGGGAAATTGGGTACATTATATATGTATGGAATGTCTGGATTTGTAAAAAAATTGAATATCCAGAACTGTGTAAATCCAACAGGAAATTGAGTACATTAAATGTACGAAATGTCTGGATTTGCAGATAAATTGAACATTCAGAATTGCGTGAACTCAACGTGAAATTGTGTACAATAATTTACGGAATGTCTGGTTTTGTGGAGAAATTGAATAACCAAAATTTCGTAAATTCGACAGGAAATTGTGTACATTATATATGTACGGATTGTCTGGATTTGCAGAGAAATTGAATATCCTAAAATATATAAATTCACTGGGAAATTATGTACATTATACGTACGGAATGTCTGGATTTGCAGATAAAGTGAAAATCCAGAATTGCGTAAATTCAACAGGAAATTGTGTACAATAAATGTACGAAATGTCTGGTTTTGCAAAGGAATTGAATATCCAAAATTTCGTAAATTCATCCGGAAATTGTGTACATTATGTACATACGGAATATCTGGATTCGCAGAGAAATTAAATATCTAGAGCTGCGTAAATTCAACGGAAATTGTATACAATAAAAGTACGGAATGTCTGGATTTGCAGATAAATTGAAAATCCATAACTCCGTAAATTCAACGGGAAATCGTGTACATTAAATGTACGGAATGTCTGGTTTTGGAAAGAAATTGGAAATCCAAAATTTCATAAACTCAGTAGGAAATTGTGTACATTATATACGTACGGAATATCTGGATTTGTAGAGAAATTGAATATCCGGACCTGCGTAAATTCAACGGGAAATTATTTACATTATACGTACGGAATATCTGGATTTGCAGAGAAATTGAATATCCAAAACTACGTAAATTCAACGGGAGATTGTGTACATTAAATGTACGGAATGTCTGGTCCTGCGGAGAAATTGAATATCCAAAATTTCGTAAATTCATCGGGAAATTGGATACATTATATATGTACGGAATGTTTGGATTTGCAGAGAAATTGAATATCCGGAACTGTGTAAATTCAACGGGAAATTTAGAACATTAAATGTACGGACTGCTTGGATTTGCAGATAAATTGAAAATTCAGAATTGCGTCAACTCAACGTGAAATTCTGTCCGTTAAATGTATGGAATGTCTGGTTTTGCGGAGAAATTGAATAACAAAAATTTCGTAAAGTCGATGGGAAATTGTGTACATTATATACGTACGGATTGTATGGATTTGCAGAGAAATTGAATATCCTGAAATATATAAATTCAATGGGAAATTAAGTACATTATACATACGGAATGTCTGGATTTGCAGATAAAGTGAAAATCCAGAATTGCGTAAATTCAACGGGAAATTGTGTACATTAAATGTACAGACTATCTGGATTTGCCAATAAATTGAAAATCCTGAACTGCATAAATTCAACGGGAAATTATGTACATTAAATGTTCGGAATGTTTGGTTTTAAGGAGAAATTGAATATCCAAGATTTCGTAAATTCAGCGAGAAATTGTGTACATTATATATATACGGAATGTCTGGACTTGCAGAGAATTTGAATATCCAGAATCGTGTAAATTCAACAGGAAATTGTGTACATTAAATGTACGGACCGTCTGGATTTGCAGTTAAATTGAAAATCCAGAACTGCATAAATTCAACGGTAAATTATGGACAATAAATGTACGGAATATCCTGTTTTGAGGAAAAATTGAATATCCAAAATTTCGTAAATTCAGTGGGAAATTATGTACATTTTATATGTATGGAATGTCTGGTTCTGCGGAGAAATTGAAGATCCAAAATTTCGTAAATTCAATAGGAAATTGTGTACATTATATATGTACGGAATGTCTGCTTTTGCGGATAAATTGCATATATCCAAAATTTCATAAATTCAACGGGAAACTATGTACATTATATATACACGGAATGTCCGGATTCGCAGAGAAATTAAACATCCAAAACTGTGTAAATTTAACGGGGAATTGTGTACTAATACATACGGAATATGTGGATTTGCAGAGAAATTGAATATCCAGAACTGCTTAAATTCAAAGGGAAATTGTGTACATTAAATGTACGGACTGTCTGGATTTGCAGATAAATTAAAAATCCATAACTGCGTATATTCAACGGGAAATTGTGTACATTAAATGTACGGACAGTCTGGATTTGCATATAAATTGAAAATCCCTAACTGCGTAAATTCAACGGGAAATTGTGGACAATAAATGTACGGAATATCCTGTTTTGAGGAAAAATTGAATATCCAAAATTTCATAAATTCAATAGGAAATTGTGTACATTATATATGTACGGAATGTCTGCTTTTGCGGATAAATTGCATATATCCAAAATTTCGTAAATTCAACGGGAAACTATGTACATTATATATGCACGGAATGTTCGGATTCGCAGAGAAATTGAACATCCAAAACTGTGTAAATTCAACGGGGAATTGTGTACTAATACGTACGGAATATATGGATTTGCAGAGAAATTGAATATCCAAAACTGCATTAATTCAACGGGAAATTGTGTATATTAAATGTACAGACTGTCTGGATTTGCACATAAATTGAAAATCCATAACTGTGTAAATTCAACATGAAATTGTGTACATTAAATGTACGGATTGTCTGGTTTTGCAGAGAAATTGAATATCCAAAATTTCGTAAATTCAGCGGGAAATTGTGTACGTTATATATGTATGGAATGTTTGGATTTGCAAAGAAATTGAATATCCAGAACTGCGTAAATTCAACGAGAAATTATGTACATTATACGTACAGAATATCTAGATTTGTAGATAAATTAAATATCTAGATTTGCGTAAATTTAACGGGAAATTATGTACATTAATTGTACGGAATGTCTGGTCTTGCGGAGAAATTGAATATCCCAAATTTTGTAAATTCACCGGGAAATTGGGTACATTATATATATATATGGAATGTCTGGATTTGCAGAGAAATTGAATATCCAGAACTGTGTAAATTCAACGGGAAATTGAGTACATCAAATGTCCAGACTGTCTGGATTTGCAGATAAATTTAAAATTCATAATTGCATAAATTCGTCGTGAAATTCTGAATATTAAATGTACGGAATGTCTGGTTTTGCAGAGAAATTGAATATCCAAAATTTCGTAAATTCGGCGGGAAATTGTGTACATTATATATGTACGGATTGTCTGGATTTGCAGAGAAATTGAATATCTAGAACTGCGTAAATTCAACGGGTAATTGTGTACATTAAATGTGCGGACTTTTTGGATTTGCAGATAAATTGAAAATCCAGAAATGCATAAATTCAACGGGAAAGTGTGTACATTAAATGTACGGATTGTCTTGTTTTGCAAAGAAATTGAATATCCAAAATTTTCTTAATTCAGCGGGAAATATTGTACATTATATATGTATGGAATGTCTGGATTTGCAGAGAAATTGAATATCCAGAACTGCATAGATTCAACGGGAAATTATGTACATTATACGTACAGAATATCTGGATTTGCAGAGAAATTGGATATCCAGAACTACATAAATTCAACTGGAAATTATGTAAGTTATATGTACGAAATGTCTGGAGTTGCAGAGAATTTAAATATCCAGAACTGCGTAAATTCAACGGAAAATTTTGTACAATAAATGTACGAAATGTCTGGATTTGCAGTTAAATTGAAAATCCAGAACTGTGTAGAATCAACCGTAAATTATGTACATTAAATGTACTGAATGTCTAGTTTTGTGGAGAAATTGAATATCCAAAATTTCGTAAATTCATCGGGAAATTGTGTACATTATATATGTACGTAATGTCTGGATTTGCAGAGAAATTGAACATCCAGAACTTCGTAAATTCAACGGGAAATTGTATACATTAAATGTACGGACTGTCTGGATTTGCAGATAAATTTAAAATCCAGAACTGCATAAATTCAATGAGAAACTATGTTAATTAAATGGACGAAATGTCTGGCTTTGCAGTGAAATTGAATATCCGAAATTTCGTAATTCAGCGAGATATTGTGTACGTTTTATATGTACAGACTGTCTGGATTTGTAGAGTAATTGAATATCTAGGCCTATGTAAATTCAACGGAAATTACGTACATTATACGTACGGAATATCTAGATTTGTAGAGAAATTGAATATCTAGAAATGCGTAAATTCAACGTGAAATTGTTTACATTAAATGTACGGACTGTCTGGATTTGCAGATAAATTGAATATCCAATATTTCGTAAATTCAGCTGGAAATTGTGTACATTATATATGTACGGAATGTCTAGTTTTGCAGAGAAATTGAATATACGGAACTGCGTAAATTCAACGGGAAATTGTGTACATCAAATATTCGAAATGTCTGGATTTGCAGATAAATTGAAAATCCAGAACTGCTTAAATTCAACGGAAAATTATGTACATTAAATGTCTGGAATGTTCGGTTTTGCGGAGAAATTGAATATTCAAAATTTTGTAAATTCAGCAGGAAATTGTGTACATTATATATGTACGGAATGTCTTGATTTGCGGAGAAATTGAATATCCTGAAATATATAAATTCATCGGGAAATTATGTACATTATACGTATGGAATATCTAGATTGACAGATATATTGAAAATCCAGAACTGCGTAAATTCAACAGGAAATTATGTACATTAAATGTACGGGATGTTTGGATTTGCAGATAAATTGAAATTCCAGAACGGCGTAAATTCAACGGGAAATTGTGCAAATTAAATGTACAAATTGTCTGGTTTTGCGGAGAAATTGAATATCCAAAATTTCATAAATTCAACGGGAAATTGAGTACATTATATATGTACGGAATGTCTGGATTTGCAGAGAAATTGAATATCTAGAACTGCGTAAATTCAACGGGTAATTGTGTACATTAAATGTGCGGACTGTCTGGATTTGCAGATAAATTGAAAATCCAGAAATGCATAAATTCAACGGGAAAGTGTGTACATTAAATGTACGGAGTGTCTGGTTTTGCGAAGTAATTGAATATCCAAAATTTCGTAAATTCAGCGTGAAATTGTGTACATGATATATGTACAGAATATCTGAATTTGCAGAGAAATTGAATATCCTGAATTTATAAATTCAACGGGAAATTATGTACATTATACGTACGGAATGTCTGGATTTGCAGATAAATTGAAAATCCAGACCTGCGTAAATTCAATGGGAAATTATGTACATTAATTGTACGGACTGTCTAGATTTGCATATAAATTGAAAATTCAAAACTGCGTAAATTAAACTGTAAATCCTGTACATTAAATGTTCAGAATGTCTAGTTTTGCAGAGAAATTGAATATCCATAAATATATAAATTTAACAAGAAATTATGTACATTATAAGTACGAAATGTTTGGATTTGCAGATAAATTGAAATTCCAGAACTGCGTAAATTCAATGTGAAATTGTGTACATTAAATGTACGAAGCAGGATGGGAAAGGCCAAAAATGAATGAAAATTTTTTTTTCGTTCCGATCCGTTTCTACCCAACCCTAGTTAGAAAATTCAGAAAAAATAGTAAAAAAGTACAAAAAATTAAAAAACTTCAACCTGGCTTCTTCTCAAGCCAAAACGGGTTGGAACAAGCCGAATAATAGAAAAAAAAAATAGTTTTCGTTCTGATCCGTTCCAGCATGACCCGAGATATAGAAATAAAAAAAAAATAGCAAAAAAATCCAAAAAATTACAAAACATCGTCTTGGCTCCATCTCAAGCCGAACTGGGTTGGGACAAGCAAAAATATTCAAAAAATTAAAAAACTTCAACCTGGCTTCATTTCAAGCCGAAACGGGTCGAAATAGGCTGAATAATTAAGAAAAAAATTATTTTCGTTCCAACCCGACCCGAGATATAGAAATCCAAAAAAAATAGCAAAAAAATTTTAAAAATTACAAAACATCATCCTGGCTTCATCTCAAGCCGAAACGGGTCGAGACCAGCCGAAAAAGAATGAAAAAAAAAATTTCGTTCCGATCCTTTCCTACCCAACCCAAGTTAGAAAATTTAAAAAAAAAATAGCAAAAAAATTAAAAAAACATCAACCTGGCTTCATTTCAAGCCGAAACGGGTCGGAATGAGCCGAATAATAGAGAAAAAAAATTATTTTCGTTCTGATCCAATCCTACCTGACCCGAGATATAGAAATCCAAAAAATTACAAAATATTATCCTTCATGTCAAGCTGAATTGGGTCGTGACAAGCCGAAAAAGAGTGAAAAAAACAAATTTCGTTCCGATCCGTTCCTACCCAACCCAAGTTAGAAAATTCAAAAAAAAAAAAAAAGCAAAAAAAAAAAAAAATTAAAAAAAAAACTTCAACCTGGCTTCATTTCAAGCTGAAATGGGTCGAAACAGGTCGAATAATTGAGAAAAAAATTATTTTCATTCTGATTAGTTCCTACTCGACCCGAGATATAGAAATACAAAAAAAAAAAAAACAACAAAAAAATCCAAACAATTACAAAACAACAACCTGCCTTCATCTCAAGCTGAAACGGGACGAGAAAGGCCGAAAAAGAATGAATAAAAAAATTTCGTTCCTATCCGTTCCTACTCGACCTGAGCTAGAAAATTACAAAAAAAAAAAAAAAAAGCAAAAATATTCAAAAAATTAAAAAACATCATCCTGGCTTCATCTCAAGCCGAAATGGGATGGAACAGGCTGAAAAAGAATGAAAAAAATAAATAAATAAATTCGTTCCGATTAGTTCCTTCCCGACCCGTGTTAGAAAATTCAAAAAAAATGGCAAAAAAATTCAAAAAATTAAAAAACATCATCCTGGCTGCATTTCAAGCCGAAACGGGTTAGGACAGGCCAAAAAATGGAGAAAAAAAATCATTTTCGTTCCGATCCGTTCCTACCCGACCCGAGATAGGGAAATCCAAAAAAAAAAAAAAAAAAGCAAAAAAATCCAAAAAATTAGAAAACATCATCCTGGCTTTATCTCAAGCTGAAACGGGTCGGGACAACCGAAAAAGAATGAAAAAAAAAAATTTCGTTCCATTCCGATCCGTTCCGACCCGACCCAAGTTTGAAAATTTTTAAAAAAAAAAAGCAAAAAAATTAAAAAATCATCATCCTGGCTTCATTTCAAGTCGAAACAGGTCGGGACAGGCCGAAAAATCTGAAAAAAATAATTTTCGTTCGGATTCGTTCCTACACGACCCGAGATATAGAAATTCAAAAAAAAAAGCGATAAAATCCAAAAAATTACAAAACATCATCCTGGCTTCATCTCAAGGCTAAACGGGACGGGAAAGGCCGAAAAAGAATGAAAAAAAAAATTTCGTTCCTATCCGTTCCTACCCGACCCGTGCTAGAAAATTAAAAAAAAAATAGCAAAAAAAATCAAAAAATTAAAAAACATCATTCTGGCTTCATCTCAAGCCGAAACGGGACGGAACAGGCCAAAAAAGAATGAAAAAAAAAAAATTTGTTCCAATCCGTTCCTTCCCGAACCGAGTTTGAAAATTAAAAAAAAAATAGCAAAAAAAAAAATTGAAAAACATCATCCTGACTGTATTTCAAGCCGAAATGGGACGGGACGGGTCGAAAAATAGAGAAAAAAATAATTTTCGTTCGGATCCGTTCCTACACGACTGGAGATATAGAAATCCAAAAAAATAGCAAAAAAATCCAAAAAATTACAAAACATCATCCTGGCTTCATCTTAAGCCGAAATGAGTCGGGACAAGTCGAAAAGGAATGAAAAAAAAAAAAAATTGTTCCGATCCGTTCCTACCCGACCCTAGTTAGAAAATTCAAAAAAAATAGCAAAATAGTTTTGCGGAGAAATTGAATATCCAAAATTTCGTAAATTCAGCGGGAAATTGTGTACATTATATATGTACGGAATGTCTGTATTTGCAGAGAAATTGAATATCTCAAATTGTGTAAATTCAATGGGAAATTGTGTACATTAAATGTACGGAATGTCCAGATTTGCAGAGAAATTGAATATCTAAAACTACGTAAATTCGATGAGAAATTGTGTGCCTTATATGTGCGGAATGTCTAGTTTGGCGAAGAAATTGAATATCCAGAATTTCATAAATTCAGTGTCAAATTGTGTACATTATATATGTACGAAATGTCTTTCTTTACAAAGAAATTGGATATCCAGAACTGTGTAAATTCAATGGGAAATTGTGTACATTAAATGTACAGAATGTCCAAATTTGCAGAGAAATTGAATATCCAGAAATGCGTAAATTCAACGGGAAATTATGTACATTATATGTGTGGAATGTCTGTATTTGTAGAGAAATTGAATATCTAGAATTTCGTAAATTTAACGGGAAATTGTGTACAATAGATGTACAGATTTTCTAGATTTGCTGAAAATTTGAATGTCCTGAATTGCTTAAATTCAGCAGGAAATTTTGTAAATTAGGTGTACTAATTGTCTGGATTTGTTGAAAATTGGAATTCTGTAGATACGTTGATTATACAGAATTGCATAAATTTATCGAGAAATTATGTATATTAAATATACAAATTGTCTAGATTTGCAGAAAATTTGAATTATGCAGATACGTTGAATATACATAATTTCGTAAATTCAATGAGAAATTGTGCACATTAGATGTACGAAATTTCCGGATTTGAAGTAGATTTGAATTCTGCCGAGTTGCATCTAAGTATTGAACACGTGGTGTGTGTTGTATACACAACGAACCTACATGTCACTAACTGACATGAAGAGGGGCAATTACACATGTGGTAGATAATACACCCTATAAAGCTTGAGTATGTATCTCTACCTTATAAGCCTTGAATGCATACCCACACTCCAAGGACAAGATGCATCCATGGTTTGGGAGGGGTTGACACCTAATCACGGATGTTCGTAATCTGAAGTGCATGAGAAACCTTTGAAACATATTGTATGCACAATATATTTTCATCATGCAGAGTAGGAATGTAGACATGTCCACACCTAGAAGGTGTGGCCCAAAGCAAGATACAAAAATGTAGACATATCCACACCTAAAAGGTATGGCCCAAAGCATAGTGCAAGAAATGAAAACCTAATCTAGGAAAGTAGCTAGACAAGGTTTCTAAAAGAGAGTCTAAGGAAAAAGTGTACCTCTTGGAGTGGCTAAACCCTTAGGGTCTATAGATCTATATCTTTTCATTTGCTTCTCTAAAGCCTGATGTGTGCTCCGTCCATCACATGCAAACAAACAAGCATCAAACAAAGGAAGTAGTGAAGCAAAGCAAATAAAAGCATTGTATCAACCACATACAAGGGTATGGGCATAAACATATTAAAAGCATCGCACATACAAGGCATTAGACATCGCACAAAAGGATTTTGAAAAGTAGGAAGGATTTCTTGCAATTTTAGGAAGATTTGGGGAAAAATATGGGTCAAAATATGATTTTGAGAAAGTTTTAGGTAAATATAAATATATGACAAGTTTGATGAACAAAATGCAAATATAACTAAGTTATGGACCAATATGCAAATATGACATAGTTCCATGACATAATGCGAACATGGCAAATATGATGGCATATTGAATTATTATGAAAAAGCTAGCCATGACTTAGTAAAACTTACTAAAAAGTGAGATGGGTTAATTCTAAAGGTGGACCTGGGCTAGGCTCTAAAAGCTGATGGGCTTGAACTAGTGAATTGAGAGAAGTTCAGAGATCTGAACCCATATCATCCTCGGATTGGGCCTAGGGCCCTCATCTGGCCCAAATCTTACTTAGGGAACCGGTTCGGACCCAGCTAAACTGGTCTGGCCGACCCGCTTCAAAAATCTTTCCCAAACACCTCTGGATCTTGAACTTCCAGAGCCTTCACTCTCTCTCACACCCGAGCCTCCATGGCCCAGTACCTTGAACTCATCACTCCGATCACCAGCACCACCACTACGGTGGTCTTCTCCATCTCCGAACCAAGTCTCTCAACCTCGAAATCTCTCTCTACTCCTCGGATCTGAACTGTCTCTCTGTCTCAGACCACCATGGCCGAAGCCTCTCAAACTCATCACCACCAACAACGGCGGTGGTTTCACATCTCAGCCTCAACTTCTCTCTAAAACCGAAACCTATAACCTGTCTCGCTCTGAATTGGTGTTGTGTAGGTTAAAGGCTTCACGGATCTGCCAAGAACCGTGGCCGTGGTGACGCGTGAGTTCACATGTGGCGGCGCGTGACCGCGTGAACAAGACAGGTATGACCGAGGGTAAGTTACTGGGATTTTTGTGCTCATGTGCTCTGTGTTTGTGAGGCTTTGTGAGCATGTATCAGAGAGTGTATACACATACGAAACAGAGGTTTTCGGATTTACCTTTCGTTTTTGTGATTTTTGGTTGATATTTTTCTCTATCCTGCTTGCTGTGTTGTTGCTTCCCTTTTTGTGATTTAGCCTTTTGTGATTGCTCCGGTTGATGTTTGGCTGCAAAGAAAATGTAGAGAAAATTGGAATCTAAACAAAAACAGAAGTGGGGAAAAAGAATGAGATAGGGAAAGAAGAAACTTATTCAAGTTCTTTGTTCTGTCTTCCCTTATAACTGAATTTCTGCACTTTTTTGAATTTTTCTGGGTTCTTTTTTTTTTCTGTGTTTTGGTGGGATTTTTGGGTTTTTCTCTCTGGGTTGTAATGAATCAGGAAATAGAATTTGTATTTGAGGGTGGGTGGGTATTTGTAGTAATAAATCAGGAGAATTTTGTATTTAAGGGCATATCATTGAGGGCGTAGGATAGGAGTGAGTGTGCTGGCAGAGTTTGTTAGAGGGGAATGCTCTGGCAGGTCATCAAATGGCAATAATTTTTTTTAAATTGTTTTTGATAAATCTGAGCCTTTCGATTGGTGAGAAAATGTGACATAAAATATCAAATTAATATATATATATTTTTTAAAATTTACGCCTCATTTCAGTCAAATAGATTTTAACTATTGAAAACTTGAAATCTAGCTATGCATAATATTGGACCTATTAAACTGAACCACTTAACCATCTCTGCGCTTGATATGAATCAATTTTGCCTCCCTTTGTTTTCTTAAATTTTGCTAGGCAATAAGCACGATTTGGTTCCTTTTTTTTGTCCACTTGGTTACCTTCTTGTATTGATTTGAAACCCCATCATTGTGCTACACTCGGATTTGCTTATGATTCCCAGAATAATGACTACAAGGTTGTGAGGATTTGGTTTGATTATCATAAATCCATGATTAAGGTGTACACATTAAGTTTGGATTCATGGGAAATAGTTGAACTTGGAATCTCGTGGAGTCCCAATGTTGTGTACTACCAAATTAACTCTGATATGCCATCCCCATCCCCATCCCCTTTTCTTTTTTGTTTTTTTAACCTTTGGTCCTTCTAAATAATTTCAATTGATACTCCCTTAAGAACTGTGAAGTGCTGTCATTTGTAACGTCCAACTTCTTTGCGGTTTTGATGATTGAACTTCTGGGATGTCTTGGATGTTAGAATGGTTGCAATGATCTTCTTGCATCTGCTCAACAAAACATAGGGAGCCATGATGTATGACTTTTTGATATTTGCTTAATTCAAAAAATTTTGTAAATTTGTAATGCACAAATTTGCTGCCTTATTGACTCATGGTTTGTTAATGACAATAGAAATTTTACACTTAAACTTACTAGTAATATTACTACACCAGAACTTTGGTTGTGGATTCATACTTTTGACAATTCTTATTTTGTTGTCCTTTTTTAACAGGCTAAACCTAAAGCAAAAGAGTTTAAGAACAAACCAATTCCAAACTATGACAAATTGGTTGAGCTTTATGGAAAAGATAGAGAAACTGGGAAACAAACCAAGATTGTGGTGAAATGTTCATGGGATTTTTTTTCTTTGTATTTTGGATTTCATGCTCTTTTGTTTTTCCATGTTCTATTTGAGGGCTACATTGTGTTTTGCAGATAAATTTGGTCTTGTTTACACAATAAAAACATCCACAGGAACTGTAATCATTCAAACATATGAATGATTCATATATACATTTTTTAATGTGCAATGTAGACTATGTAGCAATGGTAGAATGAGTTATATCTTTCCTTTAGCCACTTGGCCAACAAATTCAACGTTGAGTTATGATATCTCATATTGTCATGAGTGACAGACTGAATATGAAATGGCCAGCCCATGAAGCTGATCACTCTTGGTGACGTTCATACCCTTTATATAAGATATATATATTCTACAGCTTTTTTTTTTTTTTAGAAATATATATTCTACAATTAATCAACTAGAACCTTTTTTGGTCGGTAAGAAGCAGCAATGAAAAAAAAATGGTAATAATAAAACTGTGCTAAGGCATATAATTATTTAATCTAACAAATTAATCATAGACCAATGTTATAAGTCCATTTTTAAATAGTGGTAAATTTGTCTATTTAAGTATATTTGATCATCTTCTCTCATCCGTCTTTATTTTTAAGACATCCAAATAAGAGGATGGGTTAATTATTCTTCCCCTTGCTTAATTTTAAAAACATCCAAACAAGATTGAGGATAACTATTCCACTCTATTTTCCTCTTCACTACTCTTCTTTCCTCTACTCCTCTCTACGCTACTCTCCTCTCCTCTTCTTCCAAACTTCCAAATATAGCATTAGTTCACCTATCCCTGCTACCAAGTCTTCCCATAGGTAGCTTAATTACTTCATTTAACAACTAGATCCTCATATCTTTCTAGCATCCTCACCATTGTTTTCTCCTTAAGAACACTTGATACCTATGCTTTAATGTTGTTAGCAGAATTATTAGTTTCTTGTTGCCATATTTAGTGTATAAAACACCATCTAGGTTCCACCAATCTAACCCATAAATAGATGCTGCATCCATCCCCAATTTCAAATTTTAGCAAGGCTCCAGCCTCTTCCTTCAATTTGAGCAGCTTTCACCAAACCCAATGTTGCCTTGGGGAAATATCACAACCTGAAGACTTCTCCTATTCAATAAAATCACTTTTAATCCATGCCACCGATATGGAACTAGCTTGGATAAATAGGTTCCAACAATTATCAATTGCTCCCTTTCAACAATTAGAATTTTGTTCCATCCTATTGATTACTTTCTTTGGGAGAATCAAAATGCTTGTATAGTAAACTTAAATATGGTCCATAACTAAGGACATTAGCTGCAATTTACAGGGAAATGATTGATGTGTTGAAATCTGTCCAATAGAGGCTCGTAATACTGGACCTTTAATTTCCCTTAGATTAAAGGAACACCTGAGTACCTCACAGCTAGGGATAAACGTTGTTTAGTTAGTAATAATCAATTTGTCTAAGCATGGGTTCAGTCAATATGCTAGGATTCTAGTGATTCTTTTTTACACTACATTGCAACATGAGATAGACCTAAAATTAACCATATAATAAGGGAAGTGCTAGTTAAATTAAAATCCATTGGCGAAGAAAGATTTAACTGCTGCCACCACTTTATTCTGAACTACTAACCATGTTCTATGGAAAAAACCCAGTAGAAATCCATCTAAACCAAGAGCCTTGTTACTAGTGTGAGAGAATATTGAATTTCAAATCTCCTCATCAATAAACCCCCTTTGAAGTGACTCTACCATTGCAATAGAATTCTTAACTGTGAACAAGTGAGATACCATGCTTGCTATCTCTTCGTCAAACTGCATTGTGATTGTACCAAGTAAATTTTTGTAGAAATCAACAGCCAACCTTTAATCTGTTCTGGATCCTCCATTTTATTCCCTTGATCATCCCATAAGCATTTAAGTGAGTTTCTTTCAATTCTAACTCTGATAAGTTGTTGGACGTAAGAAGTATTTTGTTCCTAAGTTCAATCATTTATTATTTGAATTTTGTTTGAAAAAGCTTCTTATGCCGTTAACTGATGAACGAAAAATGCTGACGATGTTACTGGCAAAAATAAAATATAAATTTATTAACACATAAATTGTCACTTGGATTGACACATGGCCTAAAAAAGAAGAGAGAGAGAGAGAGAGAGTGCACTTGTAAACATATCTTAATTTTTTTTTTTTTTTTTTTTTTTTTTGCGCTTTCCCATCTTTCTTTTAAACTTTCCTTGGAAACAAACACAATTAAAAAAACTCAGAACCAAGGATTAAACCCTAGCCACTACGATAAAATCTCATTTTTTTGGGCATCCAAAGTTATTCCAAACAGAAAACCCTCATAGTCATAGTCATAGATGCAATCTTAAAGAAACAAGTAGGCCAAGGAGGCCCTAAACCCCATTGTGCAATCAATACAACATTTAGTATTTTTTTTTAAAATTTTTTTTTTAAAAAAACTCATCACTACTTCGTAGAGAATTCCTAAAAAAATTATTTAAAAAAAAAAAAAAAAAAAACACTCCCACCATTTTTTATTTATTTATCTCACATTATCCTAAAAAAAAAAAACTGAAATTAGATATAAAAAAATCTCCTGTTGTTGTTATTATTATTATTATTTTCTAAGAAAGGTTAGAAAACTCTCAAGTTATTAAGTTATTTTTAATTCTAAAAAGTAGCCACTTGTACACATTCATAACAAAAGTTTTATTTTTTATTTTTTATTTTGAGAATGGAACATTCATTCATTCATTCATAAAATAAGAGAATCTTGGTACAAACCTTCCATAGCTAGTGGAGGTGAGTCCTCCATCCAATACATATCATTAGAGATATTCCTAGCATGTTGTGCAAAAACATGTGCTACCCCCATTACCTCTTTTCCTTATAGTCAGGGACGGACCCACGTACAAGGCTAAGGGGGCCCGAGCCCCCCCTGGGCCCAAAAAAAAAATTTTTTAGCAAGTAAAATTTTTCCAAAAAAAAAAAAAGGGGCTTGGGCCCCCCTGAAATTTTTGCTCCGGCCCCCCTTCCCCTAGCCCATCATCCGGCCAGCTCAGAAGTCAGAGCAGAGCCCATAAGGCCATAACCCATGTCAATCCACAACCAAAAAAAAAAAAAAAAAAAAAAAAAAAAAAAGAAAGAAAAAATCTCAGCCCTCAGCAGTCCAAAACCAAACGGAGAAAGCAAAAACCAAAGGAAAAAAAAGAAAAAAAAAGAAAAGAAAGGAAAGTGAGAGACCGAGAGGCGAGAGCTACGAGCCTACGAGCGAGACGGAGAGAGACAGAGAGGCAGCGCCGCAGCGGTGTCGCCGTGACGCCGTGACGGAGAGAGACAGAGAGCGAGACGAGAGCGAGACTGCGAGAGAGTGCGAAGTGCGATTGCGAACCCAGCTTCGAGCATCGAGCGAGACCCACGCCGGCGAGAGCGAGACCCACGCCGCCACGCGAGACGAGATCCACTTGCCGCCGCTGCCGCCGGTTGCCGTTTCCCGATCTGCCCAGCCCAGCTTCGAGCCTTCACAGAATCACAGTCCACAGAATCACAGGTATTTACTCTCTCTTATCTTTTCCTTCAAATTTCAAAGCCTTGTGAATCTGTGATCTGATCTGAGATTCTGAGAATCAAAGAAACTGTGCTTGTGGTCTTTTGAGTGTTTCTTGTTTACTGATGAACTGAAGTTACTAAACTGATTTGGTGATTTCACTGATTTGGTGCTTTGTGCTGCGGCTGAACTGTTTGTTTGTTTTTTTTTTTTTTTTTTTTTTTGGAGTTTTGGCTTTGTGACTCTGTGTTTGTGGCTCTTGCATTATATAGATAAAAGAGATAGATAGAGAGAGTAGAGATTGTAGTGATAGTCAGTAAGTCAGATGGTTTTTTCTTTGTTGACCGGTGGTTGGACATTAGTTGGACATAATAATAGGGAATAGGGAAAAGTGGAGTTGCTGTTGGGCAAAGGCAAGTGAAAGGGGAGAAAAAAAAAACAAAAAAAAGGTAAAGTTAAGAAAAAATTTTGTTAGTAGTGCTTGACTGTCTGTAGTGGGATTCATTGGATATTTGGGTTAGTGGGTCAGAATTAGGAAGATGAAGACAAGAGACAACACAATTACACAAAGTTACAAAAAACATAAAATATATAAATAAAGAAAGAGACAACACAGAGACATAAATAAAGGCAATTTAAACACAAAGACATTAAAGGCAGACCAAAGACAAAAAGAAAAAAATAAATTATATAATATAAGAAATTATCACACAAATTTAAAAAAATAACGGTAATTCTTATATAATTTTTATTTTATTTGTAGATCATGAAAAAATCAACTACAATGCTTGATTTTTTCAAAAGAAAAGGTTCAACTTCAAATTCTTCCAAAGTCAACGTGGAATTGCCAACAACTAATGTTGCTATTCCAATTCCGGAAAATGCGGATGTTCCAATCTCTCAAACACAATTTCAAAGAATTGACCTTGATTCTTTGGATTATGATCCCGGAACACGCAAACAAATATGGGAATATCATGTTAATCAACGTGATAAAATTCGACGGGCTTAGTTGATAGTTTATTGATACTATATGGATGCGTATTTGAAAATTTTTTTTTTTGCTTATCTCTGGCCCCCCCCGACTTAAAATCCTGCGTTCGTCCCTGCTTATAGTGCAGCAAATATTGACCCTATGCAATCCACGAATCAATTGATGAACATCTTCTACCACATTCCCAAGCAATGACAAGTCAGCCATTGAAGGTGATTCATAGCAAAAGTTTTGAATACCTTAAAAAAAACCCAAAAAAAAAAAAAACAGATAAAACTATTTCTGAAAAAGAAATAGAAGGAAGTTTTACAAATCTACGTTACATCACACGTTTCAAATAAAACTACTTCTGCTAAAAAAAAGAAGGATGTTTTACACATAGCCCATGTTTTGAAATTCAAATTAACAACTAACTCTATAACAACTCAATAAATTTCTTATTTTCTCTTCTACCTTATTGTGTTTGATTTTTTTTTTTTTTTTTTTAATTCTTATTTCAATGATTCAATCCAACCATTTGTTGCCAGATTAATAATCATGTCAAAAGGTGTTTCACTGCCTACATTTCTTGGTTGAATCGGGTTTGTTTATGACTTTCTTATAATTTTGTAGGTTCTAATTTATTTATATATTATTTTTATTTTGTTATTTGTGTTCTTAAAAAATGAACAGATCAAGTTGGTATTCCCAGCAGAGAGATAAAGGTATGATAAAAAGCAATTTGGCCTTTATGATATCGATTGTCTTTTTCTAGCTTTTATATTTGCCATTGATTTTTTCCCCTAGACTACAGTAAGCATAAAGAGAAGAATATGAATTGGAAACCACATATTAGAAAGAAGATGGATTGATGATCTTACCCGAATTCGGATGAATGAATCTATTGTAAGTATTTGATTTTATATCATGTTAATTACCTTTTCCTCCCAAAGTCAACTCCTGAATTACAATGTATCTTCTAACAACAAGCCAACTCCTGAATTACAATGTTTCTTCTAACAACATATTATGAGTGTGTAATGCTTTTGACTTATTTTGAATTACAACTTATCTCAATTCAATTTGAGGTTTATGCATTTATCATTGAAATTTATGCCTTTTTCAATCATTGAAAAATCTAAGGATGTGATGGTATTTATGCATTTGTGGATGTCTATACGTGCAAGTTAGATTTTTAGAGATTATTTTGAACAACCCCTAAACCGTAACAAGAGTACATTTAAGCACCACTTTGTCAAGGATTTAAAACAGTGCTTCTCAACTAAATAAAAACGAGGAAGAACAAGAGTAAAACTAAACAAAGAGACAAAAGCAAGGAATTACATGGAACCATGAAAAGGGGTGAAAAACCACAATAATGAGCAAGGATTTTGATGTCCTTACCCCTGCAAAAATATTGTATTCTTCTCAATGAATCCAATATCACACTTTTTGCTCTCTATTCAATTTCAATGTCAGCTTCTATCCTTCTCTTCCTATCCTTTTATATCTCATTGCTTGTATTTTTCTGATACCTAGGATGACTAGTGTACATTTCAGGGCTAACTCAACAACTTTGGGGACCTAAGGCGAAAATTTTAAGTGGGGCATTTTTTAATATTTAAATATTAATTAAATAATATTTATTGACTTTTTTTATTATTTAAAACCTATTTTTCTTGCTTTTTGAGATACAAAATTACTAATTAAGTTTTTGTATTTAAGTTCTTCTTACATTTCTTTTTCAATTGATAATATGGCTAATCCACTTAATTAAGGGATGAAAGCAACATATCACCATTGGAACCCATGTCATAAAAGTGTAATTCATCTATGATATACAAAATAATAGAAAATCATGTACAACCATATTAAGCATATATATGTAACAACATATCACCATTAGAACCCATGTCTTAAACGTTTAATTCATATATGATATACAAAATAATAAAAAATCATGTCTAAACATATTTAATGATTGATTCTCAAACCATAACCATATGAATAGGATAAAACTTAATAAAATTAGGTTAAACAAAAGACAAAAAAAAAAAAAAATACACAAAACCTATTCAATTTGATAAATAAATATATAAAAAATTAGTGTAAACAAATACATACTTGCAAGGTTGTAGGTAGAAGAAGAGAAGGATAGAGGATAAAAACTATTTAGTAGGTATTTATTATAAATTATTTGATATATATACACTCCACATTGAATAAGTTGATATAAACAAAAAATATAATGTCAGTTAATTTGTGGAGGTGTGAATTTTAAGAGAAGAAGATAAGAATAAAATATTATATCTATTTTTTTTTTTTTGAAAATCTAAAAATATGAACTAATAGTGTTAAAATTATAAGTTGATTTTAACGTATATATACGATATAATTTATGTATTCTTTTTTGAAAATCTAAAAAATAGTAATAACGTTGTTTTTTGACGTGTAGTAATATAATTTACGTAAAAAAAAAAAGATAAGGATTAGATGAAGAATTTGGATTGTAACCAAATTAAGATTTTTATCAACTTAAAAATTATAGGGTAAGAAGATAAGAGCAAAAAAAATTATATCTATTTTAAAAAAAAAAATTAAAAATTTCTAATCAAATAAAATCTTTGTATCATGTTGCTGCAATTTAAGATACATTAGACCTTTTTTTAGTGTAGTAATTAAAAAATAAGAAGAATTAGATTACAATATGTCTATGTTGCTGCAATTCAAAATGCATTAGACCTCTCTTTTTTAGTGTGTATATTAGACCTCCTTTTTTTAGTGTAGTATACGTTGCTACAATTTAAGATGTATTAGACTTTTGTCAATTTAGAAATTATAGGAGAAGAAAAATTATTTTTATATATATATATATATATATTTTTTTTTTAAATCTAAAAATCTAAAAAAAAAAAAAAAAATCTACAATATGATGAAGCCACTTGGCACAACCACTACGTCTAAACCCAACTTTTATTATATAGTATATGATATGATTTTCATTATAAACAAGGCATTTGGGATTGGGGACTTGGGATTTGGTTGTGAGAATGGTGTGGTTGAGGAAGTGTTTGGTTTTAGAAATAAAGTCTACATTTTTTTCTAGATGTTATTTTAGTATTTTAAATATTAAATTTATAATATGATATAGACTTCTAGAACTATCTAATAACTATATAACTCCAATCTGGGGTTCAATCCCTACCTACTCCAAAAACTGATTAGTATCTTAGTTCGATGATAAAGAGTTATCATCAAAAGCGGACGTCATAGGTTGAAATTATCTCCAAAAAAAAAAAAAAAAATTCAGTTTCAATATCATATATATAGATTAGTAAAGTAAGCCCACTCAATAGTTGGAAACTTCTTTTAGGATAAGAAAAAAATTATAAAATATGAATTAAGAAGATTAAGTTTCAAAGCATTCAGCAATATTGATATAACAAAAATATGAGTCATAAAAAAATAAAAATTATTTTCAAATGAAATTACCAATCTTTAGTCAATCATGCGGGACATTACCTATTTACTCCTAATCATTCAATAAAAGCCTTTTTATTTTTAAGAATCAATTGGCACGAAGATTGAAACAATGATTTCACTTCATAATTAAACTAGTCACTAACCTATGGAATGCACGAGAAACCTTCTTTCTACTTTGAATTTATTAAATTTTATTAGAATGAGAAGTATATTTACTAAACTATCTACTTGATTATCAATCATTCTAATTATAGATTTGAGTAAACGATCAACCTCAATGCCTAGGAATTCACTTTTATATCTAGGAATTCAAAGATTTCATTAATCTCAAGAGCCAATAACAACATGAAACATAAAACCAAATTATCAAAATTCATAGATATGTTCACCAAATGTAAAAATTGTAACCCATGACTTTTAAAATAGGGGTAAAATCTCCATTTCATAGGTCATAACATATAAAAGAAAATAGTTAAAGAAATATCCAATTTCTTTGTGGCATTTTGTCGAACACTTTTAATGGTGATGAGGTTGGACACTCTTCATGTGTAGTTTGAGGTTTTTCAGAAACAAAGTCATGAAATCATGTAGTAAGGTTTTCAAAGGTGAATCATGTGGCTTTATTCAACAAATTAAATAATCTTAAAAATTAAAATGAGGTGTAAAAATTAAATAATTTCTACTAAATATCACTTAAATAATAATAGTTTTTTTTTTCCCAAATGTATCATTAATTCTTTCTTATTAATACGACTAATTCACCCAAAGTAAGCTAATAATAATTACTGTGGGGACCGTTTGATCAATAGGACCATAAAGTTCAGAATTGATTCAGGATTGTTGGGCCCAAGGCCCATCCGAGGATACACATCCGGCCGAGGACACCCTACTCCTCGGCAGTATGCGTCCGAGGACGATCAAGACGTAGTCTTATTGTAACCAGACCTCAGGATTAGGTCACCGAAAAAGATAGAGCAACCGACCAAGGATGAAAGAGATAAGGCAAACAAATATCTGTAACTACAGCTGCCTCCGCATTAATGACTTCTCAACCAACTCTCTGGCCGCATTAATGTGGAGGTGATACCTGAACAGTAAGGAAGCAGCCTTACAGCTGCCCATAGGAAGTTCCAGGAGGTGCCAGATGGGACAGAAAGAAATCCTCCGGACCCAACCTACACGTGTGCGATAAAGATGGAGCGCAAAGGGGGGTATATAAACTAAAAGAAGAGCATGAAGAAGGAGGATCGGAACAGAAAAAGAAAAGAGAAAAAGACATAAACAGAAAAGAAGAAAGTAAGAGCAGAGGAAAAGAATTGCACTGATCACTAAAGAAAACGTTCGTTGTACCAACTTTAGACCTTTAACGTGCTTGAGAGTGAATCTTTTTAAGAGGGACTACAGTTAACCTAGTTCTTTACACCCACGCTCTACAAATCATATTGTCTGGGCCTTTTTACGTGCGAACCCAATACTGTTACGGTTCGTTACAAAATCGTGTCCGTACAATTGGCGCCGTCTGTGGGAAGAGCTTGTGTTAGCTTGTACAACTTCTGATACAACGTTTCCGATGGAAGGAGTGGAACTACCTCATCCTGCAGCGGGGCTGCATCAGGATGATGATAACCTGCATCAGGCGGAGTCAAGGGGCTCTCAGCATAGTGGTCCTCGATGGAGTCCCGAACGGAGGGAAGTCCGGGAGGGAAGTGTACATACAACTCATACCACTAGGAGCCATTCACGCGGGAAGAGTCACGTCTCCCACGCGAAGCATGGTGGGAATCTGCAACGTGAGATTGCGGATTTGAGGAGAGAGTTGCGCTATGCACGGCGGGAACGTTCCCCACCTTACTCTGAACCATCATCCGGGGAGTCGGATGGAACTAGTTACAGGCGGAGGTCGAGAACTCCGCAAAGCGAGACTTTCTCCTATGAAGAGGAACATCGTCATAGGCGCAGGCCTAGAAATTCAACTAGCAGGGGCTTGGGAAACGATGCCATGAACAAAGCCCTGAGTCAAATTTCCAAGTCACCCTTTACAAGAAGCATAGACGATGCTACCCATCCTCGGCGGTTCAATCAACCTACGTTCTCTCTGTATGATGGCCATTCAGATCCGGTGGAACATGTAAGCTATTACAGCCAGAAGATGGCTATTCACTCCAGGAATGATGCCCTGATGTGCAAGATTTTTCCATCGAATTTGGGTCCAATGGCGATGAGGTGGTTCAATGGCTTAAGGGCCAATTCTGTTAGATCTTTCAAAACACTGACTCAGGCTTTTGGTGCTCGCTTTATTACTTGCAGTCGGACTCCTCTGCCTTTGGGATCCCTGTTGACTTTGTCTATGCGAGAGGGCGAGACTCTCAAGAGCTATTCGGATAGGTACTGGGAAATGTTTAACGAAATAGAGGGGAAGAATGACCCTGTGGCTATAACCACTTTCAAAGCCGGTCTCCCAGCTGATCACAACTTGAGGAAATCCTTGACGGGTAAACCTGTCACCAATGTGCGCCAGCTGATGGACAGAATAGAGAAGTACAAAAGGGTAGAGGAAGATCAACTTCAAGGAGGGACTTTGTTGGGCAGTCGGGCTCGGCGGACGCCCAGGTTGTTAATGCAGTATTTCGGGAGCCTGTTCAGCAGGTTTTGGAGAAGATAAAGAACGAGCCATTCTTCAAATGGCCGAACAAGATGGCGGGAGAGCCTAGAAAACGCAACCCGAGTTTGTATTGCCATTACCATCAGGACCATGGGCACACGACAGACAACTGCAGGAATTTATGGGACCACTTGGAGCAGTTGGTCCGTGAAGGGAAATTAAAGCAACTCTTGCATCACTCCAGCGGAAGGGCGAGCCAAGCAGGTTCCAAGGTGCGTGGGGATGCCTCATCAAGGCTCCCCCTGGGTACGATTAACGTCATCTTTACGGCCCCGGGAAGGACCGGATCTTGCCCCTCGAGAGTGTTGTCGGTGTCCCGATCCCCGGCCGAGTATCGTTCTCAGGCATTGAAGAGAGCCAAGAGGCGTGTTCCCTTGATTTTGGGTTTTTCAGATGAGGATCTGGTTAGGACCATACAACCCCATGAGGATGCCTTGGTGGTAACATTGAGGATTAGCGGGTACGATGTCCGAAGAGTGATGGTTGATCAAGGAAGCGCTGCGGATGTGATGTATCCAGATTTGTACAAGGGGCTAGGTTTGAAACCAGGGGACTTGACAACCTATAATTCCCCTCTAGTGAGTTTTGAGGGAAGGTTGGTCATTCCTATGGGGCTAATCAGGCTGCCCGTGCAATCAAGCACGGAGGTGGTGGAGGTGGATTTTATTGTCGTAGATGTTTTTTCTCCGTATACGGCTATTTTGGGCAGACCTTGACTTCACACCCTTAAAGCGGTTTCATCCACCCTACATCAGAAGGTGAAGTACCCATCCGGAGACCAAGTGCTGGAGATAGTAGGGAGCCAAGCGGCTGCTCGGCAATGCCAAGTAGCGGCTATACAGCATCGGCCAGAGGCAGAAACCTCGGCTACCGCCGATAATGAGTCATAGCAATTAAAGTCCCCAGTATCAGGTTTAGACGTGCCAACTAATGGGGTGGAGTGTGAAGATCTGGAAAAGGCAATTGTTGCTGATGATCTAAAGAAATTCTTCCGGGTTGGGGCCAAGTTGCCTTTGCAAGAGAAAGCGAACTTGCTGGAGTTCCTCCGAGCCAATGTGGACATTTTTGCGTGGGACCCGTACGAAGCCCCAGGGGTGGACCCGAATTTCATTTGTCACCGACTCAACGTGAACCCTGTCGTTGTCCCCAGGAGACAACCTCCTCGGCGACCATCGAAGGAGCATGCCGAGGCAGTTAGAAGCGAAGTTGCCAAGCTAAAACAGGCTGGGGCTATCAAGGAAGTCTTTTACCCTCAATGGTTGGCCAATACAATGGTAGTAAAAAAGAAAACTGGGAAATGGCGGGTGTGCGTGGACTTCACGGATCTTAATAAGGCCTGCCCCAAGGATCCATTTCCTATGCCGAAGATTGACCAGTTGGTGGATGCGACCGTGGGCCACCCTAGGATGAGTTTCTTGGATGCCTTTCAAGGGTATCACCAAATACCGCTGGCCGCCGACGATCAAGAAAAGACCGCTTTCGTGACCCCGGTTGGGAACTACCATTACAAGGTGATGCCCTTCGGTTTGAAAAATGTTGGATCTACCTACCAACGTATGATGACGAAAATGTTTGAGCCACAGCTGGGCAGAAGTATTGAAGTTTATATCGATGATATGGTTGTGAAAAGTAAAGTAGTGACCGAACATATGGGGGACCTCACTAGCATCTTCGGGATACTGAGAGAACATAAGTTGCGCTTGAATGCTTCGAAGTGCTCCTTTGGTGTAGGTTCCGGGAAATTCTTGGGGTACATGGTGACCCATAGAGGAATTGAGGTGAATCCAGACCAGATTAGGGCCATTAACGATTTGCAAGCGCCTCGGAATCCAAAAGAGGTGCAGAAGCTGACTGGGATGACTGCTGCGTTGAACCGGTTCATCTCCAGGTCGGCTGAGAGGTGTCGTCCTTTTTTCCGCCTGTTACATAAGTGGCAAGGATTCGAGTGGACCGAGGAGTGTGCTGAAGCGTTCAAGCAGTTGAAAGATTACTTGTCCAGGCCACCTATCATGTCTAGCCCTGAAGTGGATGAGGTGTTGTATGCCTATTTGGCGATAGCTCCCCACGCAGTTAGTTTCGTCTTGATACGAGAAAACAATGGCGTCCAAAGGCCAGTTTATTATGTAAGTAAATCCCTATCATGAGGGCATTTGTGGAAGCCATACAGGAGGAAGGTCTCTATCATGCCGAGCCCTCACGCAAGGTTATTGGTGGCCAAATATGCGGAGAGAAGCGCAGGAGTATGTTAAGAAATGCGATCAGTGTCAGAGATATGCTCCGAATATCCACCAACCGGGAGGAGTTCTTAACCCTCTCTCAAGCCCTTGGCCTTTTGCGCAATGGGGGCTGGACATTGTCGGCCCTTTTCCTAAAGCCATAGGAAATAAGAAGTACCTGCTGGTCGGCACAGACTACTTCACTAAATGGGTTGAAGCTGAGCCCTTGGCGAACATCAGGGACGTAGATGTGAAGAGGTTTGTCTGGAAGAACATTGTTACACGATTTGGAATTCCCCGAGCTCTTGTTTCGGATAACGGACTCCAATTCGATAACAATGCCTTTAGAGAATATTGTTCAGAACTGGGCATAAGAAACAGATATTCCACTCCAGCCTATCCACAAGGCAATAGGCAGGCTGAAGCTGTTAACAAGGTAATAGTCAATGGGCTTAAGAAGAGACTGGATGACGCGAAAGGAAAATGGGTGGAAGAACTGCCACATGTGCTTTGGACGTATCGGACAACACCCCGACGTTCGACGGGGGAAACTCCCTTCTCCATGACCTATGGGGCTGAGGCCGTTATTCTCCTGGAAACTGGATTCCCAACGTTAAGGACCAGTACATTCTCTTCGGGTAATAATGATGCGATGTTGGAAAAAAGTTTAGACCTGATTGAAGAACGAAGGGAGAACGCGATGGTTCGACTAGCTTACTACCAGCACAAACTCAAGCAGGGCTACGATAGCAATGTGAGGATGAGGCTGTTAGCCATAGGAGATCTGGTGCTGAGAAAAGTCCTGGGGGCCACTAAGAATCCAAATTGGGAAAAACTGGGACCTAATTGGGAGGGGCCATATCGGATCACTTCTGTAGCAGGAATAGGGGCTTACTATCTAGAGGACCTAGATGAAAAACCTGTACTCCATCCTTGGAATGTAAATAATCTCAAAAGATATTATTATTAGTAAAGGAGTTTCAATTCAAATATTCTCTTTTAACTTACGTCAATTATGCATCCTGTAAAATCTTGCATCCTACCATTCATACTGAATTGTTAAACAGAAACTAAGTTATGCCAGGTCCTCGGATCGCAAACTTAGTGGAAATTAACATCCTATCATTCATACTGAATTGTTAAACAGAAACTAAGTTATGCCAGGTCCTCGGATCGCAAACTTAGTGGAAATTAACATCCTATGATTCATACTAAATTGTTAAACAGAAACTAAGTTATGCCAGGTCCTCGGATCGCAAACTTAGTGGAAATTAACATCCTATTATTCATACTGAATTGTTAAACAGAAACTAAGTTATGCCAGGTCCTCGATCGCAAACCTAGTGGAAATTAACATCCTATTATTCATGCTAAATTGTTAAACAGAAACTAAGTTATGCCAGGTCCTCGGATCGCAAACTTAGTGGAAATTAACATCCTATCATTCATACTGAATTGTTAAACAGAAACTAAGTTATGCCAGGTCCTCGGATCGCAAACTTAGTGGAAATTAACATCCTATCATTCATACTGTATTGTTAAACAGAAACTATGTTATGCCAGGTCCTTGGATCGCAAACTTAGTGAAAATTAACATCCTGTGATTTATATTAAAACGTGGAACAAAGGCTAAGTTATGCCAGATCTTCGGACCGCAATCTCGGTAGAAATTGACCTTCTAGGTTGTGTATTGAATTATTAAATGATAATAGAGTTGTGATAAGTTTTCTAAATCATAAACTTGATGAAAATAATGCCCTATGAACATTCATTAAGGAGTCAGAAAGAGAGAGCTTCGGACGCAAGATTGGCGTACAATGAAAAACGTGGTTGAAATGAACCCATACAAAATTACGATGACAAAGTAAATGAGTGCAAAAATAACATGGAGCCGTCAGAACGATAGGAAAGTGAGCGAAAAAGTCCTCTATTAAATGTCTATTTAAAGTTACAAAACAGTTTCTACTTTTTTACTTTCAATTGGATCTGCGGGGTCTGGCTGGTGGGTAGGTCTGCCTCCGAGGTTGCGATTCCATCTTTGGCTTTGGTAATGCCCCCAGTTGGTAGAACTGTGGAGTCCAATTCCTGTTGGAAACCCTGTGAGGCCGTCTCTGCCTCCGAAGCAGTGGTGGATTTGTCTGGGGAAGCTCCTGGAGGGGCTAGTCCTGCTTCAGTCGATCCCGGTTGGCCGCGAGGGGGGGAATTGCAAGGCAAAACCTCCTCGTTAAGGTTAATAACTGGAGAAGGAGTATCAGCCTGATAGGGTTGAGGAGCTGAGGGGCGTATCGCTTCGGGGTAATATACGTTCTCTGGCCTACGTAGCTCAGATGAGGCTTCAACCCCAGCACGGTTAAGAGCCTCACTCCAGGTTCTCGCGCAGTAGATGCGGCACACCTCCGGAACCTCGGCTCTTAAAGCCTTCTCAGTTTCAGCTATCCCAATTTCGTAGCCCCTCTGCTCGGCTTCATTCATTGCCTGTTCGGAGTTGATTCTCGCTTTCTCGGCTTGTTCTTTGAGCTTTTCAGCTTGCTCCCTTAGCTTCTGAGTTTCCTCTAGATGCTTCTTAAGAACAAGAACTTGCTCCTGAGTCTTCTTCAGCTCGGCATTCGTCTCGCGCAGGAGCCTTGCTTGTTCCTCGGCCTGCTTCTGGTAGCCTTCTGATGTCGATTCAGCACTCTTGCGAGCTTCTTCTTCGACCTGTAGTTTTTTCCTTGCGACAACTAAATCCTGTTCAGATTTGGACAAGGTCTGTACAGCCATTACCCTTCTTTTCCTTTCACCATCTAGCTAATTGGAGTAAGCATTGAGCATCTCATCTAGCTTGAAAGTATTTTGAATGATCTGTAAAAAATGGGGGGGGGGGGAGTTAACATTATAGTCAATGAAAAGTGCGTATTAGTGAGTAACAGTCATAAAATGAAATAGTGTAAAAGACAGCTTCTTACCATGCCCAAGTATCGTTTGTTGTCAAGGATGATTTGATTCTTCCTCATATTCTTTATCTCAGCCATATCTTTTAGGAGCAATAAGGCCTCCTCTATGGCCGAGGCTACATGACACCCAATGCCGCCGTTAAAGTCCCTTATAGAGGCATCGTCTCCGAGGGGCTCCCCACCGAGCATAGGAGCTGGCAGCCACGCTTGTGGCTCAGGATGTGGGGAATCAGATTTCTCTTGGCCCCGCGTAGCGGGGTGCTTAGTTTTTTGCTGCTTTGCAGCTCGTTGGACATCCTCCTCTCGAGTGGGACGAGACTTGCTCGCATCTGCCACCTCCTTACCCTTCTGTTCCCTGCGTTTTTTCTGCTCAGCAGCGCTGGGCGGCGCTGGTTGTGGAGATGATCGAGGAGGGTGGCGAGGAGCTGGAGGAGGAGACCTGGCTGAAAGAGATGAAGCCTGGGATGGTACTGTTTTGGCAGGTGCAGACTTTACCGGCTGACCTTCCATCAGCTCCAGCAAGCTTTTCTGGGGTTTCCTTTGTATCCCCATCTCGTCAGGGTTTTCCTCGGGGCTTGTGGGCTGATCAAAAATCCCAAAATCGTCCGAGGATTCAGATACTGTTACAATGGTTTCCTCGTCTTTTCCCTTTTTCCTTCCCCTTTTGGTTCCCTTTTTCTTGAGGGAAGGTAAGGGTGAAGAAGGTCCCGCTGAGACGCTGGCCACGAAAAGATGCTCTGTGCGAGGTGTGTATTGGGGAAGTGGAATACCCTCTGGAACGATAAACCCTTCGTAGGCAACACTGATACGGTGAAGCCGAGGATCACGTGCTCTAATCACGCACTTCGGCGCCTGAAAGCCAAAAGAAAAGGGGGTATAGCCAAGAATTAAATGTGCTGCCCGGAGCTGACCATCTGCCTCGTTCACGTATATTTTAGCTCTCAATAACCTGTCTAGGCTCGCCTTATTGACTAATTTGAGATTGGGCTTCGTGTAGCGCCTATCTGCAAAACCGTTGATTCTAAAGTTAAAGTTGTAGGACACAAAAATAATAAAGGTAAGTAAAATGTGTTCACGAGCTAAATAGTATAGGTCTATAACTTCGCACCCACCTGGTGTTCCCTCTACTGTCGGGCAAGGTAGACCATCATGCCATTCCCCAGAAAAAATAAGGAAATCCTCTTTTAGGTTCTTATTTGAAGTGGGGAGACACTGAATTAGCCTTACTTTAGGATATCTCGACTTGAGATAATAGCCCTGGTCAGCTAGGCGGTGAAGGTTGTACACCCAATTCACGTCATGATGGGTTAGCTTTAGATCCATTCTCTTATTCAGAGCATCTATGCATCCCAAAACCCTAAACATATTGGGAGCACACTGGGTGGGGGATAGCCTAAAGAAGTTGAGGTAACTCCTAGTGATACTACCCATGGGGATGGTCATCCCACCCTCAATAAAGGCGATCATGGGGATGACTACTTCCCCAGTTTGTCTGGCATCAACCCACTCCCCTTGGGCTGCGTACCTCATCCCTACCGTTGGGGGAATCTTGTACTTAGAGCGAAAGTTTCTAATACCCTCCTTGGATTCAACGAGATATTGAAATGGATTCTTCTGTTTCCCCATTTTCCTAAATAATTTAGTAGAAAAGATTTTTGGGCTTGAAACGAAAGTGGTAAAAGCTTCAAGAGGACTTACAGGTTCAAAGGAAGGGCCTCGGACAACGTATGATTATTTGTAGTCGCCAGGAGAATGACAAAGACTGGAAGAAGGCAGGTTCAATGTATGAGCTCTGGAACCATGTAACCGTCGAAAGTAAAGTACGAATTTAATTAGAGAGTGCCTTTATTGTCATGTGAGGGTTGTGAGCGGTGAAATTCCCGCTCACAAAACAAGGGAAGCCCTCTGCCATTTGATTTAGATCTCACCGTCGAACGTGAGAGACAGTGGAGTTGTCAAAATTTAATGCTACCAAAATCGGGATGCTGAAGCGTCAGGGGCATGCCCCAAAACGCACGCAGGTACAGGCTTATGACGTCAAAATCCATCTTCTCTCCCGAGGAGTCGAAAAGTAGGATTTTGAGGGGCTATTGTGGGGACCGTTCGATCAATAGGACCATAAAGTTCAGAATTGATTTAGGATTGTTGGGCCCAAGGCCCATCCGAGGATACACATCCGGCCGAGGACACCCTACTCCTCGGCAGTATGCGTCCGAGGACAATCAGGACGTAGTCTTATTGCAACCAGACCTCAGGATTAGGTCACCGAAAAAGATAGAGCAACCGACCAAGGATGAAAGAGATAAGGCAAACAAATATCTGTAACTATAGCTGCCTCCGCATTAATGACTTCTCAACCAACTCTCTGACCGCATTAATGTGGAGGTGATACCTGAACAGTAAGGAAGCAGCCTTACAGCTGCCCATAGGAAGTTCCAGGAGGTGCCAGATGAGACAGAAAGAAATCCTCCGGACCCAACCTACACGTGTGCGGTAAAGATGGAGCGCAAAGGGGGGTATATAAATTAAAAGAAGAGCATGAAGAAGGAGGATCGGAACAGAAAAAGAAAAGAGAAAAAGACATAAACAGAAAAGAAGAAAGTAAGAGCAGAGGAAAAGAATTGCACTGATCACTAAAGAAAACGTTCGTTGTACCAACTTTAGACCTTTAACGTGCTTGAGAGTGAATCTTTTTAAGAGGGACTACAGTTAACCTAGTTCTTTACACCCACGCTCTACAAATCATATTGTCTGGGCCTTTTTACGTGCGAACCCAATACTGTTACGGTTCGTTACAAAATCGTGTCCTTACAATTACTATATAGGTTTTACAAATTGGCATATCACCAATAAAAAAAAAAAAAAAAAAAGGTTATTCAAACATTCATTTATTATATTGTTTAAGTAACAACAATCAAATTTCTGCCACATCAGTTTGTAAATTTTTTGTTATAAAATTTGTATTAGCTTTAGCATTTTTCATACACTTAACAGTGACTGGGTTGTATTTCTATTAATTCTATTTTTTTTTGGAGAAAATGCTAAAATTACTACAAATTTTACTACAACATACTAGCATAAATTTCTATCAATTTATAGGTCCAATGTAATAAAATTTGCAATATACTACCATAACTCTAATATTTTAAGTTTTCAAAAAAAATTATACACCTAATTCACATTTTTTTTTCTATAATTTAATTTAATTTTTTTTAAAAAGCTTACTGCTCCATATTTGGGGGCCTTTTATGTTGGGGGCCTTAGGACATGTCATATATTAAATATTATATATAAAACTAAACCTCATCACATACCATGGACTCCGTATATTCAAAGGAATCTGCTTGATTAGTGGTACTTCATATTCATAAATTGAAATTTACCAAAAAGCGTATTTAGAGGGGAATAAAAACCCTAAACCTAACCAAAAACAAAACAAACATTTATGAGGGCGGTAGCAAATCAATAGCACATATATATAGAGAGCAGTAGCAATGGCATTGTTAATTATGATCGACTTCTATTCTCTTTTTCTTCTGTCTCTTTCTGTGGCGTCCCCTCTTCCTTGATTAAAAGATGATGATGTCCCAAAGGAAAAAAGCACGACCACATATTCCAATCCCACGGCGGAATAACCATAACCATATTCCAGAAGACATCGTATTCGACGCGCTGTCAAGGCTACCCGTGAAATCACTCCTAAGATTCAGCTGCGTCTGCAAGTCCTGGTCTTCCCTCATCCATAGCCGCAGTTTCATCTCCACACACCTTAATATGTCGTCGTGCCGCGTTGACAATGATCACGATCATGGCTATGTCATGCACATGCCCAGGAGTTGCGTTGAAACCACTCAGGTCTGTACAGTCACTTGCGACCGTAACTTTGATTGGATATCCGAGTTTAGAGCTCCCTTCATTCGTTATACCTATGTAGTGGGTTCATGCAATGGCCTTTTGTGTCTCTATGATTATTGGAAGTACAACTACAATGTACACTTCTGGAACCCCAGTATTAGAAAATTTAAGAGTTTGCCCACTGCTTCAATAATCCTGTCAAATACTCTTAGTCTCGGATTTGCATATGATTCACAGAATAATGACTACAAAGGTTGAATGGCCTATTGATCCTAGTCTCACATTACTACCTCTGCCTCCCCCTGAGTTTGAGGTGTATTCGTTAAGTTCGGATTCATGGAGAAAAGTTGAATTTGGAATCTCTTGGAGACCCAATATTTGGTACTACAGCATTAATAACAATTCACCATTCCCATTTGTTAGTGGACATTTGCATTTCATGGTAGGAACCATAAGGGAAACAGGACAACAAGAGATGCACCCTCGTGAAATGATTTTGTCATTTGATGTCAACAGTGAAAAAATCGGAGAGCTACCAGTGCATGATGATGATTCATTCCAAGGAGACAGTAGTTATGGAAAACGTCTTACATTATTCAAGGGGAAATTGGCTTTAATTAAAGAGCATAGTTTTCGACCATGTGGCTATGGACACTCTGTATGGGTAATGATGGACTATGGAGTGTGCAAATCCTGGAATAAACCTTTTTCTGTAACAATTGAAGGGCCTAATGTATCAGGGTATGCTCGTTTCAATGGTTTCACCAAGTACGGTTCACTTCTAATTCAACAGAGACTTGAACTGATTTACAATGGAAAATTTAAAGTAGAAAATAAATTTATTTTATTTGACCCAAAAACTCTACATCATGAGGACATTAGTATTCGATTTAAATATCCTTCCAATTTAGTTAGTTTATATGTAGCTACTTACTTGGAGAGCCTTGCTTTACATGATGCAGAAAATGTTGTATCTTATTAAGAAGATGACAGCATGGATGAATTGAAACTCCTGTTATGCATTTACCTGCTGCAGTAGGCATGTTAGTATTGTTAAAAGTATAATTTTAAATGTTTCTGGCTATTATATATCAATATTTGATATTTGTATGCGGATGGTTGTTTCACACATGCCAACATCTAGCTATGTTAACTAAATAAATTCAATTGGCCAACATCACCCTTGTTTGCTTGTGTGCCTATGTTGTAGTGTTTTCCGACTTCATCTCTTTTTTCTTATAAAAATATGATAGTTGATCTTGTCAAATCACACTTTGTTTGTTCTCAGAGAAATATATCTTGACATGGACTGCTATAATCTTTTGCTTAGGTTGGTTCAATCACATGTTTATTGTTGGGGGATATGGATCAACTAGTTGGTTCTCTTTTTTAAAAGAAAAAAAAAAGAATTGAGTATATTTTATTGATTGAAACAAGGAATACACACATATACGCTACATAACAAACACCTATAGCATTGGAAACCTTAAACTGCTACCCCATACAAACATTGTGTGATTTGACAAGATCGCCGCTCACATTCAGAACTGTACAACTAGCGAAGCTCTACCCCAGATAAAACTATTGATTACACCGGCCTTTCTGTCAAGCTCACTCCTCATCTCTACATAAAGCCTCATTCACATCTGATTTTTTATTGTAGTTGCCTCTGTCACAGATTATGATTTTAACTCCCCACTTAATAGCTTGCTTTATTCTCTATTCATATTGAAGTTGGCATTAATGTTCTTGCATTTCTCTGGGAGTATATATGGTAGTCTGCATAATATGGCATTCAAGTTTGCCTTTTAAGCTAACTAGACACAATCCACCAACCTACTCCACTCTGTTTCAGGATTGTCAATTAAAAAACATTCTCATAGCTTCTCTCTATAGCCTGCTAGTGAAGCTGCAATGGAAGAATAGGTCTTAATCTTCCATATTATTTCCATAGAAACACACCTTAGTTCACCTTGATATCCCCACTAAGCTAAAATGCCTCTTGTAATAAGCCTATTCCTCACATCCAGACAAGGAATAAAGGGATGCCTTGGAAATTGCTAAAGAATACCATATAAGCCTACACCAACTCACTTCAGGCAATTTGAACCTTATGGAATTTTTTTTCTCTGTACTTGGAAATTGACTTGATTTAGAGAGAATTGAAACGGGTCTATCCCTTCTGCCAATTCTTACAACAGGTAGCTTACTTCATTTAGCAACTCAATCCTCATATCTTTCTAGCATCCTGTTTTCTCCTTATGGACACTTGGTACCTAAGCTATAATCTTGTTGGCAGCATTATAAATTGCTTGTGAGTGTGTTAAACACCATCTGGGTGTCACCAATCTAAACATAAACAGATGCTGCTTCCATCCCCCATTTCAAAGATTAGTAAGGCTTCAGCCTCTTCCCTCAATTTGAGCAGCATTCTCCAACCCCAATGCTGTCCTGTGGAAATTTCACACCCTGAAACGTCTCCCTTTCAATAAAATCACTTTTAACCCATGCCACCATTATGGAACTAGCTTGAATATATGGGCTCCAAATATGTTTCGTAATGGCTGCCTTATTCAAATCCTCTACTCTTTTTAGATTTAACTGTCCTTCACATTTAGGAACTCACAGATTTCCAAGATATTTTGGCTCCAATAATATATTTATCACTTGCACTCGGTAAGAAGCTATTAGAATTTTGTTTAGTTGACTTAAATATTGTCCATGAGTAACTGAGAAGAGTAGCTGCAATCTAATTGCAAATGATCGATGTGTTAAAATTCTGTCCAATAGAGACTTGCAATCCAGCACATTTAATTTCCTTTAGATTAAAGGAACAACTAAGTTACTCACTGGTAGATGACCCTCCCTGAATTAGACTGCTAGGGACAATGGATCCCCTTGCCTAAGACACTTCTTCAGTTCTTCCTTTCAAAATAACCAGTTAAGCTCCCATTAATAGCTTCAAAAAACTTAGGAGTTGTTAAACATAACTTGAACCATTGCACAAACCTCGGAGGAACTCCTACAAGTTTCAAGCATTGAAGAGTGAATTCCCATCAAACCGAGTCATATGCCTTCATTTTATCCACTTTTATAGCACTTCTAGCCTTCCCTTATCCCTATTGATGTCTTTGACTAAACTCCAAAACCCAACAAAACAATTATTTAAAAAAAAAAAAAAAAAAAAAAAAAAAACAAAGAAGAAGAAGAAGAAGGAAAGAAAGAAAGAAAAAGAAAGAAAAGAGTAACTTGGATTTGCAAACCTTGATGTGAAGCGTGCCACGGCCAAATTGAGAGCCAGTCTTGTAGTAATACTCTATCAGCTTAATTGTAGAAGCATGTGACTTTCCACTCTAACAATAATAGAATTTTACTATGTTTTCCCTTTTCAATAATTTTGTCCCTATTTTTTTTTTTAAATTAGATTTTATTTTTGTTCATATAAAACTTTATTAAATCTTTACAAAAAATTTTCTTTTAATAGTTAAGGGATTGACAACAATCATGAAATCCTAGTACTAAAAAGACAAGGAACTAAAATAACAATTTGTAGTGTGCTTTTTGTGTTAGAATCCATTTCCCTCTCCCTTGTATGTGTGTGTTTGTTTCTCAAAAAAAAAAAAAAAAAAAAACAATTTGTCAAATTTAAATGGTGCAATTTGTATTTTGGCCAAAAAATTATCATACCCCTGAGTCATCTTGTTGTGAATCATCTAATCTATTTGTAGCATAGATTGAATTCATTCAACTTCCTTATCACAATACCTAGATTTTCGTCTAGGCATATTTAGAATAGTTGTGTAAGAATAATCTCCAAACCTGACATAACAAACTCATGGATTTGCTTCATATTATCTTCCTACCCTTGTCTCCACATGACCACAAAGCATACAATTGATATCTTTAAGGACTTTGTATTCACCTTAATCTCTCTGTTTAAGGGGTCATCAAGTCCCCTAATATTCCACACCAAAACCTTCATAAGGCTAAAAATTTGGGAGAGAAACCCCTCTCAAATCACCTTTCATCCTCTCTCATTTTCTTATTATCTTTTATCTTTTTGCAAACTTTTGTAATTCTACCGATTTCATTATTAGAGAATCCTCAAACATGTTGAAATGTGTCTTTGGGAGTTAGGGCGGAATTGGGATTTTTAAGGGGCCAAAAATATTAAAGAAATATCAACAAGGGGTGGCAAAATAGGACATAATTCGCGAACATAACATGACATGAAGTTAGTAGATTATGAGTTAAGGCTTAATAGGTTCATGTCATATTCGGATGAGATAGGCCGAGAAAGAGAGAAAAAAAATTTCGTCCCGAATTCCGATCCTACCCAACTCGGGCAAGAAAATTCCAAAAAAAATAGCAAAAAATTAAAAAAGTTTAAAAAACATCATTCTGGTATTATTTCTATCCAAACCAGGTTAAGATAGGCCGAGAATGAGTAAAAAAAAATTTCGTCCCGAATTCCGTTCCTACCCGACCTGGCTAGAAAATTCCCAAAAAAATAGCAAAAAACATTCATTCTAGCATTATTTGTATCCAAACCGAGTTGAGATAGGCCGAGAAAGAGAAAAAAAAAAAATCGCCTTGAATTCCGTTCCTACCCAACCCGGGCTAGAAAATTCCCAAAAAAATAGCGAAAAAATTCAAAAAATTAAAAAAAAAAAAAAAATCAATCTAGCATTATTTCTATTCCAAACCGGGTTGAGATTGGCCGAGAAAGAGAGAAAAAAAATTTCGTCCCAAATTCCGTTTCAACCCGACCCGAGTTAGAAAATTCCAAAAAAAATAGCAAAGAAATTTTAAAAAAATCATTCTAGCATTATTTGAATCCAAACCGGGTTGAGATAGGCTGAGAAAGAGAAAAAAAAAATTTCGTCCCGAATTCTGTTCCAACCCGACCTGGGCTAGAAAATTCCAAAAAAAATAGCAATAAATTGAAAAACATCATTCCAACATTATTTATATCCAAGCCGGGTTGAGATAGGCCGAAAAAAAGAGAAAAAAATTTCGTTTCGAATTTCGTTCCTTCCCTATCCTGGCAAGAAAATTCCAAAAACAAAAAAAAACAAAAAAATTCAAAAAATTAAAAAATAACATTTCGGCATTATTTCTATCCAAACTGGGTTGAGATAGGCCGAGAAAGAGGAAAAAAAAGTTTTCGTTCCGAATTCTGTTCCTACCAGACCTGGGCAAGAAAATTCCAAAAAAGAAATTGCAAAAAAATTCAAAAAATTAAAAAACATCATTCGGCATTATTTCTATACAAACCAGGTCGAGATAGTCCAAGAAAAAGAGAAAAAAAATTTCGTTCCGAATTCCGTTACTACCCGACCCGGGATTGAAAAATCAAAAAAAAAAAAAAAAAGCAAAAAATTTTAAAAAACTAAAAAACATAATTCCGGCAATATTTATATCCAAACTAGGTTGAGATAGGCTGAGAAAGAGAGAAAATATATTTCGTTCCGAATTCTGTTTCTTCCCGACCCGAGCTAGAAATTTTTAAAAAATAGCAAAAAAAATCAAAAAATTAAAAAACATCATTCCGACATTATTTCTATCCAAACGGGGTTGAGATTGGCCGAGAAAGAGAAAAAAAATTTTCGTTCCGAATTCCGTTCCAGCCTGGCCCAGGCTAGAAAATTCCAAAAAAAAATAATAAAAATTTTAAAAAAATTAAATAAATATCAATCCGGCATTATTTCTATCCAAAATGGGATGAGATAGGCCGAGAAAGAGAGAAAAAAATTGTCGTCCCGAATTTCGTTCCAACTCGACCTGGGCTAGAAAATTAAAAAAAAAAAAGGCAAAAAATTTCAAAAAATTAAAAAACATCATTCCGGTATTATTTCTATCCAAACCGGGTTGAGATAGGCCGAGAAAAAGAGAAAAAAAAAATTTCATTCCAAATTCCATTACTACCCGACCCGGGCTTGAAAATTCAAAAAAAAAAAAAAAAAAAAAAGCAAAAAACTAAAAACATCATTCTGGCAATATTTCTATCCAAACTAGGTTGAGATAGGCCGAGAAAGAGTGAGAAAAATTTTCGTTCCGAATTCCGTTTCTTCCGACCCGGGCAAGAAATTAAAAAAAAAATAGCAAAAAAAATCAAAAAACATCATTCCGACATTATCTCTATCCATACCGAGTTGAGATTGGCCGAGAAAGAGAGAAAAAATTTTTCATTTCGAATTCCATTCCAACCCGGCCCAGGCTAGAAAATTCCAAAAAAAATAACAAAAAATTTAAAAAAATTAAAAAACATCATTCTGGCATTATTTCTATCCAAATCGGGTTTAGATAGGCCTTGATAGAAAAAACTTTTCGTCCTGAATTCCGTTCCTACCCAACCCGAGCTAGAAAATTCCAAAAAAAATTTCAAAAAACTAAAAAAAAACATCATTCCGGTATTATTTCTATCCAAACCGGGTTGAGATAGGCCGAGAAAGAGAAAAAAAATATTTTCGTTCCGAATTCCGTTACTACCCGACCCGGGCTTCAAAATAGCAAAAAAATTCAAAAAATAAAAAAACATCATTCCGACATTACTTTTATCCAAACTGGGTTGAGATAGGCCGAGAAACAGAGAAAAAAATTTTCATCCTGAATTCCGTTCCAACCTTACCCGGGTTAGAAAATTCCAAAAACAAATAGCAAAAAAATTCAAAAAAATCATTCTAGCATTATTTGTATGCAAACGGAGTTGAGATAGGCCGAGAAAAAGAGAAAAAAAAAATTTAGTCCTGAATTCTGTTCCAACCCGACCTAGGCTAAAAAATTCCTAAAAAAATAACAAAAAAATTAAAAAAATATCAATCCGACATTATTTCTATCCAAACCGAGATGAGATAGGCCAAGAAAGAGAGAAATTTTTGTCCCTAATTCCGTTCCTACCCAACCCGGACTAGAAAATTCCAAAAAAAAATAGCAAAAAAATTAAAAAAATTAAAAAAATCATTCCGGAATTATTTCTATCCAAACTGGGTTGAGATAGGTCGAGAAAGAGAGAAGATAATTTTTGTTCCGAATTCCGTTACTACCCAACCCGGGCTCAAAAATTAAAAAAAAAAATAGCAAAAAGTTTCAAAAAATTAAAAAAACATTATTCTGGCAATATTTCTATCCAAACCAGGTTGAGATAGGCTGAGAAAGAGGGAAAAAAAAATTTCATTCCGAATTCCGTTTCCTCCCAACCCGGGCTAGAAAATTAGCAAAAAAAATCAAAAAATTTAAAAACACCATTCTGACATTATTTCTATCCAAACGGGGTTGAGATAGGCCGAGAAAGAGAGAAAAAAAATTTTCATCCCGAATTCCGTTCCAACCCAACCCAGGCTAGAAAATTCCAAAAAAAATAGCAATAAAATTAAAAAAATTAAAAAACATCATTCTGGAATTATTTCTATCCAAACCGGGTTGATATAGGCCAAGAAAGAGAGAAAATAATTTTCGTTCCGAATTCCGTTACTACCCGACCCGAGCTCGAAAATTAAAAAAACAATAACAAAAAATTAAAAAACATTATTCTGGCATTATTTTTATCCAAGCTGGGTTGAGATAGGCCGAGAAAGAGAGAGAAAATATTTTGTTCCGAATTCTGCTCCTTCCCGACCTAGGCTAGAAAATTCCAAAAAAAAAAAGCAAAAAAATTCAAAAAAATCAGTCTGGCATTATTTCTATCTAAACCGGGTTGAGAAAGGCCGAGAAAGAGAAAAACTATTTTTTCCCAAATTCTATTCCTTCCTGACCAGGTCTAGAAAATTCCAAAAAAAAAAAAAAAAAATTAAAAATATCATTCCCGCAATATTTCTACCCAAACCGAGCTAAGATAGGCCGAGAAAGAGAGAGGAAAATTTTCGTTCCGAATTCCTTTCCAACCCGACACGGGCTAGAAAATTCAAAAATAAATTGCAAAAAAATTCAAAAAATTTAAAAACATCATTCTGGCAATATTTCTATCCAAACCGAGCTAAGATAGGCCGAGAAAGAGAAAAAAAAAAAATCGATCCGAATTCCGTTCCTACCCGACCAGGGTTAGAAAATTCCAAAACAAATTGGAAAAAAATTAAAAAAAATTAAAAAAACATCATTTCGGCATTATTTCTATCCAATCTGGGTTGAGATAGGCTGTGAAAGGGAGAAAAAAAAATTTCTTTACGAATTCCGTTCCTCCCCGACCTAGGCTAGAAAATTCCAAAAAAAAAAGAGCAAAAAAATAAAAAAAACATCATCCTGGTATTATTTATATCCAAACCGGGTTTAGATAGGCCGAGAAAGAGAGAAAAAAAAAATTCTGAATTCAGTTCCTACCCGACCCGTGCTATAAAATTACAAAAAACCCACAACCCTTTTTGCATAGAAATAATGTCGGAATACAGATTTTTAATTTTGTAGCTATTTTTTTCGGAATTTTCTTGCCCGGGTCGAGTATGAACAGAATTCGGGACTGAAATTTTTTTCTCTCTTTCTCGGCCTCTCTCAGCCCTTTTTGGATAGAAATAAAGCCTGAATTAACTTTTTTAATTTTTTGAATTTTTTTGCGATTTTGTTTGGAATTTTCTTGCCCAGGTCGAGTGTGAATGGAATTCGGGACTAAAATTTTTTTCTCTTTCCTGGGCTATCTCATCCCATTTTGGCTAAAAATAATGCTGGAAAGAGGTTTTTTAATTTCTTGATTTTTTTTGCTATTATTTTCGGAATTTTCTTGCCCAGGTCGAGTATGAACGGAATTCGGGACTAAAACTTTTTTCTCTTTTTCTCGGCCTATCTCAACCTGTTTTGGCTAAAAATAATACCAGAAAGAGGTTTTTTAATTTTTTGATTTTTTTTGTTATTTTTTTCGGAATTTTCTTGCCCAGGTCGTGTTTGAGCGGAATTTGGGACTAAATTTTTTTTATCGTTTTCTCGGCCTATCTCATCCCGTTTTGGCTAGAAATAATGCCTGAAAAAGGTTTTTTAATTTTTTGAATTTTTTCGCAATTTTCTTCCTCGGGCCGAGTATGAACGGAATTCAGGACTAAAATTTTTTTTTTTTCTCTTTTTCAGCCTCTCTCAACCCTTTTTGTATAGAAATAATGCTGGAAAGAGGTTTTTTAATTTTTTTATTTTTTTTTATTTTTTTTCAGAATTTTCTTGCCCGGGTCGAGTGTGAACAGAATTCGGGACTAAAACTTTTTTCACTCTTTCTTGGCCGATCTAATCCCGTTTTGGCTAAAAATAATGCCGGTAAGGGGTTTTTTAATTTTTTGAATTTTTTTCTATTCTTTTCGGAATTTTCTTGCCCGGGACGGGTATGAACGGAAGTCGGGACTAAAATTTTTTTTTCTTTTTCTCGTCCTATCTCATCCCGATTTGGCTAAAAATAATGCCAGAAAGAGGTTTTTTTTAATTTTTTCAATTTTTTTCCTATTTTTTTCGGAGTTTTCTTGTCGGGGTCGAGTGTGAACGAAATTCGGGACTAAAATTTTTTTCGCTATTTCTCAGCCTATCTCATCACGTTTTGGCTATAAATAATTCCGGAAAGAGGTTTTTTAATTTTTTGAATTTTTTTGCTATTTTTTTCGGAATTTTCTTCCCCGGGTTGAGTATGAACGGAATTCGGGACTAAAATTTTTTCTCTCTTTCTCGGCCTCCCTCAACCTTTTTTGCATAGAAATAATGCCGGAATTAAGTTTTTTAATTTTTTGAATTTTTTTGCTATTTTTTTCTTCTTGCCCGGGTCGAGTGTGAATGGAATTCGGGACTAAAATTGTTTTCTCTCTTTCCTGGGCTATCTCATCCCGTGTTGGCTAAAAATAATGCTGGAAAGAGGTTTTTTAATTTTTTAATTTTTTTTGCTATTTTTTTCGGAATTTTCTTGCCCGGGTCGAGTATGAACGGAGTTCGGGACTAAAATTTTTTTTTCTCTTTCTTGGCCTATCTCAACCTGTTTTGGCTAAAAATAATACCAGAAAGAGGTTTTTTAATTTTTTGAATTTTTTGTTATTTTTTTCGAAATTTTCTTGCCCGGGTCGTGTTTGAGCGGAATTCGGGACTAATTTTTTTTTTCTCGTTTTCTCGGCCTATCTCATCTCGTTTTGGCTAGAAATAATGCCGGAGAGAGGTTTTTTAATTTTTTGATTTTCTTTTCTATTTTTTTCGGAATTTTCTTGCCCGGGTCGAGTGTGAACGGAATTCGGGACTAAAACTTTTTTCACTCTTTCTCGGCCAATCTAATCCCGTTTTGGCTAAAAATAATGCCGGTAAGGGGGTTTTTTAATTTTTTGAATTTTTTTGCTATTTTTTTCGGAATTTTCTTGCCCGAGTCGGGTATGAACGGAATTCGGGACTAAAATTTTTTTCCCTTTTTCTCGTCCTATCTCATCCCGATTTGGCTAAAAATAGTGCCGGAATTAAGTTTTTTAATTTTTTGAATTTTTTTGCTACTTTTTCGGAATTTTCTTGCCCGGGTCGAGTGTGAATGGAATTCGGGACTAAAATTTTTTTCTCTCTTTCCTGGGCTATCTCATCCCGTGTTGGCTAAAAATAATGCTGGAAAGAGGTTTTTTAATTTTTTCAATTTTTTTGCTATTTTTTTCGGAGTTTTCTTGTCGGGGTCGAGTGTGAACGGAATTCGGGACTAAAATTTTTTTCTCTCTTTCTCAGCCTATCTCATCCCATTTTGGCTATAAATAATTCTGGAATGAGGTTTTTTAATTTTTTGAATTTTTTTTGCTATTTTTTTCGGAATTTTCTTCCCCGGGTTGAGTATGAACGGAATTCGGGACTAAAATTTTTTCTCTCTTTCTCGGCCTCCCTCAACCCTTTTTGCATATAAATAATGCTGGAATTAAGTTTTTTAATTTTTTGAATTTCGTTGCTATTTTTTTCGAAATTTTCTTGCCCGGGTTGAGTGTAAACGGAATTTGGGCCTAAAATTTTTTTCTCTCTTTCCTGGGCTATCTCATCCCGTTTTGGCTAAAAATAATACTGAAAAGTGGTTTTTTAATTTTTTGAATTTTTTTGCTATTTTTTTTGGAATTTTCTTGCCCAGGTCGAGTATGAACGGAATTCGGGACTAAAATTTTTTTCACTCCTTCCCGGGCTATCTCATCCCGTTTTGGCAAAAAATAATGCTGGAAAGGGGTTTTTTAATTTTTTTTATTTTTTTTGCTATTTTTTTTCGGAATATTCTTGCCCTGGTAAAGTATGAACGGAATTCGGGACTAAATTTTTTTTCTCTCTTTCTCGGCCTATCTCAACCCGTTTTGGCTAAAAATAATACCAGAAAGAGGTTTTTAATTTTTTAATTTTTTTTGCTACTTTTTCGGAATTTTCTTGCCCGGGTCGAGTATGAACGGAATTCAGGACTAAAAATTTTTTCTCGTTTGGTCGGCCTATATTATCCCGTTTTGGCTAGAAATAATGCGGGAAAGAGGTTTTTTAATTTTTTGATTTTTTTTTCTATTTTTTTTCGGAATTTTCATGCCCAGGTCGAGTGTGAACGGAATTCGGGACTAAAATTTTTTTTTCTCTTTCTCGGTCTATCTTATCCAGTTTTGTCGAAAAATAATGCCGGAGAGGGGTTTTTTAATTTTTTGATTTTTTTTGCTATTTTTTTAGGAATTTTCTTACCCGGGTCGAGTCTGAACGGAATTCGGGACTAAAATTTTTTTCTCGTTTTCTCGGCCTATATCATCCCGTTTTGGCTAGAAAGAATGCCGGAAAGAGGTTTTTTAATTTTTTGATTTTTTTTTTCTATTTTTTTCGAAATTTTCTTGCCTAGGTCGAGTGGGAACGGAATTCGGGACTAAAATTTTTTTCTCTCTTTTTCAGCCTATCTTATCCCGTTTTGGCGAAAAATAATGCCCGAAAGGGGTTTTTTAATTTTTTGAATTTTTTTACTATTTTTTTCAGAATTTTATTGCCCTGGTCGAGTGTGAACGGAATTTGGGACTAAAATTTTTTCTCTCTTTCCTGGGCTATCCCGTTTTGGCTAAAAATAATACTGAAAAGTGGTTTTTTAATTTTTTGAATTTTTTTGCTATTTTTTTTGGAATTTTCTTGCCCGGGTCGAGTATGAACGGAATTCGGGACTAAAATTTTTTTCACTCCTTCCCGGGCTATCTCATCCCGTTTTGGCAAAAAATAATGCTGGAAAGAGGTTTTTTAATTTTTTTATTTTTTTTGCTATTTTTTTTCGGAATATTCTTGCCCTGGTAAAGTATGAACGGAATTCGGGACTAAATTTTTTTTCTCTCTTTCTCGGCCTATCTCAACCCGTTTTGGCTAAAAATAATACCAGAAAGAGGTTTTTAATTTTTTAATTTTTTTTGCTACTTTTTCAGAATTTTCTTGCCCGGGTCGAGTATGAACGGAATTCGGGACTAAAAATTTTTTCTCGTTTTGTCGGCCTATATTATCCCGTTTTGGCTAGAAATAATGCGGGAAAGAGGTTTTTTAATTTTTTGATTTTTTTTTCTATTTTTTTTCGGAATTTTCATGCCCAGGTCGAGTGTGAACGGAATTCGGGACTAAAATTTTTTTTTCTCTTTCTCGGTCTATCTTATCCAGTTTTGGCGAAAAATAATGCCGGAAAGGGGTTTTTTAATTTTTTGATTTTTTTTGCTATTTTTTTAGGAATTTTCTTACCCGGGTCGAGTCTGAACGGAATTCGGAACTAAAATTTTTTTCTCGTTTTCTCGGCCTATATCATCCCGTTTTGGCTAGAAAGAATGCCGGAAAGAGGTTTTTTAATTTTTTGATTTTTTTTTCTATTTTTTTCGAAATTTTCTTGCCCAGGTCGAGTGGGAACGGAATTCGGGACTAAAATTTTTTTCTCTCTTTTTCAGCCTCTCTTATCCCGTTTTGGCGAAAAATAATGCCCGAAAGGGGTTTTTTAATTTTTTGAATTTTTTTACTATTTTTTTCAGAATTTTATTGCCCTGGTCGAGTGTGAACGGAATTTGGGACTAAAAATTTTTCTCTCTTTCCTGGGCTATCTCATCCCGTTTTGGCTAAAAATAATACTGAAAAGTGGTTTTTTAATTTTTTGAATTTTTTTGCTATTTTTTTTGGAATTTTCTTGCCCGGGTTGAGTATGAACGGAATTCGGGACTAAAATTTTTTTCACTCCTTCCCGGGCTATCTCATCCCGTTTTGGCTAAAAATAATGCTGGAAAGAGGTTTTTTAATTTTTTGATTTTTTTTGCTATTTTTTTCGGAATATTCTTGCCCGGGTCAAGTATGAACGGAATTCGGGACTAAATTTTTTTTCTCTCTTTCTCGGCCTATCTCAACCCGTTTTGGCTAAAAATAATACCAGAAAGAGGTTTTTAATTTTTTGATTTTTTTTGCTACTTTTTCGGAATTTTCTTGCCCGGGTCGAGTATGAACGGAATTCGGGACTAAAAATTTTTTCTCGTTTTCTCGGCCTATATCATCCCGTTTTGGCTAGAAATAATGCGGGAAAGAGGTTTTTTAATTTTTTGATTTTTTTTTCTATTTTTTCGGAATTTTCATGCCCAGGTCGAGTGTGAACGGAATTCGGGACTAAAATTTTTTTCTCTCTTTCTCGGTCTATCTTATCCAGTTTTGGCGAAAAATAATGCCGGACAGGGGTTTTTTAATTTTTTGATTTTTTTTGCTATTTTTTTAGGAATTTTCTTGCCCGGGTCAAGTCTGAACGGAATTCGGGACTAAAAATTTTTTCTCGTTTTCTCGGCCTATATCATCCCGTTTTGGCTACAAAGAATGCCGGAAAGAGGTTTTTTAATTTTTTAGTTTTTTTTTCTATTTTTTTCGAAATTTTCTTGCCCAGGTCGAGTGGGAACGGAATTCGGGACTAAAATTTTTTTTCTCTCTTTTTCAGCCTATTTTATCCCGTTTTGGCGAAAAATAATGCCCGAAAGGGGTTTTTTAATTTTTTGAATTTTTTTACTACTTTTTTTCAGAATTTTATTGCTCTGGTCGAGTGTGAACGAAATTTGGGACAAAAAATTTTTCTCTCTTTCCTGGGCTATCTCATCCCGTTTTGGCTAAAAATAATACTGAAAAGTGGTTTTTTAATTTTTTGAATTTTTTTGCTATTTTTTTTGGAATTTTCTTGCCCGGGTTGTGTATGAACGGAATTTGGGACTAAATTTTTTTTCACTCCTTCCCGGGCTATCTCATCCCGTTTTGGCTAAAAATAATGCTGGAAAGAGGTTTTTTAATTTTTTGATTTTTTTTGCTATTTTTTTCGGAATATTCTTGTCCAGGTCAAGTATGAACGGAATTCGGGACTAAATTTTTTTTCTCTCTTTCTCGGCCTATCTCAACCCGTTTTGGCTAAAAATAATACCAAAAAGAGGTTTTTAATTTTTTGATTTTTTTTGCTACTTTTTCGGAATTTTCTTGCCCGGGTCGAGTATGAACGGAATTCGGGACTAAAAATTTTTTCTCGTTTTCTCGGCCTATATCATCCCGTTTTGGCTAGAAATAATGTGGGAAAGAGGTTTTTTAATTTTTTGATTTTTTTTTTTCTATTTTTTTTCGGAATTTTCATGCCCAGGTCGATTGTGAACGGAATTCGGGACTAAAATTTTTTTCTCTCTTTATCGGTCTATCTTATCCAGTTTTGGCGAAAAATAATGCCGGAGAGGGGTTTTTTAATTTTTTGATTTTTTTTGCTATTTTTTTAGGAATTTTCTTGCCTGGGTCGAGTCTGAACGGAATTCGGGACTAAAATTTTTTTCTCGTTTTCTCGGCCTATATCATCCCGTTTTGGCTAGAAAGAAAGCCGGAAAGAGGTTTTTTAATTTTTTGATTTTTTTTTTCTATTTTTTTTTGAAATTTTCTTGCCCAGGTCGAGTGGGAACGGAATTCGGGACTAAAATTTTTTTCTCTCTTTTTCAGCCTATCTTATCCCGTTTTGGCGAAAAATAATGCCCGAAAGGGGTTTTTTAATTTTTTGAATTTTTTTACTATTTTTTTCAGAATTTTATTGCCCTGGTCGAGTGTGAACGGAATTTGGGACTAAAATTTTTTCTCTCTTTCTCGGCCTATCTCATACCGTTTCAGCGAAAAATAATGCCGGAAAGGGGTTTTTGAATTTTTTTGCTATTTTTTCGGAATTTTCTTCCCCGGGTTGAATATGAACAGAATTCAGGACTAAAATTGTTTTCTCTCTTTCTCAGCCTTCCTCAACCCTTTTTGCATAGAACTAATGCCAGAGTTAAGTTTTTTAATTTTTTGAATTTTTTTGCTATTTTTTTCCGAATTTTCTTGCCCGGATCGAGTATTTACGGAATTCGGGACTAAAATTTTTTTCTCTCTTTCGCGGCCTCTTTCAGCCCTTTTTGGATAGAAATAAAAACCTGAATTAACCTTTTTAATTTTTTGAATTTTTTTGCTATGTTGTTTGGAATTTTCTTGCCCTGGTCGAGCGTGAACGGAATTCGGGACTAAAATTTTTTTCTCTCTTTTCCGGGCTATCTCATCCCATTTTGGTTAAAAATAATGCTGGACCGAGGTTTTTTAATTTTTTGATTTTTTTTTGCTATTTTTTTGGAATATTCTTGCCCAGGTCGAGTATGAACGGAATTCGAGACTAAATTTTTTGTCGTTTTCTCGGCCTATCTCATCCTGTTTTGGCTAGAAATAATGCCGGAAAAAAGGTTTTTTACTTTTTTGATTTTTTTTTTCTATTTTTTTGGAATTTTCTTGCCCAGGTCGAGTGTGAACGGAATTCGGGACTAAACTTTTTTTTCTCTCCTTCTCGGCCTATCTTATCCTGTTTTGGCGAAAAATAATGTTGGAAAGGGGTTTTTCAATTTTTTGAATTTTTTTGCTATTTTTTTTGGAATTTTCTTGCCTGGGTCGAGTGTGAATGGAATTCGGGAGTAAAATTTTTTTCTCTCTTTCTCGTCCTATCTCAACCCGTTTTGGCTATAAATAATTCCGAAAAGAGGTTTTTTAATTTTTTGAATTTTTTTGCAATTTTTTTCTGAATTTTCTTGCCCGGATCGAGTATGAACGGAATTCGGGACTAAATTTTTTTTCTCTCTTTCTCGACCTCTATCAGCCCTTTTTGGATAGAAATAAAACCTGAATTAACTTTTTTAGTTTTTTGAATTTTTTTGCTATTTTTTTAGGAATTTTCTTGCCCGAGTCGGGTATGAACGGAATTCGGGACTAAAATTTTTTTCTCTCTTTCTTGTCCTATCTCAACCTGTTTTGGCTATAAATAATTCTGGAAAGAGGTTTTTTAATTTTTTGAATTTTTTTGCTATTTTTTTCGGAATTTTCTTCCCCGGGTTGAGTATGAACGGAATTCGGGACTAAAATTTTTTTTTCTCTTTCTCGGCCTCCCTCAACCCTTTTTGCATAGAAATAATGCCGGAATTAAGTTTTTTTAATTTTTTGAATTTTTTTGCTATTTTTTTCAGAATTTTCTTGCCTGGGTCGAGTATGAACGGAATTCGGGACTAAAATTTTTTTTTTTCTCTTTCTCGGCCTCTCTCACCCCTTTTTGGACAGAAATAAAGCCTGAATTAAGTTTTTTAATTTTTTTGCAATTTTGTTTGGAATTTTCTTGCCCGGGTCGAGTGCGAACGGAATTCGGGACTATAATTTTTTTCACTCTTTCCCGAGCTATCTTATCCAATTTTGGTTAAAAATAATGTTGGAAAGAGGTTTTTTAATTTTTTGATTTTTTTTACTATTTTTTTGGGAATATTCTTGCCCAGGTCGAGTATGAACGGAATTCGGGACTAAATTTTTTTTCTCTCTTTCTTGGCCTATCTCAACCCGTTTTGGCTAAAAATAATACCAGAAAGAGGTTTTTCATTTTTTGATTTTTTTTGCTATTTTTTTCAGAATTTTCCTGCCCGAGTCGAGTATGAAAGGAATTTGGGATTAAAAATTTTTTGTCGTTTTCTCAGCCTATCTCATCCCGTTTTGGCTAGAAATAATGCCGGAAAAAGGTTTTTTACTTTTTCGAATTTTTTTTCTATTTTTTTGGAATTTTCTTGCCCAGGTCGGGTGTGAACGGAATTCGGAACTAAAATTTTTTTCTCTCCTTCTCGGCCTATCTTATCCTGTTTTGGCGAAAAATAATGTCGGAAAGGGGTTTTTCAATTTTTTGAATTTTTTTGCTATTTTTTTCGGAATTTTCTTGCCCGGGTCTAGTGTGAATGGAATTCGGGAGTAAAACTTTTTCAAACTTTCTCGGCCTATCTCATCCTGTTTTGGCTAAAAATAATGCCGGTAATGGGTTTTTAATTTTTAAAATTTTTTTGCTATTTTTCCCGGAATTTTCTTGCCCGAGTCGGGTATGAACGGAATTCGGGACTAAATTTTTTTTCTCTCTTTCTCATCCTATCTCAACCCGTTTTGGCTATAAATAATTCCGGAAAGTGGTTTTTTAATTTTTTGAATTTTTTTGCTATTTTTTTCGGAATTTTCTTCCCCGGGTTGAATATGAACGGAATTCGGGACTAATTTTTTTTTTCTCTTTCTCGGCCTCCCTCAACCCTTTTTGCATAGAAATAATGCCGGAATTAAGTTTTTTAATTTTTTGAATTTTTTCGCTATTTTTTTCGGAATTTTCTTCCTTGGGTCGAGTATGAACGGAATTGGGGACTAAAATTTTTTTCTCTCTTTCTCGGCCTCTCTCAGCCCTTTTTGGACAGAAATAAAGCGTGAATTAAGTTTTTTAATTTTTTGAATTTCTTTGCTATTTTTTTCTGAATTTTCTTGCCCGTGTCGGGTATGAACGGAATTTGGGGCTAAAATTTGTTTTCTCTCTTTCTCAACCTATCTCAACCCGTTTTGGCTAAAAATAACAACAGAAAGAGGTTTTTTAATTTTTTGATTTTTTTTCCTATTTTTCCCGGAATTTTCTTGCTTGGGTCTAGTATGAGCGGAATTCGGGACAAAATTATTTTTTCTCGTTTTCTCGGCCTATCTCATCCCGTTTTGGTTAGAAATAATGCCGGAAAAATGTTTTTTAATTTTTTGGAAAGAAATAATGCCAGAAAGAGGTTTTTTTATTTTTTGGAAAGGAATAATGCCGGAAAGAGGTTTTTTAATTTTTTGATTTTTTTTCTATTATTTTCAGAATTTTCGTGCCCAGGTCGAGTGTGAACGGAATTTGGGACTAAAACTTTTTTCACTCTTTCTCGCCCTATCTCATCCCGTTTTGGCTAAAAATAATGCCGGTAATGGGTTTTTAATTTTTTGAATTTTTTTGCTATTTTTTTCGGAATTTTCTTGCCCGAGTCATGAACGGAATTCGGGACTAAAATTTTTTTCTCTCTTTCTCATCCTATCTCAACCCGTTTTGGCTATAAATAATTCCGGAAAGAGGTTTTTTAATTTTTTGAATTTTTTTGCTATTTTTTTCGGAATTTTCTTCCTCGGGTTGAGTATGAACGGAATTTGGGACTAAATTTTTTTTTTCTCTTTCTCGGCCTCCCTCAGCCCTTTTTGGAAAGAAATAATGCCGGAAAGGGGTTTTTTAATTTTTTGAATTTCTTTGCTATTTTGTTTGGAATTTTCTTGCCCGGGTCGAGTGTGAACGGAATTCGGGACTAAAATTTTTTTCACTCTTTCCCGGGCTATCTCAGCCCTTTTTGGATAGAAATAAAGCTTGAATTAATTTTTTTAATTTTTTGAATTTTTTTGCTATTTTGTTTGGAATTTTCTTGCCCGGGTCGAGTGTGAACGGAATTCGGGACTAAAATTTTTTTTCACTCTTTCCTAGGCTATCTCATTCTGTTTTGGTTAAAAATAATGTTGGAAAGTGGTTTTTTTAATTTTTTGATTTTTTTTACAATTTTTTTTGGAATATTCTTGCCCGGGTCGAGTATGAATGAAATTCGGGACTAAATTTTTTTTCCCTCTTTCGCGGCCTATCTCAACCCGTTTTGGCTAAAAATAATACCAGAAAGAGGTTTTTAATTTTTTGATTTTTTTTGCTATTTTTTTCAGAGTTTTCCTACCCGGGTCGAGTATGAACGGAATTTGAGACTAAATTTTTTTTCCCTCTTTCACGGCCTATCTCAACCCGTTTTGGCTATAAATAATACCAGAAAGTGGTTTTTAATTTTTTGATTTTTTTTGCTTTTTTTTTTTTCAGAATTTTCCTGCCCAGGTCGAGTTTGAAAGGAATTCGGGAGTAAAATTTTTTTGTCGTTTTCTCGGCCTATCTCATCCCGTTTTGACTAGAAATAATGCCGGAAAAAGGTTTTTTAATTTTTTGATTTTTTTTTTCTATTTTTTTGTAATTTTCTTGCCCAGGTCGAGTGTGAACGGAATTCGTGACTAAATTTTTTTTTCTCTTTCTTGGCCTATCTTATCCCGTTTTGGCGAAAAATAATGTCGGAAAGGGGTTTTTCAGTTTTTTGAATTTTTTTGCAATTTTTTTCGGAATTTTCTTGCCCTGGTCGAGTGTGAATGGAATTCGGAACTAAAATTTTTTTTCTCTTTCTCGGCCTATCGCATCCCATTTTAGCTAGAAATAATGCCGGAAAGGGTTTTTTAATTTTTTGAATTTCTTTGCTATTTTTTTTCCGAATTTTCTTGCCCAGGTCGTGTATGAACAAAATTCGGGACTAAATTTTTTTTTTTTTCTCTTTCTCGGCCTCTCTCAGCCCTTTTTGGATAGAAATAGAACCTGAATTAACTTTTTTAATTTTTTGAATTTTTTTGCTATTTTATTCGGAATTTTCTTGCCCTAGTCGAGTGTGAACGGAATTCGAGACTAAAATTTTTTTCTCTCTTTCCCGGGCTATCTCATCCCGTTTTGGCTAAAAATAATGCTGGATCGAGGTTTTTTGATTTTTTTTGCTATTTTTTTCGGAATATCCTTGCCCAGGTCGAGTATGAAAGGAATTCGGGACTAAAATTTTTCTCTCTCTTTCTCAGCCTATCTCAACCCGTTTTGGCTAAAAATAATACCAGAAATAGGTTTTTTAATTTTTTTTATTTTTTTTGCTATTTTTCTCGGGATTTTCTTGCCCGGGTCGAGTGTGAGCGGAATTTGGGACTAAAATTTTTTTCTCCTTTTCTCGGCCTATCTCATCCTGTTTTGGTTAGAAATAATGCCGGAAAAATGTTTTTTAATTTTTTGAATTATTTCGCTATTTTTTTCGCAATTTTCTTCCTCGGGCCGAGTATGAACGGAATTCTGGACTAAAATTTTTTTCCCACTTTTTCAACCTCTCTCAACCCTTTTTGGATAGAAATAATGCCGGAAAGAGGTTTTTTAATTTTTTGATTTTTTTTTCGAAATTTTCTTGCCCGAGTTGAGTGTGAACGGAATTCGGGACTAAAACTTTTTTCACTCTTTCTCAGCCTATCTCATCCCGTTTTGTTTAAAAATAATGCCGGTAATGGGTTTTTAATTTTTTGAATTTTTTTGCTATTTTTTTCGGAATTTTCTTGCCGGAGTCGGGTACGAACGAAATTTGGAACTAAATTTTTTTTCTCTCTTTCTTGTCCTATCTCAACCCGGTTTGGCTAAAAATAATGCCAGAAAGAGGTTTTTTAATTTTTTGAATTTTTTTGATATTTTTTTCGGAGTTTTCTTGCTGGGGTCGAGTGTGAACGAAATTCGGGACTAAAATTTTTTTTTTTCTCTTTGTCAGCCTATGTCATCCCTTTTTGGTTATAAATAATACCGGAAAGAGGTTTTTCAATTTTTTGAATTTTTTGCTATTTTTTTCAGAATTTTATTCCTCGGGTTGAGCATGAACGGAATTCGGGACTAAAATTTTTTTTTTCTCTTTCTCGGCCTCCCTCAACCCTTTTTGCATAGAAATAATGCCGGAATTAATTTTTTGAATTTTTTTGCTATTTTTTTCGGAATTCTCTTGCCCGGGGCGAGTATGAACAGAATTCTGGACTAAAATTTTTATCTCCCTTTCTCGGCCTCTCTCAGCCCTTTTTGGATAGAAATAAAGCCTGAATTAAGTTTTCTAATTTTTTGAATTTTTTTGCTATTTTGTTTGGAATTTTCTTGCCCGGGACGAGTGTGAACGGAATTCGGGACTAAAATTTTTTTCACACTTTCCCGGGCTATCTCATCCCATTTTGGCTAAAAACAATGCTGGAAAACGGTTTTTTAATTTTTAGATTTTTTTTACTATTTTTTTGGGAATATTCTTGCCCGGGTCGTGTATGAACGGAATACGGAACTAAATTTTTTTTCACTCTTTCTTTTCCTATCTCAACTCGTTTTTGCTAAAAATAATACCAGAAAGAGGTTTTTCATTTTTTTGATTGTTTTTGCTATTTTTTTCGGAATTTTCATGCCCGGGTCAAGTATGAAAGGAATTCGGGACTAAAATTTTTTTGTCGTTTTCTTGGCCTATCTCATCCCGTTTTGGCTAGAAATAATGCCGGAAAGAGGTTTTTTTAATTTTTTGAATTTTTTTTCCATTTTTTTCGGAATTTTCTTGCCCAGGTCGAGTGTGAACGGAATTTGGGACTAAAATTTTTTTCTCTCTTTCTCGGCCTATCTTATCCCATTTCGGCGAAAAATAATGCCGGAAAGGGTTTTTCAATTTTTTGAATTTTTTTACTATTTTTTTCGGAATTTTCTTGCCCTGGTCGAGTGTGAACAGAATTCGGAACTAAATTTTTTTTTTTCTCTTTTTTGGCCTATCTCATCCCGATTTGGCTGAAAATAATACCGGAAAGAGGTTTTTTTAATTTTTTGAATTTTTTTGCAATTTGTTTCGGAATTTTCTTGCCCGGGACAAGTATGAACAAAATTCGAGACTAAATTTTTTTTCTCTCTTTGTCAGCCTATTTCGTCCTGTTTTGGCTAAAAATAATAACGGAAAGAGGTTTTTTAATTTTTTGAATTTTTTTGCAATTTCTTTCGGAGTTTTCTTGCTGGGGTCAAGTGCGAACGGAATTCGGGACTAAAATATTTTTCTCTCTTTGTCAGCCTATTTCATCCCGTTTTGGCTATAAATAATTCTGGAAAGAGGTTTTTTAATTTTTTTAATTTTATTGCTATTTTTTTCGGAATTTTCTTCCTCGGGTTGAGTATTAACGGAATTCGGGACTAAAATTTTTTTCTCTCTTTCTCGGTGTCCCTCAACCCTTTTTGCATAGAAATAATGCCGGAATTAAGTTTTTTAATTTTTTGAATTTTTTTGCTATTTTTTTCGGAATTTTCTTGCCCGAGTCGAGTATGAACGGAATTCAGGACTAAAATATTTTTTTCTCTTTCCTCTGTTTCCTGGGCTATCTCATCCCGTTTTGGCTAAAAATAATGCTGAAAAGAGGTTTTTTAATTTTTTGAATTTTTTTGCTATTTTGTTTGGAATTTTCTTGCTCGGGTCGAGTATGAACGGAATTCGGGACTAAAATTTTTTTCACTCCTTCCCGGGCTATCTCAACCCGTTTTGGCTAAAAATAATGCTGGAAAGAGGTTTTTTAATTTTTTGATTTTTTTTGCTATTTTTTTCGGAATATTCTTGCCCGGGTCGAGTATGAACGGAATTCGGGACTAAATTTTTTTTCTCTCTTTCTCGGCCTATCTCAACCCGTTTTGGCTAAAAATAATACCAGAAAGAGGTTTTTAATTTTTTGATTTTTTTTGCTGTTTTTTTCGGAATTTTCTTGCCCGGGTTGAGTATGAACGGAATTCGGGAGTAAATTTTTTTCTCATTTTCTCAGCCTATATCGTCCCGTTTCGGCTAGAAATAATGCGGGAAAGAGGTTTTTTAATTTTTTGATTTTTTTTTTCTATTTTTTTTCGGAATTTTCATGCCTAGGTCGAGTGTGAACGGAATTCGGGAATAAAATTCTTTTCTCTCTTTCTCGATCTATCTTATCCAGTTTTGGCGAAAAATAATGCCGGAAAGGGGTTTTTTAATTTTTTGATTTTTTTTGCTATTTTTTTCGGAATTTTCTTGCCCGGGTTGAGTCTGAACGGAATTTGGGATTGAAAATTTTTTCTCGTTTTCTCGGCCTATATCATCCCGTTTTGGCTAGAAATAATGCTGGAAAGAAGTTTTTTTATTTTTTGATTTTTTTTTCTATTTTTTTCGAAATTTTCTTGCCCAGATCGAGTGGGAACGGAATTTGGGACTAAAATTTTTTTCTCTCTTTTTCAGCCTATCTTATCCCGTTTTGGCGAAAAATAATGCCGGAAAGTGGTTTTTTAATTTTTTTACAATTTTTTTCAGAATTTTATTGCCCTGGTCGAGTGTGAACGGAATTCGGGACAAAATTTTTTTTCTCTCTTTCTCGGCCTATCTTATACCGTTTCAGTGAAAAATAATGCCGGAAAGGGGTTTTTGAATTTTTTTGCTATTTTTTTCGGAATTTTCTTCCCCGGGTTGAGTATGAACAGAATTCACGACTAAAATTGTTTTCTCTCTTTCTCAGCCTTCCTCAACACTTTTTGCATAGAACTAATGCCGGAATTAAGTTTTTTAATTTTTGGAATTTTTTTGCTATTTTTTTCCGAATTTTCTTGCACAGATCGAGTATGAACGGAATTCGGGACTAAAATTTTTTTCTCTCTTTCTCGGCCTCACTCAGCCCTTTTTGGATAGAAATAAAAACCTGAATTAACTTTTTTAATTTTTTGAATTTTTTTGCTATTTTGTTTGGAATTTTCTTGCCATGGTCGAATGTGAACGGAATTCGGGACTAAAATTTTTTTCTCTCTTTCCCGGGCTATCTTATCTCGTTTTGGCTAAAAATAATGTTGGACCAAGGTTTTTTAATTTTCTGATTTTTTTTGCTATTTTTTTGGAATATTCTTGCCCAAGTCGAGTATGAACGGAATTCGAGACTAAATTTTTTGTCATTTTCTCGTCCTATCTCATCCCGTTTTGGCTAGAAATAATGTCGGAAAAAGGTTTTTCACTTTTTTGATTTTTTTTTTCTATTTTTTTGGAATTTTCTTGCCCAGGTCGAGTGTGAACGGAATTCGGGAATAAAATTTTTTTTCTCTCCTTCTCGGCCTATCTTATCCCGTTTTGACGAAAAATAATGTCAGAAAGGGGTTTCTCAATTTTTTGAACTTTTTTGCTATTTTTTTCGGAATTTTTGGTGCCCGGGTCGAGTGTGAATGGAATTCGGGAGTAAATTTTTTTTCTCTCTTTCTCATCCTATCTCAACCTGTATTGGCTATAAATAATTCCGGAAAGAGGTTTTTTAATTTTTTGAATTTTTTTGCTATTTTTTTCCGAATTTTCTTGCCCGGATCGAGTATGAACGGAATTTGGGACTAAAATTTTTTTCTCTCTTTCTCGTCCTATCTCAACCCGTTTTGGCTATAAATAATTCCGGAAAGAGGTTTTTTAATTTCTTGAAGTTTTTTGCTATTTTTTTCGGAATTTTCTTCCCCGGGTTAAGTATGAACGGAATTCGGAACTAAATTTTTTTTTCTCTTTCTCGGCCTCCCTCAACCCTTTTTGCATAGAAATAATGCCGGAATTAAGTTTTTTTAATTTTTTGAATTTTTTTTCTATTTTTTTTGGAATTTTCTTGCCCGGGTCGAGTATGAATGGAATTCGGGACTAAAATTTTTTTCTCTCTTTCTTGGCCTCTCTCAGCCCTTTTTGGACAGAAATAAAGCCTGACTTAAGTTTTTTAATTTTTTTTAAATTATTTTGCAATTTTGTTTGGAATTTTCTTGCCCGGGTCGAGTGCGAACGGAATTCGGGAGTAAAATTTTTTTCCCTCTTTCTCATCCTATCTCAACCCGTTTTGGCTATAAATAATTCTGGAAAGAGGTTTTTTTAGTTTTTTTTTAATTTTTTTGCTATTTTTTTCGGAATTTTCTTGCCCGGATCGAGTATGAACGGAATTCGGGACTAAAATTTTTTTCTCTCTTTCTCGGCCTCTCTCAGCCCTTTTTGGATAGAAATAAAAACCTGAATTAACTTTTTTAATTTTTTGAATTTTTTTGCTATTTTGTTTCGAATTTTCTTGCCCTGGTCGAGTGTGAACGGAATTCGGGACTAAAATTTTTTTCTCTCTTTCTCGGGCTATCTCATCCCGTTTTGGCTAAAAATAATGCTGGACCGAGGTTTTTTAATTTTCTGATTCTCTTTGCTATTTATTTGAAATATTCTTGCCCAGGTTGAGTATGAACGGAATTCGAGACTAAATTTTTTGTTGTTTTCTCGGCCTATCTCATCCCGTTTTGGCTAGAAATAATGCCGGAAAAAGGTTTTTTACTTTTTTGATTTTTTTTTCTATTTTTTTGGAATTTTCTTGCCCAGGTCGAGTGTGAACGGAATTCGGGACTAAAATTTTTTTCCCTCCTTCTCGGCCTTTCTTATCCCGTTTTGGTGAAAAATAATGTCGGAAAGGGGTTTTTCAATTTTTTGAATTTTTTTGCTATTTTTTTCGGAATTTTCTTGCCCGGGTCTAGTGTGAATGGAATTCGGGAGTAAAATTTTTTTTCTCTCTTTCTCGTTCTATCTCAACCCGTTTTGGCTATAAATAATTCCGGAAAGAGGTTTTTTAATTTTTTGAATTTTTTTGCTATTTTTTTCCGAATTTTCTTGCCCGGATCGAGTATGAACGGAATTCGGGACTAAAATTTTTTTCTCTCTTTCTCGGCCTCTCTCAGCCCTTTTTGGATAGAAATAAAACTTAAATTAACTTTTTTAATTTTTTGAATTTTTTTGCTATTTTTTTCGGAATTTTCTTGCCCGAGTCGGGTATGAACGGAATTCGGGACTAAAATTTTTTTCTCTCTTTCTAATCCTATCTCAACCCGTTTTGGCTATAAATAATTCCGGAAAGAGGTTTTTTAATTTTTTGAATTTTTTCGCTATTTTTTTCGGAATTTTCTTGCTTGGGTCGAGTATGAACGGAATTCGGGACTAAATTTTTTTTTCTCTTTCTCGGCCTCCCTCGACCCTTTTTGCATAGAAATAATGCCGGAATTATGTTTTTTAATTTTTTGAATTTCTTTGCTATTTTTTTCGGAATTTTCTTGCCCGGGTGTAATGTGAATGGAATTCGGGACTAAAATTTTTTTTCTCTCTTTCTCGTCCTATCTCAACCCGTTTTGGCTATAAATAATTCCAGAAAGAGGTTTTTTAATTTTTTGAATTTTTTTGCTATTTGTTTCCGAATTTTCTTGCCCAGATCGAGTATGAACGGAATTCGGGACTAAAATTTTTTTTTCTCTTTCTCGGCCTCTCTCAGCCCTTTTTGGATAGAAATAAAACTTGAATTAACTTTTTTAATTTTTTGAATTTTTTTGCTATTTTTTTCGGAATTTTCTTGCCCGAGTCGGGTATGAACGGAATTCGGGACTAAAATTTTTTTCTCTCTTTCTCGTCCTATCTCAACCCGTTTTGGCTAGAAATAATTCCGGAAAGAGGTTTTTTAATTTTTTGAATTTTTTTGCTATTTTTTTCGGAATTTTCTTCCCCGGGTTGAGTATGAACGGAATTCGGGACAAAATTTTTTTTTCTCTTTCTCGGCCTCCCTCAACCCATTTTTCATAGAAACAATGCCGAAATTAAGTTTTTTAATTTTTTGAATTTTTTTGCTATTTTTTTCGGAATTTTCTTGCCTGGGTCGAGTATGAACGGAATTCGGGACTAAAATTTTTTTCACTCTTTCTCGGCCTCTCTCAGCCCTTTTTGGACAGAAATAAAGCCTGAATTATGTTTTTTCATTTTTTTAATTTTTTTGCAATTTTGTTTGGAATTTTCTTGCCCGGGTCGACTGCGAACGGAATTCGGGACTTAAATTTTTTTCACTCTTTCCCCAGCTATCTTATCCAATTTTGGTTAAAAATAATGTTGGAAAGAGGTTTTTTAATTTTTTGATTTTTTTTACTATTTTTTTGGGAATATTCTTGCCCAGGTCGAGTATGAACGGAATTCGGGACTAAATTTTTTTTCTCTCTTTCTTGGCCTATCTCAACCCGTTTTGGCTAAAAATAATACCAGAAAGAGGTTTTTCATTTTTTGATTTTTTTTGCTATTTTTTTCAGAATTTTCCTGCCCGAGTCGAGTATGAAAGGAATTTGGGATTAAAAATTTTTTGTCGTTTTCTCGGCCTATCTCATCCCGTTTTGGCTAGAAATAATGCCGGAAAAAGGTTTTTTACTTTTTCGATTTTTTTTTCTATTTTTTTGGAATTTTCTTGCCCAGGTCGGGTGTGAACGGAATTCGGAACTAAAATTTTTTTCTCTCCTTCTCGGCCTATCTTATCCTGTTTTGGCGAAAAATAATGTCGGAAAGGGGTTTTTCAATTTTTTGAATTTTTTTGCTATTTTTTTCGGAATTTTCTTTCCCGGGTCTAGTGTGAATGGAATTCGGGAGTAAAACTTTTTCAAACTTTCTCGGCCTATCTCATCCTGTTTTGGCTAAAAATAATGCCGGTAATGGGTTTTTAATTTTTAAAATTTTTTTGCTATTTTTCCCGGAATTTTCTTGCCCGAGTCGGGTATGAACGGAATTCGGGACTAAATTTTTTTTTCTCTCTTTCTCATCCTATCTCAACCCGTTTTGGCTATAAATAATTCCGGAAAGTGGTTTTTTAATTTTTTGAATTTTTTTGCTATTTTTTTCGGAATTTTCTTCCCCGGGTTGAATATGAACGGAATTCGGGACTAATTTTTTTTTTCTCTTTCTCGGCCTCCCTCAACCCTTTTTGCATAGAAATAATGCCGGAATTAAGTTTCTTAATTTTTTGAATTTTTTCGCTATTTTTTTCGGAATTTTCTTCCTTGGGTCGAGTATGAACGGAATTGGGGACTAAAATTTTTTTCTCTCTTTCTCGGCCTCTCTCAGCCCTTTTTGGACAGAAATAAAGCGTGAATTAAGTTTTTTAATTTTTTGAATTTCTTTGCTATTTTTTTCTGAATTTTCTTGCCCGTGTCGGGTATGAACGGAATTTGGGGCTAAAATTTGTTTTCTCTCTTTCTCAACCTATCTCAACCCGTTTTGGCTAAAAATAACAACAGAAAGAGGTTTTTTAATTTTTTGATTTTTTTTCCTATTTTTCTCGGAATTTTCTTGCTTGGGTCTAGTATGAGCGGAATTCGGGACAAAATTATTTTTTCTCGTTTTCTCGGCCTATCTCATCCCGTTTTGGTTAGAAATAATGCCGGAAAAATGTTTTTTAATTTTTTGGAAAGAAATAATGCCAGAAAGAGGTTTTTTTATTTTTTGGAAAGAAATAATGCCGGAAAGAGGTTTTTTAATTTTTTGATTTTTTTTCTATTATTTTCAGAATTTTCGTGCCCAGGTCGAGTGTGAACGGAATTTGGGACTAAAACTTTTTTCACTCTTTCTCGCCCTATCTCATCCCGTTTTGGCTAAAAATAATGCCGGTAATGGGTTTTTAATTTTTTGAATTTTTTTGCTATTTTTTTCGGAATTTTCTTGCCCGAGTCATGAACGGAATTCGGGACTAAAATTTTTTTCTCTCTTTCTCATCCTATCTCAACCCGTTTTGGCTAAAAATAATACCAGAAAGAGGTTTTTAATTTTTTGATTTTTTTTGCTATTGTTTTCAGAATTTTCCTACCCGGGTCGAGTATGAACGGAATTTGGGACTAAATTTTTTTTCCCTCTTTCACGGCCTATCTCAACCCGTTTTGGCTATAAATAATACCAGAAAGTGGTTTTTAATTTTTTGATTTTTTTTGCTTTTTTTTTTCAGAATTTTCCTGCCCAGGTCGAGTTTGAAAGGAATTCGGGAGTAAAATTTTTTTGTCGTTTTCTCGGCCTATCTCATCCCGTTTTGACTAGAAATAATGCAGGAAAAAGGTTTTTTAATTTTTTGATTTTTTTTTCTATTTTTTTGTAATTTTCTTGCCCAGGTCGAGTGTGAACGGAATTTGGGACCAAAATTTTTTTCACTCTTTCTTTTCCTATCTCAACTCGTTTTTGCTAAAAATAATACCAGAAAGAGGTTTTTCATTTTTTTGATTGTTTTTGCTATTTTTTTCGGAATTTTCATGCCCGGGTCAAGTATGAAAGGAATTCGGGACTAAAATTTTTTTGTCGTTTTCTTGGCCTATCTCATCCCGTTTTGGCTAGAAATAATGCCGGAAAGAGGTTTTTTTTAATTTTTTGAATTTTTTTTCCATTTTTTTCGGAATTTTCTTGCCCAGGTCGAGTGTGAACGGAATTTGGGACTAAAATTTTTTTCTCTCTTTCTCGGCCTATCTTATCCCATTTCGGCGAAAAATAATGCCGGAAAGGGTTTTTCAATTTTTTGAATTTTTTTACTATTTTTTTCGGAATTTTCTTGCCCTGGTCGAGTGTGAACAGAATTCGGAACTAAATTTTTTTTTTTTTCTCTTTTTTGGCCTATCTCATCCCGATTTGGCTGAAAATAATACCGGAAAGAGGTTTTTTTAATTTTTTGAATTTTTTTGCAATTTGTTTCGGAATTTTCTTGCCCGGGACAAGTATGAACAAAATTCGAGACTAAATTTTTTTTCTCTCTTTGTCAGCCTATTTCGTCCTGTTTTGGCTAAAAATAATAACGGAAAGAGGTTTTTTAATTTTTTGAATTTTTTTGCAATTTCTTTCGGAGTTTTCTTGCTGGGGTCAAGTGCGAACGGAATTCGGGACTAAAATATTTTTCTCTCTTTGTCAGCCTATTTCATCCCGTTTTGGCTATAAATAATTCTGGAAAGAGGTTTTTTAATTTTTTTAATTTTATTGCTATTTTTTTCAGAATTTTCTTCCTCGGGTTGAGTATTAACGGAATTCGGGACTAAAATTTTTTTCTCTCTTTCTCGGTGTCCCTCAACCCTTTTTGCATAGAAATAATGCCGGAATTAAGTTTTTTAATTTTTTGAATTTTTTTGCTATTTTTTTCGGAATTTTCTTGCCCGAGTCGAGTATGAACGGAATTCAGGACTAAAATATTTTTTTCTCTTTCCTCTGTTTCCTGGGCTATCTCATCCCGTTTTGGCTAAAAATAATGCTGAAAAGAGGTTTTTTAATTTTTTGAATTTTTTTGCTATTTTGTTTGGAATTTTCTTGCTCGGGTCGAGTATGAACGGAATTCGGGACTAAAATTTTTTTCACTCCTTCCCGGGCTATCTCAACCCGTTTTGGCTAAAAATAATGCTGGAAAGAGGTTTTTTAATTTTTTGATTTTTTTTGCTATTTTTTTCGGAATATTCTTGCCCGGGTCGAGTATGAACGGAATTCGGGACTAAATTTTTTTTCTCTCTTTCTCGGCCTATCTCAACCCGTTTTGGCTAAAAATAATACCAGAAAGAGGTTTTTAATTTTTTGATTTTTTTTGCTGTTTTTTTCGGAATTTTCTTGCCCGGGTTGAGTATGAACGGAATTCGGGAGTAAATTTTTTTCTCATTTTCTCAGCCTATATCGTCCCGTTTCGGCTAGAAATAATGCGGGAAAGAGGTTTTTTAATTTTTTGATTTTTTTTTTCTATTTTTTTTCGGAATTTTCATGCCTAGGTCGAGTGTGAACGGAATTCGGGAATAAAATTCTTTTCTCTCTTTCTCGATCTATCTTATCCAGTTTTGGCGAAAAATAATGCCGGAAAGGGGTTTTTTAATTTTTTGATTTTTTTTGCTATTTTTTTCGGAATTTTCTTGCCCGGGTTGAGTCTGAACGGAATTTGGGATTGAAAATTTTTTCTCGTTTTCTCGGCCTATATCATCCCGTTTTGGCTAGAAATAATGCTGGAAAGAAGTTTTTTTATTTTTTGATTTTTTTTTCTATTTTTTTCGAAATTTTCTTGCCCAGATCGAGTGGGAACGGAATTTGGGACTAAAATTTTTTTCTCTCTTTTTCAGCCTATCTTATCCCGTTTTGGCGAAAAATAATGCCGGAAAGTGGTTTTTTAATTTTTTTACAATTTTTTTCAGAATTTTATTGCCCTGGTCGAGTGTGAACGGAATTCGGGACAAAATTTTTTTTCTCTCTTTCTCGGCCTATCTTATACCGTTTCAGCGAAAAATAATGCCAGAAAGGGGTTTTTGAATTTTTTTGCTATTTTTTTCGGAATTTTCTTCCCCGGGTTGAGTATGAACAGAATTCACGACTAAAATTGTTTTCTCTCTTTCTCAGCCTTCCTCAACACTTTTTGCATAGAACTAATGCCGGAATTAAGTTTTTTAATTTTTGGAATTTTTTTGCTATTTTTTTCCGAATTTTCTTGCCCAGATCGAGTATGAACGGAATTCGGGACTAAAATTTTTTTCTCTCTTTCTCGGCCTCACTCAGCCCTTTTTGGATAGAAATAAAAACCTGAATTAACTTTTTTAATTTTTTGAATTTTTTTGCTATTTTGTTTGGAATTTTCTTGCCATGGTCGAATGTGAACGGAATTCGGGACTAAAATTTTTTTCTCTCTTTCCCGGGCTATCTTATCTCGTTTTGGCTAAAAATAATGTTGGACCAAGGTTTTTTAATTTTCTGATTTTTTTTGCTATTTTTTTGGAATATTCTTGCCCAAGTCGAGTATGAACGGAATTCGAGACTAAATTTTTTGTCATTTTCTCGGCCTATCTCATCCCGTTTTGGCTAGAAATAATGTCGGAAAAAGGTTTTTCACTTTTTTGATTTTTTTTTTTCTATTTTTTTGGAATTTTCTTGCCCAGGTCGAGTGTGAACGGAATTCGGGAATAAAATTTTTTTTCTCTCCTTCTCGGCCTATCTTATCCCGTTTTGACGAAAAATAATGTCAGAAAGGGGTTTCTCAATTTTTTGAACTTTTTTGCTATTTTTTTCGGAATTTTTGGTGCCCGGGTCGAGTGTGAATGGAATTCGGGAGTAAATTTTTTTTCTCTCTTTCTCATCCTATCTCAACCTGTATTGGCTATAAATAATTCCGGAAAGAGGTTTTTTAATTTTTTGAATTTTTTTGCTATTTTTTTCCGAATTTTCTTGCCCGGATCGAGTATGAACGGAATTTGGGACTAAAATTTTTTTCTCTCTTTCTCGTCCTATCTCAACCCGTTTTGGCTATAAATAATTCCGGAAAGAGGTTTTTTAATTTCTTGAAGTTTTTTGCTATTTTTTTCGGAATTTTCTTCCCCGGGTTAAGTATGAACGGAATTCGGAACTAAATTTTTTTTTCTCTTTCTCGGCCTCCCTCAACCCTTTTTGCATAGAAATAATGCTGGAATTAAGTTTTTTTAATTTTTTGAATTTTTTTTCTATTTTTTTTGGAATTTTCTTGCCCGGGTCGAGTATGAATGGAATTCGGGACTAAAATTTTTTTCTCTCTTTCTTGGCCTCTCTCAGCCCTTTTTGGACAGAAATAAAGCCTGACTTAAGTTTTTTAATTTTTTTTAAATTTTTTTGCAATTTTGTTTGGAATTTTCTTGCCCGGGTCGAGTGCGAACGGAATTCGGGAGTAAAATTTTTTTCCCTCTTTCTCATCCTATCTCAACCCGTTTTGGCTATAAATAATTCTGGAAAGAGGTTTTTTTAATTTTTTTTTAATTTTTTTGCTATTTTTTTCGGAATTTTCTTGCCCGGATCGAGTATGAACGGAATTCGGGACTAAAATTTTTTTCTCTCTTTCTCGGCCTCTCTCAGCCCTTTTTGGATAGAAATAAAAACCTGAATTAACTTTTTTAATTTTTTGAATTTTTTTGCTATTTTGTTTCGAATTTTCTTGCCTTGGTCGAGTGTGAACGGAATTCGGGACTAAAATTTTTTTCTCTCTTTCTCGGGCTATCTCATCCCGTTTTGGCTAAAAATAATGCTGGACCGAGGTTTTTTAATTTTCTGATTCTCTTTGCTATTTATTTGAAATATTCTTGCCCAGGTTGAGTATGAACGGAATTCGAGACTAAATTTTTTGTTGTTTTCTCGGCCTATCTCATCCCGTTTTGGCTAGAAATAATGCCGGAAAAAGGTTTTTTACTTTTTTGATTTTTTTTTTTCTATTTTTTTGGAATTTTCTTGCCCAGGTCGAGTGTGAACGGAATTCGGGACTAAAATTTTTTTCCCTCCTTCTCGGCCTTTCTTATCCCGTTTTGGTGAAAAATAATGTCGGAAAGGGGTTTTTCAATTTTTTGAATTTTTTTGCTATTTTTTTCGGAATTTTCTTGCCCGGGTCTAGTGTGAATGGAATTCGGGAGTAAAATTTTTTTTCTCTCTTTCTCGTTCTATCTCAACCCGTTTTGGCTATAAATAATTTCGGAAAGAGGTTTTTTAATTTTTTGAATTTTTTTGCTATTTTTTTCCGAATTTTCTTGCCCGGATCGAGTATGAACGGAATTCGGGACTAAAATTTTTTTCTCTCTTTCTCGGCCTCTCTCAGCCCTTTTTGGATAGAAATAAAACTTAAATTAACTTTTTTAATTTTTTGAATTTTTTTGCTATTTTTTTCGGAATTTTCTTGCCCGAGTCGGGTATGAACGGAATTCGGGACTAAAATTTTTTTCTCTCTTTCTAATCCTATCTCAACCCGTTTTGGCTATAAATAATTCCGGAAAGAGGTTTTTTAATTTTTTGAATTTTTTCGCTATTTTTTTCGGAATTTTCTTGCTTGGGTCGAGTATGAACGGAATTCGGGACTAAATTTTTTTTTCTCTTTCTCGGCCTCCCTCAACCCTTTTTGCATAGAAATAATGCCAGAATTAAGTTTTTTAATTTTTTGAATTTCTTTGCTATTTTTTTCGGAATTTTCTTGCCCGGGTGTAATGTGAATGGAATTCGGGACTAAAATTTTTTTTCTCTCTTTCTCGTCCTATCTCAACCCGTTTTGGCTATAAATAATTCCGGAAAGAGGTTTTTTAATTTTTTGAATTTTTTTGCTATTTGTTTCCGAATTTTCTTGCCCAGATCGAGTATGAACGGAATTCGGGACTAAAATTTTTTTTTCTCTTTCTCGGCCTCTCTCAGCCCTTTTTGGATAGAAATAAAACTTGAATTAACTTTTTTAATTTTTTGAATTTTTTTGTTATTTTTTTCGGAATTTTCTTGCCCGAGTCGGGTATGAACGGAATTCGGGACTAAAATTTTTTTCTCTCTTTCTCGTCCTATCTCAACCCGTTTTGGCTAGAAATAATTCCGGAAAGAGGTTTTTTAATTTTTTGAATTTTTTTGCTATTTTTTTCGGAATTTTCTTCCCCGGGTTGAGTATGAACGGAATTCGGGACAAAATTTTTTTTTCTCTTTCTCGGCCTCCCTCAACCCATTTTTCATAGAAACAATGCCGAAATTAAGTTTTTTAATTTTTTGAATTTTTTTGCTATTTTTTTCGGAATTTTCTTGCCTGGGTCGAGTATGAACGGAATTCGGGACTAAAATTTTTTTCACTCTTTCTCGGCCTCTCTCAGCCCTTTTTGGACAGAAATAAAGCCTGAATTATGTTTTTTCATTTTTTTAATTTTTTTGCAATTTTGTTTGGAATTTTCTTGCCCGGGTCGAGTGCGAACGGAATTCGGGACTTAAATTTTTTTCACTCTTTCCCCAGCTATCTTATCCAATTTTGGTTAAAAATAATGTTGGAAAGAGGTTTTTTAATTTTTTGATTTTTTTTACTATTTTTTTGGGAATATTCTTGCCCAGGTCGAGTATGAACGGAATTCGGGACTAAATTTTTTTTCTCTCTTTCTTGGCCTATCTCAACCCGTTTTGGCTAAAAATAATACCAGAAAGAGGTTTTTCATTTTTTGATTTTTTTTGCTATTTTTTTCAGAATTTTCCTGCCCGAGTCGAGTATGAAAGGAATTTGGGATTAAAAATTTTTTGTCGTTTTCTCGGCCTATCTCATCCCGTTTTGGCTAGAAATAATGCCGGAAAAAGGTTTTTTACTTTTTCGATTTTTTTTTCTATTTTTTTGGAATTTTCTTGCCCAGGTCGGGTGTGAACGGAATTCGGAACTAAAATTTTTTTCTCTCCTTCTCGGCCTATCTTATCCTGTTTTGGCGAAAAATAATGTCGGAAAGGGGTTTTTCAATTTTTTGAATTTTTTTGCTATTTTTTTCGGAATTTTCTTGCCCGGGTCTAGTGTGAATGGAATTCGGGAGTAAAACTTTTTCAAACTTTCTCGGCCTATCTCATCCTGTTTTGGCTAAAAATAATGCCGGTAATGGGTTTTTAATTTTTAAAATTTTTTTGCTATTTTTCCCGGAATTTTCTTGCCCGAGTCGGGTATGAACGGAATTCGGGACTAAATTTTTTTTCTCTCTTTCTCATCCTATCTCAACCCGTTTTGGCTATAAATAATTCCGGAAAGTGGTTTTTTAATTTTTTGAATTTTTTTGCTATTTTTTTCGGAATTTTCTTGCCCGAGTCATGAACGGAATTCGGGACTAAAATTTTTTTCTCTCTTTCTCATCCTATCTCAACCCGTTTTGGCTATAAATAATTCCGGAAAGAGGTTTTTTAATTTTTTGAATTTTTTTGCTATTTTTTTCGGAATTTTCTTCCTCGGGTTGAGTATGAACGGAATTCGGGACTAAATTTTTTTTTTTCTCTTTCTCGGCCTCCCTCAGCCCTTTTTGGAAAGAAATAATGCCGGAAAGGGGTTTTTTAATTTTTTGAATTTCTTTGCTATTTTGTTTGGAATTTTCTTGCCCGGGTCGAGTGTGAACGGAATTCGGGACTAAAATTTTTTTCACTCTTTCCCAGGCTATCTCAGCCCTTTTTGGATAGAAATAAAGCTTGAATTAATTTTTTTAATTTTTTGAATTTTTTTGCTATTTTGTTTGGAATTTTCTTGCCCGGGTCGAGTGTGAACGGAATTCGGGACTAAAATTTTTTTCACTCTTTCCTAGGCTATCTCATTCTGTTTTGGTTAAAAATAATGTTGGAAAGTGGTTTTTTTAATTTTTTGATTTTTTTTACAATTTTTTTTGGAATATTCTTGCCCGGGTCGAGTATGAATGAAATTCGGGACTAAATTTTTTTTCCCTCTTTCACTGCCTATCTCAACCCGTTTTGGCTAAAAATAATACCAGAAAGAGGTTTTTAATTTTTTGATTTTTTTTGCTATTTTTTTCAGAATTTTCCTACCCGGGTCGAGTATGAACGGAATTTGGGACTAAATTTTTTTTCCCTCTTTCGCGGCCTATCTCAACCCGTTTTGGCTATAAATAATACCAGAAAGTGGTTTTTAATTTTTTGATTTTTTTTGCTTTTTTTTTCAGAATTTTCCTGCCCAGGTCGAGTTTGAAAGGAATTCGGGAGTAAAATTTTTTTGTCGTTTTCTCGGCCTATCTCATCCCGTTTTGACTAGAAATAATGTAGGAAAAAGGTTTTTTAATTTTTTGATTTTTTTTTCTATTTTTTTGTAATTTTCTTGCCCAGGTCGAGTGTGAACGGAATTCGTGACTAAATTTTTTTTTCTCTTTCTTGGCCTATCTTATCCCGTTTTGGCGAAAAATAATGTCGGAAAGGGGTTTTTCAGTTTTTTGAATTTTTTTGCAATTTTTTTCGGAATTTTCTTGCCCTGGTCGAGTGTGAATGGAATTCGGAACTAAAATTTTTTTTCTCTTTCTCGGCCTATCGCATCCCATTTTAGCTAGAAATAATGCCGGAAAGGGTTTTTTAATTTTTTGAATTTCTTTGCTATTTTTTTTCCGAATTTTCTTGCCCAGGTCGTGTATGAACAAAATTCGGGACTAAATTTTTTTTTTTTTTTCTCTTTCTCGGCCTCTCTCAGCCCTTTTTGGATAGAAATAGAACCTGAATTAACTTTTTTAATTTTTTGAATTTTTTTGCTATTTTATTCGGAATTTTCTTGCCCTAGTCGAGTGTGAACGGAATTCGAGACTAAAATTTTTTTCTCTTTCCCGGGCTATCTCATCCCGTTTTGGCTAAAAATAATGCTGGATCGAGGTTTTTTGATTTTTTTTGCTATTTTTTTCGGAATATCCTTGCCCAGGTCGAGTATGAAAGGAATTCGGGACTAAAATTTTTCTCTCTCTTTCTCAGCCTATCTCAACCCGTTTTGGCTAAAAATAATACCAGAAAGAGGTTTTTTAATTTTTTTTTATTTTTTTTGCTATTTTTCTCGGGATTTTCTTGCCCGGGTTGAGTGTGAGCGGAATTTGGGACTAAAATTTTTTTCTCCTTTTCTCGGCCTATCTCATCCTGTTTTGGTTAGAAATAATGCCGGAAAAATGTTTTTTAATTTTTTGAATTATTTCGCTATTTTTTTCGCAATTTTCTTCCTCGGGCCGAGTATGAACGGAATTCTGGACTAAAATTTTTTTCCCACTTTTTCAACCTCTCTCAACCCTTTTTGGATAGAAATAATGCCGGAAAGAGGTTTTTTAATTTTTTGATTTTTTTTTCGAAATTTTCTTGCCCGAGTTGAGTGTGAACGGAATTCGGGACTAAAAGTTTTTTCACTCTTTCTCAGCCTATCTCATCTCGTTTTGTTTAAAAATAATGCCGGTAATGGGTTTTTAATTTTTTGAATTTTTTTGCTATTTTTTTCGGAATTTTCTTGCCGGAGTCGGGTACGAACGAAATTTGGAACTAAATTTTTTTTCTCTCTTTCTTGTCCTATCTCAACCCGGTTTGGCTAAAAATAATGCCAGAAAGAGGTTTTTTAATTTTTTGAATTTTTTTGATATTTTTTTCGGAGTTTTCTTGCTGGGGTCGAGTGTGAACGAAATTCGGGACTAAAATTTTTTTTTTTTCTCTTTGTCAGCCTATGTCATCCCTTTTTGGTTATAAATAATACCGGAAAGAGGTTTTTCAATTTTTTGAATTTTTTGCTATTTTTTTCAGAATTTTATTCCTCGGGTTGAGCATGAACGGAATTCGGGACTAAAATTTTTTTTTCTCTTTCTCGGCCTCCCTCAACCCTTTTTGCATAGAAATAATGCCGGAATTAATTTTTTGAATTTTTTTGCTATTTTTTTCGGAATTCTCTTGCCCGGGGCGAGTATGAACAGAATTCTGGACTAAAATTTTTATCTCCCTTTCTCGGCCTCTCTCAGCCATTTTTGGATAGAAATAAAGCCTGAATTAAGTTTTCTAATTTTTTGAATTTTTTTGCTATTTTGTTTGGAATTTTCTTGCCCGGGACGAGTGTGAACGGAATTCGGGACTAAAATTTTTTTCACACTTTCCCGGGCTATCTCATCCCATTTTGGCTAAAAACAATGCAGGAAAACGGTTTTTTAATTTTTAGATTTTTTTTACTATTTTTTTGGGAATATTCTTGCCCGGGTCGTGTATGAACGGAATACGGAACTAAATTTTTTTTCACTCTTTCTTTTCCTATCTCAACTCGTTTTTGCTAAAAATAATACCAGAAAGAGGTTTTTCATTTTTTTGATTGTTTTTGCTATTTTTTTCGGAATTTTCATGCCCGGGTCAAGTATGAAAGGAATTCGGGACTAAAATTTTTTTGTCGTTTTCTTGGCCTATCTCATCCCGTTTTGGCTAGAAATAATGCCGGAAAGAGGTTTTTTTAATTTTTTGAATTTTTTTTCCATTTTTTTTGGAATTTTCTTGCCCAGGTCGAGTGTGAACGGAATTTGGGACTAAAATTTTTTTCTCTCTTTCTCGGCCTATCTTATCCCATTTCGGCGAAAAATAATGCCGGAAAGGGTTTTTCAATTTTTTGAATTTTTTTACTATTTTTTTCGGAATTTTCTTGCCCTGGTCGAGTGTGAACAGAATTCGGAACTAAATTTTTTTTTTTTTCTCTTTTTTGGCCTATCTCATCCCGATTTGGCTGAAAATAATACCGGAAAGAGGTTTTTTTAATTTTTTGAATTTTTTTGCAATTTGTTTCGGAATTTTCTTGCCCGGGACAAGTATGAACAAAATTCGAGACTAAATTTTTTTTCTCTCTTTGTCAGCCTATTTCGTCCTGTTTTGGCTAAAAATAATAACGGAAAGAGGTTTTTTAATTTTTTGAATTTTTTTGCAATTTCTTTCGGAGTTTTCTTGCTGGGGTCAAGTGCGAACGGAATTCGGGACTAAAATATTTTTCTCTCTTTGTCAGCCTATTTCATCCCGTTTTGGCTATAAATAATTCTGGAAAGAGGTTTTTTAATTTTTTTAATTTTATTGCTATTTTTTTCGGAATTTTCTTCCTCGGGTTGAGTATTAACGGAATTCGGGACTAAAATTTTTTTCTCTCTTTCTCGGTGTCCCTCAACCCTTTTTGCATAGAAATAATGCCGGAATTAAGTTTTTTAATTTTTTGAATTTTTTTGCTATTTTTTTCGGAATTTTCTTGCCCGAGTCGAGTATGAACGGAACTCAGGACTAAAATATTTTTTTCTCTTTCCTCTGTTTCCTGGGCTATCTCATCCCGTTTTGGCTAAAAATAATGCTGAAAAGAGGTTTTTTAATTTTTTGAATTTTTTTGCTATTTTGTTTGGAATTTTCTTGCTCGGGTCGAGTATGAACGGAATTCGGGATTAAAATTTTTTTCACTCCTTCCCGGGCTATCTCAACCCGTTTTGGCTAAAAATAATGCTGGAAAGAGGTTTTTTAATTTTTTGATTTTTTTTGCTATTTTTTTCGGAATATTCTTGCCCGGGTCGAGCATGAACGGAATTCGGGACTAAATTTTTTTTCTCTCTTTCTCGGCCTATCTCAACCCGTTTTGGCTAAAAATAATACCAGAAAGAGGTTTTTAATTTTTTGATTTTTTTTGCTGTTTTTTTCGGAATTTTCTTGCCCGGGTTGAGTATGAACGGAATTCGGGAGTAAATTTTTTTCTCATTTTCTCAGCCTATATCGTCCCGTTTCGGCTAGAAATAATGCGGGAAAGAGGTTTTTTAATTTTTTGATTTTTTTTTTCTATTTTTTTTCGGAATTTTCATGCCTAGGTCGAGTGTGAACGGAATTCGGGAATAAAATTCTTTTCTCTCTTTCTCGGTCTATCTTATCCAGTTTTGGCGAAAAATAATGCCGGAAAGGGGTTTTTTAATTTTTTGATTTTTTTTGCTATTTTTTTCGGAATTTTCTTACCCGGGTTGAGTCTGAACGGAATTTGGGATTGAAAATTTTTTCTCGTTTTCTCGGCCTATATCATCCCGTTTTGGCTAGAAATAATGCTGGAAAGAAGTTTTTTTATTTTTTGATTTTTTTTTCTATTTTTTTCGAAATTTTCTTGCCCAGATCGAGTGGGAACGGAATTTGGGACTAAAATTTTTTTCTCTCTTTTTCAGCCTATCTTATCCCGTTTTGGTGAAAAATAATGCCGGAAAGTGGTTTTTTAATTTTTTTACAATTTTTTTCAGAATTTTATTGCCCTGGTCGAGTGTGAACGGAATTCGGGACAAAATTTTTTTTCTCTCTTTCTCGGCCTATCTTATACCGTTTCAGCGAAAAATAATGCCGGAAAGGGGTTTTTGAATTTTTTTGCTATTTTTTTCGGAATTTTCTTCCCCGGGTTGAGTATGAACAGAATTCACGACTAAAATTGTTTTCTCTCTTTCTCAGCCTTCCTCAACACTTTTTGCATAGAACTAATGCCGGAATTAAGTTTTTTAATTTTTGGAATTTTTTTGCTATTTTTTTCCGAATTTTCTTGCACAGATCGAGTATGAACGGAATTCGGGACTAAAATTTTTTTCTCTCTTTCTCGGCCTCACTCAGCCCTTTTTGGATAGAAATAAAAACCTGAATTAACTTTTTTAATTTTTTGAATTTTTTTGCTATTTTGTTTGGAATTTTCTTGCCATGGTCGAATGTGAACGGAATTCGGGACTAAAATTTTTTTCTCTCTTTCCCGGGCTATCTTATCTCGTTTTGGCTAAAAATAATGTTGGACCAAGGTTTTTTAATTTTCTGATTTTTTTTGCTATTTTTTTGGAATATTCTTGCCCAAGTCGAGTATGAACGGAATTCGAGACTAAATTTTTTGTCATTTTCTCGTCCTATCTCATCCCGTTTTGGCTAGAAATAATGTCGGAAAAAGGTTTTTCACTTTTTTGATTTTTTTTTTCTATTTTTTTGGAATTTTCTTGCCCAGGTCGAGTGTGAACGGAATTCGGGAATAAAATTTTTTTTCTCTCCTTCTCGGCCTATCTTATCCCGTTTTGACGAAAAATAATGTCAGAAAGGGGTTTCTCAATTTTTTGAACTTTTTTGCTATTTTTTTCGGAATTTTTGGTGCCCGGGTCGAGTGTGAATGGAATTCGGGAGTAAATTTTTTTTCTCTCTTTCTCATCCTATCTCAACCTGTATTGGCTATAAATAATTCCGGAAAGAGGTTTTTTAATTTTTTGAATTTTTTTGCTATTTTTTTCCGAATTTTCTTGCCCGGATCGAGTATGAACGGAATTTGGGACTAAAATTTTTTTCTCTCTTTCTCGTCCTATCTCAACCCGTTTTGGCTATAAATAATTCCGGAAAGAGGTTTTTTAATTTCTTGAAGTTTTTTGCTATTTTTTTCGGAATTTTCTTCCCCGGGTTAAGTATGAACGGAATTCGGAACTAAATTTTTTTTTCTCTTTCTCGGCCTCCCTCAACCCTTTTTGCATAGAAATAATGCCGGAATTAAGTTTTTTTAATTTTTTGAATTGTTTTTTCTATTTTTTTTGGAATTTTCTTGCCCGGGTCGAGTATGAATGGAATTCGGGACTAAAATTTTTTTCTCTCTTTCTTGGCCTCTCTCAGCCCTTTTTGGACAGAAATAAAGCCTGACTTAAGTTTTTTAATTTTTTTTAAATTTTTTTGCAATTGTTTGGAATTTTCTTGCCCGGGTCGAGTGCGAACGGAATTCGGGAGTAAAATTTTTTTCCCTCTTTCTCATCCTATCTCAACCCGTTTTGGCTATAAATAATTCTGGAAAGAGGTTTTTTTAATTTTTTTTTTAATTTTTTTGCTATTTTTTCGGAATTTTCTTGCCCGGATCGAGTATGAACGGAATTCGGGACTAAAATTTTTTTCTCTCTTTCTCGGCCTCTCTCAGCCCTTTTTGGATAGAAATAAAAACCTGAATTAACTTTTTTAATTTTTTGAATTTTTTTGCTATTTTGTTTCGAATTTTCTTGCCCTGGTCGAGTGTGAACGGAATTCGGGACTAAAATTTTTTTCTCTCTTTCTCGGGCTATCTCATCCCGTTTTGGCTAAAAATAATGCTGGACCGAGGTTTTTTAATTTTCTGATTCTCTTTGCTATTTATTTGAAATATTCTTGCCCAGGTTGAGTATGAACGGAATTCGAGACTAAATTTTTTGTTGTTTTCTCGGCCTATCTCATCCCGTTTTGGCTAGAAATAATGCCGGAAAAAGGTTTTTTTCTTTTTTGATTTTTTTTTCTATTTTTTTGGAATTTTCTTGCCCAGGTCGAGTGTGAACGGAATTTGGGACTAAAATTTTTTTCCCTCCTTCTCGGCCTTTCTTATCCCGTTTTGGTGAAAAATAATGTCGGAAAGGGGTTTTTCAATTTTTTGAATTTTTTTGCTATTTTTTTCGGAATTTTCTTGCCCGGGTCTAGTGTGAATGGAATTCGGGAGTAAAATTTTTTTTCTCTCTTTCTCGTTCTATCTCAACCCGTTTTGGCTATAAATAATTCCGGAAAGAGGTTTTTTAATTTTTTGAATTTTTTTGCTATTTTTTTCCGAATTTTCTTGCCCGGATCGAGTATGAACGGAATTCGGGACTAAAATTTTTTTCTCTCTTTCTTGGCCTCTCTCAGCCCTTTTTGGATAGAAATAAAACTTAAATTAACTTTTTTAATTTTTTGAATTTTTTTGCTATTTTTTTCGGAATTTTCTTGCCCGAGTCGGGTATGAACGGAATTCGGGACTAAAATTTTTTTCTCTCTTTCTAATCCTATCTCAACCCGTTTTGGCTATAAATAATTCCGGAAAGAGGTTTTTTAATTTTTTAAATTTTTTCGCTATTTTTTTCGGAATTTTCTTGCTTGGGTCGAGTATGAACGGAATTCGGGACTAAATTTTTTTTTCTCTTTCTCGGCCTCCCTCAACCCTTTTTGCATAGAAATAATGCCGGAATTAAGTTTTTTAATTTTTTGAATTTCTTTGCTATTTTTTTCGGAATTTTCTTGCCCGGGTGTAGTGTGAATGGAATTCGGGCCTAAAATTTTTTTTCTCTCTTTCTCGTCCTATCTCAACCCGTTTTGGCTATAAATAATTCCGGAAAGAGGTTTTTTAATTTTTTGAATTTTTTTGCTATTTGTTTCCGAATTTTCTTGCCCAGATCGAGTATGAACAGAATTCGGGACTAAAATTTTTTTTTCTCTTTCTCGGCCTCTCTCAGCCCTTTTTGGATAGAAATAAAACTTGAATTAACTTTTTTAATTTTTTGAATTTTTTTGCTATTTTTTTCGGAATTTTCTTGCCCGAGTCGGGTATGAACAGAATTCGGGACTAAAATTTTTTTTCTCTCTTTCTCGTCCTATCTCAACCCGTTTTGGCTAGAAATAATTCCGGAAAGAGGTTTTTTAATTTTTTGAATTTTTTTGCTATTTTTTTCGGAATTTTCTTCCCCGGGTTGAGTATGAACGGAATTCGGGACTAAATTTTTTTTTCTCTTTCTCGGCCTCCCTCAACCCATTTTTCATAGAAATAATGCCGAAATTAAGTTTTTTAATTTTTTGAATTTTTTTGCTATTTTTTTCGGAATTTTCTTGCCTGGGTCGAGTATGAACGGAATTCGGGACTAAAATTTTTTTCACTCTTTCTCGGCCTCTCTCAGCCCTTTTTGGACAGAAATAAAGCCTGAATTATGTTTTTTAATTTTTTCTCTTTCTCAGCCTCCCTCAAACCTTTTTGCATAGAAATAGTGCCGGAATTAAGTTTTTTAATTTTATGAATTTTTTCGCTATTTTTTTTCGGAATTTTCTTGCTTGGGTCGAGTATGAACGGAATTCGGGACTAAAATTTTTTTCTCCCTTTCTCGGCCTCTCTCAGCCCTTTTTGGACTGAAATAAAGCCTGAACTAAGTTTTTTAATTTTTTGAATTTCTTTGCTATTTTTTTCGGAATTTTCTTCCCCGGGTTTAGTATGAACGGAATTCGGGACTAAAATTTTTTTTTCTCTTTCTCGGCCTCCCTCAAACCTTTTTGCATAGAAATAATGCCGGAATTAAGTTTTTTAATTTTTTGAATTTTTTTGCTATTTTTTTCGGAATTTTCTTGCCTGGGTCGAGTATGAACGGAATTCGGGACTAAAATTTTTTTCTCTCTTTCTCGGCGTCTCTCAGCCCTTTTTGGACAGAAATAAAGCCTGAATTAAGTTTTCTAATTTTTTTGCAATTTTGTTTGGAATTTTCTTGCCCGGGTCGAGTGCGAACGGAATTCGGGACTTAAATTTTTTTCACTCTTTCCCGAGCTATCTTATCCAATTTTGGTTAAAAATAATGTTGGAAAGTGGTTTTTTAATTTTTTGATTTTTTTTACTATTTTTTTGGGAATATTCTTGCCCGGGTCGAGTATGAACGGAATTCGGGACTAAATTTTTTTTCCCTCTTTCTTGGCCTATCTCAACCCGTTTTTGCTAAAAATAATACCAGAGAGAGGTTTTTCATTTTTTTAATTTTTTTTGCTACTTTTTTAAGAATTGTCCTGCCCGGGTCGAGTATGAATGGAATTCGGGATTAAAATTTTTTTGTCGTTTTCTTGGCCTATCTCATCCCGTTTTGGTTAGAAATAATGCCGGAAAAAGGTTTTTTACTTTTTTTATTTTTTTTTTCTATTTTTTTGGAATTTTCTTGCCCAGGTCGAGTGTGAATGGAATTAGGGACTAAAATTTTTTTCTCTCCTTCTCGGCCTATCTTATCCCGTTTTGGCGAAAAATAATGTCGGAAAGGGGTTTTTCAATTTTTTGAATTTTTTTGCCATTTTTTTCGGAATTTTCTTGCCCGTGTCGAGTGTGAATGGAAATCAGGAGTAAAACTTTTTTCACTCTTTCTCGGCCTATCTCATCCCGTTTTGGCTAAAAATAATGCCGTTAATGGGTTTTTAATTTTTTCAATTTTTTTGCTATTTTTTCCGGAATTTTCTTGCCCGAGTCGGGTATAAACCGAATTCGGGACTAAATTTTTTTTTCTCTCTTTCACAACCTATATCAACCCGTTTTGGCTATAAATAATTCGGGAAAGTGGTTTTTTAGTTTTTTGAATTTTTTTGATACTTTTTTTTCGGAATTTTCTTCCCCGGGTTGAGTATGAACGGAATTCGGGACTAAATTTTTTTTTCTCTTTCTTGGCCTCCCTCAACCCTTTTTGCATAGAAATAATGCCGGAATTAAGTTTTTTAATTTTTTGAATTTTTTTGCTATTTTTTTGGAATTTTCTTGCCTGGGTCGAGTATGAACGGAATTCGGGACTAAAATTTTTTTTTCCCTTTCTCGGCGTCTCTCTGCCCTTTTTGGACAGAAATAAAGCCTGAATTAAGTTTTTTAATTTTTTTGCAATTTTGTTTGGAATTTTCTTGCCCGGGTCGAGTGCGAACGGAATTCGGGGCTTAAATTTTTTTCACTCTTTCCCGAGCTATCTTATCCAATTTTGGTTAAAAATAATGTTGGAAAGAGGTTTTTTAATTTTTTGATTTTTTTTACTATTTTTTTGGGAATATCTTGCCCGGGTCGAGTATGAACGGAATTCGGGACTAAATTTTTTTTCCCACTTTCTTGGCCTATCTCAACCCGTTTTTGCTAAAAATAATACCAGAGAGAGGTTTTTCATTTTTTAATTTTTTTTGCTACTTTTTTAAGAATTGTCCTGCCCGGGTCGAGTATGAATGGAATTCGGGATTAAAATTTTTTTGTCGTTTTCTTGGCCTATCTCATCCCGTTTTGGTTAGAAATAATGCCGGAAAAAGGTTTTTTACTTTTTTTATTTTTTTTTTCTATTTTTTTGGAATTTTCTTGCCCAGGTCGAGTGTGAATGGAATTAGGGACTAAAATTTTTTTTCTCTCCTTCTCGGCCTATCTTATCCCATTTTGGCGAAAAATAATGTCGGAAAGGGGTTTTTCAATTTTTTGAATTTTTTAGCCATTTTTTTCGGAATTTTCTTGCCCGTGTCGAGTGTGAATGGAAATCAGGAGTAAAACTTTTTTCACTCTTTCTCGGCCTATCTCATCCCGTTTTGGCTAAAAATATTGCCGGTAATGGGTTTTTAATTTTTTCAATTTTTTTGCTATTTTTTCCGGAATTTTCTTGCCCGAGTCGGGTATAAACCGAATTCGGGACTAAATTTTTTTTTCTCTCTTTCTCAACCTATATCAACCCGTTTTGGCTATAAATAATTCTGGAAAGTGGTTTTTTAGTTTTTTGAATTTTTTTGATACTTTTTTTTCGGAATTTTCTTCCCCGGGTTGAATATGAACGGAATTCGGGACTAAATTTTTTTTTTCTTTCTCGGCCTCCCTCAACCCTTTTTGCATAGAAATAATGCCGGAATTAATAGTTTTAATTTTTTAAATTTTTTTGCTATTTTTTTCGGAATTTTCTTGCCTGGGTCGAGTATGAACGGAATTCGGGACAAAAATTTTTTTCTCTCTTTCTCGGCGTCTCTCAACCCTTTTTGGACAGAAATAAAGCCTGAATTAAGTTTTTTTAATTTTTTTGCAATTTTGTTTCGAATTTTCTTGCCCGGGTCGAGTGCGAACGGAATTCGGGACTTAAATTTTTTTCACTCTTTCCCGAGCTATCTTATCCAATTTTGGTTAAAAATAATGTTGGAAAGAGGTTTTTTAATTTTTTGATTTTTTTTACTATTTTTTTGGGAATATTCTTGCCCGGGTCGAGTATGAACGGAATTCGGGACTAAATTTTTTTTCCCTCTTTCTTGGCCTATCTCAACCCGTTTTTGTTAAAAATAATACCAGAGAGAGGTTTTTCATTTTTTAATTTTTTTTGCTACTTTTTTAAGAATTGTCCTGCCCGGGTCGAGTATGAATGGAATTCGGGATTAAAATTTTTTTGTCGTTTTCTTGGCCTATCTCATCCCGTTTTGGTTAGAAATAATGCCGGAAAAAGGTTTTTTACTTTTTTTATTTTTTTTTCTATTTTTTTGGAATTTTCTTGCCCAGGTCGAGTGTGAACGGAATTAGGGACTAAAATTTTTTTCTCTCCTTCTCGGCCTATCTAATCCCGTTTTGGCGAAAAATAATGTCGGAAAGGGGTTTTTCAATTTTTTGAATTTTTTTGCCATTTTTTTCGGAATTTTCTTGCCCGTGTCGAGTGTGAATGGAAATCAGGAGTAAAACTTTTTTCACTCTTTCTCGGCCTATCTCATCCCGTTTTGGCTAAAAATAATGCCGGTAATGGTTTTTTAATTTTTTCAATTTTTTTGCTATTTTTTCCGGAATTTTCTAGCCCGAGTCGGGTATAAACCGAATTCGGGACTAAATTTTTTTTTCTCTCTTTCTCAACCTATATCAACCCGTTTTGGCTATAAATAATTCTGGAAAGTGGTTTTTTAGTTTTTTGAATTTTTTTGATACTTTTGTTTCGGAATTTTCTTCCCCGGGTTGAGTATGAACGGAATTCGGGACTAAATTATTTTTTTCTCTTTCTCGGCCTCCCTCAACCCTTTTTGCATAGAAATAATACCGGAATTAAGTTTTTTAATTTTTTGAATTTTTTCGCTATTTTTTTCGGAATTTTCTTGCTTGGGTCGAGTATGAACGAAATTGGGGACTAAAATTTTTTTCTCCCTTTCTCGGCCTCTCTCGGACCTTTATGGACTGAAATAAAGCCTGAACTAAGTTTTTTAATTTTTTGAATTTCTTTGCTATTTTTTTTGGAATTTTCTTGCCCGGGTCTAGTGTGAATGGAATTCGGGAGTAAAATTTTTTTTCTCTCTTTCTCGTCCTATCTCAACCCGTTTTGGCTATAAATAATTCCGGAAAGAGGTTTTTTAATTTTTTGAATTTTTTTGCTATTTGTTTCCGAATTTTCTTACCCGGATCGAGTATGAACGGAATTCGGGACTAAAATTTTTTTCTCTCTTTCTTGGCCTCTCTCAACCCTTTTTGGATAGAAATAAAACTTGAATTAACTTTTTTAATTTTTTGAATTTTTTTGCTATTTTTTTCGGAATTTTCTTGCCCGAGTCGGGTATGAACGGAATTCAGGACTAAAATTTTTTTCTCTCTTTCTCGTCCTATCTCAACCCGTTTTGGCTATAAATAATTCCGGAAAGAGGATTTTTAATTTTTTGAATTTTTTTGCTATTTTTTTCGGAATTTTCTTCCCCGGGTTGAGTATGAACGGAATTCGGGACTAAATTTTTTTTTCTCTTTCTCGGCCTCCCTCAACCCTTTTTGCATAGAAATAATGCCGGAATTAAGTTTTTTAATTTTTTGAATTTTTTTGCTATTTTTGTCGGAATTTTCTTGCCTGGGTCGAGTATGAACGGAATTCGGGACTAAAATATTTTTCTCTCTTTCTCGGCCTCTCTCAGCCCTTTTTGGACAGAAATAATGCCTGAATTAATTTTTTAATTTTTTTGCAATTTTGTTTGGAATTTTCATGCCCGGGTCGAGTGCGAACGGAATTCGGGACTTAAATTTTTTTCACTCTTTCCCGAGCTATCTTATCCAATTTTGGTTAAAAATAATGTTGGAAAGAGGTTTTTTAATTTTTTGATTTTTTTTACTATTTTTTTGGGAATATTCTTGCCCGGGTCGAGTATGAACGGAATTCGGGACTAAATTTTTTTTCCCTCTTTCTTGGCCTATCTCAACCCGTTTTTGCTAAAAATAATACCAGAGAGAGGTTTTTCATTTTTTAATTTTTTTTGCTACTTTTTTAAGAATTGTCCTGCCCGGGTCGAGTATGAATGGAATTCGGGATTAAAATTTTTTTGTCGTTTTCTCGGCCTATCTCATCCCGTTTTGGTTAGAAATAATGCCGGAAAAAGGTTTTTTACTTTTTTTATTTTTTTTTTCTATTTTTTTGGAATTTTCTTGCCCAGGTCGAGTGTGAACGGAATTAGGGACTAAAATTTTTTTCTCTCCTTCTCGGCCTATCTTATCCCGGTTTGGCGAAAAATAATGTCGGAAAGGGGTTTTTCAAGTTTTTGAATTTTTTTCCCATTTTTTTCGGAATTTTCTTGCCCGTGTCGAGTGTGAATGGAATTCAGGAGTAAAACTTTTTCACTCTTTCTCGGCCTATCTCATCCCGTTTTGGCTAAAAATAATGCTGGTAATGGGTTTTTAATTTTTTCAATTTTTTTGCTATTTTTTCCGGAATTTTCTTGTCCGGGTCGGGTATGAACCGAATTCGGGACTAAATTTTTCTTTCTCTCTTTCTCAACCTATATCAACCCGTTTTGGCTATAAATAATTCTGGAAAGTGGTTTTTTAATTTTTTGAATTTTTTTGCTACTTTTTTTCGGAATTTTCTTCCCCGAGTTGAGTATGAACGGAATTCTGGACTAAATTTTTTTTTTCTCTTTCTTGGCCTCCCTCAACCCTTTTTGCATAGAAATAATGCCGGAATTAAGTTTTTTAATTTTTTGAATTTTTTCGCTATTTTTTTCGGAATTTTCTTGCTTGGGTTGAGTATGAACGGAATTCGGGACTAAAATTTTTTTCTCCCTTTCTTGGCCTCTCTCAGCCCTTTTTGGACTGAAATAAAGCCTGAACTAAGTTTTTTAATTTTTTGAATTTCTTTGCTATTTTTTTCTGAATTTGCTTGCCCGGGTCGTGTATGAACGGAATTTGGGGCTAAATTTTTTTTTTTTCTCATTCTCAGCCTATCTCAACCCGTTTTTGCTAAAAATAATACCAGAAAGAGGTTTTTTAATTTTTTGATTTTTTTTCCTATTTTTCTCGGAATTTTCTTGCCCGGGTTTAGTGTGAACGGAATTCGGGACAAAATTTTTTTTTCTCGTTTTCTCGGCCTAGATCATCCCGTTTTGGTTAGAAATAATGTCGGAAAAATGTTTTTTAATTTTTTGGAAAGAAATAATGCCGGAAAGAGGTTTTTTAATTTTTTGATTTTTTTTCTATTTTTTTCAGAATTTTCTTGCCCGGGTCGAGTGTGAACGGAATTCGGGACTAAAATTTTTTTCTCTCTTTCTCGGCCTCTCTAAGCCCTTTTTGGATAGAAATAAAACTTGAATTAACTTTTTTAATTTTTTGAATTTTTTTGCTATTTTTTTCGGAATTTTCTTGCCCGAGTCGGGTATGAACGGAATTCGGGACTAAAATTTGTTTCTCTCTTTCTCATCCTATCTCAACCCGTTTTGGCTATAAATAATTCCGGAAAGAGGTTTTTTAATTTTTTGAATTTTTTTGCTATTTTTTTCGGAATTTTCTTCCCCGGGTTGAGTATGAACGGAATTTGGGACTAAAATTTTTTTCACTCTTTCCCGAGCTATCTTATCCAATTTTGGTTAAAAATAATGTTGGAAAGAGGTTTTTTAATTTTTTGATTTTTTTTACTATTTTTTTGGGAATATTCTTGCCCGGGTTGAGTATGAACGGAATTCGGGACTAAATTTTTTTTCCCTCTTTCTTGGCCTATCTCAACCCGCTTTTGCTAAAAATAATACCAGAGAGAGGTTTTTCATTTTTTTATTTTTTTTGCTATTTTTTCTGAATTTTCCTGCCCGGGTCGAGTATGAATGGATTTCGGGATTAAAAATTTTTTGTCGTTTTCTAGGCCTATCTCATCCCGTTTTGGTTAGAAATAATGCCGGAAAAAGGTTTTTTACTTTTTTTATTTTTATTTTTCTAGTTTTTTGGAATTTTCTTGCCCAGGTCGAGTGTGAACGGAATTAGGGACTAAAATTTTTTTCTGTCCTTCTCGGCCTATCTTATCCCGTTTTGGCGAAAAATAATGTCGGAAAGGGGTTTTTCAATTTTTTGAATTTTTTTGCCATTTTTTTCGGAATTTTCTTGCCCTTGTCGAGTGTGAATGGAATTCGGGAGTAAAACTTTTTTCACTCTTTCTCAGCCTATCTCATTCCCGTTTTGGCTAAAAATAATGCCGGTAATGGGTTTTTAATTTTTTCAATTTTTTTGCTATTTTTTCCAGAATTTTCTTGCCCGAGTCGGGTATGAACCGAACTCGGGACTAAATTTTTTTTTTTTCTCTCTTTCTCATCCTATATCAACCCCGTTTTGGCTATAAATAATTCTGGAAAGTGGTTTTTTAATTTTTTGAATTTTTTTGCTACTTTTTTTCGGAATTTTCTTCCCCGGGTTGAGTATGAACGGAATTTGGGACTAAATTTTTTTTTTCTTTCTCGGCCTCCCTCAACCCTTTTTGCATAGAAATAATGCCGGAATTAAGTTTTTTAATTTTTTGAATTTTTTCGCTATTTTTTTTGAAATTTTCTTGCTTGGGTCCAGTATGAACGGAATTCGGGACTAAAATTTTTTTCTCCCTTTCTTGGCCTCTCTCAGCCCTTTTTGGACTGAAATAAAGCCTGAACTAAGTTTTTTAATTTTTTGAATTTCTTTGCTATTTTTTTCTGAATTTGCTTGCCCGGGTCGTGTATGAACGGAATTTGGGGCTAAATTTTTTTTTTTTCTCATTCTCAGCCTATCTCAACCCGTTTTTGCTAAAAATAATACCAGAAAGAGGTTTTTTAATTTTTTGATTTTTTTTCCTATTTTTCTCGGAATTTTCTTGCCCGGGTTTAGTGTGAACGGAATTCGGGACAAAATTTTTTTTTCTCGTTTTCTCGGCCTAGATCATCCCGTTTTGGTTAGAAATAATGTCGGAAAAATGTTTTTTAATTTTTTGGAAAGAAATAATGCCGGAAAGAGGTTTTTTAATTTTTTGATTTTTTTTCTATTTTTTTCAGAATTTTCTTGCCCGGGTCGAGTGTGAACGGAATTCGGGACTAAAACTTTTTTCACTCTTTCTTGGCCTATCTCATCCCGTTTTGGCTAAAAATAATGCCGGTAATGGGTTTTTAATTTTTTGGATTTTTTTGCTATTTTTTTCGGAATTTTCTTGCCTGAGTCGGGTATGAACGGAATTCGGGACTAAATTTTTTTTCTCCCTTTCTCATCCTATCTCAACCCGTTTTGGCTATAAATAATTCCAAAAAGAGGTTCTTTAATTTTTTGAATTTTTTTGCTATTTTTTTCGGAATTTTCTTCCCCGGGTTGAGTATGAACGGAATTCGGGACTAAATTTTTTTTCTCTCTTTGTCGGCCTCCCTCAACCCTTTTGACATAGAAATAATGCCGGAATTAGGTTTTTTAATTTTTTGAATTTTTTTGCTATTTTTTTCGGAATTTTCTTGCCTGGGTCGAGTATGAACGGAATTGGGGACTAAAATTTTTTTTTCTCTTTCTCGGCCTATCTCAGCCCTTTTTGGATAGAAATAAAGCTTGAATTAAGTTTTTTAATTTTTTGGATTTTTTTGCTATTTTGTTTGGAATTTTCTTGCCCGGGTCGAGTGTGAACGGAATTCGGGAGTAAATTTTTTTTTACTCTTTCCCGGGCTATCTCATCCTGTTTTGGTTAAAAATAATGTTGGAAAGTGGTTTTTTAATTTTTTGATTTTTTTTACAATTTTTTTGGGAATATTCTTGCCCGGGTCGAGTATGAACGGAATTCGGGACTAAATTTTTTTTCCCTCTTTCACAGCCTATCTCAACCCGTTTTGGCTAAAAATAATACCAAAAAGAGGTTTTTAATTTTTTTAATTTTTTTTGCTATTTTTTTCAGAATTTTCCTGCCCGGGTCTAGTATGAACGGAATTTCGGACTAAATTTTTTTTTTTCCCTCTTTCGCGGCCTATCTCAACCCATTTTGGCTAAAAATAATTCTAGAAAGTGATTTTTAATTTTTTGATTTTTTTTGCTATTTTTTTCAGAATTTTCCTGCCCGGGTCGAGTATGAAAGGAATTCGGGAGTAAAAATTTTTTGTCGTTTTCTCGGCCTATCTCATCCTGTTTTGGCTAGAAATAATGCCGGAAAAAGGTTTTTTAATTTTTTGATTTTTTTTTCTATTTTTTTGGAATTTTCTTGCCCGGGTCGAGTGTGAACGGAATTCGTGACTAAAATTTTTTTTTCTCTTTCTCGGCCTATCTTATCCCGTTTTGGCGAAAAATAATGCCGGAAAGGGGTTTTTCAGTTTTTTGAATTTTTTTGCTATTTTCTTTTTGAATTTTCTTGCCCTGGTCGAGTATGAACGGAATTTGGAACTAAAATTTTTTTTTCTCTTTCTCGGCCTATCTCATCCCGTTTTGGCTAGAAATAATGCTGGAAACGGGTTTTTTAATTTTTTGAATTTCTTTGCTATTTTTTTTCGAATTTTCTTGCCCAGGTTGTGTATGAACGGAATTCGGGACTAATATTTTTTTCTCGCTTTCTCGGCCTATCTCATCCCGTTTTGGATAAAAATAATGCCGGAAAGAGGTTTTTTAATTCTTTTAATTATTTTGCTATTTTTTTCGGAATTTTCGTGCCCACGTCAAGTGTGAACGGTATTCGGGACTAAAATTTTTTTCTCTCTTTCCCGGCCTATCTCAACCCGTTTTGGCAAAAAATAATACCAGAAAGGGGTTTTTAAATTTTTTGATTTTTTTTACTATTCATTTCGGAATTTTCTTGCCTGGGTCGAGTATGAACGGAATTCGGGACAAAATTTTTTTTCTTGTTTTCTTGGCCTATCTCATCCTGTTTTGGATAGAAATAATGCCGGAAAGAGGTTTTTTTTATTTTTTATTTTTTTTGCACTTTTTTTCGCAATTTTCTTTCCCGGGCCGAGTGTGAACGGAATTCGGGTCTAAATTTTTTTTCTCTTTTTTTAAGCCTGTCTAAACCCTTTTCGGATAGAAATAATGCCCGAAAGAGGTTTTTTAATTTTTTGATTTTTTTTTGCTATTTGTTTCGAAATTTTCTTGCCCGGCTCAGGTAGCAACGGAATACAGGAGTAAAATTTTTTTCTCTCTTTCTCGGCCTTTCTCAACCCGTTTTGGATAAAAATAATACCAGAAAGAGGTTTTTTATTTTTCTAATTTTTTTTTTGCTATTTTTTTTCAGAATTTTCGTGCTCGGGTCGTGTATGAATGGAATTCGAGACTAAAAATTTTTTCTTGCTTTCTCGGCCTATCTCATCCGTCTTGGATAGAAATAAAGCCGGAAAGAGGTTTTTTAATTTTTTGAATTTTTTTGCTATTTTTCTCGAAATTTTCATGCCCGGGTCGAGTATGAACGGAGTTCGGGACTAAAATTTTTTTCTTTCTTTCTCGACCTCTCTAAACCATTTTTGCATAGAAATAATGCCAGAATTAGGTTTTTTAGTTTTTTTAATTTTTTTGCTATTTTTTTCAGAATTTTCTTGCCCGGGTCAGGTTTGAACGGAATTCGGGACTAAAATTTTTTTCTCTCTTTCTTGGCCTATCTCATCCCGGCTTCGCTAAAACTAATGCTGTTAAGAGGTTTTTTAATTTTTTGAATTTTTTTGCTATTTTTTTCTGAATTTTCTTGCCCGTAACGAGTATGAACGGAATTCGGGAGAAAATTTTTTTTCTCCCTTTCTCAGCCTATCTCAACCCGTTTTGGCTAGAAATAAAACCAGAAGGAGGTTTTTTAATTTTTTGATTTTTTTTTTGCTATTTTTTTTCGGAATTTTGTTGCTCGGGTCGAGTATGAACGGAATTCGGGAATAAAATTTTTTTCTCTCTTTGTCAGCCTATTTCGTCCTGTTTTGGCTAAAAATAATAACGGAAAGAGGTTTTTTAATTTTTTGAATTTTTTTGCAATTTCGTTCGGAGTTTTCTTGCTGGGGTCAACTGTGAACGGAATTCGGGACTAAAATTTTTTTTTCTCTTTGTCAGCCTATCTCATCCCGTTTTGGCTTTAAATAATTCTGGAAAGAGGTTTTTTAATTTTTTGAATTTTATTGCTATTTTTTTCGGAATTTTCTTCCCCGGGTTGAGTATTAACGGAATTCGGGAGTAAAATTTTTTTCTCTCTTTCTCGGCGTCCCTCAACCCTTTTTGCATAGAAATAATGCCGGAATTAAGTTTTTTTAATTTTTTGAATTTTTATGCTATTTTTTTCGGAATTTTCTTGCCCAAGTCGAGTATGAATGGAATTTGACACTAAAATTTTTTTTTCTCTTTCTCGGCCTCTCTCAGCTCTTTTTGGATAGAAATAAAGCCTGAATTAAGTTTTTTAATTTTTTGAATTTTTTTGCTATTTTGTTTGGAATTTTCTTGCCCGGGACGAGTGTGAACGGAATTCGGGACTAAAATTTTTTTCACTCTTTCCCGGGCTATCTCATCCCGTTTTGGCTAAAAATAATGCTGGAAAGAGGTTTTTTAATTTTTTGATTTTTTTTACTATTTTTTTGGGAATATTTTTGCCCGGGTCGAGTATGAACGAAATTCGGAAGTAAATTTTTTTTCTCACTTTCTTTTCCGATCTCAACCCGTTTTGGCTAAAAATAATAACAGAAAGAGGTTTCTCATTTTTTGATTTTTTTTTCGGAATTTTCTTGCCCGGGTCAAGTATGAAAGGAATTCAGGACTAAAATTTTTTTGTCGTTTTCTTGGCCAATCTCATCCCGTTTTGGCTAGAAATAATGCCGGAAAGAGGTTTTTTAATTTTTTGATTTTTTTTATTTTTTTCGGAATTTTATTGCCCACGTCGAGTGTGAACGGAATTCAGGACTAAAATTTGTTTCTCTCTTTCTTGGCCTATCTTATCCCGTTTTGGCGAACAATAATGCTGGAAAGGGGTTTTTCAATTTTTTGAATTTTTTTGCTATTTTTTTCGGAATTTTCTTGCCCTGGTCGAGTGTGAACGGAATTCGGAACTAAATTTTTTTTTTTTCTCTTTTTTGGCCTATCTCATCCCGTTTTGGCTAAAAATAATACCAGAAAGTGATTTTTTAATTTTTTGAATTTTTTTGCAATTTCTTTCGGAATTTTCTTGCCCGGGACGAGTATGAACGGAATTCGAGACTAAAATTTTTTTCTTGCTTTCTCGGCCTATCTCATCCCGTTTTGCATAAAAATAATGCAGAAAAGAGGTCTTTTAATTTTTTGATTTTTTTTTTCGAAATTTTCTTGCCTGGCTCGGGTAGGAATACGGGACTAAATTTCTTTTCTCTCTTTCTTGGCCTCTCTCAACCCTTTTTGGATAGAAATAATGCCTGAATTAACTTTTTGAATTTTTTTGCTATTTTTTTTTTGGAATTTTCTCTCCCGGGTCGAGTGTGAACGAAATTCGGGTCTAAAATTTTTTTCTTTCTTTCCCGAGCTATCTCATCCCATTTTGGCTAAAAATAATGCTGGAAAGAGGTTTTTTAATTCTTTGAATTATTTTGCGATTTTTTACGGAATTTTCTTGCCCACGTCGAGTGTCAACGGTATTCGGGACTAAAAATTTTTTCTCTCTTTCCCGGCCTATCTCAACCCGTTTTGGCGAAAAATAATACCAGAAAGAGGTTTTTTAATTTTTTGATTTTTTTTACGATTAATTTCGGAATTTTCTTGCCTGGGTCGAGTATGAACGGAATTCGGGACAAAAATTTTTTTCTCGTTTTCTTGGCCTATCTCATCCTGTTTTGGCTAGAAATAATGCCGGAAAGAGGTTTTTTAATTTTTTGATTTTTTTTGCTCTTTTTTTCGCAATTTTCTTCCCCGGGTCGAGTGTGAACGGAATTCGGGACTAAATTTTTTTTCTCTCTTTTTAAGCCTGTCTAAACCCTTTTCGGATATAAGTAATGCCCGAAAGAGGTTTTTTAATTTTTTTGATTTTTTTTTGCTATTTTTTTCGAAATTTTCTTGCCCGGCTCAGGAAGGAACGGAATACAGGACTAAAATTTTTTTTTTCTCTTTCTTGACCTATCTCAACCCGTTTTGGATAAAAATAATACCAGAAAGAGGTTTTTTGATTTTTTTTTGCTATTTTTTTTCGGAATTTTCTTGCTCGGGTCGTGTATGAATGGAATTCGAGACTAAAAATTTTTTCTCGCTTTCTCGGCCTATATCATCCGTCTTGGATAGAAATAAAGCCGGAAAGAGGTTTTTTAATTTTTTGAATTTTTTTGCTATTTTTTTCGAAATTTTCACGCTCAGGTCGAGTATGAACGGAGTTCGGAACTAAAATTTTTTTCTTTCTTTCTCGACCTCTCTAAACCATTTTTGCATAGAAATAATGCCGGAATTAGGTTTTTTAATTTTTTGAATTTTTTTGCTATTTTTTTCAGAATTTTCTTGCCCGGGTCAGGTTTGAACAGAATTCGGGACTAAAATTTTTTTCTCTCTTTCTTGGCCTATCTCATCCCGGCTTGGCTAAAACTAATGCTAGAAAGAGGTTTTTCAATTTTTTGAATTTTTTTGCTATTTTTTTCGGAATTTTCTTGCCCGGAACGAGTATGAACGGAATTCGGGACAAAATTTTTTTTTTGCCTTTCTCAGCCTATCTCAACCCGTTTTGGCTAGAAATAAAACCAGAAGGAGGTTTTTTAATTTTTTGATTTTTTTTTGCTATTTTTTTTCGGAATTTTCTTGCTCGGGTCGAGTATGAACGGAATTCGGGACTAAAATTTTTTTCTCTCTTTCCTGGCCAGTCTCTTCCCTTTTTGGCTAAAAATAATGTTGGAAAGTGGTTTTTTCATTTTTTTAATTTTTTTGCTACCTTTTTCAGAATTTTCTCGCCCCGGTCGAGTATGAACCGAATTCGGGACTAAAATTTTTTTTTTCTCTTTCTCGGTCTCCCTTAACCCGTTTTGGATAGAAATAATGCTGGAATAAACTTTTATAATTTTTTGAATTTTTTTGCTGTTTTCTTTTGGAATTTTCTAGTTTGGGTTGGGTTGGAACAGAATTCGAGACTAAAATTTTTTTTTTCTCTTTCTCGGCGTATCACATCCCGTTTTGGCTAAAAATAATGCCGTAAAGAGGTTTTTTAATTTTTTGAATTTTTTTGCTATTTTTTTCGGAATTTTCTTGCTCTAGTCGAGTATGAACGGAATACAGGACTAAAATTTTTTTTTCTCTTTCTCGGCCTATCTCAACCCGTGTTGGCTAAAAATAATACCAGAAAGAGGTTTTTTAATTTTTTGATTTTTTTTTTGCTATTTTTTTTCGAAATTTTCTTGCTCGGGTCGTGTATGAATGGAATTCGAGACTAAAAATTTTTTCTCGCTTTCTCAGCCTATCTCATCCGTCTTGGATAGAAATAAAGCCGGAAAGAGGTTTTTTAATTTTTTGAATTTTTTTGCTATTTTTTCGAAATTTTCATGCCTGGGTCGAGTATGAACGGAGTTCGGGACTAAAATTTTTTTTCTTTCTTTCTCGACCTCTCTCAACCATTTTGGCATAGAAATAATGCCGGAATTAGGTTTTTTTAATTCTTTGAATTTTTTTGCTATTTTTTTTACAATTTTCTTGCCCGAGTCAGGTATGAACGGAATTCGGGACTAAAATTTTTTTCTCTCTTTCTTGGCCTATCTCCTCCCGGCTTGGCTAAAACTAATGCTAGAAAGAGGTTTTTTAATTTTTTGAATTTTTTTGCTATTTTTTTCCGAATTTTCTTGCCCGGAACGAGTATGAACGGAATTCGGGACAAATTTTTTTTTTCTCCCTTTCTCAGCCTATCTCAACCCGTTTTGGCTAGAAATAAAACCAGAAGGAGGTTTTTTAATTTTCTGATTTTTTTTTGCTATTTTTTTTCGAAATTTTATTGCTCGGGTTGAGTATAAACGGAATTCGAGACTAAAATTTTTTTCTCTCTTTCCCGGCCTGTCTCTTCCCTTTTTGGCTAAAAATATTGTTGGAAAGTGGTTTTTTCATTTTTTTCACTTTTTTGCTATCTTTTTCAGAATTTTCTCACCCTGGTCGAGTATGAACCGAATTCGGGACTAAAATTTTTTTTCTCTCTTTCTCGGTCTCCCTTAATCCATTTTGGATAGAAATAATGCTGGAATAAACTTTTATAATTTTTTGAATTTTTTTGCTATTTTCTTTTGGAATTTTCTAGTTTGGGTTGGGTTGGAATAGAATTCGGGACTAAAATTTTTTTTTTTCTCTCTTTCTCGGCGTATCTCATCCCGTTTTGGCTAAAAATAATGCTGTAAAGAGGTTTTTTAATTTTTTGAATTTTTTTGCTATTTTTTTCGGAATTTTCTTGCTCTAGTCGAGTATGAACGGAATTCAGGACTAAAATTTTTTTCTCGCTTTCTCAGACTATCTCTTTTTTTTGGAATTTTCTTGCTCTTTTTTTTGGAATTTTCTTGCCGGGGTCGAGTAAGAACAGAGTTCAGGACTATATTTTTTTTCACTCTTTCTCGACCTATCTCATCCCGTTTTGGCTAGAAATAATGTCGAAAGTATGTTTTTTAATTTTGTGATTTTTTTTGCAATTTTTTTTTCGAATTTTCTTGCCCGGGTCTAGTATGAACGGAATTCGGGACTAAAATTTTTTTCTATCTTTCTCGGCCTATCAAATCCCGTTTTGGCTAGAAATAATGCCGGAAAGAGGTTTTTTTAATTTTTTGGTATTTTTTTCGGAATTTTCTTGCCCGGGTTGAGTATGAACGGAATTCGGGACTAAAATTTTTTTCTCTCTTTCTCAGCCTATCACATCCCGTTTTGGCTAAAAAGAAGGCCGGGAAGAGGTTTTTTAATTTTTCGAATTTTTTGCTATTTTTTTCGCAATTTTCTTCCCCGGGCCGAGTATGAACGGAATTCGGGACAAAAATTTTTTTCTCCTTTTTTCAGCCTATCTCATCCCGTACTGGCTAAAAATAATGCTGGAAAGAGATTTTTTGATTTTTTTTCTATCTTTTTTTGGAATTTTCTTGCCCGGATCGAGTATAAACGGAATTCGGGACTAAAATTTTTTTTCCTCTTTCTCGGCCGATCTCATCCCGTTTTCCCTAGAAATAATGCCGAAATGAGGTTTTTTAATTTTTTGAATTTTTTTGCTACTTTTTTTGGAATTTTCTTGCTGGGGTCGAGTATGAACGGAATTCAGTACTAAAATTTTTTTTTCTCTTTCTCGGCCTATCTCATCCCGTTTTGGCTAAAAATAATGTCGGAAAGAGGTTTCTTAATTTTTTGAATTTTTTTGCTATTTTTTTTTGCAATTTTCTTCTCCGGGCCGGGTATGAATGGAATTCGGGACTAAATTTTTTTTCTTTCTTTTTAGGCCTATCTCATCCCGTCATGGCTAAAAATATTTCCGGAAAGAGGTTTTCTAATTTTTTCAATTTTTTTGCAATTTTTTTTCGCAATTTTCTTCCCCGGCCGAGTATGAACGAAATTCGGGACTAAAACTTCTTTTTTCTGTTTTTTGGCCTATCTCATCCTGTTTTGGCTAAAAATAATGCCGGAAAGAGGTTTTTTAATTTTTTGATTTTTAGTTTTATCTTTTTTGGTATTTTCTCGCCCGGATCGAGTATGAACGGAATTCGGGTTTAAATTTTTTTTTCCTCTTTGTCGGCCTATCTCATCCCGTTTTGGCTAAAAATAATGCCGGAAAGGGGTTTTTTAATTTTCTGAATTTTTTTGCTATTTTTTTCGGAACTTTCTTGCCCAGGTCGAGTACGAATGGAATTCGGGACAAAAATTGTTTTTTCTCTTTCTCGGCCTATCTCATCCCGTTTTGGCTAAAAATAATGCCGGAAAGAGGTTTTTTAATTTTTTGAATTTTTTTGCCATTAGTTTTGCAATTTTCTTCCCCGGGCCGAGTATGAATAGAATTCGGGACTAAATTTTTTTTCTTTCTTTTTAGGCCTATCTCATCCCGTCTTGGCTAAAAATATTGCCGGAAAGAGGTTTTCTAATTTTTTGAATTTTTTTGCTATTTTTTTTCGCAATTTTCTTCCCCGGGCAGTGTATGAACGGAATTCGGGGCTAAAACTTCTTTTTTCTGTTTTTTGGCCTATCTCATCCCGTTTTGGCTAAAAATAATGCCGGAAAGAGGTTTTTTAATTTTTTGATTTTTATTTCTATTTTTTTTGGTATTTTCTTGCCCGGATCGAGTATGAACGGAATTCGGGCCAAAATTTTTTTTTTCTCTTTCTCGGCCTATCTCATCCCGTTTTGGCTAAAAATAATGCCGGAAAGGGGTTTTTTTAATTTTTTGAATTTTTTTGCTATTTTTATTGGAACTTTCTTGCCCGGGTCGAGTACGAATGGAATTCGGGACAAAAATTGTTTTTTCTCTTTCTCGGCCTATCTCATCCCGTTTTGGCTAAAAATAATGCTGGAATGAGGTTTTTTAATTTTATGCATTTTTTTACTATTTTTTCCCGAATTTTCTTATCGGGGTCGAGTAAGAACGGAATTCCGGACTAATTTTTTTTTCTCTCTTTCTCGACCTATCTCATCCCGTTTTCGCTAGAAATAATGTGAGAAGTATGTTTTTTAATTTTATGATTTTTTTTTGCAATTTTTTTTGGAATTTTCTTGCCAGGGTCGAGTATGAAGGGAATTCGGGTTTAAAATTTTTTTTTCTCTTTCTCGGCCTATCTCATCCCGTTTTGGCTAAAAATAATGCCAGAAAGGGGTTTTTTAATTTTCTGAATTTTTTTGCTATTTTTTTCGGAACTTTCTTGCCTGGGTCGAGTACGAATGGAATTCGGGGCAAAAATTTTTTTTTCTCTTTCTCGGCCTATCTCATCCTGTTTTGGCTAAAAATAATGCCGGAATGAGGCTTTTTAATTTTATGAATTTTTTTGCTATTTTTTTCGGAATTTTCTTGCCCGTATCGAGTATAAACGGAATCCGAGAATAAAATTTTTTTCTCTCTTTGTCGGCCTATCACATTCCGTTTTGGCGAGAAAAAATGCCGGGAAGAGGTTTTTTAATTTTTTTTTATTTTTATTTCTATTTTTGTAGGTATTTTCTTGCCCTGATCGAGTATGAACGACATACGGGTCTAAAATGTTTTTTTTCTCTTTCTCGGCCTATGGGAGTTTTCGCTAAAAATAGTGCCGGAATGAGGTTTTTTAATTTTTTGAATTTTTTTGCTATTTTTTTAGGAATTTTCTTACCGTCATCGTGTGTGAACGGAATTCGGGACTAAAATTGTTTTTTCTCTTTCTCGGCCTATCTCATCCCGTTTTGGCTACAAATAATGCCGGAAAGAGGTTTTAAATTTTTTGATTTTTTTTCTGTTATTTTTGGAATTTTCTTTCCCGGATCGAGTATGAACAGAATTCGGGACTAAATTTTTTTTTTTCTCTTTCTAGTCCAATCACATCCCGCTTTGGCTAAAAATAATGCCGGAAAGGGGTTTTTTAATTTTCTGAATTTTTTTTGCTATTTCTTTCGGAACTTTCTTGCTCGGGTCGAGTATGAACGGAATTCGGGACTAAATTTTTTTCTCTCTTTCTCGGCCTATCTCATCCCGTTTCTGCTAAAAATAATGCCGGAAAGAGGTTTTTGAATTTTTTTGCTATTTCTTTTGGAACTTTCTTGCCCGGGTCGAGTATGAACGGAATTCGGGACTAAAATTTTTTTGTCTCTTTCTCGGTCTCCCTCAACCCGTTTTGGATCGAAATAATGTCGGAATTAACTTTTTTAATTATTTGAAATTTTTAGCTTTTTTTTTTTTTGGAATTTTTTAGCTTGGGTTGGGTAGGGACAGAATTCGGGACTAAAATTTTTTTTACTCTTTCTCGGCCTATCTCATCCCATTTTGGCTATAAATAACGCCGGAAAGAGGTTTTTTAATTTTTTGAATTTTTTTGCTATTTTTTTCGGAATTTTCTTGACCGGATCGAGTATTTACAGAATTCGGGACTAAAACTTTTTTCCCTCTTTCCCGGCCTTTCACATCCGGTTTTGGCTAAAAATAATGCTAGAATGAGGTTTTTTAATTTTTTGAATTTTTTTGATATTTTTTTCGAAATTTTCTTGCCAGAGTCTAGTATGAACGGAATTCGTGACTAAAATTTTTTTCTCTCTTTCTCGGCTACTCTCAACCCATTTTGGATAGAAATAATGACAGATTTAACTTTGTTAATTTTTTGATTTTTTTTTTCTATTTTTTCGGAACTTTCTTGCCCGAGTCGAGTATGAACGGAATTCAGGACTAAAATTTTTTTTCCTCCTTCTCAGCCGATCTCATCCCGTTTTCCCTAGAAATAATGTCGAAATGAGGTTTTTTAATTTTTTAAATTTTTTTGCTACTTTTTTTGGAATTTTCTTGCCGGGGTCGAGTATGAACGGATTTCGGTACTAAATTTTTTTTCTCTCTTTCTCAGCCTATCTCATCCCGTTCTGGCTATAAATAATGCCGGAAAGAGGTTTTTTAATTTTCTGAATTTTTTTGCTATTTTTTTCGGAACTTTCTTGCCTGGGTCGAGTACGAATGGAATTCGGGACAAAAATTTTTTTTTCTCTTTCTCGGCCTATCTCATCCTGTTTTGGCTAAAAATAATGCCGGAATGAGGCTTTTTAATTTTATGAATTTTTTAGCTATTTTTTTCGGAATTTTCTTGCCCTTATCGAGTATAAACGGAATCCGAGAATAAAATTTTTTTCTCTCTTTGTCGGCCTATCACATTCCGTTTTGGCGAGAAAAAATGCCGGGAAGAGGTTTTTTAATTTTTTTTTATTTTTATTTCTATTTTTGTAGGTATTTTCTTGCCCTGATCGAGTATGAACGACATACGGGTCTAAAATGTTTTTTTTCTCTTTCTCGGCCTATGGGAGTTTTCGCTAAAAATAGTGCCGGAATGAGGTTTTTTTATTTTTTGAATTTTTTTGCTATTTTTTTAGGAATTTTCTTACCGTCATCGTGTGTGAACGGAATTCGGGACTAAAATTGTTTTTTCTCTTTCTCGGCCTATCTCATCCCGTTTTGGCTACAAATAATGCCGGAAAGAGGTTTTAAATTTTTTGATTTTTTTTCTGTTATTTTTGGAATTTTCTTTCCCGGATCGAGTATGAACAGAATTCGGGACTAAATTTTTTTTTTTCTCTTTCTAGTCCAATCACATCCCGCTTCGGCTAAAAATAATGCCGGAAAGGGGTTTTTTAATTTTCTGAATTTTTTTTGCTATTTCTTTCGGAACTTTCTTGCTCGGGTCGAGTATGAACGGAATTCGGGACTAAATTTTTTTCTCTCTTTCTCGGCCTATCTCATCCCGTTTCTGCTAAAAATAATGCCGGAAAGAGGTTTTTGAATTTTTTTGCTATTTCTTTTGGAACTTTCTTGCCCGGGTCGAGTATGAACGGAATTCGGGACTAAAATTTTTTTGTCTCTTTCTCGGTCTCCCTCAACCCGTTTTGGATCGAAATAATGTCGGAATTAACTTTTTTAATTATTTGAAATTTTTAGCTTTTTTTTTTTTTGGAATTTTTTAGCTTGGGTTGGGTAGGGACAGAATTCGGGACTAAAATTTTTTTTACTCTTTCTCGGCCTATCTCATCCCATTTTGGCTATAAATAACGCCGGAAAGAGGTTTTTTAATTTTTTGAATTTTTTTGCTATTTTTTTCGGAATTTTCTTGACCGGATCGAGTATTTACAGAATTCGGGACTAAAACTTTTTTCCCTCTTTCCCGGCCTTTCACATCCGGTTTTGGCTAAAAATAATGCTAGAATGAGGTTTTTTAATTTTTTGAATTTTTTTGATATTTTTTTCGAAATTTTCTTGCCAGAGTCTAGTATGAACGGAATTCGTGACTAAAATTTTTTTCTCTCTTTCTCGGCTACTCTCAACCCATTTTGGATAGAAATAATGACAGATTTAACTTTGTTAATTTTTTGATTTTTTTTTTCTATTTTTTCGGAACTTTCTTGCCCGAGTCGAGTATGAACGGAATTCAGGACTAAAATTTTTTTTCCTCCTTCTCAGCCGATCTCATCCCGTTTTCCCTAGAAATAATGTCGAAATGAGGTTTTTTAATTTTTTAAATTTTTTTGCTACTTTTTTTGGAATTTTCTTGCCGGGGTCGAGTATGAACGGATTTCGGTACTAAATTTTTTTTCTCTCTTTCTCAGCCTATCTCATCCCGTTCTGGCTATAAATAATGCCGGAAAGAGGTTTTTTAATTTTTTGAATTTTTTTGCTATTTTTTTTGTAATTTTCTTCCCCGGCCCGGGTATGAATGGAATTCGGGACTAAATTTTTTTCTCTTTCTTTTTAGGCCTATCTCATCCCGTCTTGGCTAAAAATATTGCCGGAAAGAGGTTTTCTAATTTTTTGAATTTTTTTGCTATTTTTTTCGCAATTTTCTTCCCCGGCCATGTATGAATGGAATTCGGAACTAAAACTTCTTTTTTATGTTTTTTGGCCTATCTCATCCTGTTTTGCTAAAAATAATGCCGGAAAGATGTTTTTTAATTTTTTGATTTTTATTTCTATCTTTTGTGGTATTTTCTTGCCCGGATCGAGTATGAACGGAATTCGGGTTTAAATTTTTTTTTTTTCTCTTTCTCGGCCTATATCATCTCGTTTTGGCTAAAAATAATTCCGGAAAGGGGTTTTTAAATTTTCTGAATTTTTTTGCTATTTTTTTCGGAACTTTCTTTCCCGGGTCAAGTACGAATGGAATTCGGGACAAAAATTGTTTTTTCTCTTTATCAGCCTATCTTTTCCCGTTTTGGCTAAAAAGAATGCCGGAATGAGGTTTTTTAATTTTATGAATTTTTTTGCTATTTTTTTCGGAATTTTCTTGCCCGGATCGAGTATAAATGGAATCCGGGAATACAAATTTTTTCTCTCTTTGTCGGCCTATCACATCCCGTTTTGGCAAGAAATAATGCCGGACAGAGGTTTTTTAATTTTTTGATTTTTATTTCTATTTTTTTAGGTATTTTCTAGCCCTGATCAAGTATGAACGGAACTCGGGTCTAAAATTTTTTTTTCTCTTTCTCGGCCTATCTCATCCCCTTTTTGCTATTTTTTTTCTCAATTTTCTTCCCCGGGATGAGTATGAACGGAATTCGGGACAAAAAATTTTTCTACTTTTTTTGGCCTATCTCATCCCGTACTGGCTAAAAATAATGCTACAAAGAGATTTTTTTCTCTCTTTCTCGGCCTATCTCATCCCGTTTTGGCTAAAAATAATGTCGGAATGAGATTTTTTAATTTTATGAATTTTTTTGCTATTTTTTTCGGAATTTTCTTGCCCAGATCGAGTATGTAACGGAATCCGGGAATAAAATTTTTTTCTCTCTTTGTCGGCCTATCACATCCCGTTTTGGCTAGAAATAATGCCAGAAAGAGGTTTTTTAATTTTTTTATTTTTATTTCTATTTTTGTAGGTATTTTCTTGCCTTGATCGAGTATGAACGAAATTCGGGTCTAAAATTTTTTTTTCTCTCTCTCGGCCTATCTCATCCCGTTTTGGCAAAAAATATTGCCGGAAAGGGGTTTTTTAATTTTCTGAATTTTTTTGCTATTTTTTTCGGAACTTTCTTGCCTGGGCCGAGTATGAACGGAATTCGGGACAAAAATTGTTTTTTCTCTTGCTTGGCCTATCTCATCCCGTTTGGGGTAAAAATAATGCCGCAATGAGGTTTTTTAATTTAATGAATTTTTTTGCTATTTTTTCGGAATTTTCTTGCCGGGGTCGAGTAAGAACGGAATTCGGGACTAAAATTTTTTCCTCTCTTTCTCGATCTATCTCATCCCGTTTTGGCTAGAAATAATGTCGAAAGTATTTTTTTTAATTTTATGTTTTTTTTTCAATTTTTTTTGGAATTTTCTTGCCCGGTTCGAGTATGAATGGAATTCGGGTTTCAATTTTTTTTTTTTCTTTTTCTCGGCCTATCTCATCCCGTTTTGGCTAAAAGGAAGGCTGGAAAGAGGTTTTTTAATTTTTTGAATTTTTTTTACTATTTTTTTTGGAACTTTCTTGCCCGGTTCGAGTATGAACAGAATTCGGGACTAAAATTTTTTTCCCTATTTCTCGACCTATCTCATCCCGTTTTGGCTAAAAAGAAGGCCAGAATGAGGTTTTTTAATTTTTTGAATTTTTTTGCCATTTTTTTCACAATTTTCTTCCACGAGACGAGTATTAACGGAATTCGGGACAAAAAAAATTTTCTACTTTTTTCGGCCTATCTCATCCCGTACTGGCTAAAAATAATGCTACAAAGTGATTTTTTTAATTTTTTGATTTTATTTCTATTTTTTTTTTAATTTTCTTGCCCAGATCGAGTTTGAACAGAATTCGGGAGGAAAATATTTTCTTCTCTATCTCGGCCAATCTCATCCCGTTTTGGCTAAAAATAATGCTGGAAAGTTTTTTAATTTTTTGAATTTTTTTGCTACTTTTTTCGGAATTTTCTTGCCCGGGTCAAGTATGAACGGAACTCGGGTCTAAATTTTTTTTTTTCTCTTTCTCGGCCTATCTCATCCCGTTTTGGCGAAAATTAATGCCGGAAAGGGGTTTTTTAATTTTCTGAATTTTTTTGTTATTTTTTTCGGAACTTTCTTGCCCGGGTCGAGTACGAATGGAATTCGGGACAAAAATTGTTTTTTCTCTTTCTCGGCCTATCTTTTCCCATTTTGGCTAAAAAGAATGCTGGAATGAGGTTTTTTAATTTTATGAATATTTTTGCTATTTTTTTCGGAATTTTCTTGCCCGGATCGAGTATAAACGGAATCCGGGAATACAAATTTTTCTCTTTGTCGGCCTATCACATCCCGTTTTGGCAAGAAATAATGCCGGACAGAGGTTTTTTAATTTTTTGATTTTTATTTCTATTTTTTTAGGTATTTTCTAGCCCTGATCGAGTATGAACGGAACTCGGGTCTAAAATTTTTTTTTCTCTTTCTCGGCCTATCTCATCCCGTTTTTGCTATTTTTTTCTCAATTTTCTTCCACGGGATGAGTATGAACGGAATTCGGGACAAAAAAATTTTTCTATTTTTTTTGGCCTATCTCATCCCGTACTGGCTAAAAATAATGCTACAAAGAGATTTTTTAATTTTTTGATTTTATTTCTATTTTTTTTGTAATTTTCTTGCCCGGATCGAGTTTGAACAGAATTCGGGACTAAAATTTTTTCTTCTCTATCTCGGCCAATCTCATCCCGTTTTGACTAAAAATAATGCTGGAAAGTTTTTTTAATTTTTTGAATTTTTTTGCTGCTTTTTTCGGAATTTTCTTGCCCGGGTCGAGTATAAACGGAATCCGTGAATAAAATTTTTTTCTCTCTTTGTCGGCCTATCACATCCCGTTTTGGTTAGAAATAATGCCGGAAAGAGGTTTTTTAATTTTTTGATTTTTATTTCTATTTTTTTAGGTATTTTGTTTCCCTGATCGAGTATGAACGGAATTCGGGATTAAAATTTTTTTTTTCTTTCTCGGCCAATCTCATGTTGTTTTGGCTAAAAATAATGCCGGAAAAGGGGTTTTTTAATTTTCTGAATTTTTTTGCAATTTTTTTTGGAATTTTCTTGCTTGGGTCGAGTATGAACTGAATTCAGGACTAAATTTTTTTTTCTATCTTTCTCGGCCTATCAAATCTCGTTTTGGCTAGAAATAATGCCGGAAAGAGGTTTTTTAATTTTTTGGTATTTTTTTCGGAATTTTCTTGCCCGGGTCGAGTATGAACGGAATTCGGGACTAAAATTTTTTTCTCTCTTTCTCAGCCTATCACATCCCGTTTTGGCTAGAAATAATGCCGGAAAGAGGTTTTTTAATTTTTTGAATTTTTTTTCTATTTTTTTCGCAATTTTCTTCCCCGGCCGAGTATGAACGAAATTCGGGACTAAAATTTTTTTCCCTCTTTCTCGGCCTATCTCATCCCCGTTTTGGCTAAAAATAATGCCGGAAAGAGGTTTTTTTAATTTTTTTAATTTTTTTGCTATTTTTTTCGGAATTTTCTTACCGTTATCGAGTGTGAACGGAATTCGGGACTAAATTTTTTTTCTCTCTTTCTCAGCCTTTCTCATCCCGTTTGGGCTAAAAATAATGCCGGAATTAACTTTTTTAATTTTTTGATTTTTTTTCTATTTTTTTCGGAACTTTCTTGCCTGAGTCGAGTATGAACGGAATTCAAGACTAAAATTTTTTTTTTCTCTTTCTCGGCCTATGGGAATTTTCGCTAAAAATAGTGCCGGAATGAGGTTTTTTATTTTTTTGAATTTTTTTGCTATTTTTTTAGGAATTTTCTTACCGTCATCGTGTGTGAACGGAATTCGGGACTAAAATTGTTTTTTCTCTTTCTCGGCCTATCTCATCCCGTTTTGGCTACAAATAATGCCGGAAAGAGGTTTTAAATTTTTTGATTTTTTTTTCTGTTATTTTTGGAATTTTCTTTCCCGGATCGAGTATGAACAGAATTCGGGACTAAATTTTTTTTTTTCTCTTTCTAGTCCAATCACATCCCGCTTCGGCTAAAAATAATGCCGGAAAGGGGTTTTTTAATTTTCTGAATTTTTTTTGCTATTTCTTTCGGAACTTTCTTGCTCGGGTCGAGTATGAACGGAATTCGGGACTAAATTTTTTTCTCTCTTTCTCGGCCTATCTCATCCCGGTTCTGCTAAAAATAATGCCGGAAAGAGGTTTTTGAATTATTTTGCTATTTCTTTTGGAACTTTCTTGCCCGGGTCGAGTATGAACGGAATTCGGGGCTAAAATTTTTTTGTCTCTTTCTCGGTCTCCCTCAACCCGTTTTGGATCGAAATAATGTCGGAATTAACTTTTTTAATTTTTTGAAATTTTTAGCTTTTTTTTTTTTGGAATTTTTTAGCTTGGGTTGGGTAGGGACAGAATTGGGGACTAAAATTTTTTTTACTCTTTCTCGGCCTATCTCATCCCGTTTTGGCTATAAATAACGCCGGAAAGAGGTTTTTTAATTTTTTGAATTTTTTTGCTATTTTTTTCGGAATTTTCTTGACCGGATCGAGTATTTACAGAATTCGGGACCAAAATTTTTTTCCCTCTTTCTCGGCCTTTCACATCCGGTTTTGGCTAAAAATAATGCTAGAATGAGGTTTTTTAATTTTTTGACTTTTTTTGTTATTTTTTTCGAAATTTTCTTGCCAGAGTCTAGTATGAACGGAATTCATGACTAAATTTTTTCTCTCTTTCTCGGCCACTCTCAACCCGTTTTGGATAGAAATAATGACAGATTTAACATTTTTAATTTTTTGATTTTTTTTTTCTATTTTTTTCGGAACTTTCTTGCCCGAGTCGAGTATGAACGGAATTCAGGACTAAAATTTTTTTTCCTCCTTCTCGGCCGATCTCATCCCGTTTTCCCTAGAAATAATGCCGAAATGAGGTTTTTTAATTTTTTGAATTTTTTTGCTACTTTTTTTGAAATTTTCTTGCCGGGGTCGAGTATGAACGGATTTCGGTACTAAAATTTTTTTAACTCTTTCTCAGTCTATCTCATCCCGTTCTGGCAATAAATAATGCCGGAAAGAGGTTTTTTAATTTTTTGAATTTTTTTGCTATTTTTTTTGCAATTTTCTTCCCCGGGCCGGGTATGAATGGAATTCGGGACTAAATTTTTTTTTCTTTCTTTTTAGGCCTATCTCATCCCGTCTTGGCTAAAAATTTTGCCGGAAAGAGGTTTTCTAATTTTTTGAATTTTTTTACTATTTTTTTCACAATTTTCTTCCCCGGCGATGTATGAATGGAATTCGGAACTAAAACTTCTTTTTTATGTTTATTGGCCTATCTCATCCTGTTTTGCTAAAAATAATGCCGGAAAGAGGTTTTTTAATTTTTTGATTTTTATTTCTATCTTTTTTGGTATTTTCTTGCCCGGATCGAGTATGAACGGAATTCGGGTTAAAATTTTTTTTTTCTCTTTCTCGGCCTATATCATCCCGTTTTGGCTAAAAATAATGCCGGAAAGGGGTTTTTTAATTTTCTGAATTTTTTTGCTATTTTTTTCGGAACTTTCTTGCCCGGGTCGAGTACGAATGGAATTCGGGACAAAAATTGTTTTTTCTCTTTCTCGGCCTATCTTTTCCCGTTTTGGCTAAAAAGAATGCCGGAAAGAGGTTTTTTAATTTTTTGAATTTTTTTGCTATTTTTTTTGCAATTTTCTTCCCCGGGCCGGGTATGAATGGAATTCGGGACTAAATTTTTTTTTCTTTCTTTTTAGGCCTATCTCATCCCGTCTTGGCTAAAAATTTTGCCGGAAAGAGGTTTTCTAATTTTTTGAATTTTTTTGCTATTTTTTTCACAATTTTCTTCCCCGGCGATGTATGAATGGAATTCGGAACTAAAACTTCTTTTTTATGTTTTTTGGCCGATCTCATCCTGTTTTGCTAAAAATAATGCCGGAAAGAGGTTTTTTAATTTTTTGATTTTTATTTCTATTTTTTTGGTATTTTCTTGCCCGGATCGAGTATGAACGGAATTCGGGTTTAAATTTTTTTTTTTTCTCTTTCTCGGCCTATATCATCCCGTTTTGGCTAAAAATAATGCCGGAAAGGGGTTTTTTAATTTTCTGAATTTTTTTGCTATTTTTTTCGGAATTTTCTTCCCCGGGCCGAGTATGAACGGAATTCAGGACTAAAATTTTTTTCTCTCTTTCTCGGCCACCCTTAAACCATTTCGGATAGAAATAATGACGGCATTAACTTTTTTAATTTTTTGAATTTTTTTGCTATTTTTTTTGGAATTTTCTAGCTCGGGTTGGGTAGGAACAGAATTCGGGGCTAAAATTTTTTTTCTCTTTCTCGGCCTATCTCATCCTGTTTTGACTAAAAGGAAGGCCGTAAAGAGGTTTTTTAATTTTTTGAATTTCTTTGCTATTTTTTTCACAATTTTCTTCCCCGGGCCGAGTATGAACGGAATTCGGGACAAAAAAAATTTTCTACTTTTTTTGGCCCATCTGATCCCGTACTGGTTAAAAATAATGCTAGAAAGAGATTTTTTAATTTTTCGATTTTTTTTTTCTATTTTTTTTTGGAATTTTCTTGCCCGGATCAAGTTTGAACGGAATTCGGGACTAAAATTTTTTCTTCTCTTTCTCAGCCAATCTCATCCCGTTTTGGCTAAAAATAATGCTGGAAAGTTTTTCAATTTTTTGAATTTTTTTGCTACATTTTTCGGAATTTTCTTGCCCAGGTCGAGTATAAACGGGATCCAGGACTAAAATTTTTTTTCTTCATTCTCAGCCTATATCTCATCCCGTGTTCCCTAGAAATAATGCTGGAATGAGGTTTTTTAATTTTTTGAATTGTTTTGCTATTCTTTTTTGCAATTTTCTTGCCGGGGTTGAGTATGAACGGAATTCGGGACTAAAATTTTTTTCTCTCTTTCTCGACCTATCTCATCCCGTTTTGGCTAGAAATAATGTCGGAAGTATGTTTTTCAATTTTATGATTTTTTTTTGCAATTTTTTTTGGAATTTTCTTGCCCGGGTCGAGTACGAACGGAATTCGGGACTAAAATTTTTTTCTATCTTTCTCGGCCCATTAAATCCCGTTTTGGCTAGAAATAATGCCGGAAAGAGGATTTTTAATATATTGAATTTTTTTGCTATTTTTTCGTAATGTTCTTCCCCAGCCGAGTATGAATGGAATTCGGAACTAAAATTTTTTTCTTTCTTTCTCGGCCTATCTCATCCCGTTTTGGCTAAAAATAATGCCGGAAAGAGGTTTTTTAATTTTTTGATTTTTTTTTTCTATTTTTTTTGGAATTTTCTTTCCCGGATCGAGTATGAACAGAATTCGGGACTAAATTTTTTTTTTTCACTTTCTCGGCCAATGTCATCCCGTTTTGGCTAAAAATAATGCCGGAAAGGGGTTTTTTAATTTTCTGAATTTTTTTTACTATTTCTTTCGGAACTTTCTTGCCCGGGTTGAGTATGAACAGAATTCGGGACTAAATTTTTTTTTTTTTCTCTTTCTTGGCCTACCTCATTCCGTTTTGGCTGAAAATAATGCCGGAATCGTGTTATTTAGTTTTATGAATTTTTTTGCGATTTTTTTTTCTGAATTTTCTTGCCGGGGTCGAGTATGAACGGAATTCGGGTCTAAATTTTTTTTTTCTTTTTCTCGGCCTATCTCATCCCATTTTGGCTAGAAATAATGCCGGAAGTATGTTTCTAATTTTTTGATTTTTTTTTTTGGTATTTTATTGGGAATTTTCTTGCCCGGGTCGAGAATGAACGGAATTCGGGACTGAACTTTTTTTCTATCTTTCTAGGCCTATCACATCCCGTTTTGGGTAGAAATAATGCTGGAAAGAGGTTTTTTAATTTTTTGAATTTTTTTGGTATTTTTTTCGGAATTTTCGTGCCCGAGTCTAGTATGGAAGGAATTTAGGACCAAAATTTTTTTTTTCTCTATCTCGGCCTATCTCATCCCGTTTTGGCTAAAAACAATGCCGGAATGAGGTTTTTTAATTGTATGAATTTTTTTGCTTTTTTTTTTGGAATTGTCTTGCCCGGGTCGAGTATGAACGGAATTCGGGACTAAAATTTTTTTCCCTCTTTCTCGGCCTATCTAATCCTGTTTTGGCTTAAAAAAAAAAAAACTAGAAATAGGTTTTTTAATTTTTTGCTATTTTTTTCGGAATTTTCTTGCTCAGGTCGAGTATGAACGGAATTCAGGACTAAAATTTTTTTCTTGCTTTCTCGGACTATATCATCCCATTTTGGGTAGAAATAATGCCGGTAAGAGGTTTTTTTAATTTTTTGAATTTTTTTGCTATTTTTTTCAGAATTTTCTTGCCGGGGCCGAGTATGAACGGAATTTGGGACTAAAATTTTTTTTTCTCTTTCTTGGCCCATCACATCTCGTTTTGGCTAAAAATAAGGCCGGAAAGAGGTTTTTTAATTCTTTGCTATTTTTTTAGGAATTTTCTTGCTCTGGTCGAGTATGAATGGAATTCGGGACTAAAATTTTTTTCTCGCTTTCTCGGATTGTCTCATCATGTTTTGGGTAGAAATAATGCCAGAAAGAGGTTTTTTTAATTTGTTTGCTATTTTTTTCTGAATTTTCTAGTCGGGGTCGAGTAAGAACGGAATTCGGGACTGTAATTTTTTTCTCTCTTTCTCGGCCTATCTCATCTCGTTTTGGCTAAAAATTAGGCCGAAAAGAGGTTTTTTAATTTTTTGTTATTTTTTTCGGAATTTTCTAGCTCTGGTCGAGTATGAATGGAATTCGGGACTAAAACTTTTTTCTCGCTTTCTCGGACTATTTCATCACGTTTTGGGTAAAAATAATACCAGAAAGAGGTTTTTTATTTTTTTTTTAATTTTTTTGCTATTTTTTTATGAATTTTCTAGTCGGGGTCGAGTATGAACGGAATTTGGGACTAAAATTTTTTTCTCTCTTTCTTGGCCTATCTCATCTCGTTTTGGCTAGAAATAATGCCGGAAAGTGGTTTTTTAATTTTTTGAATTTTTTGCTATTTTTTTCTCAATTTTCTTCCAAGGTCGAGTACGAACGGAATTCGGGACTAAAATTTTTTTCCCTCTTTCTCGGCCTATCTAATCCTGTTTTAGCCTAAAAAAAAACTAGAAATAGGTTTTTTAATTTTTTTGAATTTTTTTGCTATTTTTTTCGGAATTTTCTTGCTCAGGTCGAGAATGAACGGAATTCGGGACTAAAATTTTTTTCTTCCTTTCTCGGACTATATCATCCCATTTTGGGTAGAAATAATCCCGGAAAGAGGTTTTTTTAATTTTTTGAATTTTTTTGCTATTGTTTTCGGAATTTTCTTGTCGGGACCGAATATGAACGGAATTCGGGACTAAAATTTTTTTCTCTCTTTCTTGGCCTATCTCATCTCGTTTTGGCTAAAAACAAGGCCAGAAAGAGGTTTTTTAATTCTTTGCTATTTTTTTCGGAATTTTCTTGCTCTCGTCGAGTATGAATGGAATTCGGGACTAAAATTTTTTTCTCGCTTCCTCGGATTGTCTCATCATGTTTTGGGTAGAAATAATGCCAAAAAGAGGTTTTTTAATTTTTTTAATTTTTTTGCTATTTTTTTCTGAATTTTCTAGACGGGGTCGAGTATGAACGGAATTTGAGACTAAAATTTTTTTTTCTCTCTCTCTCTCGGCCTATCTCATCTCGTTTGGCTAGAAATAATGCTCTGGTTTTTTAATTTTTTGAATTTTTTTGCTATTTTTTTCGCAATTTTCTTCCCAGGTCGAGTATGAACGGAATTCGGGACTAAAATTTTTTTCCCTCTTTCTTGGCCAATCTAATCCCGTTTTGGCTAAAAAAAAAAAAAATACTAGAAACAGGTTTTTTATTTTTTGAATTTTTTTCCTATTTTTTTTGGGATTTTCTAGCTCTGGTCGGGTATGAATGGAATTCGAGACTAAAATTTTTTTCTCGCTTTCTCGGACTATCTCATCCCGTTTTGGATATAAATAATGACGGAAAGAGGTTTTTCAATTTTTTTTAATTTTTTTCTGAATTTTCAAGTCGGGGTCGTGTATGAACGGAATTTGGGACCAAAATTTTTTTTCTCTTTCTCGGCCTAACTTATCTCGTTTTGGCTAGAAATAATGCCGGAAAGTGGTTTTTTAATTTTTTGAATTTTTTTGCTATTTTTTTCGTAATTTTCTTCCCAGGGCCGAGTATGAACGGATTTCACGACTAAAATGTTTTTCTCTCTTTTTCGTCCTATCTCATCCCATTTTGGCTATAACTAATGCCGGAAAGAGGTTTTTTAAATTGTTTTGCTATATTTTTCGGAATTTTCTTGCCGGGGCCGAGTATGAACGGAATTCTGGACTAAAATTTTTTTCTCTCTGTTTCGGCCTATCTCATCCCGTTATGTCTAAAACTAATGCCCGAAAGTGGTTTTTTAATTTTTTTGAGTTATTTTCTATTTTTTTTGGAATTTTCTTTCCCGGATCGAGTATGATCGGAAGTCAGGACTAATATTTTTTTTTTCTCTTTCTCGGCCTATCTAATCCCGTTTTGGCTAAAAATAATGTCGGAAAGGTGTTTTTCAATTTTTTTTAATTTTTTTGCTATTTTTTTCGGACCTTTTTTGCCCGGGTCGAGTATGAACGGAATTCGGGACTAAAATTTTTTTTCCTCTTTCGCGGCCTATCTCATCCCGTTTTGGCTAAAAACAATGCCGGAATGAGGTTTTTTAATTGTATGAATTTTTTGCTATTTTTTGCGGAATTTTCTTGCCAGGGTTGAGTATGAACGGAATTCGGGACTAAAATTTTTTTCCCTCTTTCTCTCCCGTTTTGGCTAAAAATAAGGCCGGAAATAGGTTTTTTAATCTTTAAAATTTTATTTCTATTTTTTTCGAAATTTTCTTGCTCAGGCCGAGTATGAACGAAATTCGGGACTAAAATTTTTTTCCCTCTTTCTCGGCCTATCTCATCCCCGTTTTGGCTAAAAATAATGCCGGAAAGAGGTTTTTTTAATTTTTTTAATTTTTTTGCTATTTTTTTCGGAATTTTCTTACCGTTATCGAGTGTGAACGGAATTCGGGACTAAATTTTTTTTCTCTCTTTCTCAGCCTTTCTCATCCCGTTTGGGCTAAAAATAATGCCGGAATTAACTTTTTTAATTTTTTGATTTTTTTTCTATTTTTTTCGGAACTTTCTTGCCTGAGTCGAGTATGAACGGAATTCAAGACTAAAATTTTTTTTTTCTCTTTCTCGGCCTATGGGAATTTTCGCTAAAAATAGTGCCGGAATGAGGTTTTTTATTTTTTTGAATTTTTTTGCTATTTTTTTAGGAATTTTCTTACCGTCATCGTGTGTGAACGGAATTCGGGACTAAAATTGTTTTTTCTCTTTCTCGGCCTATCTCATCCCGTTTTGGCTACAAATAATGCCGGAAAGAGGTTTTAAATTTTTTGATTTTTTTTTCTGTTATTTTTGGAATTTTCTTTCCCGGATCGAGTATGAACAGAATTCGGGACTAAATTTTTTTTTTTCTCTTTCTAGTCCAATCACATCCCGCTTCGGCTAAAAATAATGCCGGAAAGGGGTTTTTTAATTTTCTGAATTTTTTTTGCTATTTCTTTCGGAACTTTCTTGCTCGGGTCGAGTATGAACGGAATTCGGGACTAAATTTTTTTCTCTCTTTCTCGGCCTATCTCATCCCGGTTCTGCTAAAAATAATGCCGGAAAGAGGTTTTTGAATTATTTTGCTATTTCTTTTGGAACTTTCTTGCCCGGGTCGAGTATGAACGGAATTCGGGGCTAAAATTTTTTTGTCTCTTTCTCGGTCTCCCTCAACCCGTTTTGGATCGAAATAATGTCGGAATTAACTTTTTTAATTTTTTGAAATTTTTAGCTTTTTTTTTTTTGGAATTTTTTAGCTTGGGTTGGGTAGGGACAGAATTGGGGACTAAAATTTTTTTTACTCTTTCTCGGCCTATCTCATCCCGTTTTGGCTATAAATAACGCTGGAAAGAGGTTTTTTAATTTTTTGAATTTTTTTGCTATTTTTTTCGGAATTTTCTTGACCGGATCGAGTATTTACAGAATTCGGGACCAAAATTTTTTTTCCCTCTTTCTCGGCCTTTCACATCCGGTTTTGGCTAAAAATAATGCTAGAATGAGGTTTTTTAATTTTTTGACTTTTTTTGTTATTTTTTTCGAAATTTTCTTGCCAGAGTCTAGTATGAACGGAATTCATGACTAAATTTTTTCTCTCTTTCTCGGCCACTCTCAACCCGTTTTGGATAGAAATAATGACAGATTTAACATTTTTAATTTTTTGATTTTTTTTTCTATTTTTTTCGGAACTTTCTTGCCCGAGTCGAGTATGAACGGAATTCAGGACTAAAATTTTTTTTCCTCCTTCTCGGCCGATCTCATCCCGTTTTCCCTAGAAATAATGCCGAAATGAGGTTTTTTAATTTTTTGAATTTTTTTGCTACTTTTTTTGAAATTTTCTTGCCGGGGTCGAGTATGAACGGATTTCGGTACTAAAATTTTTTTAACTCTTTCTCAGTCTATCTCATCCCGTTCTGGCAATAAATAATGCCGGAAAGAGGTTTTTTAATTTTTTGAATTTTTTTGCTATTTTTTTTGCAATTTTCTTCCCCGGGCCGGGTATGAATGGAATTCGGGACTAAATTTTTTTTTCTTTCTTTTTAGGCCTATCTCATCCCGTCTTGGCTAAAAATTTTGCCGGAAAGAGGTTTTCTAATTTTTTGAATTTTTTTACTATTTTTTTCACAATTTTCTTCCCCGGCGATGTATGAATGGAATTCGGAACTAAAACTTCTTTTTTATGTTTATTGGCCTATCTCATCCTGTTTTGCTAAAAATAATGCCGGAAAGAGGTTTTTTAATTTTTTGATTTTTATTTCTATCTTTTTTGGTATTTTCTTGCCCGGATCGAGTATGAACGGAATTCGGGTTAAAATTTTTTTTTTCTCTTTCTCGGCCTATATCATCCCGTTTTGGCTAAAAATAATGCCGGAAAGGGGTTTTTTAATTTTCTGAATTTTTTTGCTATTTTTTTCGGAACTTTCTTGCCCGGGTCGAGTACGAATGGAATTCGGGACAAAAATTGTTTTTTCTCTTTCTCGGCCTATCTTTTCCCGTTTTGGCTAAAAAGAATGCCGGAAAGAGGTTTTTTAATTTTTTGAATTTTTTTGCTATTTTTTTTGCAATTTTCTTCCCCGGGCCGGGTATGAATGGAATTCGGGACTAAATTTTTTTTTCTTTCTTTTTAGGCCTATCTCATCCCGTCTTGGCTAAAAATTTTGCCGGAAAGAGGTTTTCTAATTTTTTGAATTTTTTTGCTATTTTTTTCACAATTTTCTTCCCCGGCGATGTATGAATGGAATTCGGAACTAAAACTTCTTTTTTATGTTTTTTGGCCGATCTCATCCTGTTTTGCTAAAAATAATGCCGGAAAGAGGTTTTTTAATTTTTTGATTTTTATTTCTATTTTTTTGGTATTTTCTTGCCCGGATCGAGTATGAACGGAATTCGGGTTTAAATTTTTTTTTTTTCTCTTTCTCGGCCTATATCATCCCGTTTTGGCTAAAAATAATGCCGGAAAGGGGTTTTTTAATTTTCTGAATTTTTTTGCTATTTTTTTCGGAATTTTCTTCCCCGGGCCGAGTATGAACGGAATTCAGGACTAAAATTTTTTTCTCTCTTTCTCGGCCACCCTTAAACCATTTCGGATAGAAATAATGACGGCATTAACTTTTTTAATTTTTTGAATTTTTTTGCTATTTTTTTTGGAATTTTCTAGCTCGGGTTGGGTAGGAACAGAATTCGGGGCTAAAATTTTTTTTCTCTTTCTCGGCCTATCTCATCCTGTTTTGACTAAAAGGAAGGCCGTAAAGAGGTTTTTTAATTTTTTGAATTTCTTTGCTATTTTTTTCACAATTTTCTTCCCCGGGCCGAGTATGAACGGAATTCGGGACAAAAAAAATTTTCTACTTTTTTTGGCCCATCTGATCCCGTACTGGTTAAAAATAATGCTAGAAAGAGATTTTTTAATTTTTCGATTTTTTTTTTCTATTTTTTTTTGGAATTTTCTTGCCCGGATCAAGTTTGAACGGAATTCGGGACTAAAATTTTTTCTTCTCTTTCTCAGCCAATCTCATCCCGTTTTGGCTAAAAATAATGCTGGAAAGTTTTTCAATTTTTTGAATTTTTTTGCTACATTTTTCGGAATTTTCTTGCCCAGGTCGAGTATAAACGGGATCCAGGACTAAAATTTTTTTTCTTCATTCTCAGCCTATATCTCATCCCGTGTTCCCTAGAAATAATGCTGGAATGAGGTTTTTTAATTTTTTGAATTGTTTTGCTATTCTTTTTTGCAATTTTCTTGCCGGGGTTGAGTATGAACGGAATTCGGGACTAAAATTTTTTTCTCTCTTTCTCGACCTATCTCATCCCGTTTTGGCTAGAAATAATGTCGGAAGTATGTTTTTCAATTTTATGATTTTTTTTTTGCAATTTTTTTTGGAATTTTCTTGCCCGGGTCGAGTACGAACGGAATTCGGGACTAAAATTTTTTTCTATCTTTCTCGGCCCATTAAATCCCGTTTTGGCTAGAAATAATGCCGGAAAGAGGATTTTTAATATATTGAATTTTTTTGCTATTTTTTCGTAATGTTCTTCCCCAGCCGAGTATGAATGGAATTCGGAACTAAAATTTTTTTCTTTCTTTCTCGGCCTATCTCATCCCGTTTTGGCTAAAAATAATGCCGGAAAGAGGTTTTTTAATTTTTTGATTTTTTTTTTCTATTTTTTTTGGAATTTTCTTTCCCGGATCGAGTATGAACAGAATTCGGGACTAAATTTTTTTTTTTCACTTTCTCGGCCAATGTCATCCCGTTTTGGCTAAAAATAATGCCGGAAAGGGGTTTTTTAATTTTCTGAATTTTTTTTACTATTTCTTTCGGAACTTTCTTGCCCGGGTTGAGTATGAACAGAATTCGGGACTAAATTTTTTTTTTTTTCTCTTTCTTGGCCTACCTCATTCCGTTTTGGCTGAAAATAATGCCGGAATCGTGTTATTTAGTTTTATGAATTTTTTTGCGATTTTTTTTTCTGAATTTTCTTGCCGGGGTCGAGTATGAACGGAATTCGGGTCTAAATTTTTTTTTTCTTTTTCTCGGCCTATCTCATCCCATTTTGGCTAGAAATAATGCCGGAAGTATGTTTCTAATTTTTTGATTTTTTTTTTTGGTATTTTATTGGGAATTTTCTTGCCCGGGTCGAGAATGAACGGAATTCGGGACTGAACTTTTTTTCTATCTTTCTAGGCCTATCACATCCCGTTTTGGGTAGAAATAATGCTGGAAAGAGGTTTTTTAATTTTTTGAATTTTTTTGGTATTTTTTTCGGAATTTTCGTGCCCGAGTCTAGTATGGAAGGAATTTAGGACCAAAATTTTTTTTTTCTCTATCTCGGCCTATCTCATCCCGTTTTGGCTAAAAACAATGCCGGAATGAGGTTTTTTAATTGTATGAATTTTTTTGCTTTTTTTTTTGGAATTGTCTTGCCCGGGTCGAGTATGAACGGAATTCGGGACTAAAATTTTTTTCCCTCTTTCTCGGCCTATCTAATCCTGTTTTGGCTTAAAAAAAAAAAAACTAGAAATAGGTTTTTTAATTTTTTGCTATTTTTTTCGGAATTTTCTTGCTCAGGTCGAGTATGAACGGAATTCAGGACTAAAATTTTTTTCTTGCTTTCTCGGACTATATCATCCCATTTTGGGTAGAAATAATGCCGGTAAGAGGTTTTTTTAATTTTTTGAATTTTTTTGCTATTTTTTTCAGAATTTTCTTGCCGGGGCCGAGTATGAACGGAATTTGGGACTAAAATTTTTTTTTCTCTTTCTTGGCCCATCACATCTCGTTTTGGCTAAAAATAAGGCCGGAAAGAGGTTTTTTAATTCTTTGCTATTTTTTTAGGAATTTTCTTGCTCTGGTCGAATATGAATGGAATTCGGGACTAAAATTTTTTTCTCGCTTTCTCGGATTGTCTCATCATGTTTTGGGTAGAAATAATGCCAGAAAGAGGTTTTTTTAATTTGTTTGCTATTTTTTTCTGAATTTTCTAGTCGGGGTCGAGTAAGAACGGAATTCGGGACTGTAATTTTTTTCTCTCTTTCTCGGCCTATCTCATCTCGTTTTGGCTAAAAATTAGGCCGAAAAGAGGTTTTTTAATTTTTTGTTATTTTTTTCGGAATTTTCTAGCTCTGGTCGAGTATGAATGGAATTCGGGACTAAAACTTTTTTCTCGCTTTCTCGGACTATTTCATCACGTTTTGGGTAAAAATAATACCAGAAAGAGGTTTTTTATTTTTTTTTTAATTTTTTTGCTATTTTTTTATGAATTTTCTAGTCGGGGTCGAGTATGAACGGAATTTGGGACTAAAATTTTTTTCTCTCTTTCTTGGCCTATCTCATCTCGTTTTGGCTAGAAATAATGCCGGAAAGTGGTTTTTTAATTTTTTGAATTTTTTGCTATTTTTTTCTCAATTTTCTTCCAAGGTCGAGTACGAACGGAATTCGGGACTAAAATTTTTTTCCCTCTTTCTCGGCCTATCTAATCCTGTTTTAGCCTAAAAAAAAACTAGAAATAGGTTTTTTAATTTTTTTGAATTTTTTTGCTATTTTTTTCGGAATTTTCTTGCTCAGGTCGAGAATGAACGGAATTCGGGACTAAAATTTTTTTCTTCCTTTCTCGGACTATATCATCCCATTTTGGGTAGAAATAATCCCGGAAAGAGGTTTTTTTAATTTTTTGAATTTTTTTGCTATTGTTTTCGGAATTTTCTTGTCGGGACCGAATATGAACGGAATTCGGGACTAAAATTTTTTTCTCTCTTTCTTGGCCTATCTCATCTCGTTTTGGCTAAAAACAAGGCCAGAAAGAGGTTTTTTAATTCTTTGCTATTTTTTTCGGAATTTTCTTGCTCTCGTCGAGTATGAATGGAATTCGGGACTAAAATTTTTTTCTCGCTTCCTCGGATTGTCTCATCATGTTTTGGGTAGAAATAATGCCAAAAAGAGGTTTTTTAATTTTTTTAATTTTTTTGCTATTTTTTTCTGAATTTTCTAGACGGGGTCGAGTATGAACGGAATTTGAGACTAAAATTTTTTTTTCGCTCTCTCTCTCGGCCTATCTCATCTCGTTTGGCTAGAAATAATGCTCTGGTTTTTTAATTTTTTGAATTTTTTTGCTATTTTTTTCGCAATTTTCTTCCCAGGTCGAGTATGAACGGAATTCGGGACTAAAATTTTTTTCCCTCTTTCTTGGCCAATCTAATCCCGTTTTGGCTAAAAAAAAAAAAAATACTAGAAACAGGTTTTTTATTTTTTGAATTTTTTTCCTATTTTTTTTGGGATTTTCTAGCTCTGGTCGGGTATGAATGGAATTCGAGACTAAAATTTTTTTCTCGCTTTCTCGGACTATCTCATCCCGTTTTGGATATAAATAATGACGGAAAGAGGTTTTTCAATTTTTTTTAATTTTTTTCTGAATTTTCAAGTCGGGGTCGTGTATGAACGGAATTTGGGACCAAAATTTTTTTTCTCTTTCTCGGCCTAACTTATCTCGTTTTGGCTAGAAATAATGCCGGAAAGTGGTTTTTTAATTTTTTGAATTTTTTTGCTATTTTTTTCGTAATTTTCTTCCCAGGGCCGAGTATGAACGGATTTCACGACTAAAATGTTTTTCTCTCTTTTTCGTCCTATCTCATCCCATTTTGGCTATAACTAATGCCGGAAATAGGTTTTTTAAATTGTTTGAATTTTTTTGCTATTTTTTTCGGAATTTTCTTGCCGGGGCCGAGTATGAACGGAATTTTGGACTAAAATTTTTTTCTCTCTGTTTCGGCCTATCTCATCCCATTATGTCTAAAACTAATGCCCGAAAGTGGTTTTTTAATTTTTTGTTATTTTTTTCGGAATTTTCTTGCTTTGGTCGAGTATGAATGGAATTCGCAACTAAAATTTTTTCTCACTTTCTCGGACTATCTCATCACGTTTTGGGTAGAAATAATATTGGAAAGAGGTTTTTAAATTTTTTTGCTATTTTTTTCGGAATTTTCTAGTCGGGGTCGAGTATGAACGGAATTTGGGACTAAAATTTTTTTCTCTCTTTCTCGGCCTATCACATCTCATTTTTGGCTAGAAATAATGCCGGAAAGTGGTTTTTTTTAATTTTTTTTTAATTTTTTTGCTATTTTTTTCACAATTTTCTTCCCGGGGCCGAGTTTGAACGGAATTCAGGACTAAAATTTTTTGCTCTCTGTTTCGGCCTATCTCATCCCGTAATGTCTAAAACTAATGCCCGAAAGTGGTTTTTTAATTTTTTGATTTCTTTTCTATTTTTTTTGGAATTTTCTTTCCCGAATCGAGTATGATCGGAATTCAGGACTAAAATTTTTTTTTTTTCTCTTTCTCGGCCTATCTAATCCCGTTTTGGCTAAAAATAATGTCGGAAAGGGGTTTTTCAATTTTTTTGATTTTTTTGCTTTTTTTTTCGGAACTTTTTTGCCTGGGTCGAATATGAATGGAATTCGGGACTAAAACGTTTTTTCCTCTTTCGCGGCGTTTTGGCTAAAAACAATGCCGGAATGAGGTTTTTTAATTGTATGAATTTTTTTGCTATTTTTTGCGAAATTTTCTTTCCAGGGTCGAGTATGAACGGAATTCGGGACTAAAATTTTTTTCCCTCTTTCTCGGCCTATATTATCCCGTTTTGGCTAAAAATAAGGCAGGAAATAGGTTTTTTAATCTTTTAAATTTTTTTGCTATTTTTTTCGAAATTTTCTTGCCAAGGTCGAGTATGAACAGAATTCGGGACTAAAATTTTTTTCTCGCTTTCTCGGACTATCTCATCCCGTTTTGGCTATAAATAATGACGGAAAGTGGTTTTTTAATTTTTTTTAATTGTGTTGCTATTTTTTTCGGAATTTTTTTGCCGGGGTCGAGTATGAACGGAATTCGGGACTGTAATTTTTTTTTCTCTTTCTCGGCCTATCTCATCTCGTTTTGGCTAAAAATAAGGCCAGAAAGAGGTTTTTTAATTTTTTGTTATTTTTTTCGGAATTTTCTTGCTCTGGTCGAGTATGAATGGAATTCGGGACTAAAATTTTTTTCTCACTTTCTCAGACTATCTCATCACGTTTTGGGTAGAAATAATACTAGAAAGAGGTTTTTTAATTTTTTTGCTATTTTTTTTCTGAATTTTCTAGTCGGGGTTGAGTATGAACGGAATTTGGGACTAAAATTTTTTTCTCTCTTTCTCGGCATATCTCATCTCGTTTTGGCTGGAAATAATGCCCGAAAGTGGTTTTTAATTTTTTTAAATTTTTTTGCTATTTTTTTCGGAATTTTCTTGTACGGGTCGAGTATGAACGGAATTCGGGACTAAAATTTTTTTACCTCTTTCTCGGCCTATCTAATCCTGTTTTGTCTAAAAAAAAAAAACTAGAAATAGGTTTTTTAATTTTTTGAATTTTTTTGCTATTTTTTTCGGAATTTTCTTGCTAAGGTCAAGTATGAATGGAATTCGGGACTAAAATTTTTTTCTTGCTTTCTCGGACTATATCATCCCATTTTGGGTAGAAATAATGCCGGAAAGTGGTTTTTTTAATTTTTTGAATTTTTTTGCTATTTTTTTCAGAATTTTCTTGTCGGGGCCGAGTATGAACGGAATTCAGGACTAAAATATCTTTCTCTCTTTCTTGGCCTATCTCATTTCGTTTTGGCTAAAAATATGGCCGGAAAGAGGTTTTTTAATTCTTTGCTATTTTTTTCGGAATTTTCTTGCTATGGTCGAGTATGAATGGAATTCGGGACTAAAATTTTTTTCTCGCTTTCTCGGATTGTCTCATCATGTTTTGGGTAGAAATAATGCCAGAAAGAGGTTTTTTAATTTTTTTGCTATTTTTTTCTGAATTTTCTAGTCGGGGTCGAGTATGAACGGAATTTGGGACTAAAATTTTTTTCTCTCTTTCTCGGCATATCTCATCTCGTTTTGGCTGGAAATAATGCCCGAAAGTGGTTTTTAAATTTTTTAAATTTTTTTGCTACTTTTTTCGGAATTTTCTTGTACGGGTCGAGTATGAACGGAATTCGGAACTAAAATTTTTTTACCTCTTTCTCGGCCTATCTAATCCTGTTTTGTCTAAAAAAAAAAAACTAGAAATAGGTTTTTTAATTTTTTGAATATTTTTCCTATTTTTTTTGGGATTTTCCTGCTCTGGTCGGGTACGAACGGAATTCGAGACTAAAATTTTTTCTCTCTTTCTCGGCCTATCTCATCTCGTTTGGCTAGAAATAATGCCAGAAAGTGGTTTTTTAATTTTTTGAAATTTTTTGCTATTTTTTTTCGCAATTTTCTTCCCAGGTCGAGTATGAACGGAATTCTGGACTAAAATTTTTTTTCCCTCTTTCTCGGCCTATCTAATCCTGTTTTGTCTAAAAAAAAAAAAACTAGAAATAGGTTTTTTAATTTTTTGAATATTTTTCCTATTTTTTTTGGGATTTTCCTGCTCTGGTCGGGTACGAACGGAATTCGAGACTAAAATTTTTTTCTCTCTTTCTCGGCCTATCTCATCTCGTTTTGGCTAGAAATAATGCCGGAAAGTGGTTTTTTAATTTTTTGAATTTTTTTGCTATTTTTTTCGGAATTCTCTTGCCCGGGTCGAGTATGAACGGAATTCGGGAGTAAAATTTTTTTACCTCTTTCTCGGCCTATCTAATCCTGTTTTGTCTAAAAAAAAAAAAACTAGAAATAGGTTTTTTAATTTTTTGAATATTTTTCCTATTTTTTTTGGGATTTTCCTGCTCTGGTCGGGTACGAACGGAATTCGAGACTAAAATTTTTTTCTCTCTTTCTCGGCCTATCTCATCTCGTTTGGCTAGAAATAATGCCAGAAAGTGGTTTTTTAATTTTTTGAAATTTTTTGCTATTTTTTTTCGCAATTTTCTTCCCAGGTCGAGTATGAACGGAATTCTGGACTAAAATTTTTTTTCCCTCTTTCTCGGCCTATCTAATCCCGTTTTTGCTAAAAAAAAAAAATACTAGCAACAGGTTTTTTAATTTTTTGAATATTTTTCCTATTTTTTTTGGGATTTTCCTGCTCTGGTCGGGTACGAACGGAATTCGAGACTAAAATTTTTTTCTCTCTTTCTCGGCCTATCTCATCTCGTTTTGGCTAGAAATAATGCCGGAAAGTGGTTTTTTAATTTTTTGAATTTTTTTGCTATTTTTTTCGGAATTTTCTTGCCCGGGTCGAGTATGAACGGAATTCGGGAGTAAAATTTTTTTACCTCTTTCTCGGCCTATCTAATCCTGTTTTGGCTAAAAAAAAAAAAAGAACTAGAAATAGGTTTTTTTAATTTTTTGAATTTTTTTTGCTATTTTTTTCGGAATTTTTTTGCACAGGTCAAGTATGAGCGGAATTCGGGACTAAAATTTTTTTCTTGCTTTCTTTGACTATATCATCCCATTTTGGGTAGAAATAATGTCGGAAAGAGGTTTTTTTAATTTTTTGAATTTTTTTCCTATTTTTTTCGAAATTTTCTTGCCGGGCCCGAGTATGAACGGAATTCGGTACTAAAGTTATTTTCTCTCTTTCTTGGCCTATCTCATCTCGTTTTGGCTAAAAATGAGGCCGGAAAGAGGTTTTTTAATTCTTCGCTATTTTTTTCGGAATTTTCTTGCTATGGTCGGGTGTGAATGGAATTCGGGACTAAAATTTTTTTCTCGCTTTCTCGGATTGTCTTATCATGTTTTGGGTAGAAATAATGCCAGAAAGAGGTTTTTAAATTTTTATAATTTTTTTTCTATGTTTTTCTTAATTTTCTAGTCGGGGTCGAGTATGAACGGAATTTGGGATTAAAATTTTTTTCTCTCTTTCTTGGCCTATCTCATCTCGTTTGGCTAGAAATAATGCTGGAAAGTGGTTTTTTAATTTTTTTCAATTTTTTTGCTAATTTTTATCGCAATTTTCTTCCCAGGTCGAGTATGAACAGAATTCGGGACAAAAATTTTTTTCCCTCCTTCTCGGCCTATCTAATCCCGTTTTGGCTAAAAAAAAAAAAAAAAAAAAATACTAGAAATAGGTTTTTTAAATTTTTTGAATATTTTTCCTATTTCTTTTGGGATTTTCCTGCTCTGATCGGGTATGAACGGAATTCGATACTAAAATTTTTTTCTCTCTTTCTCGGCCTATCTCATCTTGTTTGGCTAGAAATAATGCCGGAAAGTGGTTTTTTAATTTTTTTAATTTTTTTGCTATTTTTTTCGAAATTTTCTTGCCCAGGTCGAGTATGAACAGAATTCGGGACTAAAATTTTTTTATCGCTTTCTCGGACTATCTCATCCCGTTTTGGCTATAAATAATGATGGAAAGTGGTTTTTTAATTTTTTAAATTTTGTTGCTATTTTTTTCGGAATTTTCTTGCCGGGGTCGAGTATGATCGGAATTCGGGACTAAAATTTTTTTTTTCTCTTTCTCGGCCAATCTCATCTCGTTTTGGCTAAAAATAGGGCCGGAAAGAGTTTTTTAAATTTTTTTGCTATTTTTTTCGAAATTTCTTGCAAAGGTCGAATATGAACAGAATTCGGGACAAAATTTTTTTTCTCTCTTTCTTGGCCTATCTCATTCCATTTTGGCTAAAAATAATGCTAGGAAGAGGTTTTTTAATTTTTTGAATTTTTTTGCTATTTTTTTCGGAATTTTCATTCCGGGGCCGAGTATGAACGGAATTCGGGACCAAAATTTTTTTCTCTCTGTTTCAGCCTATCTCATCCCGTTATGTCTAAAACTAATGCCGGAAAGAGGTTTTTTAACTTTTTGATTTTTTTTTTTTCTATTTTTTTTGGAATTTTCTTTCCCCGATCGAGTATGATCGGAATTCAGGACTAAATTTTTTTTTTCTCTTTCTCGGCCTATCTAATCCCGTTTTAGCTAAAAATAATGTCGGAAAGGGGTTTTTCAATTTTTTTAAATTTTTTTGCTATTTTTTTCGAAACATTCTTGTCCGGGTCGAGTATGAACAGAATTTAGAACTAAAACTTTTTTTCCTCTTTCACGGCCTATCTCATCCCGTTTTGGCTAAAAACAATGCCGGAATGAGGTTTTTTAATTTTATGAATTTTTTTGGAATTTTCTTGCCGGGGTCGAGTATGAACGGAATTCGGGACTAAAATTTATTTTTCTCTTTCTCGGCCTAACTTATTCTGTTTTGGCTAAACATAAGGGTGGAAATAGGTTTTTTAATCTTTTAAATTTTTTTGCTATTTTTTTCGAAATTTTCTTGCCTAGTCGAGTATGAACAGAACTCGAGACTAAATTTTTTTTCTCTCTTTCTCAACCTGTCTCATCCCATTTTGGCTACAAATAACGCCAGAAAGAGGTTTTTTAATTTTTTGAATTTTTTTGCTATATTTTTTGAAATTTTCTTGCCCGAGTCGAGTATGAACAGAATTCGGGACTAAACTTTTTTCCTCTTTTGTGGCCTATGTCATCCCGTTTTGGCTAAAAACAATGCCGGAAAGAGGTTTTTTAATCTTTTAAATTTTTTTGCTATTTCTGTCGGAATTTTCTTGCCGGGGTCGAGTATGAACGGAATTCGGGACTAAATTTTTTTTCTCTCTTTCTCGGCCTATCTCAGTTTTGGGTACAAATAATGCTAGAAAGTGGTTTTTTAATTTTTTGAATATTTTTGCTATTTTTTTAGAAATTTTCTTGCCCGGGCCGACTATGAACGGAATTCGGGACTAAACTTTTTTCCTCTTTCACGGCCTATCTCATCCAGTTTTGGCTAAAAACAATGCCGGAATGAGGTTTTTTAATTTTATAAATTTTTTTGCTATTTCTCTCGGAATTTTCTTCTCGGGGTCGAGTTTCAACGGAATTCGGTACTAAAATTTTTTTTCTTTCTTTCTCGGCCAATCACATCCCGTCTTGGCTAAAAATAATGCTGGAAAGAGGTTTTTTAATTTTTTGCTATTTTTTTTGGAATTTTCTTACCCGGGTCGAGTATGAACGGAATTCGGGTTTAAAAATTTTTTTTCCCTCTTTCTCGGCCTATCTCATCCTGTTTTGGCTAAAAATAATACTAGAAAGCGGTTTTTTAATTTTTTGAATTTTTTTGCTATTTTTTTTCGGATTTTCTTGCTCTGATCGGGTATGAATGGAATTCGGACTAAAATTTTTTTCTCGCTTTCTCGGATTATCTCATCCCGTTTTGGATATAAATAATGAAGGAAAGTGGTTCTTTAATTTTTTTTAATTTTCTTGCCATTTTTTTCGGAATTTTCTTGCCGGGGTCGAGTATGAACGAAGTTCGGGACTAAAACTTTTTTTCCTCTTTCGCGGCCTATCTCATCCTGTTTTGGCTAAAACAATGCCGGAATGAGGTTTTTTAATTTTATGAATTTTTTTGCTATTTTTTTCGGTATTTTCTTTCCAGGGTCGAGTATGAATGAAATTCAGGACTAAATTTTTTTTTCCTTTTTCTTGGCCTATCTTATCCCATTTTGGCTAAAAATAAGGCTGGAAATAGGATTTTTAATCTTTTAAATTTTTTCGCTATTTTTTTCGAAATTTTCTTGCCCAGGTCGAGTATGAACTGAATTCGGGACTAAAATTTTTTTCTCGCTTTCTCGGACTATCTCATCCCGTTTTCGCTATAAATAATGACGGAAAGTGGTTTTATAATTTTTTTTAATTTTGTTGCTATTTTTTTCGGAATTTTATTGCCAGGGTCGAGTATGAACGGAATTCGGGACTAAAATTTTTTTCTCTCTTTCTCGACCTATCTCATCTCGTTTTGGCTAAAAATAAGGCCGGAAAGTGGTTTTTTAATTTTTTGCTATTTTTTTCGGAATTTTCTTGCTCTGGTCGAGTATGAATGGAATTCGGGACTAAAATTTTTTTCTCGCTTTCTCGGACTATCTAATAATGTTTTGGGTAGAAATAATGCCAGAAAGAGGTTTTTTAATTTTTTTGCTATTTTTTTCTGAATTTTCTAGACGGGGTCGAGTATGAACGGAATTTGGGACTAATTTTTTTTTCTCTCTTTCTCAGCCTATCTCATCTCGTTTTGGCTAGAAATAATGCCAAAAAGTGGTTTTTTAATTTTTTGAATTTTTTTGCTATTTTTTTCACAATTTTCTTCCCGGTGCCGAGTATGAACAGAATTGAGGACTAAAATTTTTTTCTCTCTGTTTCGGCCTATCTCATCCTGTTATGTCTAAAAATAACGCCGGAAAGAGGTTTTTTAATTTTTTTGATTTTTTTTGGAAATTTCTTTCCCGGATCGAGTATGATCGGAATTCAAGACTAAATTTTTTTTTCTCTTTCTCGGCCTATCTAATCCCGTTTTGGCTGAAAATAATGTCGGAAAGGGGTTTTTCAATTTTTTTTTAATTTTTTTGCTATTTTTTTCGGAACTTTCTTGCCCGGGTCGAGTATGAACGGAATTCGGGACTAAAATTTTTTTCCCTCTTTCTCGGCCTATTTCATCCCGTTTTGGCTACAACTAATGCCAGAAAGAGGTTTTTTAATTTTTTAAATTTTTTTGCTATTTTTTCGAAATTTTCTTGCCCGGGTCGAGTATGAACGGAATTCGGGACTAAACTTTTTTCCTATTTCATGGCCTATCTCATCCCGTTTTGGCTTAAAACAATGCCGGAATGAGGTTTCTTAATTTTATTAATTTTTTTGCTATTTTTTTCAGAATTTAATTGCCGGGGTCGAGTATGAACGGAATTCGGGACTAAAATTTTTTTTCCTCCTTCACGGCATATCTCATCCCGTTTTGGCTTAAAACAATGCCGGAATGAGGTTTCTTAATTTTATTAATTTTTTTGCTTTTTTTTTCGTAATTTTCTTGCCGGGGTCGAGTATGAACGAAATTCGGGACTAAATTTCTTTTCTCTTTCTCGGCCTATCCCATCCCGTTTTGGCTAAAAATAACGCCGGAAAGAGGTTTTTAAATTTTTTCAATTTATTTGCTATTTTTTTCGGAATTTTCTTGCATGGGTCGAGTATGAACGGAAGTCGGGACTAAAACTTTTTTCCCTCTTTCGCGGCCTATCTCATCACGTTCTGGCTAAAAACAATGCCCGAATGAGGTTTTTTAATATTACGAATTTTTTTGCTATTTTTTTTGGAATTTTCTTGCCAGGGTCGAGTATGAACGGAATTCGGGACTAAATTTTTTTTCCCTTTTTCTCGGCCTACCTATCCCGTTTTGGCTAAAAATAAGGCCGGAAATAGGTTTTTTAATCTTTTAAATTTTTTTGCTATATTTTTCAAAATTTTCTTGCCCAGGTCGAGTATAAACTGAATTCGGGACTAAATTTTTTTCTCGCTTTCTCGGACTATCTCATCTCGTTTTGGCTATAAATAATGACGGAAAGTGGTTTTTTAATTTTTTTTAATTTTGTTGCTATTTTTTTCGGAATTTTCTTGCCGAGGTCGACTATGAACGGAATTCGGGACTAAAATTTTTTTCTCTTTCTTGGCCTATCTCATCTCGTTTTGGCTAATAATAAGGCCGGAAAGAGGTTTTATTAATTTTTTGCTATTTTTTTCGGAATTTTCTTGCTCTGGTCAAGTATGAATGGAATTCGGGAATAAAATTTTTTTCTGGCTTTCTCGGACTATCTCATAACGTTTTGGGTAGAAATCATGCCAGAAAGAGGTTTTTTTAATTTTTTTGCTATTTTTTTCTGAATTTTCTAGACGGGGTAGAGTATGAACGGAATTCAGGACTAAAATTTTTTTCTCTCTGTTTCGGCCTATCTCATCCAGTTATGTCTAAAACTAATGCCGAAAAGTGGTTTTTTAATTTTTTTGAATTTTTTTCTATTTTTTTTGGAATTTTCTTTCTCGGATCGAGTTTGATCGGAATTCAAGACTAAATTTTTTTTTTCTCTTTCTTGGCCTATCTAATCCCGTTTTGGCTGAAAATAATGTCGGAAAGGGGTTTTTCAATGTTTTTTTTTTTTAATTTTTTTGCTATTTTTTTCGGAACTTTCTTGCCCGGGTCGAGTATGAACGGAATTCGGGACTAAAATTTTTTTCCCTCTTTCTCGGCCTATCTTATCCCGTTTTGGCTAAAAATAAGGCCGGAAATAGGTTTTTTAATCTCTTAAATTTTGTTGCTATTTTTTTCGAAATTTTCTTGCCCAGGTCGAGTATGAATAGAATTCGGGACTATAATTTTTTTCTCTCTTTGTCGATCTCCCTAAACCCATTTTGGATAGAAATAATGTCGGAATTAACTTTTTGAATTTTTTTGCTAGTTTTTTTTGGAAGTTTCTGGCTTGAGTTGGGTAGGAACAAAATTCGGGACTGAAATTTTTTTCACTCTTTCTTGGCCTATCTCATCCCGTTTTGGCTAAAAATAACGCCGGAAAGAGGTTTTTAACTTTTTTGAATTTTTTTGCTATTATTTTCGGAATTTTCTTGCATGTGTTGAGTATGAACGGAAGTCGGGACTAAAACTTTTTTCCTTCTTTCGCGGCCTATCTCATCCCGTTTTGGCTAAAAACAATGCCTGAATGAGGTTTTTTAATTTTACGAATTTTTTTGCTATTTTTGTCGGAATTTTCTTGCCAGGGTCGAGTATGAACGGAATTCGGGACTAAAATTTTTTTCCCTCTTTCTCGGCCTATCTTATTCCGTTTTGGCTAAAAATAAGGCCGGAAATAGGTTTTTTAATCTTTTAAATTTTTTTGCTATTTTTTTCGAAATTCTTTTGCCCAGGTTGAGTATGAACAGAATTCAGGACTAAAATTTTTTTATCGCTTTCTCGGACTATCTCATCCCGTTTTGGCTATAAATAATGACGGAAAGTGGTTGTTTAATTTTTTTTTAATTTTGTTGCTATTTTTTTCGGAATTTTCTTGCCGGGGTCGAGTTTGAACGGAATTTGGGACTATAATTTTTTTCTCTCTTTCTCGGCCTATCTCATCTCGTTTTGGCTAAAAATAAGGTCGGAAAGAGGTTTTTTAATTTTTTGCTATTTTTTTCGGAATTTTCTTGCCCAGGTCGAGTATGAACAAAATTCGGGACTAAAATTTTTTTCTCGCTTTCTGGGACTATCTCATCCCGTTTTGGCTATAAATAATGACGGAAAGTGGTTTTTTAATTTTTTTTAATTTTGTTGCTATTTTTTTCGGAATTTTCTTGCCGGGGTCGAGTTTGAACGGAATTTGGGACTATAATTATTTTCTCTCTTTCTCGGCTTATCTCATCTCGTTTTGGCTAAAAATAAGGTCGGAAAGAGGTTTTTTAATTTTTTGCTATTTTTTTTCGGAATTTTCTTGCTCTGGTAGAGTATGAATGGAAGTCGGGACTAAAATTTTTTTCTCTCTTTCTCGAATTATCTCATCACGTTTTGGGTAGAAATAATGCCAGAATGAGGTTTTTTTAATTTTTTGAATTTTTTTGCTATTTTTTTTCAGAATTTTCTTGCCAGGGTCGAGTATGAACGGAATTCGGGACTAAAATTTTTTTTTTCTCTTTCTCGGCCTATCTCATCTCGTTTTGGCTAAAAATAAGGCCGGAAAGAGGTTTTTTAATTTTTAGCTATTATTCTTCGGAATTTTCTTGCTTTGGTCGAGTATGAATGGAATTCGGGACTAAAATTTTTTTCTCGCTTTCTCGGATTATCTCATCACGTTTTGGGTAGAAATAATGCCAGAAAGAGGTTTTTTAATTTTTTTGCTATTTTTTTCTGAATTTTCTAGTCGGGGTTGAGTATGATCGAAATTTGCGACTAAAATTTTTTTCTCTCTTTCTCAGCCTATCTCATCTCGTTTTGGCTAGAAATAATGCCAGAAAGTGGTTTTTGAATTTTTTTGCTATTTTTTTCGCAATTTTCTTCCCGAGGCCGGGTATGAACTGAATTCAGGGCTAAAATTTTTTTCTCTCTGTTTCGACCTATCTCATCCCGTTATGTCTAAAACTAATGCCGTAAAGAGGTTTTTTAATTTTTTGATTTTTTTTTCTATTTTTTTCGAAATTTTCTTTCCCGGATCGACTATGATCGGAATTCAGGACTAAAATTTTTTTTTTCTCTCTCTCAGCCTATCTAATCCCGTTTTGACTAAAAATAATGTCAGAAAGGGGTTTATCAATTTTTTTAATTTTTTTGCTATTATTTTTTGGGAACTTTCTTGCCCGGGTCGAGTATGAACGGAATTCGGGATTAAAACTTTTTTTCTTCTTTCGCGGCCTATCTCATCCCGTCTTGGTTAAAAAGAATTCCGGAATGAGGTTTTTTAATTTTATATTTTTTTCGCAATTTTTTACGGAATTTTCCTGCCCAGGTCGAGTATGAACATAATTCGGGACTAAGATTTTTTTCTCTTTCTCGATCTCTCTAAACCCGTTTTGGATAGAAATAATGTCGGAATTAACTTTTTGAATTTTTTTGCTAGTTTTTTTTGGAATTTTCTGGCTTGGGTTGGGTAGGAACAGAATTCAGGACAGAATTTTTTTCACTCTTTCTCGGCCTATCTCATCCCGTTTTGGCTACAAATAATGCTAGAAAGAGGTTTTTTAATTTTTTGAATTTTTTTGCTATTTTTTTCGAAATTTTCTTGCCCGGGTCGAGTATGAACGGAATTCGGTACTAAACTATTTTCCTCTTTCGCGGCATTTCTCATCCCGTGTTGGCTTAAAACAATGCCGGAATGAGGTTTCTTAATTTTATTAATTTTTTCGCTATTTTTTTCTGAATTTTCTTGCCGAGGTCGAGTATGAACGGAATTCGGGACTAAAATTTTTTTCTCTTTCTCAGCCTATCTCATCTCGTTTTGGCTAAAAATAATGCCGGAAAGAGGTTTTTAAATTTTTTGAATTTTTTTGCTATTTTTTTAGAAATTTTCTTGCATAGGTTGAGTATGAACGGAATTCAGGACTAAAACTTTTTTCCCTCTTTCGCGGCCTATCTCATCCCGTTTTGGCTAAAAACAATGCCGGAATGAGGTTTTTTAATTTATGAATTTTATTGCTATTTTTTTCGGAATTTTCTAGCCCAGGTCGAGTTTGAACAGAATTCGGGACTAAAATTTTTTTATCTCTTTCTCGATCTCCCTAAACCCGTTTTGGATAGAAATAATGTCGGAATTAACATTTTGAATTTTTTTGCTTGTTTTTTTTTTGAATTTTTTGGCTTGGGTTGGGTAGGAACAGAATTCGAGACTGAAATTTTTTTCACTCTTTCTCGGCCTATCTCATCCCGTTTTGGCTGCAAATAATGCCGGAAAGAGGTTTTTTAATTTTTGAATTATTTTGCTATTTTTTTCGGAATTTTCTTGCATGGGTCGAGTATGAACGGAATTCAGGACTAAAATTTTTTTCTTTCTTTCTCGTCCTATCTTATCCCGTTTTGGCTAAAAATAAGGCCGGAAAGAGGTTTTTTAATCTTTTAATTTTTTTTTGCAATTATTTTAGGAATTTTCTTTCCCAGGTGGGGTATGAACAGAATTCGTGACTAAATTTTTTTTTTTTTTTCTCTTTCTCGGTCTCCCTAAATCCGTTTTGGATAGAAATAATGTCGGAATTAGCTTTTTTAATTATTTGAATTTTTTTGCTAGTTTTTTTGGAATTTTCTGGTTTGGGTTGGGTTGGAACAGAATTCGGGACTGAAATTTTTTTCTCGCTTTCTCGGATTATCTCATCACGTTTTGGGTAGAAATAATGCCAGAAAGAGGTTTTTTAATTTTTTTGCAATTTTTTTCTGAATTTTCTAGTCGGGGTTGAGTATGATCGGAATTTGGGACTAAAATTTTTTTCTCTCCCTTTCGACCTATCTCTTCCCGTTATGTCTAAAACTAATGCCGTAAAGAGGTTTTTTAATTTTTTGATTTTTTTTCTATTTTTCTTGGAATTTTCTTTCCCGGATCGACTATGATCGGAATTCAGGACTAAAATTTTTTTTTTCTACCTCTTAGCCTATCTAATCCCGTTTTGGCAAAAAATAATGTCGGAAAGGGGTTTTTCAATTTTTTTAATTTTTTTGCTATTTTTTTTGGAACTTTCTTGCCCGGGTCGAGTATGAACGAAATTCGGGACTAAAACTTTTTTTCTTCTTTCGTAGCCTATCTCATCCCATTTTGGCTAAAAACAATTCCGAAATGAGGTTTTCTAATTTTATGTATTTTTTTGCCTTTTTTTTCGGAATTTTCTTGCCGGGGTTGAGTATGAACGGAATTCGGGACTAAAATTTTTTTTTCTCTTCCTCGGCCTACCTTATCCCGTTTTGGATAAAAATAAGGCCGGAAATAGGTTTTTTAATCTTTTAAATTTTTTTGCTATTTTTTTGGAAATTTTCTTGCCCAGGTCGAGTATGAACATAATTCGGGACTAAAATTTTTTTCTCTTTCTCGATCTCTCTAAACCCGTTTGGGATAGAAATAATGTCGGAATTAACTTTTTGAATTTTTTTGCTAGTTTTTTTTGGAATTTTCTGGCTTGGGTTGGGTAGGAACAGTATTCGGGACTGAAATTTTTTTCACTCTTTCTCGGCCTATCTCATCCCGTTTTGGCTACAAATAATGCCAGAAAGAGGTTTTTTGAATTTTTTTGCTATTTTTTTCGAAATTTTCTTGCCCGGATCGAGTATGAAAGGAATTCAGTACTAAACTATTTTCCTCTTTCGCAGCATATCTCATCCCGTGTTGGCTTAAAACAATGCCGGAATGAGGTTTCTTAGTTTTATTAATTTTTTTGCTATTTTTTTCGGAATTTTCTAGCCGGGGTCGAGTATGAACGGAATTCAGGACTAAATTTTTTTTCTTTCTTTCCCGTCCTATCTTATCCCCGTTTTTGCTAAAAATAAGGCCGGAAAGAGGTTTTTTAATCTTTTAATTTTTTTTGCTATTTTTTTAGGAATTTTCTTTCCCAGGTCGAGTATGAACAGAATTCGTGAGTAAAATTTTTTTCTCTCTTTCTCGGTCTCCCTAAATCCGTTTTGGATAGAATTAATGTCGGAATTAGCTTTTTTAATTTTTTGAATTTTTTTGCTAGTTTTTTTTGGAATATTCTGGATTGGGTTGGGTTGGAACAGAATTCGGGACTGAAATTTTTTTCTCGCTTTCTTGGACCATCTCATCCCGTTTTCGCTATAAATAATGTCAGAAAGTGGTTTTTTAATTTTTTTTTAATTTTGTTGCTATTTTTTTCGGAATTTTCTTGCCGGGGTCGAGTATGATCGGAATTCGGGACTAAATTTTTTTTTTTTCTCTTTCTCAGCCTATCTCATCTCGTTTTGGCTAAAAATAAGGCCGGAATGAACTTTTTAAAATTTTTTTTAATTTTTTGGCTATTTTTTTTCGTAATTTTCTTGCCAAGGTCGAGTATGAACAAAATTCGGGACAAAATTTTTTTTTTCTCTTTCTCGGCCTATCTCATTCCGTTTTGGCTAAAAATAATGCCGGAAAGTGGTTTTTAAATTTTTTGAATTTTTTTGCTATTTTTTTCAGAATTTTCTTGCATGGGTCGTGTATGAACGGAATTCAGGACTAAAACTTTTTTCCCTAATTCACGGCCTATCTCATCCCGTTTTGGCTAAAAACAATGCCGAAATGAGGTTTTTTAATTTTATGAATTTTATTGCTATTTTTTTCGGAATTTTCTTGCCTAGGTCGAGTATGAACAGAATTCGGGACTAAAATTTTTTTCTCTCTTTCTCGATCTCCCTAAACCGGTTTTGGATAGAAATAATGTCGGAATTAACTTTTTGAATTTTTTTGCTAGTTTTTTTTTGGAATTTTTTGGCTTGGGTTGGGTAGGAACAAAATTGGGGACTGAAATTTTTTTCACTCTTTCTCTGCCTATCTCATCCCGTTTTGGCCACAAATAATGCCGGAAAGAGGTTTTTTGAATTTTTGAATTTTTTTGCTATTTTTTTAGACATTTTCTTCTTCGGGTCGAGTATAAACGGAATTCGGTACTAAAATATTTTCCTCTTTCGCGGCATATCTCATCCCATGTGGGCTTAAAACAATGCCGGAATGAGGTTTCTTAATTTTATTAATTTTTTTGCTATTCTTTTCAGAATTTTCTTGCCGGGGTCGAGTACGAACGGAATTCGGGACTAAAATTTTATTCTCTTTCTCGGCCTATCTTATCCCGTTTTGGCTAAAAATAAGGCCGGAAATAGGTTTTTTAATTTTTAAATTTTTTTGCTATTTTTTTCGAAATTTTCTTGCTCAGGTCGTGTATGAACATAATTCGGGACTAAAATTTTTTTCTCTTTCTCGATCTCTCTAAACCCGTTTTGGATAGAAATAATGTCGGAATTAACTTTTTGAATTTGTTTGCAAGTTTTTTTTTGGAATTTTCTGGCTTGGGTTGGGTAGGAACAGAATTCGGGACTGAAAACAGTGCCGGAATGAGGTTTCTTAATTTTATTAATTTTTTTCTATTTTTTTCGGATTTTTCTAGCCGGGGTCGAGTATGAACGGAAGTTGGAACTAAAATTTTTTTCTCTTTCTCGGCCTATGTCATTCCGTTTTGGCTAAAAATAATGCCGGAAAGTGGTTTTTAAATATTTTGAATTTTTTTGCAATTTTTTTCGGAATTTTCTTGCATGGGTCGTGTATGAACAGAATTCGGGACTAAAACTTTTTTCCCACTTTCGCGGCCTATCTCATCCCGTTTTGGCTAAAAACAATGCCAGAATGAGGTTTTTTAATTTTATGAATTTTATTGCTATTTTTTTCAGAATTTTCTTGCCTAGGTCGAGTATGAACAGAATTCGGGACTAAAATTTTTTTCTCTCTTTCTCGATCTCCCTAAACCCGTTTTGGATAGAAATAATGTCGGAATTAACTTTTTGAATTTTTTTGCTAGTTTTTTTTTGAAATTTTTTGGCTTGGGTTGGGTAGGAACTGAATTGGGGACTGAAATTTTTTTCACTCTTTCTCGGCCTATCTCATCCCGTTTTGGCCACAAATAATGCCGGAAAGAGGTTTTTTAATTTTTTTGAATTATTTTGCTATTTTCTTTGAAATTTTTTTGCATGGGTCGAGTATGAAAGGAATTCAGGACTAAAATTTTTTTCTCTCCTTCTCAGCCTCTCTAATCTCGTTTTGGCTAGAAATAATGCCGGAAAGTGGTTTTTGAATTTTTTTGCTATCTTTTTCACAATTTTCTTCCCGGGGCTGACTATGATCAGAATTCAGGACTGAAATTTTTTTTTTTCTCTCTTTCAGCCTATCTAACCCCGTTTTGGCAAAAAATAATGTCGGAAAGGGGTTTTTCAATTTTTTTTAATTTTTTTACTATTTTTTTCGGAACTTTCTTGCCCGGGTCGAGTATGAACGGATTTCGGGACTAAAACTATTTTTCTTCTTTCGCGGCCTATCTCATCCCGTTTTGGCTAAAAACAATTCTGGAATGAGGTTTTTTAATTTTATGTATTTTTTTGCTATTTTTTTCGGAATTTTCTTGCCTAGGTCGAGTATGAACAGAATTCGGGACTAAAATTTTTCTCTCTTTCTCGATCTCTCTAAACCCGTTTTGGATAGAAATAATGTCGGAATTAACTTTTTGAATTCTTTTGCTAGTTTTTTTTGGAATTTTCTAGCTTGGGTTGGGTAGGAACAGAATTCGGGACTGAAATTTTTTTCACTCTTTCTCGGCCTATCTCATCCTGTTTTGGATACAAATAATGCCAGAAAGAGGTTTTTTGAATTTTTGAATTTTTTTGCTATTTTTTTAGACATTTTCTTTCTCGGGTCCAGTATAAACGGAATTCGGTACTAAACCATTTTCCTCTTTCGCGGCATATCTCATCCCGTGTTGGCTTAAAACAATGCCGGAATGAGGTTTCTTAATTTTAATAATTTTTTTGCTATTCTTTTCAGAATTTTCTTGCCGGGGTCGAGTATGAACAGAATTCGGGACTAAAATTTTATTCTCTTTCTCGGCCTATCTTATCTCGTTTTGGCTAAAAATAAGGCTGGAAATAGGTTTTTAAATTTTTTTGCTATTTTTTTCGAAATTTTCTTGCCCAGGTCGAGTATGAACATAATTCGGGACTAAAATTTTTTTCTCTTTCTCGATCTCTCTAAACCCGTTTTGGATAGAAATAATGTCGGAATTAACTTTTTGAATTTTTTTGCTAGTTTTTTTTTGGAATTTTCTGGCTTGGGTTGGGTAGGAACAGAATTCGGGACTGAAATTTTTTTCACTCTTTCTCGGCTTATCTCATCCCGTTTTGGCTACAAATAATGCCAAAAAGAGGTTTTTTGAATATTTGAATTTTTTTGCTATTTTTTTAGAAATTTTCTTGCTCGGGTCGAGTATAAACGGAATTCGGTACTAAACTATTTTCCTCTTTCGCGGCATATCTCATCCCGTGTTGGCTTAAAACAATGCCGGAATGAGGCTTCTTAATTTTATTAATTTTTTTGCTATTCTTTTCAGAATTTTCTTGCCGGGGTCGAGTATGAACGGAATTCGGGACTAAAATTTTTTCTCCTTCTCCGCCTATCTTATCCCGTTTTGGCTAAAAATAAAGCCGGAAATAGGTTTTTTAATCTTTTAAATTTTTTTGCTATTTTTTTCGAAATTTTCTTGCCCAGGTCGTGTATGAACATATTTCGGGACTAAATTTTTTTTCTCTTTCTCGATCTCTCTAAACCCGTTTTGGATAGAAATAATGTCGGAATTAACTTTTTGAATTTTTTTGCTAGTTTTTTTTTGGAATTTTCTAGCTTGGGTTGGGTAGGAACAGAATTCGGGACTGAAATTTTTTTCACTCTTTCTCGGCCTATCTCATCCCGTTTTGGCTACAAATAATGCCAGAAAGAGGTTTTTTAAATTTTTGAATTTTTTTTGCTATTTTTTTAGAAATTTTCTTGCTCGGGTCGAGTATGAACGGAATTCGGTACTAAAACTTTTTTCCCTCTTTCGCGGCCTATCTCATCCCGTTTTGTCTAAAAACAATGCCGGAATGAGGTTTTTTAATTTTATGAATTTTATTGCTTTTTTTTTCGGAATTTTCTTGCCCAGGTCGAGTATGAACAGAATTCGGGACTAAAATTTTTTTTTCTCTTTCTCGATCTCCCTAAACCCGTTTTGGATAGAAATAATGTCGGAATTAACTTTTTGAATTTTTTTACTTGTTTTTTTTTTGAATTTTTTGGCTTGGGTTGGGTAGGAACAGAATTCGGGACTGCAATTTTTTTCACTCTTTCTTGGCCTATCTCATCCCGTTTTGGCTACAAATAATGCCGGAAAGAGGTTTTTTAATTTTTTGAATTATTTTGCTATTTTTTTCGGAATTTTCTTGCATGGGACGAGTATGAACGGAATTCAGGACTAAAATTTTTTTCTTTCTTTCTCGTCCTATCTTATCCCGTTTTGGCTAAAAATAAGGCCGGAAAAAGGTTTTTTAATCTTTTAATTTCTTTTGCTTTTTTTTTGGAATTTTCTTTCCTAGGTCGAGTATGAACAGAATTCATGAGTAAAATTTTTTTCTCTCTTTCACGGTCTCCCTAAATCCGTTTTGGATAGAATTAATGTCGGAATTAGCTTTTTTAATTTTTTGAATTTTTTTGCTGGTTTTTTTTGGAATTTTCTGGCTTGGGTTGGGTTGGAACAGAATTCGGCACTGAAATTTCTTTCTCGCTTTCTCGGATTGTGTCATCCCGTTTTCGCTATAAATAATGACAGAAAGTGGTTTTTTAATTTTTTTAATTTTGTTGCTATTTTTTTCGGAATTTTCTTGCCGGGGTCGTGTATGATCGAAATTCGGGACAAAATTTTTTTTTTCTCTCTTTCTCGGTCTATCTCATCTCGTTTTGGCTAAAAATAAGGACGGAATGAGTTTTTTAATTTTTTAAAATTTTTTGGCTATTTTTTTTCGGAATTTTCTTTCCAAGGTCGAGTATGAACAGAATTCAGGACAAAATTTTTTTTCACTCTTTCTCGGCCAATCTCATCTCGTTTTGGCTAAAAAAATAAGGCCGGAAAGAGGTTTTTTAATTTTTCGCTATTTTTTTCGGAATTTTCTTGCTCTGGTCGAGTATGAATGGAAGTCGGGACTAAAATTTTTTTCTCGCTTTCTCGGATTATCTCATTACGTTTTGGGTAGAAATAATGCCCGAAAGAGGTTTTTTTAATTTTTTGAATTTTTTTGCTATTTTCTACGGAATTTTCTTGCCAGGGTCGAGTATGATCGGAATTTGGGACTAAAATTTTTTTCTCTATTTCTCAGCCTGTCTCATCTCGTTTTGGCTAGAAATAATGCTGGAAAGCGGTTTTTGAATTTTTTTGCTATTTTTTTCGGAACTTTCTTGCTCGGGTCGAGTATGAACGGAATTCGGGACTAAAACTTTTTTTCATCTTTCGCGGCCTATCTCATCCCGTTTTGGCTAAAAACAATGCCGGAATGAGGTTTTTTAATTTTATGAATTTTATTCCTATTTTTTTCGGAATTTTCTTGCCCAGGCCGAGTTTGAACAGAATTCGGGACTAAAATTTTTTTCTCTCTTTCTCGATCTCCCTAAACCCGTTTTGGATAGAAATAATGTCAGAATTAACTTTTTGTAATTTTTTGCTAGTTTTTTTTGGAATTTTTTGGCTTGGGTTGGGTAGGAACAGAATTCGGGACTGAAATTTTTTTCACTCTTTCTCAGCCTATCTCATCCCGTTTTGGCTACAAATAATGCCGGAAAGAGGTTTTTTAATTTTTTGAATTATTTTGCTATTTTTTTCTGAATTTTCTTGCATGGGTCGAGTATGAACGGAATTCAGGACTAACATTTTTTTCTTTCTTTCTCATCCTATCTTATCCCGTTTTGGCAAAAAATAAGGCCGGAAAGAGGTTTTTGAATCTTTTAATTTTTTTAGCTATTTTTTTAGGAATTTTCTTTCCCAGGTCGAGTATGAACAGAATTCGTGAGTAAATTTTTTTTCTCTCTTTCTCGGTCTCCCTAAATCCGTTTTGGATAGAATTAATGTCGGAATTAGCTTTTTTAATTTTTTGAATTTTTTTGCTAGTTTTTTTTGGAATTTTCTGGATTGGGTTGGGTTGGAACAGAATTCGGGACTGAAATTTTTTTCTCGCTTTCTTGGACCATCTCATCCCGTTTTCGCTATAAATAATGTTAGAAAGTGGTTATTTAATTTTTTTTTTAATTTTGTTGCTATTTTTTTCGAAATTTTCTTGCCGGGGTTGAGTATGATCGGAATTCGGGACTAAATTTTTTTTTCTCTTTCTCAGCCTATCTAATCTCGTTTTGGCTAAAAATAATGCCGAAATGAGTTTTTTTTTAATTTTTTTAAATTTTTTGGCTATTTTTTTTTCGTAATTTTCTTGCCAAGGTCGAGTATGAACAGAATTCGGGACAAAAAATTTTTTCACTCTTTCTCGGCCTATCTCATCTTGTTTTGGCTAAAAATAAGGCCAGAAAGAGGTTTTTTAATTTTTTGCTATTTTTTTCGGAATTTTCTTGCTCTGGCCGAGTATGAACGGAATTCGGGACTAAAACTTTTTTTCTTCTTTTGCGGCCTATCTCATCCCGTTTTGGCTAAAAACAATTCCGGAATGAGGTTTTTTAATTTTATGTATTTTTTTGCTATTATTTTCGGAATTTTCTTGCCGGGGTAGAGTATGAATGGAATTCGGGACTAAATTTTTTTTTTTCTCTTTCTCGTCCTATCTTATCCTGTTTTGGCTAAAAATAAGGCCGGAAATAGGTTTTTTAATCTTTTAAATTTTTTTGCTATTTTTTTCGAAATTTTCTTGCCCAGGTCGAGTATGAACATAATTCAGGACTAAATTTTTTTTCTCTTTCTCGATCTCTCTAAACCCGTTTTGGATAGAAATAATGTCGGAATTAACTTTTTGAATTTTTTTGCTAGTTTTTTTTGGAATTTTCTGGCATAGGTTGAGTAGGAACAGAATTCGGGACTGAAATTTTTTTCACTCTTTCTTGGCCTATCTCATCCCGTTTTGGCTGCAAATAATGCCAGAATGAGGTTTTTTGAATTTTTGAATTTTTTTGCTATTTTTTTCGAAATTTTCTTGCTCGGGTCAAGTATGAACGGAATTCGGTACTAAACTATTTTTCTCTTTCGCGGCATATCTCATCCCGTGTTGGCTTAAAACAATGCCGGAATGAGGTTTCTTGATTTTATTAATTTTTTTGCTATTTTTTTCGGAATTTTCTTGCCGGGGTCGAGTATGAACGGAATTCGGGACTAAAATTTTATTCTCTTTCTCAGCCTATCTCATCCCGTTTTGGCTACAAATAATGCCAGAAAGATGTTTTTTAAATATTTGAATTTTTTTGCTATTTTTTTCGAAATTTTCTTGCTCGGGTTGAGTATGAACGGAATTCGGTACTAAACTATTTTCCTCTTTCACGGCATACCTCATCCCGTGTTGGCTTAAAACAATGCCAGAATGAGGTTTCTTAATTTTATTAATTTTTTTCGAAATTTTCTAGCCAGGGTCGAGTATGAATGGAAGTTGGAACTAAAATTTTTTTCTCTTTCTCGGCCTATCTCATTCCGTTTTGGCTAAAAATAATGCCGGAAAGAGGTTTTTAAATTTTTTGAATTTTTTTCGGAATTTTCTTGCATGGGTCGAGTATGAACGGAATTCGGGACTAAAACTTTTTTCCCTCTTTCACGGCCTATCTCATCCCGTTTTGGCTAAAAACAATGCCGGAATGAGGTTTTTTTAATTTTATGAATTTTATTGCTTTTTTTTTCGAAATTTTCTTTCCCAGGTCGAGTATGAACAGAATTCGGGACTCAAATTTTTTTCTCTCTTTCTCGATCTCCCTAAACTCGTTTTGGATAGAAATAATGTCGGAATTAACTTTTTCAATTTTTTTACTAGTTTTTTTTGGAATTTTTTGGCTTAGGTTGGGTAGGAACAGAATTCGGGACTGCAATTTTTTTCACTCTTTCTCAGCCTATCTCATCCCGTTTTGGCTACAAATAATGCCGGAAAGAGGTTTTTTAATTTTTTGAATTATTTTGCTATTTTTTTCGGAATTTTCTTGCATGGGTCGAGTATGAACGGAATTCAGGACTAACATTTTTTTCTTTCTTTCTCGTCCTATCTTATCCCGTTTTGGCAAAAAATAAGGCCGGAAAGAGGTTTTTGATTCTTTTAATTTTTTTTGCTATTTTTTTAGGAATTTTCTTTCCCAGGTCGAGTATGAACAGAATTCGTGAGTAAATTTTTTTTCTCTCTCTCTCGGTCTCCCTAAATCCGTTTTGGATAGAATTAATGTCGGAATTAGCTTTTTTAATTTTTTGAATTTTTTTGCTAGTTTTTTTTGGAATTTTCTCGATTGGGTTGGGTTGGAACAGAATTCGGGACTGAAATTTTTTTCTCGCTTTCTTGGACCATCTCATCCCGTTTTCGCTATAAATAATGTCAGAAAGTGGTTTTTTAATTTTTTTTTTAATTTTGTTGCTATTTTTTTCGGAATTTTCTTGCCGGGGTCGAGTATGATCGGAATTCAGGACTAAATTTTTTTTTCTCTTTCTCAGCCTATCTAATCTCGTTTTGGCTAAAAATAAGGCCGGAATGAGTTTTTTTTTAAATTTTTTTAAATTTTTTGGCTATTTTTTTTCGTAATTTTCTTGCCAAGGTCGAGTATGAACAGAATTCGGGACAAAAAATTTTTTCACTCTTTCTCGGCCTATCTCATCTCTTTTTGGCTAAAAATAAGGCCAGAAAGAGGTTTTTTAATTTTTTGCTATTTTTTTCGGAATTTTCTTGCTCTGGCCGAGTATGAACGGAATTCGGGACTAAAACTTTTTTTCTTCTTTTGCGGCCTATCTCATCCCGTTTTGGCTAAAAACAATTCCGGAATGAGGTTTTTTAATTTTATGTATATTTTTGCTCTTATTTTCGGAATTTTCTTGCCGGGGTAGAGTATGAATGGAATTCGGGACTAAATTTTTTTTTTTTCTCTTTCTCGGCCTATCTTATCCCGTTTTGGCTAAAAATAAGGCCGGAAATAGGTTTTTTAATCTTTTAAATTTGTTTGCTATTTTTTTCGAAATTTTCTTGCCCAGGTCGAGTATGAACATAATTCAGGACTAAATTTTTTTTCTCTTTCTCGATCTCTCTAAACCCGTTTTGGATAGAAATAATGTCGGAATTAACTTTTTGAATTTTTTTGCTAGTTTTTTTTGGAATTTTCTGGCATAGGTTGAGTAGGAACAGAATTCGGGACTGAAAGTTTTTTCACTTTTTCTTGGCCTATCTCATCCCGTTTTGGCTACGAATAATGCCAGAATGAGGTTTTTTGAATTTTTGAATTTTTTTGCTATTTTTTTCGAAATTTTCTTGCTCGGGTCAAGTATGAACGGAATTCGGTACTAAACTATTTTTCTCTTTCGCGGCATATCTCATCCCGTGTTGGCTTAAAACAATGCCGGAATGAGGTTTCTTGATTTTATTAATTTTTTTGCTATTTTTTTCGGAATTTTCTTGCCGGGGTCGAGTATGAACGGAATTCGGGACTAAAATTTTATTCTCTTTCTCAGCCTATCTCATCCCGTTTTGGCTACAAATAATGCCAGAAAGATGTTTTTTAAATATTTGAATTTTTTTGCTATTTTTTTCGAAATTTTCTTGCTCGGGTTGAGTATGAACGGAATTCGGTACTAAACTATTTTCCTCTTTCACGGCATACCTCATCCCGTGTTGGCTTAAAACAATGCCAGAATGAGGTTTCTTAATTTTATTAATTTTTTTCGAAATTTTCTAGCCAGGGTCGAGTATGAATGGAAGTTGGAACTAAAATTTTTTTCTCTTTCTCGGCCTATCTCATTCCGTTTTGGCTAAAAATAATGCCGGAAAGAGGTTTTTAAATTTTTTGAATTTTTTTCGGAATTTTCTTGCATGGGTCGAGTATGAACGGAATTCGGGACTAAAACTTTTTTCCCTCTTTCACGGCCTATCTCATCCCGTTTTGGCTAAAAACAATGCCGGAATGAGGTTTTTTTAATTTTATGAATTTTATTGCTTTTTTTTTCGAAATTTTCTTTCCCAGGTCGAGTATGAACAGAATTCGGGACTCAAATTTTTTTCTCTCTTTCTCGATCTCCCTAAACTCGTTTTGGATAGAAATAATGTCGGAATTAACTTTTTCAATTTTTTTACTAGTTTTTTTTGGAATTTTTTGGCTTAGGTTGGGTAGGAACAGAATTCGGGACTGCAATTTTTTTCACTCTTTCTCAGCCTATCTCATCCCGTTTTGGCTACAAATAATGCCGGAAAGAGGTTTTTTAATTTTTTGAATTATTTTGCTATTTTTTTCGGAATTTTCTTGCATGGGTCGAGTATGAACGGAATTCAGGACTAACATTTTTTTCTTTCTTTCTCGTCCTATCTTATCCCGTTTTGGCAAAAAATAAGGCCGGAAAGAGGTTTTTGATTCTTTTAATTTTTTTTGCTATTTTTTTAGGAATTTTCTTTCCCAGGTCGAGTATGAACAGAATTCGTGAGTAAATTTTTTTTCTCTCTCTCTCGGTCTCCCTAAATCCGTTTTGGATAGAATTAATGTTGGAATTAGCTTTTTTAATTTTTTGAATTTTTTTGCTAGTTTTTTTTGGAATTTTCTCGATTGGGTTGGGTTGGAACAGAATTCGGGACTGAAATTTTTTTCTCGCTTTCTTGGACCATCTCATCCCGTTTTCGCTATAAATAATGTCAGAAAGTGGTTTTTTAATTTTTTTTTTAATTTTGTTGCTATTTTTTTCGGAATTTTCTTGCCGGGGTCGAGTATGATCGGAATTCAGGACTAAATTTTTTTTTCTCTTTCTCAGCCTATCTAATCTCGTTTTGGCTAAAAATAAGGCCGGAATGAGTTTTTTTTTTAATTTTTTTAAATTTTTTGGCTATTTTTTTTCGTAATTTTCTTGCCAAGGTCGAGTATGAACAGAATTCGGGACAAAAAATTTTTTCACTCTTTCTCGGCCTATCTCATCTCTTTTTGGCTAAAAATAAGGCCAGAAAGAGGTTTTTTAATTTTTTGCTATTTTTTTCGGAATTTTCTTGCTCTGGCCGAGTATGAACGGAATTCGGGACTAAAACTTTTTTTCTTCTTTTGCGGCCTATCTCATCCCGTTTTGGCTAAAAACAATTCCGGAATGAGGTTTTTTAATTTTATGTATATTTTTGCTCTTATTTTCGGAATTTTCTTGCCGGGGTAGAGTATGAATGGAATTCGGGACTAAATTTTTTTTTTTTCTCTTTCTCGGCCTATCTTATCCCGTTTTGGCTAAAAATAAGGCCGGAAATAGGTTTTTTAATCTTTTAAATTTGTTTGCTATTTTTTTCGAAATTTTCTTGCCCAGGTCGAGTATGAACATAATTCAGGACTAAATTTTTTTTCTCTTTCTCGATCTCTCTAAACCCGTTTTGGATAGAAATAATGTCGGAATTAACTTTTTGAATTTTTTTGCTAGTTTTTTTTGGAATTTTCTGGCATAGGTTGAGTAGGAACAGAATTCGGGACTGAAAGTTTTTTCACTTTTTCTTGGCCTATCTCATCCCGTTTTGGCTACGAATAATGCCAGAATGAGGTTTTTTGAATTTTTGAATTTTTTTGCTATTTTTTTCGAAATTTTCTTGCTCGGGTCAAGTATGAACGGAATTCGGTACTAAACTATTTTTCTCTTTCGCGGCATATCTCATGCCGTGTTGGCTTAAAACAATGCCGGAATGAGGTTTCTTAATTTTATTAATTTTTTTGCTATTTTTTTCGGAATTTTCTTGCCGGGGTCGAGTATGAACGGAATTCGGGACTAAAATTTTATTCTCTTTCTCAGCCTATCTCATCCCGTTTTGGCTACAAATAATGCCAGAAAGAGGTTTTTTAAATTTTTGAATTTTTTTGCTATTTTTTTCGAAATTTTCTTGCTCGGGTTGAGTATGAACGGAATTCGGTACTAAACTATTTTCCTCTTTCACGGCATACCTCATCCCGTGTTGGCTTAAAACAATGCCAGAATGAGGTTTCTTAATTTTATTAATTTTTTTCGAAATTTTCTAGCCAAGGTCGAGTATGAACGGAAGTTGGAACTAAAATTTTTTTCTCTTTCTCGGCCTATCTCATTCCGTTTTGGCTAAAAATAATGCCGGAAACAGGTTTTTAAATTTTTTGAATTTTTTTGCTATTTTTTTCGGAATTTTCTTGCATGGGTCGAGTATGAACGGAATTCGGGACTAAAACTTTTTTCCCTCTTTCGCGGCCTATCTCATCCCGTTTTGGCTAAAAACAATGCCGGAATGAGGTTTTTTTAATTTTATGAATTTTATTGCTTTTTTTTTTCGGAAATTTTCTTTCCCAGGTCGAGTATGAACAGAATTCGGGACTAAAATTTTTTTCTCTCTTTCTCGATCTCCCTAAACTCGTTTTGGATAGAAATAATGTCGGAATTAACTTTTTCAATTTTTTTACTAGTTTTTTTTGGAATTTTTTGGCTTAGGTTGGGTAGGAACAGAATTCGGGACTGCAATTTTTTTCACTCTTTCTCAGCCTATCTCATCCCGTTTTGGCTACAAATAATGCCGGAAAGAGGTTTTTTAATTTTTTAAATTATTTTGCTATTTTTTTCGGAATTTTCTTGCATGGGTCGAGTATGAACGGAATTCAGGACTAACATTTTTTTCTTTCTTTCTCGTCCTATCTTATCCCGTTTTGGCAAAAAATAAGGCCGAAAAAGAGGTTTTTGATTCTTTTAATTTTTTTTGCTATTTTTTTAGGAATTTTCTTTCCCAGGTCGAGTATGAACAGAATTCGTGAGTAAATTTTTTTTCTCTCTTTCTCGGTCTCCCTAAATCCGTTTTGGATAGAATTAATGTCGGAATTAGCTTTTTTAATTTTTTGAATTTTTTTGCTAGTTTTTTTTGGAATTTTCTGGATTGGGTTGGGTTGGAACAGAATTCGGGACTGAAATTTTTTTCTCGCTTTCTTGGACCATCTCATCCCGTTTTCGCCATAAATAATGTCAGAAAGTGGTTTTTTAATTTTTTTTTTTAATTTTGTTGCTATTTTTTTCGGAATTTTCTTGCCGGGGTCGAGTATGATCGGAATTCGGGACTAAAGTTTTTTTTTTCTCTTTCTCAGCCTATCTCATCTCGTTTTGGCTAAAAATAAGGCCGGAATGAGTTTTTTTTACTTTTTTTAAATTTTTTGGCTATTTTTTTTCGTAATTTTCTTGCCAAGGTCGAGTATGAACAGAATTCGGGACAAAAATTTTTTTCACTCTTTCTCGGCCTATCTCATCTCATTTTGGCTAAAAATAAGGCCAGAAAGAGGTTTTTTAATTTTTTACTATTTTTTTCTTCTTTTGCGGCCTATCTCATCCCGTTTTGGCTAAAAACAATTCCGGAATGAGGTTTTTTAATTTTATGAATTTTATTCCTATTTTTTTCGGAATTTTCTTGCCCAGGCCGAGTATGACCAGAATTCGGGACTAAAATTTTTTTCTCTCTTTCTCGATCTCCCTCAACCCGTTTTGGATAGAAATAATGTCAGAATTAACTTTTTGTAATTTTTTGCTAGTTTTTTTTGGAATTTTTTGGCTTGGGTTGGGTAGGAACAGAATTCGGGACTGAAATTTTTTTCACTCTTTCTCAGCCTATCTCATCCCGTTTTGGCTACAAATAATGCCGGAAAGAGGTTTTTTAATTTTTTGAATTATTTTGCTATTTTTGTCGGAATTTTCTTGCATGGGTCGAGTATGAACGGAATTCAGGACTAACATTTTTTTCTTTCTTTCTTGTCCTATCTTATCCCGTTTTGGCAAAAAATAAGGCCGGAAAGAGGTTTTTGAATCTTTTAATTTTTTTTGCTATTTTTTTAGGAATTTTCTTTCCCAGGTCGAGTATGAACAGAATTCGTGAGTAAATTTTTTTTCTCTCTTTCTCAGTCTCCCTAAATCCGTTTTGGATAGAATTAATGTCGGAATTAGCTTTTTTAATTTTTTGAATTTTTTTGCTAGTTTTTTTTGGAATTTTCTGGATTGGGTTGGGTTGGAACAGAATTCGGGACTGAAATTTTTTTCTCGCTTTCTTGGACCATCTCATCCCGTTTTCGCTATAAATAATGTTAGAAAGTGGTTTTTTAATTTTTTTTTAATTTTGTTGCTATTTTTTTCGAAATTTTCTTGCCGGGGTCGAGTATGATCGGAATTCGGGACTAAATTTTTTTTTCTCTTTCTCAGCCTATCTAATCTCGTATTGGCTAAAAATAAGGCCGGAATGAGTTTTTTTTTAATTTTTTTAAATTTTTTGGCTATTTTTTTTCGTAATTTTCTTGCCAAGGTCGAGTATGAACAGAATTCGGGACAAAAAATTTTTTCACTCTTTCTCGGCCTATCTCATCTCGTTTTGGCTAAAAATAAGGCCAGAAAGAGGTTTTTTAATTTTTTGCTATTTTTTTCGGAATTTTCTTGCTCTGGCCGAGTATGAACGGAATTCGGGACTAAAACTTTTTTTCTTCTTTTGCGGCCTATCTCATCCCGTTTTGGCTAAAAACAATTCCGGAATGAGGTTTTTTAATTTTACGTATTTTTTTGCTATTATTTTCGGAATTTTCTTGCCGGGGTAGAGTATGAACGGAATTCGGGACTAAAATTTTATTCCCTTTCTCGGCCTATCTCATCCCGTTTTGGCTACAAATAATGCCCGAAAGAGGTTTTTTTAATTTTTTTTATTTTTTTTGCAATTTTTTTCGAAATTTTTTGCTCAGGTCAAGTATGAACGGAATTCGGTACTAATCTATTTTTCTCTTTCGCGGCATATCTCATCCCGTGTTGGCTTAAAACAATGCCGGAATGAGGTTTCTTAATTTTATTAATTTTTTTGCTATTTTTTTCGGAATTTTCTTGCCGGGGTCGAGTATGAACGGAATTCGGGACTAAAATTTTATTCCCTTTCTCGGCCTATCTCATCCCGTTTTGGCTACAAATAATGCCCGAAAGAGGTTTTTTTAATTTTTTTTATTTTTTTTGCAATTTTTTTCGAAATTTTTTGCTCAGGTCAAGTATGAACGGAATTCGGTACTAATCTATTTTTCTCTTTCGCGGCATATCTCATCCCGTGTTGGCTTAAAACAATGCCGGAATGAGGTTTCTTAATTTTATTAATTTTTTTGCTATTTTTTTCGGAATTTTCTTGCCAGGGTCGAGTATGAACGGAATTCGGGAGTAAAATTTTTTTTTCTCTTTCTCGGCCTATCTCATCTCGTTTTGGCTAAAAATAAGGCCGGAAAGAGGTTTTTCATTTTTTTGCTATTTTTTTGGGAATTTTCTTGCTCTGGTCGAGTATGAATGGAATTCGGGACTAAAATTTTTTTCTCGCTTTCTCGGATTATCTCATCACGTTTTGGGTAGAAATAATGCTAGAAAGAGGTTTTTTAATTTTTTTGCTATTTTTTTCTGAATTTTCTAGTCGGGGTCGAGTATGATCTGAATTTGGGACTAAAATTTTTTTCTCTCTTTCTCAGCCTATCTCATCTCGTTTTGGCTAGAAATAATGCCGGATAGTGGTTTTTGAATTTTTTTGATATTTTTTTTGGAACTTTCTTGCTGGGGACGAGTATGAACGTAATTCGGGACTAAAACTTTTTTTCCTCTTTCGCGGCCTATCTCATCCCGTTTTGGCTAAAAACAATTCCGGAATGAGGTTTTTTAATTTTATATATTTTTTTGCTATTTTTTTCGGAATTTTCTTGCCGGGGTTGAGTATGAACGGAATTCGGGACTAAAATTTTTTTTTCCCCTTCTCGGCCTATCTTATCCCGTTTTGGCTAAAAATAAGGCCGGAAATAGGTTTTTTACTCTTTTAAATTTTTTTGCTATTTTTTTCGAAATTTTGTTGCCCAGGTTGAGTATGAACATAATTCGGGACTAAATTTTTTTTCTCTTTCTCGATCTCTCTAAACCCGTTTTGGATAGAAATAATGTCGGAATTAACTTTTTGAATTTTTTTGCTAGTTTTTTTTGGAATTTTCTGGCATAGGTTGAGTAGGAACAGAATTCGGGACTGAAATTTTTTTCACTCTTTCTTGGCCTATCTCATCCCGTTTTGGCTACAAATAATGCCAGAATGAGGTTTTTTGAATTTTTGAATTTTTTTGCTATTTTTTTCGAAATTTTCTTGCTCGGGTCAAGTATGAACGGAATTCGGTACTAATCTATTTTTCTCTTTCGCGGCATATCTCATCCCGTGTTGGCTTAAAACAATGCCGGAATGAGGTTTCTTAATTTTATTAATTTTTTTGCTATTTTTTTCGGAATTTTCTTGCCGGGGTCGAGTATGAACGGAATTCGGGACTAAAATTTTATTCCCTTTCTCGGCCTATCTCATCCCGTTTTGGCTACAAATAATGCCCGAAAGAGGTTTTTTTAATTTTTTTTATTTTTTTTGCAATTTTTTTCGAAATTTTTTGCTCAGGTCAAGTATGAACGGAATTCGGTACTAATCTATTTTTCTCTTTCGCGGCATATCTCATCCCGTGTTGGCTTAAAACAATGCCGGAATGAGGTTTCTTAATTTTATTAATTTTTTTGCTATTTTTTTCGGAATTTTCTTGCCAGGGTCGAGTATGAACGGAATTCGGGAGTAAAATTTTTTTTTCTCTTTCTCGGCCTATCTCATCTCGTTTTGGCTAAAAATAAGGCCGGAAAGAGGTTTTTCATTTTTTTGCTATTTTTTTGGGAATTTTCTTGCTCTGGTCGAGTATGAATGGAATTCGGGACTAAAATTTTTTTCTCGCTTTCTCGGATTATCTCATCACGTTTTGGGTAGAAATAATGCTAGAAAGAGGTTTTTTAATTTTTTTGCTATTTTTTTCTGAATTTTCTAGTCGGGGTCGAGTATGATCTGAATTTGGGACTAAAATTTTTTTCTCTCTTTCTCAGCCTATCTCATCTCGTTTTGGCTAGAAATAATGCCGGATAGTGGTTTTTGAATTTTTTTGATATTTTTTTTGGAACTTTCTTGCTGGGGACGAGTATGAACGTAATTCGGGACTAAAACTTTTTTTCCTCTTTCGCGGCCTATCTCATCCCGTTTTGGCTAAAAACAATTCCGGAATGAGGTTTTTTAATTTTATATATTTTTTTGCCATTTTTTTCGGAATTTTCTTGCCGGGGTTGAGTATGAACGGAATTCGGGACTAAAATTTTTTTTTCCCCTTCTCGGCCTATCTTATCCCGTTTTGGCTAAAAATAAGGCCGGAAATAGGTTTTTTACTCTTTTAAATTTTTTTGCTATTTTTTTCGAAATTTTGTTGCCCAGGTTGAGTATGAACATAATTCGGGACTAAATTTTTTTTCTCTTTCTCGATCTCTCTAAACCCGTTTTGGATAGAAATAATGTCGGAATTAACTTTTTGAATTTTTTTGCTAGTTTTTTTTGGAATTTTCTGGCATAGGTTGAGTAGGAACGGAATTCGGGACTGAAATTTTTTTTCACTCTTTCTTGGCCTATCTCATCCCGTTTTGGCTACAAATAATGCCAGAATGAGGTTTTTTGAATTTTTGAATTTTTTTGCTATTTTTTTCGAAATTTTCTTGCTCGGGTCAAGTATGAACGGAATTCGGTACTAATCTATTTTTCTCTTTCGCGGCATATCTCATCCCGTGTTGGCTTAAAACAATGCCGGAATGAGGTTTCTTAATTTTATTAATTTTTTTGCTAATTTTTTCGGAATTTTCTTGCCGGGGTCGAGTATGAACGGAATTCGGGACTAAAATTTTATTCCCTTTCTCGGCCTATCTCATCCCGTTTTGGCTACAAATAATGCCCGAAAGAGGTTTTTTTGATTTTTTTTATTTTTTTTGCAATTTTTTTCGAAATTTTTTGCTCAGGTCAAGTATGAACGGAATTCGGTACTAATCTATTTTTCTCTTTCGCGGCATATCTCATCCCGTGTTGGCTTAAAACAATGCCGGAATGAGGTTTCTTAATTTTATTAATTTTTTTGCTATTTTTTTCGGAATTTTCTTGCCAGGGTCGAGTATGAACGGAATTCGGGAGTAAAATTTTTTTTTCTCTTTCTCGGCCTATCTCATCTCGTTTTGGCTAAAAATAAGGCCGGAAAGAGGTTTTTCATTTTTTTGCTATTTTTTTGGGAATTTTCTTGCTCTGGTCGAGTATGAATGGAATTCGGGACTAAAATTTTTTTCTCGCTTTCTCGGATTATCTCATCACGTTTTGGGTAGAAATAATGCTAGAAAGAGGTTTTTTAATTTTTTTGCTATTTTTTTCTGAATTTTCTAGTCGGGGTCGAGTATGATCTGAATTTGGGACTAAAATTTTTTTCTCTCTTTCTCAGCCTATCTCATCTCGTTTTGGCTAGAAATAATGCCGGATAGTGGTTTTTGAATTTTTTTGATATTTTTTTTGGAACTTTCTTGCTGGGGACGAGTATGAACGTAATTCGGGACTAAAACTTTTTTTCCTCTTTCGCGGCCTATCTCATCCCGTTTTGGCTAAAAACAATTCCGGAATGAGGTTTTTTAATTTTATATATTTTTTTGCTATTTTTTTCGGAATTTTCTTGCCGGGGTTGAGTATGAACGGAATTCGGGACTAAAATTTTTTTTTCCCCTTCTCGGCCTATCTTATCCCGTTTTGGCTAAAAATAAGGCCGGAAATAGGTTTTTTACTCTTTTAAATTTTTTTGCTATTTTTTTCGAAATTTTGTTGCCCAGGTTGAGTATGAACATAATTCGGGACTAAATTTTTTTTCTCTTTCTCGATCTCTCTAAACCCGTTTTGGATAGAAATAATGTCGGAATTAACTTTTTGAATTTTTTTGCTAGTTTTTTTTGGAATTTTCTGGCATAGGTTGAGTAGGAACAGAATTCGGGACTGAAATTTTTTTCACTTTTTCTTGGCCTATCTCATCCCGTTTTGGCTACAAGTAATGCCAGAATGAGGTTTTTTGAATTTTTGAATTTTTTTGCTATTTTTTTCGAAATTTTCTTGCACGGGTCAAGTATGAACGGAATTCGGTACTAAACTATTTTTCTCTTTCGCGGCATATCTCATCCCGTGTTGGCTTAAAACAATGCCGGAATGAGGTTTCTTAATTTTATTAAATTTTTTGCTATTTTTTTCGGAATTTTCTTGCCGGGGTCGAGTATGAACGGAATTCGGGACTAAAATTTTATTCTCTTTCTCAGCCTATCTCATCCCGTTTTGGCTACAAATAAAGCCAGAAAGAGGTTTTTTAAATTTTTGAATTTTTTTGCTATTTTTTTCGAAATTTTCTTGCTCGGGTTGAGTATGAACGGAATTCGGTACTAAACTATTTTCCTCTTTCACGGCATACCTCATCCCGTGTTGGCTTAAAACAATGCCAGAACGAGGTTTCTTAATTTTATTAATTTTTTTCGAAATTTTCTAGCCAAGGTCGAGTATGAACGGAAGTTGGAACTAAAATTTTTTTCTCTTTCTCGGCCTATCTCATTCCGTTTTGGTTAAAAATAATGTCGGAAAAAGGTTTTTAAATTTTTTGAATTTTTTTGCTATTTTTTTCGGAATTTTCTTGCATGGGTCGAGTATGAACGGAATTCGGGACTAAAACTTTTTTCCCTCTTTCGCGGCCTATCTCATCCCGTTTTGGCTAAAAACAATTCCGGAATGAGGTTTTTTTAATTTTATGAATTTTATTGCTTTTTTTTTTCGGGAATTTTCTTTCCCAGGTCGAGTATGAACAGAATTCGGGACTAAAATTTTTTTCTCTCTTTCTCGATCTCCCTAAACTCGTTTTGGATAGAAATAATGTCGGAATTAACTTTTTCAATTTTTTTACTAGTTTTTTTTGGAATTTTTTGGCTTAGGTTGGGTAGGAACAGAATTCGGGACTGCAATTTTTTTCACTCTTTCTCAGCCTATCTCATCCCGTTTTGGCTACAAATAATGCCGGAAAGAGGTTTTTTAATTTTTTGAATTATTTTGCTATTTTTTTCGGAATTTTCTTGCATGGGTCGAGTATGAACGGAATTCAGGACTAACATTTTTTTTCTTTCTTTCTCGTCCTATCTTATCCCGTTTTGGCAAAAAATAAGGCCGAAAAAGAGGTTTTTGATTCTTTTAATTTTTTTTGCTATTTTTTTAGGAATTTTCTTTCCCAGGTCGAGTATGAACAGAATTCGTGAGTAAATTTTTTTTCTCTCTTTCTCGGTCTCCCTAAATCCGTTTTGGATAGAATTAATGTCGGAATTAGCTTTTTTAATTTTTTGAATTTTTTTGCTAGTTTTTTTTGGAATTTTCTGGATTGGGTTGGGTTGGAACAGAATTCGGGACTGAAATTTTTTTCTCGCTTTCTTGGACCATCTCATCCCGTTTTCGCCATAAATAATGTCAGAAAGTGGTTTTTTAATTTTTTTTTAATTTTGTTGCTATTTTTTTCGGAATTTTCTTGCCGGGGTCGAGTATGATCGGAATTCGGGACTAAAGTTTTTTTTTTCTCTTTCTCAGCCTATCTCATCTCGTTTTGGCTAAAAATAAGGCCGGAATGAGTTTTTTTTTTAATTTTTTTTAATTTTTTGGCTATTTTTTTTCGTAATTTTCTTGCCAAGGTCGAGTATGAACAGAATTCGGGACAAAAAATTTTTTCACTCTTTCTCGGCCTATCTCATCTCGTTTTGGCTAAAAATAAGGCCAGAAAGAGGTTTTTTAATTTTTTGCTATTTTTTTCTTCTTTTGCGGCCTATCTCATCCCGTTTTGGCTAAAAACAATTCCGGAATGAGGTTTTTTAATTTTATGAATTTTATTCCTATTTTTATCGGAATTTTCTTGCCCAGGCCGAGTATGAACAGAATTCGCGACTAAAATTTTTTTCTCTCTTTCTCGATCTCCCTCAACCCGTTTTGGATAGAAATAATGTCAGAATTAACTTTTTGTAATTTTTTGCTAGTTTTTTTTGGAATTTTTTGGCTTGGGTTGGGTAGGAACAGAATTCGGGACTGAAATTTTTTTCACTCTTTCTCAGCCTATCTCATCCCGTTTTGGCTACAAATAATGCCGGAAAGAGGTTTTTTAATTTTTTGAATTATTTTGCTATTTCTGTCGGAATTTTCTTGCATGGGTCGAGTATGAACGGAATTCAGGACTAACATTTTTTTCTTTCTTTCTCGTCCTATCTTATCCCGTTTTGGCAAAAAATAAGGCCGGAAAGAGGTTTTTGAATCTTTTAATTTTTTTTGCTATTTTTTTAGGAATTTTCTTTCCCAGGTCGAGTATGAACAGAATTCGTGAGTAAATTTTTTTTCTCTCTTTCTCAGTCTCCCTAAATCCGTTTTGGATAGAATTAATGTCGGAATTAGCTTTTTTAATTTTTTGAATTTTTTTGCTAGTTTTTTTTGGAATTTTCTGGATTGGGTTGGGTTGGAACAGAATTCGGGACTGAAATTTTTTTCTCGCTTTCTTGGACCATCTCATCCCGTTTTCGCTATAAATAATGTTAGAAAGTGGTTTTTTAATTTTTTTTTAATTTTGTTGCTATTTTTTTCGGAATTTTCTTGCCGGGGTCGAGTATGATCGGAATTCGGGACTAAATTTTTTTTTCTCTTTCTCAGCCTATCTAATCTCGTTTTGGCTAAAAATAAGGCCGGAATGAGTTTTTTTTTTTAATTTTTTTAAATTTTTTGGCTATTTTTTTTCGTAATTTTCTTGCCAAGGTCGAGTATGAACAGAATTCGGGACAAAAAATTTTTTCACTCTTTCTCGGCCTATCTCATCTCGTTTTGGCTAAAAATAAGGCCAGAAAGAGGTTTTTTAATTTTTTGCTATTTTTTTCGGAATTTTCTTGCTCTGGCCGAGTATGAACGGAATTCGGGACTAAAACTTTTTTTCTTCTTTTGCGGCCTATCTCATCCCGTTTTGGCTAAAAACAATTCCGGAATGAGGTTTTTTAATTTTATGTATTTTTTTGCTATTATTTTCGGAATTTTCTTGCCGGGGTAGAGTATGAATGGAATTCGGGACTAAATTTTTTTTTTTCTCTTTCTCGGCCTATCTTATCCCGTTTTGGCTAAAAATAAGGCCGGAAATAGGTTTTTTAATCTTTTAAATTTTTTTGCTATTTTTTTCGAAAGTTTCTTGCCCAGGTCGAGTATGAACATAATTCAGGACTAAATTTTTTTTCTCTTTCTCGTTCTCTCTAAACCCGTTTTGGATAGAAATAATGTCGGAATTAACTTTTTGAATTTTTTTGCTAGTTTTTTTTGGAATTTTCTGGCATAGGTTGAGTAGGAACAGAATTCGGGACTGAAATTTTTTTCACTCTTTCTTGGCCTATCTCATCCCGTTTTGGCTACAAATAATGCCAGAATGAGGTTTTTTGAATTTTTGAATTTTTTTGCTATTTTTTTCGAAATTTTCTTGCTCGGGTCAAGTATGAACGAAATTCGGTACTAAACTATTTTTCTCTTTCGCGGCATATCTCATCCCGTGTTGGCTTAAAACAATGCCGGAATGAGGTTTCTTAATTTTATTAATTTTTTTGCTATTTTTTTCGGAATTTTCTTGCCGGGGTTGAGTATGAACGGAATTCGGGACTAAAATTTTATTCTCTTTCTCAGCCTATCTCATCCCGTTTTGGCTACAAATAATGCCAGAAAGAGGTTTTTTAAATTTTTGAATTTTTTTGCTATTTTTTTCGAAATTTTCTTGCTCGGGTTGAGTATGAACGGAATTCGGTACTAAACTATTTTCCTCTTTCACGGCATACCTCATCCCGTGTTGGCTTAAAACAATGCCAGAATGAGGTTTCTTAATTTTATTAATTTTTTTCGAAATTTTCTAGCCAGGGTCGAGTATGAATGGAAGTTGGAACTAAAATTTTTTTCTCTTTCTCGGCCTATCTCATTCCGTTTTGGCTAAAAATAATGCCGGAAAGAGGTTTTTAAATTTTTTGAATTTTTTTCGGAATTTTCTTGCATGGGTCGAGTATGAACGGAATTCGGGACTAAAACTTTTTTCCCTCTTTCGCGGCCTATCTCATCCCGTTTTGGCTAAAAACAATGCCGGAATGAGGTTTTTTTAATTTTATGAATTTTATTGCTTTTTTTTTCGGAATTTTCTTTCCCCGGTCGAGTATGAACAGAATTCGGGACTAAAATTTTTTTCTCTCTTTCTCGATCTCCCTAAACTCGTTTTGGATAGAAATTATGTCGGAATTAACTTTTTCAATTTTTTTACTAGTTTTTTTTGGAATTTTTTGGCTTAGGTTGGGTAGGAACAGAATTCGGGACTGCAATTTTTTTCACTCTTTCTCAGCCTATCTCATCCCGTTTTGGCTACAAATAATGCCGGAAAGAGGTTTTTTAATTTTTTGAATTATTTTGCTATTTTTTTCGGAATTTTCTTGCATGGGTCGAGTATGAACGGAATTCAGGACTAACATTTTTTTCTTTCTTTCTCGTCCTATCTTATCCCGTTTTGGCAAAAAATAAGGCCGGAAAGAGGTTTTTGATTCTTTTAATTTTTTTTGCTATTTTTTTAGGAATTTTCTTTCCCAGGTCGAGTATGAACAGAATTCGTGAGTAAATTTTTTTTCTCTCTTTCTCGGTCTCCCTAAATCCGTTTTGGATAGAATTAATGTCGGAATTAGCTTTTTTAATTTTTTGAATTTTTTTGCTAGTTTTTTTTGGAATTTTCTGGATTGGGTTGGGTTGGAACAGAATTCGGGACTGAAATTTTTTTCTCGCTTTCTTGGACCATCTCATCCCGTTTTCGCTATAAATAATGTCAGAAAGTGGTTTTTTAATTTTTTTTTAATTTTGTTGCTATTTTTTTCGGAATTTTCTTGCCGGGGTCGAGTATGATCGGAATTCGGGACTAAATTTTTTTTTCTCTTTCTCAGCCTATCTCATCTTGTTTTGGCTAAAAATAAGGCCGGAATGAGTTTTTTTTTTAATTTTTTTAAATTTTTTGGCTATTTTTTTTCGTAATTTTCTTGCCAAGGTCGAGTATGAACAGAATTCGGGACAAAAAAATTTTTCACTCTTTCTCGGCCTATCTCATCTCGTTTTGGCTAAAAATAAGGCCAGAAAGAGGTTTTTTAATTTTTTGCTATTTTTTTCGGAATTTTCTTGCTCTGGCCGAGTATGAACGGAATTCGGGACTAAAACTTTTTTTCTTCTTTTGCGGCCTATCTCATCCCGTTTTGGCTAAAAACAATTCCGGAATGAGGTTTTTTAATTTTATGTATTTTTTTGCTATTATTTTCGGAATTTTCTTGCCGGGGTAGAGTATGAATGGAATTCGGGACTAAATTTTTTTTTTTTCTCTTTCTCGGCCTATCTTATCCCGTTTTGGCTAAAAATAAGGCCGGAAATAGGTTTTTTAATCTTTTAAATTTTTTTGCTATTTTTTTTGAAATTTTCTTGCCCAGGTCGAGTATGAACATAATTCAGGACTAAATTTTTTTTCTCTTTCTCGATCTCTCTAAACCCGTTTTGGATAGAAATAATGTCAGAATTAACTTTTTGAATTTTTTTGCTAGTTTTTTTTGGAATTTTCGGGCATAGGTTGAGTAGGAACAGAATTCGGGACTGAAATTTTTTTCACTCTTTCTTGGCCTATCTCATCCCGTTTTGGCTACAAATAATGCCAGAATGAGGTTTTTTGAATTTTTGAATTTTTTTGCTATTTTTTTCGAAATTTTCTTGCTCGGGTCAAGTATGAACGGAATTCGGTACTAATCTATTTTTCTCTTTCGCGGCATATCTCATCCCGTGTTGGCTTAAAACAATGCCGGAATGAGGTTTCTTAATTTTATTAATTTTTTTGCTATTTTTTTCGGAATTTTCTTGCCGGGGTCGAGTATGAACGGAATTCGGGACTAAAATTTTATTCCCTTTCTCGGCCTATCTCATCCCGTTTTGGCTACAAATAATGCCCGAAAGAGGTTTTTTTAATTTTTTTTTATTTTTTTTGCTATTTTTTTCGAAATTTTTTGCTCGGGTCAAGTATGAACGGAATTCGGTACTAATCTATTTTTCTCTTTCGCGGCATATCTCATCCCGTGTTGGCTTAAAACAATGCCGGAATGAGGTTTCTTAATTTTATTAATTTTTTTGCTATTTTTTTTCGGAATTTTCTTGCCAGGGTCGAGTATGAACGGAATTCGGGACTAAAATTTTTTTTTCTCTTTCTCGGCCTATCTCATCTCGTTTTGGCTAAAAATAAGGCCGGAAATAGGTTTTTCATTTTTTTGCTATTTTTTTGGGAATTTTCTTGCTCTGGTCGAGTATGAATGGAATTCGGGACTAAAATTTTTTTCTCGCTTTCTCGGATTATCTCATCACGTTTTGGGTAGAAATAATGCTAGAAAGAGGTTTTTTAATTTTTTTTGCTATTTTTTTCTGAATTTTCTAGTCGGGGTCGAGTATGATCTGAATTTGGGACTAAAATTTTTTTCTCTCTTTCTCAGCCTATCTCATCTCGTTTTGGCTAGAAATAATGCCGGATAGTGGTTTTTGAATTTTTTTGATATTTTTTTTGGAACTTTCTTGCTGGGGACGAGTATGAACGTAATTCGGGACTAAAACTTTTTTTCCTCTTTCGCGGCCTATCTCATCCCGTTTTGGCTAAAAACAATTCCGGAATGAGGTTTTTTAATTTTATATATTTTTTTGCTATTTTTTTCGGAATTTTCTTGCCGGGGTTGAGTATGAACGGAATTCGGGACTAAAATTTTTTTTTCCCCTTCTCGGCCTATCTTATCCCGTTTTGGCTAAAAATAAGGCCGGAAATAGGTTTTTTACTCTTTTAAATTTTTTTGCTATTTTTTTCGAAATTTTGTTGCCCAGGTTGAGTATGAACATAATTCGGGACTAAATTTTTTTTCTCTTTCTCGATCTCTCTAAACCCGTTTTGGATAGAAATAATGTCGGAATTAACTTTTTGAATTTTTTTGCTAGTTTTTTTTGGAATTTTCTGGCATAGGTTGAGTAGGAACAGAATTCGGGACTGAAATTTTTTTCACTTTTTCTTGGCCTATCTCATCCCGTTTTGGCTACAAGTAATGCCAGAATGAGGTTTTTTGAATTTTTGAATTTTTTTGCTATTTTTTTCGAAATTTTCTTGCACGGGTCAAGTATGAACGGAATTCGGTACTAAACTATTTTTCTCTTTCGCGGCATATCTCATCCCGTGTTGGCTTAAAACAATGCCGGAATGAGGTTTCTTAATTTTATTAAATTTTTTGCTATTTTTTTCGGAATTTTCTTGCCGGGGTCGAGTATGAACGGAATTCGGGACTAAAATTTTATTCTCTTTCTCAGCCTATCTCATCCCGTTTTGGCTACAAATAAAGCCAGAAAGAGGTTTTTTAAATTTTTGAATTTTTTTGCTATTTTTTTCGAAATTTTCTTGCTCGGGTTGAGTATGAACGGAATTCGGTACTAAACTATTTTCCTCTTTCACGGCATACCTCATCCCGTGTTGGCTTAAAACAATGCCAGAACGAGGTTTCTTAATTTTATTAATTTTTTTCGAAATTTTCTAGCCAAGGTCGAGTATGAACGGAAGTTGGGACTAAAATTTTTTTCTCTTTCTCGGCCTATCTCATTCCGTTTTGGTTAAAAATAATGCCGGAAAAAGGTTTTTAAATTTTTTGAATTTTTTTGCTATTTTTTTCGGAATTTTCTTGCATGGGTCGAGTATGAACGGAATTCGGGACTAAAACTTTTTTCCCTCTTTCGCGGCCTATCTCATCCCGTTTTGGCTAAAAACAATTCCGGAATGAGGTTTTTTTAATTTTATGAATTTTATTGCTTTTTTTTTTCGGGAATTTTCTTTCCCAGGTCGAGTATGAACAGAATTCGGGACTAAAATTTTTTTCTCTCTTTCTCGATCTCCCTAAACTCGTTTTGGATAGAAATAATGTCGGAATTAACTTTTTCAATTTTTTTACTAGTTTTTTTTGGAATTTTTTGGCTTAGGTTGGGTAGGAACAGAATTCGGGACTGCAATTTTTTTCACTCTTTCTCAGCCTATCTCATCCCGTTTTGGCTACAAATAATGCCGGAAAGAGGTTTTTTAATTTTTTGAATTATTTTGCTATTTTTTTCGGAATTTTCTTGCATGGGTCGAGTATGAACGGAATTCAGGACTAACATTTTTTTCTTTCTTTCTCGTCCTATCTTATCCCGTTTTGGCAAAAAATAAGGCCGAAAAAGAGGTTTTTGATTCTTTTAATTTTTTTTGCTATTTTTTTAGGAATTTTCTTTCCCAGGTCGAGTATGAACAGAATTCGTGAGTAAATTTTTTTTCTCTCTTTCTCGGTCTCCCTAAATCCGTTTTGGATAGAATTAATGTCGGAATTAGCTTTTTTAATTTTTTGAATTTTTTTGCTAGTTTTTTTTGGAATTTTCTGGATTGGGTTGGGTTGGAACAGAATTCGGGACTGAAATTTTTTTCTCGCTTTCTTGGACCATCTCATCCCGTTTTCGCCATAAATAATGTCAGAAAGTGGTTTTTTAATTTTTTTTTAATTTTGTTGCTATTTTTTTCGGAATTTTCTTGCCGGGGTCGAGTATGATCGGAATTCGGGACTAAAGTTTTTTTTTTCTCTTTCTCAGCCTATCTCATCTCGTTTTGGCTAAAAATAAGGCCGGAATGAGTTTTTTTTAATTTTTTTTAATTTTTTGGCTATTTTTTTTCGTAATTTTCTTGCCAAGGTCGAGTATGAACAGAATTCGGGACAAAAATTTTTTTCACTCTTTCTCGGCCTATCTCATCTCGTTTTGGCTAAAAATAAGGCCAGAAAGAGGTTTTTTAATTTTTTGCTATTTTTTTCTTCTTTTGCGGCCTATCTCATCCCGTTTTGGCTAAAAACAATTCCGGAATGAGGTTTTTTAATTTTATGAATTTTATTCCTATTTTTATCGGAATTTTCTTGCCCAGGCCGAGTATGAACAGAATTCGGGACTAAAATTTTTTTCTTTCTTTCTCGATCTCCCTCAACCCGTTTTGGATAGAAATAATGTCAGAATTAACTTTTTGTAATTTTTTGCTAGTTTTTTTTGGAATTTTTTGGCTTGGGTTGGGTAGGAACAGAATTCGGGACTGAAATTTTTTTCACTCTTTCTCAGCCTATCTCATCCCGTTTTGGCTACAAATAATGCCGGAAAGAGGTTTTTTAATTTTTTGAATTATTTTGCTATTTCTGTCGGAATTTTCTTGCATGGGTCGAGTATGAACGGAATTCAGGACTAACATTTTTTTCTTTCTTTCTCGTCCTATCTTATCCCGTTTTGGCAAAAAATAAGGCCGGAAAGAGGTTTTTGAATCTTTTAATTTTTTTTGCTATTTTTTTAGGAATTTTCTTTCCCAGGTCGAGTATGAACAGAATTCGTGAGTAAATTTTTTCTCTCTCTTTCTCAGTCTCCCTAAATCCGTTTTGGATAGAATTAATGTCGGAATTAGCTTTTTTAATTTTTTGAATTTTTTTTGGAATTTTCTGGATTGGGTTGGGTTGGAACAGAATTCGGGACTGAAATTTTTTTCTCGCTTTCTTGGACCATCTCATCCCGTTTTCGCTATAAATAATGTTAGAAAGTGGTTTTTTAATTTTTTTTTAATTTTGTTGCTGTTTTTTTCGGAATTTTCTTGCCGGGGTCGAGTATGATCGGAATTCGGGACTAAATTTTTTTTTCTCTTTCTCAGCCTATCTAATCTCGTTTTGGCTAAAAATAAGGCCGGAATGAGTTTTTTTTTTAATTTTTTTAAATTTTTTGGCTATTTTTTTTCGTAATTTTCTTGCCAAGGTCGAGTATGAACAGAATTCGGGACAAAAAATTTTTTCACTCTTTCTCGGCCTATCTCATCTCGTTTTGGCTAAAAATAAGGCCAGAAAGAGGTTTTTTAATTTTTTGCTATTTTTTTCGGAATTTTCTTGCTCTGGCCGAGTATGAACGGAATTCGGGACTAAAACTTTTTTTCTTCTTTTGCGGCCTATCTCATCCCGTTTTGGCTAAAAACAATTCCGGAATGAGGTTTTTTAATTTTATGTATTTTTTTGCTATTATTTTCGGAATTTTCTTGCCGGGGTAGAGTATGAATGGAATTCGGGACTAAATTTTTTTTTTCTCTTTCTCGGCCTATCTTATCCCGTTTTGGCTAAAAATAAGGCCGGAAATAGGTTTTTTAATCTTTTAAATTTTTTTGCTATTTTTTTCGAAATTTTCTTGCCCAGGTCGAGTATGAACATAATTCAGGACTAAATTTTTTTTCTCTTTCTCGATCTCTCTAAACCCGTTTTGGATAGAAATAATGTCGGAATTAACTTTTTGAATTTTTTTGCTAGTTTTTTTTGGAATTTTCTGGCATAGGTTGAGTAGGAACAGAATTCGGGACTGAAATTTTTTTCACTCTTTCTTGGCCTATCTCATCTCGTTTTGGCTACAAATAATGCCAGAATGAGGTTTTTTGAATTTTTGAATTTTTTTGCTATTTTTTTCGAAATTTTCTTGCTCGGGTCAAGTATGAACGAAATTCGGTACTAAACTATTTTTCTCTTTCGCGGCATATCTCATCCCGTGTTGGCTTAAAACAATGCCGGAATGAGGTTTCTTAATTTTATTAATTTTTTTGCTATTTTTTTCGGAATTTTCTTGCCGGGGTTGAGTATGAACGGAATTCGGGACTAAAATTTTATTCTCTTTCTCAGCCTATCTCATCCCGTTTTGTCTACAAATAATGCCAGAAAGAGGTTTTTTAAATTTTTGAATTTTTTTGCTATTTTTTTCGAAATTTTCTTGCTCGGGTTGAGTATGAACGGAATTCGGTACTAAACTATTTTCCTCTTTCACGGCATACCTCATCCCGTGTTGGCTTAAAACAATGCCAGAATGAGGTTTCTTAATTTTATTAATTTTTTTCGAAATTTTCTAGCCAGGGTCGAGTATGAATGGAAGTTGGAACTAAAATTTTTTTCTCTTTCTCGGCCTATCTCATTCCGTTTTGGCTAAAAATAATGCCGGAAAGAGGTTTTTAAATTTTTTGAATTTTTTTCGGAATTTTCTTGCATGGGTCGAGTATGAACGGAATTCGGGACTAAAACTTTTTTCCCTCTTTCGCGGCCTATCTCATCCCGTTTTGGCTAAAAACAATGCCGGAATGAGGTTTTTCTAATTTTATGAATTTTATTGCTTTTTTTTTCGGAATTTTCTTTCCCAGGTCGAGTATGAACAGAATTCGGGACTAAAATTTTTTTCTCTCTTTCTCGATCTCCCTAAACTCGTTTTGGATAGAAATAATGTCGGAATTAACTTTTTCAATTTTTTTACTAGTTTTTTTTGGAATTTTTTGGCTTAGGTTGGGTAGGAACAGAATTCGGGACTGCAATTTTTTTCACTCTTTCTCAGCCTATCTCATCCCGTTTTGGCTACAAATAATGCCGGAAAGAGGTTTTTTAATTTTTTGAATTATTTTGCTATTTTTTTCGGAATTTTCTTGCATGGGTCGAGTATGAACGGAATTCAGGACTAACATTTTTTTCTTTCTTTCTCGTCCTATCTTATCCCGTTTTGGCAAAAAATAAGGCCGGAAAGAGGTTTTTGATTCTTTTAATTTTTTTTGCTATTTTTTTAGGAATTTTCTTTCCCAGGTCGAGTATGAACAGAATTCGTGAGTAAATTTTTTTTCTCTCTTTCTCGGTCTCCCTAAATCCGTTTTGGATAGAATTAATGTCGGAATTAGCTTTTTTAATTTTTTGAATTTTTTTGCTAGTTTTTTTTGGAATTTTCTGGATTGGGTTGGGTTGGAACAGAATTCGGGACTGAAATTTTTTTCTCGCTTTCTTGGACCATCTCATCACGTTTTCGCTATAAATAATGTCAGAAAGTGGTTTTTTAATTTTTTTTTAATTTTGTTGCTATTTTTTTCGGAATTTTCTTGCCGGGGTCGAGTATGATCGGAATTCGGGACTAAATTTTTTTTTCTCTTTCTCAGCCTATCTCATCTTCTTTTGGCTAAAAATAAGGCCGGAATGAGTTTTTTTTTTAATTTTTTTAAATTTTTTGGCTATTTTTTTTCGTAATTTTCTTGCCAAGGTCGAGTATGAACAGAATTCGGGACAAAAAAATTTTTCAATCTTTCTCGGCCTATCTCATCTCGTTTTGGCTAAAAATAAGGCCAGAAAGAGGTTTTTTAATTTTTTGCTATTTTTTTCGGAATTTTCTTGCTCTGGCCGAGTATGAACGGAATTCGGGACTAAAACTTTTTTTCTTCTTTTGCGGCCTATCTCATCCCGTTTTGGCTAAAAACAATTCCGGAATGAGGTTTTTTAATTTTATGTATTTTTTTGCTATTATTTTCGGAATTTTCTTGCCGGGGTAGAGTATGAATGGAATTCGGGACTAAATTTTTTTTTTTCTCTTTCTCGGCCTATCTTATCCCGTTTTGGCTAAAAATAAGGCCGGAAATAGGTTTTTTAATCTTTTAAATTTTTTTGCTATTTTTTTTGAAATTTTCTTGCCCAGGTCGAGTATGAACATAATTCAGGACTAAATTTTTTTTCTCTTTCTCGATCTCTCTAAACCCGTTTTGGATAGAAATAATGTCAGAATTAACTTTTTGAATTTTTTTGCTAGTTTTTTTTGGAATTTTCGGGCATAGGTTGAGTAGGAACAGAATTCGGGACTGAAATTTTTTTCACTCTTTCTTGGCCTATCTCATCCCGTTTTGGCTACAAATAATGCCAGAATGAGGTTTTTTGAATTTTTGAATTTTTTTGCTATTTTTTTCGAAATTTTCTTGCTCGGGTCAAGTATGAACGGAATTCGGTACTAATCTATTTTTCTCTTTCGCGGCATATCTCATCCCGTGTTGGCTTAAAACAATGCCGGAATGAGGTTTCTTAATTTTATTAATTTTTTTGCTATTTTTTTCGGAATTTTCTTGCCGGGGTCGAGTATGAACGGAATTCGGGACTAAAATTTTATTCCCTTTCTCGGCCTATCTCATCCCGTTTTGGCTACAAATAATGCCCGAAAGAGGTTTTTTTAATTTTTTTTATTTTTTTTGCTATTTTTTTCGAAATTTTTTGCTCGGGTCAAGTATGAACGGAATTCGGTACTAATCTATTTTTCTCTTTCGCGGCATATCTCATCCCGTGTTGGCTTAAAACAATGCCGGAATGAGGTTTCTTAATTTTATTAATTTTTTTGCTATTTTTTTTCGGAATTTTCTTGCCAGGGTCGAGTATGAACGGAATTCGGGACTAAAATTTTTTTTTCTCTTTCTCGGCCTATCTCATCTCGTTTTGGCTAAAAATAAGGCCGGAAAGAGGTTTTTCATTTTTTTGCTATTTTTTTGGGAATTTTCTTGCTCTGGTCGAGTATGAATGGAATTCGGGACTAAAATTTTTTTCTCGCTTTCTCGGATTATCTCATCACGTTTTGGGTAGAAATAATGCTAGAAAGAGGTTTTTTAATTTTTTTGCTATTTTTTTCTGAATTTTCTAGTCGGGGTCGAGTATGATCTGAATTTGGGACTAAAATTTTTTTCTCTCTTTCTCAGCCTATCTCATCTCGTTTTGGCTAGAAATAATGCCGGATAGTGGTTTTTGAATTTTTTTGATATTTTTTTTGGAACTTTCTTGCTGGGGACGAGTATGAACGTAATTCGGGACTAAAACTTTTTTTCCTCTTTCGCGGCCTATCTCATCCCGTTTTGGCTAAAAACAATTCCGGAATGAGGTTTTTTAATTTTATATATTTTTTTGCTATTTTTTTCGGAATTTTCTTGCCGGGGTTGAGTATGAACGGAATTCGGGACTAAAATTTTTTTTTCCCCTTCTCGGCCTATCTTATCCCGTTTTGGCTAAAAATAAGGCCGGAAATAGGTTTTTTACTCTTTTAAATTTTTTTGCTATTTTTTTCGAAATTTTGTTGCCCAGGTTGAGTATGAACATAATTCGGGACTAAATTTTTTTTCTCTTTCTCGATCTCTCTAAACCCGTTTTGGATAGAAATAATGTCGGAATTAACTTTTTGAATTTTTTTGCTAGTTTTTTTTGGAATTTTCTGGCATAGGTTGAGTAGGAACAGAATTCGGGACTGAAATTTTTTTCACTTTTTCTTGGCCTATCTCATCCCGTTTTGGCTACAAGTAATGCCAGAATGAGGTTTTTTGAATTTTTGAATTTTTTTGCTATTTTTTTCGAAATTTTCTTGCGCGGGTCAAGTATGAACGGAATTCGGTACTAAACTATTTTTCTCTTTCGCGGCATATCTCATCCCGTGTTGGCTTAAAACAATGCCGGAATGAGGTTTCTTAATTTTATTAAATTTTTTGCTATTTTTTTCGGAATTTTCTTGCCGGGGTCGAGTATGAACGGAATTCGGGACTAAAATTTTATTCTCTTTCTCAGCCTATCTCATCCCGTTTTGGCTACAAATAAAGCCAGAAAGAGGTTTTTTAAATTTTTAAATTTTTTTGCTATTTTTTTCGAAATTTTCTTGCTCGGGTTGAGTATGAACGGAATTCGGTACTAAACTATTTTCCTCTTTCACGGCATACCTCATCCCGTGTTGGCTTAAAACAATGCCAGAACGAGGTTTCTTAATTTTATTAATTTTTTTCGAAATTTTCTAGCCAAGGTCGAGTATGAACGGAAGTTGGAACTAAAATTTTTTTCTCTTTCTCGGCCTATCTCATTCCGTTTTGGTTAAAAATAAGCCGGAAAAAGGTTTTTAAATTTTTTGAATTTTTTTGCTATTTTTTTCGGAATTTTCTTGCATTGGTCGAGTATGAACGGAATTCGGGACTAAAACTTTTTTCCCTCTTTCGCGGCCTATCTCATCCCGTTTTGGCTAAAAACAATTCCGGAATGAGGTTTTTTTAATTTTATGAATTTTATTGCTTTTTTTTTTCGGGAATTTTCTTTCCCAGGTCGAGTATGAACAGAATTCGGGACTAAAATTTTTTTCTCTCTTTCTCGATCTCCCTAAACTCGTTTTGGATAGAAATAATGTCGGAATTAACTTTTTCAATTTTTTTACTAGTTTTCTTTGGAATTTTTTGGCTTAGGTTGGGTAGGAACAGAATTCGGGACTGCAATTTTTTTCACTCTTTCTCAGCCTATCTCATCCCGTTTTGGCTACAAATAATGCCGGAAAGAGGTTTTTTAATTTTTTGAATTATTTTGCTATTTTTTTCGGAATTTTCTTGCATGGGTCGAGTATGAACGGAATTCAGGACTAACATTTTTTTCTTTCTTTCTCGTCCTATCTTATCCCGTTTTGGCAAAAAATAAGGCCGAAAAAGAGGTTTTTGATTCTTTTAATTTTTTTTGCTATTTTTTTAGGAATTTTCTTTCCCAGGTCGAGTATGAACAGAATTCGTGAGTAAATTTTTTTTCTCTCTTTCTCGGTCTCCCTAAATCCGTTTTGGATAGAATTAATGTCGGAATTAGCTTTTTTAATTTTTTGAATTTTTTTGCTAGTTTTTTTTGGAATTTTCTGGATTGGGTTGGGTTGGAACAGAATTCGGGACTGAAATTTTTTTCTCGCTTTCTTGGACCATCTCATCCCGTTTTCGCCATAAATAATGTCAGAAAGTGGTTTTTTAATTTTTTTTTAATTTTGTTGCTATTTTTTTCGGAATTTTCTTGCCGGGGTCGAGTATGATCGGAATTCGGGACTAAAGTTTTTTTTTTCTCTTTCTCAGCCTATCTCATCTCGTTTTGGCTAAAAATAAGGCCGGAATGAGTTTTTTTTAATTTTTTTTAATTTTTTGGCTATTTTTTTTCGTAATTTTCTTGCCAAGGTCGAGTATGAACAGAATTCGGGACAAAAAATTTTTTCACTCTTTCTCGGCCTATCTCATCTCGTTTTGGCTAAAAATAAGGCCAGAAAGAGGTTTTTTAATTTTTTGCTATTTTTTTCTTCTTTTGCGGCCTATCTCATCCCGTTTTGGCTAAAAACAATTCCGGAATGAGGTTTTTTAATTTTATGAATTTTATTCCTATTTTTATCGGAATTTTCTTGCCCAGGCCGAGTATGAACAGAATTCGGGACTAAAATTTTTTTCTCTCTTTCTCGATCTCCCTCAACCCGTTTTGGATAGAAATAATGTCAGAATTAACTTTTTGTAATTTTTTGCTAGTTTTTTTTGGAATTTTTTGGCTTGGGTTGGGTAGGAACAGAATTCGGGACTGAAATTTTTTTCACTCTTTCTCAGCCTATCTCATCCCGTTTTGGCTACAAATAATGCCGGAAAGAGGTTTTTTAATTTTTTGAATTATTTTGCTATTTCTGTCGGAATTTTCTTGCATGGGTCGAGTATGAACGGAATTCAGGACTAACATTTTTTTCTTTCTTTCTCGTCCTATCTTATCCCGTTTTGGCAAAAAATAAGGCCGGAAAGAGGTTTTTGAATCTTTTAATTTTTTTTGCTATTTTTTTAGGAATTTTCTTTCCCAGGTCGAGTATGAACAGAATTCGTGAGTAAATTTTTTTTCTCTCTTTCTCAGTCTCCCTAAATCCGTTTTGGATAGAATTAATGTCGGAATTAGCTTTTTTAATTTTTTGAATTTTTTTGCTAGTTTTTTTTGGAATTTTCTGGATTGGGTTGGGTTGGAACAGAATTCGGGACTGAAATTTTTTTCTCGCTTTCTTGGACCATCTCATCCCGTTTTCGCTATAAATAATGTTAGAAAGTGGTTTTTTAATTTTTTTTTAATTTTGTTGCTATTTTTTTCGGAATTTTCTTGCCGGGGTCGAGTATGATCGGAATTCGGGACTAAATTTTTTTTTCTCTTTCTCAGCCTATCTAATCTCGTTTTGGCTAAAAATAAGGCCGGAATGAGTTTTTTTTTTAATTTTTTTAAATTTTTTGGCTATTTTTTTTCGTAATTTTCTTGCCAAGGTCGAGTATGAACAGAATTCGGGACAAAAAATTTTTTCACTCTTTCTCGGCCTATCTCATCTCGTTTTGGCTAAAAATAAGGCCAGAAAGAGGTTTTTTAATTTTTTGCTATTTTTTTCGGAATTTTCTTGCTCTGGCCGAGTATGAACGGAATTCGGGACTAAAACTTTTTTTCTTCTTTTGCGGCCTATCTCATCCCGTTTTGGCTAAAAACAATTCCGGAATGAGGTTTTTTAATTTTATGTATTTTTTTCCTATTATTTTCGGAATTTTCTTGCCGGGGTAGAGTATGAATGGAATTCGGGACTAAATTTTTTTTTTTCTCTTTCTCGGCCTATCTTATCCCGTTTTGGCTAAAAATAAGGCCGGAAATAGGTTTTTTAATCTTTTAAATTTTTTTGCTATTTTTTTCGAAATTTTCTTGCCCAGGTCGAGTATGAACATAATTCAGGACTAAATTTTTTTTCTCTTTCTCGATCTCTCTAAACCCGTTTTGGATAGAAATAATGTCGGAATTAACTTTTTGAATTTTTTTGCTAGTTTTTTTTGGAATTTTCTGGCATAGGTTGAGTAGGAACAGAATTCGGGACTGAAATTTTTTTCACTCTTTCTTGGCCTATCTCATCCCGTTTTGGCTACAAATAATGCCAGAATGAGGTTTTTTGAATTTTTGAATTTTTTTGCTATTTTTTTCGAAATTTTCTTGCTCGGGTCAAGTATGAACGAAATTCGGTACTAAACTATTTTTCTCTTTCGCGGCATATCTCATCCCGTGTTGGCTTAAAACAATGCCGGAATGAGGTTTCTTAATTTTATTAATTTTTTTGCTATTTTTTTCGGAATTTTCTTGCCGGGGTTGAGTATGAACGGAATTCGGGACTAAAATTTTATTCTCTTTCTCAGCCTATCTCATCCCGTTTTGGCTACAAATAATGCCAGAAAGAGGTTTTTTAAATTTTTGAATTTTTTTGCTATTTTTTTCGAAATTTTCTTGCTCGGGTTGAGTATGAACGGAATTCGGTACTAAACTATTTTCCTCTTTCACGGCATACCTCATCCCGTGTTGGCTTAAAACAATGCCAGAATGAGGTTTCTTAATTTTATTAATTTTTTTCGAAATTTTCTAGCCAGGGTCGAGTATGAATGGAAGTTGGAACTAAAATTTTTTTCTCTTTCTCGGCCTATCTCATTCCGTTTTGGCTAAAAATAATGCCGGAAAGAGGTTTTTAAATTTTTTGAATTTTTTTCGGAATTTTCTTGCATGGGTCGAGTATGAACGGAATTCGGGACTAAAACTTTTTTCCCTCTTTCGCGGCCTATCTCATCCCGTTTTGGCTAAAAACAATGCCGGAATGAGGTTTTTTTAATTTTATGAATTTTATTGCTTTTTTTTTCTGAATTTTCTTTCCCAGGTCGAGTATGAACAGAATTCGGGACTAAATTTTTTTTCTCTCTTTCTCGATCTCCCTAAACTCGTTTTGGATAGAAATAATGTCGGAATTAACTTTTTCAATTTTTTTACTAGTTTTTTTTGGAATTTTTTGGCTTAGGTTGGGTAGGAACAGAATTCGGGACTGCAATTTTTTTCACTCTTTCTCAGCCTATCTCATCCCGTTTTGGCTACAAATAATGCCGGAAAGAGGTTTTTTAATTTTTTGAATTATTTTGCTATTTTTTTCGGAATTTTCTTGCATGGGTCGAGTATGAACGGAATTCAGGACTAACATTTTTTTCTTTCTTTCTCGTCCTATCTTATCCCGTTTTGGCAAAAAATAAGGCCGGAAAGAGGTTTTTGATTCTTTTAATTTTTTTTGCTATTTTTTTCGGAATTTTCTTTCCCAGGTCGAGTATGAACAGAATTCGTGAGTAAATTTTTTTTCTCTCTTTCTCGGTCTCCCTAAATCCGTTTTGGATAGAATTAATGTCGGAATTAGCTTTTTTAATTTTTTGAATATTTTTGCTAGTTTTTTTTGGAATTTTCTGGATTGGGTTGGGTTGGAACAGAATTCGGGACTGAAATTTTTTTCTCGCTTTCTTGGACCATCTCATCCCGTTTTCGCTATAAATAATGTCAGAAAGTGGTTTTTTAATTTTTTTTTAATTTTGTTGCTATTTTTTTCGGAATTTTCTTGCCGGGGTCGAGTACGATCGGAATTCAAGACTAAATTTTTTTTTCTCTTTCTCAGCCTATCTAATCTCGTTTTGGCTAAAAATAAGGCCGGAATGAGTTTTTTTTTTTAATTTTTTTAAATTTTTTGGCTATTTCTTTTCGTAATTTTCTTGCCAAGGTCGAGTATGAACAGAATTCGGGACAAAATTTTTTTTCACTCTTTCTCGGCCTATCTCATCTCGTTTTGGCTAAAAATAAGGCCAGAAAGAGGTTTTTTAATTTTTTGCTATTTTTTTCTTCTTTTGCGGCCTATCTCATCCCGTTTTGGCTAAAAACAATTCCGGAATGAGGTTTTTTAATTTTATGAATTTTATTCCTATTTTTTTCGGAATTTTCTTGCCCAGGCCGAGTATGAACAGAATTCGGGACTAAAATTTTTTTCTCTCTTTCTCGATCTCCCTCAACCCGTTTTGGATAGAAATAATGTCAGAATTAACTTTTTGTAATTTTTTGCTAGTTTTTTTTGGAATTTTTTGGCTTGGGTTGGGTAGGAACAGAATTCGGGACTGAAATTTTTTTCACTCTTTCTCAGCCTATCTCATCCCGTTTTGGCTACAAATAATGCCGGAAAGAGGTTTTTTAATTTTTTGAATTATTTTGCTATTTTTGTCGGAATTTTCTTGCATGGGTCGAGTATAAACGGAATTCAGGACTAACATTTTTTTCTTTCTTTCTCGTCCTATCTTATCCCGTTTTGGCAAAAAATAAGGCCGGAAAGAGGTTTTTGAATCTTTTAATTTTTTTTGCTATTTTTTTAGGAATTTTCTTTCCCAGGTCGAGTATGAACAGAATTCGTGAGTAAATTTTTTTTCTCTCTTTCTCAGTCTCCCTAAATCCGTTTTGGATAGAATTAATGTCGGAATTAGCTTTTTTAATTTTTTGAATTTTTTTGCTAGTTTTTTTTGGAATTTTCTGGATTGGGTTGGGTTGGAACAGAATTCGGGACTGAAATTTTTTTCTCGCTTTCTTGGACCATCTCATCCCGTTTTCGCTATAAATAATGTCAGAAAGTGGTTTTTTAATTTTTTTTTAATTTTGTTGCTATTTTTTTCGGAATTTTCTTGCCGGGGTCGAGTATGATCGGAATTCGGGACTAAATTTTTTTTTCTCTTTCTCAGCCTATCTCATCTTGTTTTGGCTAAAAATAAGGCCGGAATGAGTTTTTTTTTAATTTTTTTTAATTTTTTGGCTATTTTTTTTCGTAATTTTCTTGCCAAGGTCGAGTATGAACAGAATTCGGGACAAAAAAATTTTTCACTCTTTCTCGGCCTATCTCATCTCGTTTTGGCTAAAAATAAGGCCAGAAAGAGGTTTTTTAATTTTTTGCTATTTTTTTCGGAATTTTCTTGCTCTGGCCGAGTATGAACGGAATTCGGGACTAAAACTTTTTTTCTTCTTTTGCGGCCTATCTCATCCCGTTTTGGCTAAAAACAATTCCGGAATGAGGTTTTTTAATTTTATGTATTTTTTTGCTATTATTTTCGGAATTTTCTTGCCGGGGTAGAGTATGAATGGAATTCGGGACTAAATTTTTTTTTTTTCTCTTTCTCGGCCTATCTTATCCCGTTTTGGCTAAAAATAAGGCCGGAAATATGTTTTTTAATCTTTTAAATTTTTTTGCTATTTTTTTTGAAATTTTCTTGCCCAGGTCGAGTATCAACATAATTCAGGACTAAATTTTTTTTCTCTTTCTCGATCTCTCTAAACCCGTTTTGGATAGAAATAATGTCAGAATTAACTTTTTGAATTTTTTTGCTAGTTTTTTTTGGAATTTTCGGGCATAGGTTGAGTAGGAACAGAATTCGGGACTGAAATTTTTTTCACTCTTTCTTGGCCTATCTCATCCCGTTTTGGCTACAAATAATGCCAGAATGAGGTTTTTTGAATTTTTGAATTTTTTTGCTATTTTTTTCGAAATTTTCTTGCTCGGGTCAAGTATGAACGGAATTCGGTACTAATCTATTTTTCTCTTTCGCGGCATATCTCATCCCGTGTTGGCTTAAAACAATGCCGGAATGAGGTTTCTTAATTTTATTAATTTTTTTGCTATTTTTTTCGGAATTTTCTTGCCGGGGTCGAGTATGAACGGAATTCGGGACTAAAATTTTATTCCCTTTCTCGGCCTATCTCATCCCGTTTTGGCTACAAATAATGCCCGAAAGAGGTTTTTTTAATTTTTTTTACTTTTTTTGCTATTTTTTTCGAAATTTTTTGCTCGGGTCAAGTATGAACGGAATTCGGTACTAATCTATTTTTCTCTTTCGCGGCATATCTCATCCCGTGTTGGCTTAAAACAATGCCGGAATGAGGTTTCTTAATTTTATTAATTTTTTTGCTATTTTTTTCGGAATTTTCTTGCCAGGGTCGAGTATGAACGGAATTCGGGACTAAAATTTTTTTTTCTCTTTCTCGGCCTATCTCATCTCGTTTTGGCTAAAAATAAGGCCGGAAAGAGGTTTTTCATTTTTTTGCTATTTTTTTGGGAATTTTCTTGCTCTGGTCGAGTATGAATGGAATTCGGGACTAAAATTTTTTTCTCGCTTTCTCGGATTATCTCATCACGTTTTGGGTAGAAATAATGCCAGAAAGAGGTTTTTTAATTTTTTTGCTATTATTTTCTGAATTTTCTAGTCGGTGTCGAGTATGATCTGAATTTGGGACTAAAATTTTTTTCTCTCTTTCTCAGCCTATCTCATCTCGTTTTGGCTAGAAATAATGCCGGATAGTGGTTTTTGAATTTTTTTGATATTTTTTTTGGAACTTTCTTGCTGGGGACGAGTATGAACGTAATTCGGGACTAAAACTTTTTTTCCTCTTTCGCGGCCTATCTCATCCCGTTTTGGCTAAAAACAATTCCGGAATGAGGTTTTTTAATTTTATATATTTTTTTGCTATTTTTTTCGGAATTTTCTTGCCGGGGTTGAGTATGAACGGAATTCGGGACTAAAATTTTTTTTTCCCCTTCTCGGCCTATCTTATCCCGTTTTGGCTAAAAATAAGGCCGGAAATAGGTTTTTTACTCTTTTAAATTTTTTTGCTATTTTTTTCGAAATTTTGTTGCCCAGGTTGAGTATGAACATAATTCGGGACTAAATTTTTTTTCTCTTTCTCGATCTCTCTAAACCCGTTTTGGATAGAAATAATGTCGGAATTAACTTTTTGAATTTTTTTGCTAGTTTTTTTTGGAATTTTCTGGCATAGGTTGAGTAGGAACAGAATTCGGGACTGAAATTTTTTTCACTTTTTCTTGGCCTATCTCATCCCGTTTTGGCTACAAGTAATGCCAGAATGAGGTTTTTTGAATTTTTGAATTTTTTTGCTATTTTTTTCGAAATTTTCTTGCACGGGTCAAGTATGAACGGAATTCGGTACTAAACTATTTTTCTCTTTCGCGGCATATCTCATCCCGTGTTGGCTTAAAACAATGCCGGAATGAGGTTTCTTAATTTTATTAATTTTTTTGCTATTTTTTTCGGAATTTTCTTGCCGGGGTCGAGTATGAACGGAATTCGGGACTAAAATTTTATTCTCTTTCTCAGCCTATCTCATCCCGTTTTGGCTACAAATAAAGCCAGAAAGAGGTTTTTTAAATTTTTGAATTTTTTTGCTATTTTTTTCGAAATTTTCTTGCTCGGGTTGAGTATGAACGGAATTCGGTACTAAACTATTTTCCTCTTTCACGGCATACCTCATCCCGTATTGGCTTAAAACAATGCCAGAACGAGGTTTCTTAATTTTATTAATTTTTTTCGAAATTTTCTAGCCAAGGTCGAGTATGAACGGAAGTTGGAACTAAAATTTTTTTCTCTTTCTCGGCCTATCTCATTCCGTTTTGGTTAAAAATAATGCCGGAAAAAGGTTTTTAAATTTTTTGAATTTTTTTGCTATTTTTTTCGGAATTTTCTTGCATGGGTCGAGTATGAACGGAATTCGGGACTAAAACTTTTTTCCCTGTTTTGCGGCCTATCTCATCCCGTTTTGGCTAAAAAAAATTCCGGAATGAGGTTTTTTTAATTTTATAAATTTTATTGCTTTTTTTTTTCGGGAATTTTCTTTCCCAGGTCGAGTATGAACAGAATTCGGGACTAAAATTTTTTTCTCTCTTTCTCGATCTCCCTAAACTCGTTTTGGATAGAAATAATGTCGGAATTAACTTTTTCAATTTTTTTACTAGTTTTTTTTGGAATTTTTTGGCTTAGGTTGGGTAGGAACAGAATTCGGGACTGCAATTTTTTTCACTCTTTCTCAGCCTATCTCATCCCGTTTTGGCTACAAATAATGCCGGAAAGAGGTTTTTTAATTTTTTGAATTATTTTGCTATTTTTTTCGGAATTTTCTTGCATGGGTCGAGTATGAACGGAATTCAGGACTAACATTTTTTTCTTTCTTTCTCGTCCTATCTTATCCCGTTTTGGCAAAAAATAAGGCCGGAAAAGAGGTTTTTGATTCTTTTAATTTTTTTTGCTATTTTTTTAGGAATTTTCTTTCCCAGGTCGAGTATGAACAGAATTCGTGAGTAAATTTTTTTTCTCTCTTTCTCGGTCTCCCTAAATCCGTTTTGGATAGAATTAATGTCGGAATTAGCTTTTTTAATTTTTTGAATTTTTTTGCTAGTTTTTTTTGGAATTTTCTGGATTGGGTTGGGTTGGAACAGAATTCGGGACTGAAATTTTTTTCTCGCTTTCTTGGACCATCTCATCCCGTTTTCGCCATAAATAATGTCAGAAAGTGGTTTTTTAATTTTTTTTTAATTTTGTTGCTATTTTTTTCGGAATTTTCTTGCCGGGGTCGAGTATGATCGGAATTCGGGACTAAAGTTTTTTTTTTCTCTTTCTCAGCCTATCTCATCTCGTTTTGGCTAAAAATAAGGCCGGAATGAGTTTTTTTTAATTTTTTTAAATTTTTTGGCTATTTTTTTTCGTAATTATCTTGCCAAGGTCGAGTATGAACAGAATTCGGGACAAAAAATTTTTTCACTCTTTCTCGGCCTATCTCATCTCGTTTTGGCTAAAAATAAGGCCAGAAAGAGGTTTTTTAATTTTTTGCTATTTTTTTCTTCTTTTGCGGCCTATCTCATCCCGTTTTGGCTAAAAACAATTCCGGAATGAGGTTTTTTAATTTTATGAATTTTATTCCTATTTTTTTCGGAATTTTCTTGCCCAGGCCGAGTATGAACAGAATTCGGGACTAAAATTTTTTTCTCTCTTTCTCGATCTCCCTCAACCCGTTTTGGATAGAAATAATGTCAGAATTAACTTTTTGTAATTTTTTGCTAGTTTTTTTTGGAATTTTTTGGCTTGGGTTGGGTAGGAACAGAATTCGGGACTGAAATTTTTTTCACTCTTTCTCAGCCTATCTCATCCCGTTTTGGCTACAAATAATGCCGGAAAGAGGTTTTTTAATTTTTTGAATTATTTTGCTATTTTTGTCGGAATTTTCTTGCATGGGTCGAGTATGAACGGAATTCAGGACTAACATTTTTTTCTTTCTTTCTCGTCCTATCTTATCCCGTTTTGGCAAAAAATAAGGCCGGAAAGAGGTTTTTGAATCTTTTAATTTTTTTTGCTATTTTTTTAGGAATTTTCTTTCCCAGGTCGAGTATGAACAGAATTCGTGAGTAAATTTTTTTTCTCTCTTTCTCAGTCTCCCTAAATCCGTTTTGGATAGAATTAATGTCGGAATTAGCTTTTTTAATTTTTTGAATTTTTTTGCTAGTTTTTTTTGGAATTTTCTGGATTGGGTTGGGTTGGAACAGAATTCGGGACTGAAATTTTTTTCTCGCTTTCTTGGACCATCTCATCCCGTTTTCGCTATAAATAATGTTAGAAAGTGGTTTTTTAATTTTTTTTTAATTTTGTTGCTATTTTTTTCGGAATTTTCTTGCCGGGGTCGAGTATGATCGGAATTCGGGACTAAATTTTTTTTTCTCTTTCTCAGCCTATCTAATCTCGTTTTGGCTAAAAATAAGGCCGGAATGAGCTTTTTTTAATTTTTTTAAATTTTTTGGCTATTTTTTTTCGTAATTTTCTTGCCAAGGTCGAGTATGAACAGAATTCGGGACAAAAAATTTTTTCACTCTTTCTCGGCCTATCTCATCTCGTTTTGGCTAAAAATAAGGCCAGAAAGAGGTTTTTTTATTTTTTGCTATTTTTTTCGGAATTTTCTTGCTCTGGCCGAGTATGAACGGAATTCGGGACTAAAACTATTTTTCTTCTTTTGCGGCCTATCTCATCCCGTTTTGGCTAAAAACAATTCCGGAATGAGGTTTTTTAATTTTATGTATTTTTTTGCTATTATTTTCGGAATTTTCTTGCCGGGGTAGAGTATGAATGGAATTCGGGACTAATTTTTTTTTTTTCTCTTTCTCGGCCTATCTTATCCCGTTTTGGCTAAAAATAAGGCCGGAAATAGGTTTTTTAATCTTTTCAATTTTTTTGCTATTTTTTTCGAAATTTTCTTGCCCAGGTCGAGTATGAACATAATTCAGGACTAAATTTTTTTTCTCTTTCTCGATCTCTCTAAACCCGTTTTGGATAGAAATAATGTCGGAATTAACTTTTTGAATTTTTTTGCTAGTTTTTTTTGGAATTTTCTGGCATAGGTTGAGTAGGAACAGAATTCGGGACTGAAATTTTTTTCACTCTTTCTTGGCCTATCTCATCCCGTTTTGGCTACAAATAATGCCAGAATGAGGTTTTTTGAATTTTTGAATTTTTTTGCTATTTTTTTCGAAATTTTCTTGCTCGGGTCAAGTATGAACGAAATTCGGTACTAAACTATTTTTCTCTTTCGCGGCATATCTCATCCCGTGTTGGCTTAAAACAATGCCGGAATGAGGTTTCTTAATTTTATTAATTTTTTTGCTATTTTTTTCGGAATTTTCTTGCCGGGGTTGAGTATGAACGGAATTCGGGACTAAAATTTTATTCTCTTTCTCAGCCTATCTCATCCCGTTTTGGCTACAAATAATGCCAGAAAGAGGTTTTTTAAATTTTTGAATTTTTTTGCTATTTTTTTCGAAATTTTCTTGCTCGGGTTGAGTATGAACGGAATTCGGTACTAAACTATTTTCCTCTTTCACGGCATACCTCATCCCGTGTTGGCTTAAAACAATGCCAGAATGAGGTTTCTTAATTTTATTAATTTTTTTCGAAATTTTCTAGCCAGGGTCGAGTATGAATGGAAGTTGGAACTAAATTTTTTTCTCTTTCTCGGCCTATCTCATTCCGTTTTGGCTAAAAATAATGCCGGAAAGAGGTTTTTAAATTTTTTGAATTTTTTTCGGAATTTTCTTGCATGGGTCGAGTATGAACGGAATTCGGGACTAAAACTTTTTTCCCTCTTTCGCGGCCTATCTCATCCCGTTTTGGCTAAAAACAATGCCGGAATGAGGGTTTTTTAATTTTATGAATTTTATTGCTTTTTTTTTCGGAATTTTCTTTCCCAGGTCGAGTATGAACAGAATTCGGGACTAAAATTTTTTTCTCTCTTTCTCTATCTCCCTAAACTCGTTTTGGATAGAAATAATGTCGGAATTAACTTTTTCAATTTTTTTACTAGTTTTTTTTGGAATTTTTTGGCTTAGGTTGGGTAGGAACAGAATTCGGGACTGCAATTTTTTTCACTCTTTCTCAGCCTATCTCATCCCGTTTTGGCTACAAATAATGCCGGAAAGAGGTTTTTTAATTTTTTGAATTATTTTGCTATTTTTTTCGGAATTTTCTTGCATGGGTCGAGTATGAACGGAATTCAGGACTAACATTTTTTTCTTTCTTTCTCGTCCTATCTTATCCCGTTTTGGCAAAAAATAAGGCCGGAAAGAGGTTTTTGATTCTTTTAATTTTTTTTGCTATTTTTTTAGGAATTTTCTTTCCCAGGTCGAGTATGAACAGAATTCGTGAGTAAATTTTTTTTCTCTCTTTCTCGGTCTCCCTAAATCCGTTTTGGATAGAATTAATGTCGGAATTAGCTTTTTTAATTTTTTGAATTTTTTTGCTAGTTTTTTTTGGAATTTTCTGGATTGGGTTGGGTTGGAACAGAATTCGGGACTGAAATTTTTTTCTCGCTTTCTTGGACCATCTCATCCCGTTTTCGCTATAAATAATGTCAGAAAGTGGTTTTTTAATTTTTTTTTAATTTTGTTGCTATTTTTTTCGGAATTTTCTTGCCGGGGTCGAGTACGATCGGAATTCAGGACTAAATTTTTTTTTCTCTTTCTCAGCCTATCTAATCTCATTTTGGCTAAAAATAAGGCCGGAATGAGTTTTTTTTTTTAATTTTTTTTAATTTTTTGGCTATTTCTTTTCGTAATTTTCTTGCCAAGGTCGAGTATGAACAGAATTCGGGACAAAATTTTTTTTCACTCTTTCTCGGCCTATCTCATCTCGTTTTGGCTAAAAATAAGGCCAGAAAGAGGTTTTTTAATTTTTTGCTATTTTTTTCTTCTTTTGCGGCCTATCTCATCCCGTTTTGGCTAAAAACAATTCCGGAATGAGGTTTTTTAATTTTATGAATTTTATTCCTATTTTTTTCGGAATTTTCTTGCCCAGGCCGAGTATGAACAGAATTCGGGACTAAAATTTTTTTCTCTCTTTCTCGATCTCCCTCAACCCGTTTTGGATAGAAATAATGTCAGAATTAACTTTTTGTAATTTTTTGCTAGTTTTTTTTGGAATTTTTTGGCTTGGGTTGGGTAGGAACAGAATTCGGGACTGAAATTTTTTTCACTCTTTCTCAGCCTATCTCATCCCGTTTTGGCTACAAATAATGCCGGAAAGAGGTTTTTTAATTTTTTGAATTATTTTGCTATTTTTGTCGGAATTTTCTTGCATGGGTCGAGTATAAACGGAATTCAGGACTAACATTTTTTTCTTTCTTTCTCGTCCTATCTTATCCCGTTTTGGCAAAAAATAAGGCCGGAAAGAGGTTTTTGAATCTTTTAATTTTTTTTGCTATTTTTTTAGGAATTTTCTTTCCCAGGTCGAGTATGAACAGAATTCGTGAGTAAATTTTTTTTCTCTCTTTCTCAGTCTCCCTAAATCCGTTTTGGATAGAATTAATGTCGGAATTAGCTTTTTTAATTTTTTGAATTTTTTTGCTAGTTTTTTTTGGAATTTTCTGGATTGGGTTGGGTTGGAACAGAATTCGGGACTGAAATTTTTTTCTCGCTTTCTTGGACCATCTCATCCCGTTTTCGCTATAAATAATGTCAGAAAGTGGTTTTTTAATTTTTTTTTAATTTTGTTGCTATTTTTTTCGGAATTTTCTTGCCGGGGTCGAGTATGATCGGAATTCGGGACTAAATTTTTTTTTCTCTTTCTCAGCCTATCTCATCTTGTTTTGGCTAAAAATAAGGCCGGAATGAGTTTTTTTTTTAATTTTTTTAAATTTTTTGGCTATTTTTTTTCGTAATTTTCTTGCCAAGGTCGAGTATGAACAGAATTCGGGACAAAAAAAATTTTCACTCTTTCTCGGCCTATCTCATCTCGTTTTGGCTAAAAATAAGGCCAGAAACAGGTTTTTTAATTTTTTGCTATTTTTTTCGGAATTTTCTTGCTCTGGCCGAGTATGAACGGAATTCGGGACTAAAACTTTTTTTCTTCTTTTGCGGCCTATCTCATCCCGTTTTGGCTAAAAACAATTCCGGAATGAGGTTTTTTAATTTTATGTATTTTTTTGCTATTATTTTCGGAATTTTCTTGCCGGGGTAGAGTATGAATGGAATTCGGGACTAAATTTTTTTTTTTTCTCTTTCTCGGCCTATCTTATCCCGTTTTGGCTAAAAATAAGGCCGGAAATAGGTTTTTTAATCTTTTAAATTTTTTTGCTATTTTTTTTGAAATTTTCTTGCCCAGGTCGAGTATGAACATAATTCAGGACTAAATTTTTTTTCTCTTTCTCGATCTCTCTAAACCCGTTTTGGATAAAAATAATGTCAGAATTAACTTTTTGAATTTTTTTGCTAGTTTTTTTTGGAATTTTCGGGCATAGGTTGAGTAGGAACAGAATTCGGGACTGAAATTTTTTTCACTCTTTCTTGGCCTATCTCATCCCGTTTTGGCTACAAATAATGCCAAAATGAGGTTTTTTGAATTTTTGAATTTTTTTGCTATTTTTTTCGAAATTTTCTTGCTCGGGTCAAGTATGAACGGAATTCGGTACTAATCTATTTTTCTCTTTCGCGGCATATCTCATCCCGTGTTGGCTTAAAACAATGCCGGAATGAGGTTTCTTAATTTTATTAATTTTTTTGCTATTTTTTTCGGAATTTTCTTGCCGGGGTCGAGTATGAACGGAATTCGGGACTAAAATTTTATTCCCTTTCTCGGCCTATCTCATCCCGTTTTGGCTACAAATAATGCCCCAAAGAGGTTTTTTTAATTTTTTTTATTTTTTTTGCTATTTTTTTCGAAATTTTTTGCTCGGGTCAAGTATGAACGGAATTCGGTACTAATCTATTTTTCTCTTTCGCGGCATATCTCATCCCGTGTTGGCATAAAACAATGCCGGAATGAGGTTTCTTAATTTTATTAATTTTTTTGCTATTTTTTTCGGAATTTTCTTGCCAGGGTCGAGTATGAACGGAATTCGGGACTAAAATTTTTTTTTCTCTTTCTCGGCCTATCTCATCTCGTTTTGGCTAAAAATAAGGCCGGAAAGAGGTTTTTCATTTTTTTGCTATTTTTTTGGGAATTTTCTTGCTCTGGTCGAGTATGAATGGAATTCGGGACTAAAATTTTTTTCTCGCTTTCTCGGATTATCTCATCACGTTTTGGGTAGAAATAATGCCAGAAAGAGGTTTTTTAATTTTTTTGCTATTTTTTTCTGAATTTTCTAGTCGGGGTCGAGTATGATCTGAATTTGGGACTAAAATTTTTTTCTCTCTTTCTCAGCCTATCTCATCTCGTTTTGGCTAGAAATAATGCCGGATAGTGGTTTTTGAATTTTTTTGATATTTTTTTTGGAACTTTCTTGCTGGGGACGAGTATGAACGTAATTCGGGACTAAAACTTTTTTTCCTCTTTCGCGGCCTATCTCATCCCGTTTTGGCTAAAAACAATTCCGGAATGAGGTTTTTTAATTTTATATATTTTTTTGCTATTTTTTTCGGAATTTTCTTGCCGGGGTTGAGTATGAACGGAATTCGGGACTAAAATTTTTTTTTCCCCTTCTCGGCCTATCTTATCCCGTTTTGGCTAAAAATAAGGCCGGAAATAGGTTTTTTACTCTTTTAAATTTTTTTGCTATTTTTTTCGAAATTTTGTTGCCCAGGTTGAGTATGAACATAATTCGGGACTAAATTTTTTTTCTCTTTCTCGATCTCTCTAAACCCGTTTTGGATAGAAATAATGTCGGAATTAACTTTTTCAATTTTTTTGCTGGTTTTTTTTGGAATTTTCTGGGTTGGGTTGGGTACGAACAGAATTCGGGACTGAAATTTTTTTCACTCTTCCTCGGCCTAGCTCATCCAGTTTTGGCCATAAATAATGCCAAAAGAGGTTTTTTAAATTTTTGAATTTTTTTGCTATTTGTTTTGAAATTTTCTTGCTTGGGTCGAGTATGAACGGAATTCGGTACTAAACTATTTTCCTCTTTCGCGGCATATCTCATCTCGTGTTGGCTTAAAACAATAACGGAATGAGGTTTCTTAATTTTATTAATTTTTTTCTATTTTTTTCGGAATTTTCTAGCCTGGGTCGAGTATGAACGGAAGTTGGAACTAAAATTTTTTTCTCTTTCTCGGCCTATCTCATTCCGTTTTGGCTAAAAATAATGCAGGAAAGTGGTTTTTAAATTTTTTGAATTTTTTTGCTATTTTTTTCAGAATTTTCTTGCATGGGTCGTGTATGAACGGAATTCAAGACTAAAACTTTTTTCCCTCTTTCACGGCCTATCTCATCCCGTTTTGGCTAAAAACAATGCCGGAATGAGGTTTCTTAATTTTATTAATTTTTTTGCTATTTTTTTCAGAATTTTCTTGCCGGGGTCGAGTATGAATGGAATTCGGGACTAAAATTTTATTCTCTTTCTCGGCCTATCTCATCCCGTTTTGGCAACAAATAATGCCCGAAAGAGGTTTTTTTATTTTTTTTTATTTTTTTTGCTATTTTTTTCGGAATTTTCTTGCCAGGGTCGAGTATGAACGGAATTCGGGACTAAAATTTTTTTTTCTCTTTCTCGGCCTATCTCATCTTGTTTTGGCTAAAAATAAGGCCGGAAAGAGGCTTTTCATTTTTTTGCTATTTTTTTGGGAATTTTCTTGCTCTGGTCGAGTATGAATGGAATTCGGGACTAAAATTTTTTTCTCGCTTTCTCGGATTATCTCATCACGTTTTGGGTAGAAATGATGCCAGAAAGAGGTTTTTTTAATTTTTTTGCTATTTTTTTCTGAATTTTCTAGTCGGGGTCGAGTATGATCTGAATTTGGGACTAAAATTTTTCTCTCTCTTTCTCAGCCTATCTCATCTCGTTTTGGTTAGAAATAATGCCGGATAGTGGTTTTTGAATTTTTTTACTATTTTTTTCGGAACTTTCTTGCTGGGGACGAGTATGAACGTAATTCGGGACTAAAACTTTTTTTCTTCTTTCGCGGCCTATCTCATCCCGTTTTGGCTAAAAACAATTCCGGAATGAGGTTTTTTAATTTTATAAATTTTTTTGCTATTTTTTTCGGAATTTTCTTGCCGGGGTTGAGTATGAACGGAATTCGGGACTAAAATTTTTTTTTCCCTTTCTCGGCGTATCTTATCCCGTTTTGGCTAAAAATAAGGCCGGAAATAGGTTTTTTACTCATTTAAATTTTTTTGCTATTTTTTTCGAAATTTTGTTGCCCAGGTTGAGTATGAACATAATTCGGGACTAAATTTTTTTTCTCTTTCTCGATCTCTCTAAACCCGTTTTGGATAGAAATAATGTCGGAATTAACTTTTTCAATTTTTTTGCTGGTTTTTTTTGGAATTTTCTGGGTTGGGTTGGGTACGAACAGAATTCGGGACTGAAATTTTTTTCACTCTTTCTCGGCCTATCTCATCCAGTTTTGGCCATAAATAATGCCAGAAGAGGTTTTTTAAATTTTTGAATTTTTTTGCTATTTTTTTTGAAATTTTCTTGCTCGGGTCGAGTATGAACGGAATTCGGTACTAAACTATTTTCCTCTTTCGCGGCATATCTCATCTCGTGTTGGCTTAAAACAATAACGGAATGAGGTTTCTTAATTTTATTAATTTTTTTCTATTTTTTTCGGAATTTTCTAGCCTGGGTCGAGTATGAACGGAAGTTGGAACTAAAATTTTTTTCTCTTTCTCGGCCTATCTCATTCCGTTTTGGCTAAAAATAATGCCGGAAAGTGGTTTTTAAATTTTTTGAATTTTTGTGCTATTTTTTTCAGAATTTTCTTGCATGGGTCGTGTATGAACGGAATTCAGGACTAAAACTTTTTTCCCTCTTTCACGGCCTATCTCATCCCGTTTTGGCTAAAAACAATGCCGAAATGAGGTTTTTTAATTTTATGAATTTTATTGCTATTTTTTTCGGAATTTTCTTGCCTAGGTCGAGTCTGAACAGAATTCGGGAATAAAATTTTTTTCTCTCTTTCTCGATCTCCCTAAACCCGTTTTGGATAGAAATAATGTCGGAATTAACTTTTTGAATTTTTTTGCTAGTTTTTTTTTGGAATTTTTTGGCTTGCGTTGGGTAGGAACAGAATTGGGGACTGAAATTTTTTTCACTCTTTCTCGGCCTATCTCATCCCGTTTTGGCCACAAATAATGCCGGAAAGAGGTTTTTTGAATTTTTGAATTTTTTTGCTATTTTTTTAGACATTTTCTTGCTCGGGTCGAGTATAAACGGAATTCGGGGCTAAACTATTTTCCCCTTTCGCGGCATATCTCATCCCGTGTAGGCTTAAAACAATGCCGGAATGAGGTTTCTTAATTTTATTAATTTTTTTGCTATTCTTTTCAGAATTTTCTTGCCGGGGTCGAGTATGAACGGAATTCGGGACTAAAATTTTATTCTCTTTCTTGGCCTATCCTATCCCGTTTTGGCTAAAAATAAGGCCGGAAATAGGTTTTTTAATCTTTTAAATTTTTTTGCTATTTTTTTCGAAATTTTCTTGCCCAGGTCGAGTATGAACATAATTCGGAACTAAAATTTTTTTCTCTTTCTCGATCTCTCTAAACCCGTTTTGGATAGAAATAATGTCGGAATTAACTTTTTGAATTCTTTTGCTAGTTTTTTTTGGAATTTTCTGGCTTGGGTTGGGTAGGAACAGAATTCGGGACTGAAATTTTTTTCACTCTTTCTCGGCCTATCTCATCCCGTTTTGGCTACAAATAATGCCAGAAAGAGGTTTTTTGAATTTTTGAATTTTTTTGCTATTTTTTTAGAAATTTTCTTGCTCGGGTCGAGTATAAACGGAATTCAGTATTAAACTATTTTCCTCTTTCGCGGCATATCTCATCCCGTGTTGGCAGAAAACAATGCCGGAATGAGGTTTCTTAATTTTATTAATTTTTTTCTATTTTTTTCGGAATTTTCTAGCCGGGGTCGAGTATGAACGGAAGTTGGAACTAAATTTTTTTTCTCTTTCTCGGCCTATCTCAATCCGTTTTGGCTAAAAATAATGCCGGAAAGTGGTTTTTAAATATTTTGAATTTTTTTGCAATTTTTTTCGAAATTTTCTTGCATGGGTCGTGTATGAACGGAATTCGGGACTAAAACTTTTTTCCCTCTTTCGCGGCCTATCTCATCCCGTTTTGGCTAAAAACAATGCCGGAATGAGGTTTTTTAATTTTATGAATTTTATTGCTATTTTTTTCAGAATTTTCTTGCCTAGGTCGAGTATGAACAGAATTCGGGACTAAAATTTTTTTCTCTCTTTCTCGATCTCCCAAAACCCGTTTTGGATAGAAATAATGTCGGAATTAACTTTTTGAATTTTTTTGCTAGTTTTTTTTTGAAATTTTTTGGCTTGGGTTGGGTAGGAACTGAATTGGGGACTGAAATTTTTTTCACTCTTTCTCGGCCTATCTCAACCCGTTTTGGCCACAAATAATGCCGGAAAGAGGTTTTTTAATTTTTTGAATTATTTTGCTATTTTCTTTGAAATTTTTTTGCATGGGTCAAGTATGAACGGAATTCAGGACTAAAATTTTTTTCTCTCCTTCTCAGCCTCTCTCATCTCGTTTTGGCTAGAAATAATGCCGGAAAGTGGTTTTTGAATTTTTTTGCTATCTTTTTCGCAATTTTCTTCCCGGGGCCGACTATGATCAGAATTCAAGACTGAAATTTTTTTTTCTCTCTTTTAGCCTATCTAACCCCGTTTTGGCAAAAAATAATGTCGGAAAGGGGTTTTTCAATTTTTTTAATTTTTTTGCTATTTTTTTCGGAACTTTCTTGCCCGGGTCGAGTATGAACGGAATTCGGGACTAAAACTTTTTTTCTTCTTTCGCGGCCTATCTCATCCCGTTTTGGCTAAAAACAATTCTGGAATGAGGTTTTTTAATTTTATGTATTTTTTTGCTATTTTTTCCGGAATTTTCTTGCCGAGGTAGAGTATGAACGGAATTCGGGACAAAATTTTTTTTTTCTCTTTCTCGGCCTATCTTATCCCGTTTTGGCTAAAAATAAGGTCGGAAATAGGTTGTTTAATCTTTTAAATTTTTTTGCTATTTTTTTCGAAATTTTCTTGCCCAGGTCGAGTATGAACATAATTCGGAACTAAAATTTTTTTCTCTTTCTCGATCTCTCTAAACCCGTTTTGGATAGAAATAATGTCGGAATTAACTTTTTGAATTCTTTTGCTTGTTTTTTTTGGAATTTTCTGGCTTGGGTTGGGTAGGAACAGAATTCAGGACTGAAATTTTTTTCACTCTTTCTCGGCCTATCTCATCCCGTTTTGGATACAAATAATGCCAGAAAGAGGTTTTTTGAATTTTTGAATTTTTTTGCTATTTTTTTAGAAATTTTCTTGCTCGGGTCGAGTAGAAACGGAATTCGGTACTAAACCATTTTCCTCTTTCGCGGCATATCTCGTCCCGTGTTGGCTTAAATCTATGCCGGAATGAGGTTTCTTAATTTTATTAATTTTTTTGCTATTCTTTTCAGAATTTTCTTGCCGGGGTCGAGTATGAACGGAATTCGGGACTAAAATTTTATTCTCTTTCTCGGCCTATCTTATCCCGTTTTGGCTAAAAATAAGCCCGGAAATAGGTTTTGTAATCTTTTAAATTTTTTTGCTATTTTTTTCGAAATTTTCTTGCCCAGGTCGAGTACGAACATAATTCGGGACTAAAATTTTTTTCTCTTTCTCGATCTCTCTAAACCCGTTTTGGATAGAAATAATGTCGGAATTAACTTTTTGAATTTTTTTGCTAGTTTTTTTTGGAATTTTCTGGCTTGGGTTGGGTAGGAACAGAATTCGGGACTGAAATTTTTTTCACTCTTTCTCGGCCTATCTCATCCCTTTTTGGCTACAAATAATGCCAGAAAGAGGTATTTTGAATTTTTGAATTTTTTTGCGATTTTTTTAGAAATTTTCTTGCTCGGGTCGAGTATAAACGGAATTCGGTACTAAACTATTTTCCTCTTTCGCGGCATATCTCATCCCGTGTTGGTAGAAAACAATGCCGGAATGAGGTTTCTTAATTTTATTAATTTTTTTCTATTTTTTTCGGAATTTTCTAGCCGGGGTCGAGTATGAACGGAAGTTGGAACTAAAATTTTTTTCTCTTTCTCGGCCTATCTCATTCCGTTTTGGCTAAAAATAATGCCGGAAAGTGGTTTTTAAATATTTTGAATTTTTTTGCAATTTTTTTCGGAATTTTCTTCCATGGGTCGTGTATGAACGGAATTCGGGACTAAAACTTTTTTCCCTCTTTCGCGGCCTATCTCATCCCATTTTGGCTAAAAACAATGCCGGAATGAGGTTTTTTAATTTTATGAATTTTATTGCTATTTTTTTCAGAATTTTCTTGCCTAGGTCGAGTATGAACAGAATTCGGGACTAAAATTTTTTTCTCCTTCTCGATCTCCCTAAACCCGTTTTGGATAGAAATAATGTCGGAATTAACTTTTTGAATTTTTTTGCTAGTTTTTTTTTTTGAAATTTTTTGGCTTGGGTTGGGTAGGAACTGAATTGGGGACTGAAATTTTTTTCACTCTTTCTCGGCCTATCTCATCCCGTTTTGGCCACAAATAATGCCGGAAAGAGGTTTTTTAATTTTTTGAATTATTTTGCTATTTTCTTTGAAATTTTTTTGCATAGGTCGAGTATGAATGGAATTCAGGACTAAAATTTTTTTCTCTCCTTCTCAGCCTCTCTAATCTCGTTTTGGCTAGAAATAATGCCGGAAAGTGGTTTTTGAATTTTTTTGCTATCTTTTTCACAATTTTCTTCCCGGGGCCGACAATGATCAGAATTCAGGACTGAAATTTTTTTTTCTCTCTTTCAGCCTATCTAACCCCGTTTTGGCAAAAAATAATGTCGGAAAGGGGTTTTTCAATTTTTTTAATTATTTTGCTATTTTTTTCGGAACTTTCTTGCCCGGGTCGAGTATGAACGGAATTCGGGACTAAAACTATTTTTCTTCTTTCGCGGCCTATCTTATCCCGTTTTGGCTAAAAACAATTCTGGAATGAGGTTTTTTAATTTTATGTATTTTTTTGCTATTTTTTTCGGAATTTTCTTGCCTAGGTCGAGTATGAACAGAATTCGGGACTAAAATTTTTCTCTCTTTCTCGATCTCTCTAAACCCGTTTTGGATAGAAATAATGTCGGAATTAACTTTTTGAATTCTTTTGCTAGTTTTTTTTGGAATTTTCTGGCTTGGGTTGGGTAGGAACAGAATTCGGGACTGAAATTTTTTTGACTCTTTCTCGGCCTATCTCATCCCGTTTTGGATACAAATAATGGCAGAAAGAGGTTTTTTGAATTTTTGAATTTTTTTGCTATTTTTTTAGACATTTTTTTGCTCGGGTCGAGTATAAACGGAATTCGGTACTAAACCATTTTCCTCTTTCGCGGCATATCTCATCCCGTGTTGGCTTAAAACAATGCCGGAATGAGGTTTCTTAATTTTATTAATTTTTTTGCTATTCTTTTCAGAATTTTCTTGCCGGGGTTGAGTATGAACGGAACTCGGGACTAAAATTTTATTCTCTTTGTCGGCCTATCTTATCCCGTTTTGGCTAAAAATATGGCTGGAAATAGGTTTTTTAATCTTATAAATTTTTTTCGAAATTTTCTTGCCCAGGTCGGGTATGAACATAATTCGGGACTAAATTTTTTTTCCCTTTCTCGATCTCTCTAAACCCGTTTTGGATAGAAATAATGTCGGAATTAACTTTTTGAATTTTTTTGCTAGTTTTTTTTTGGAATTTTCTAGCTTGGGTTGGGTAGGAACAGAATTCGGGACTGAAATTTTTTTCACTCTTTCTCGGCCTATCTCATCCCGTTTTGGCTACAAATAATGCCAGAAAGAGGTTTTTTGAATATTTCAATTTTTTTGCTATTTTTTTAGAAATTTTCTTGCTCGGGTCGAGTATAAACGGAATTCGGTACTAAACTATTTTCCTCTTTCGCGGCATATCTCATCCCGTGTTGGCTTAAAACAATGCCGGAATGAGGCTTCTTAATTTTATTAACTTTTCAGAATTTTCTTGCCGGGGTCGAGTATGAACGGAATTCGGGACTAAAATTTTATTCTCTTTCTCGGTCTATCTTATCCCGTTTTGGCTAAAAATAAGGCCGGAAATAGGTTTTTTAATCTTTTAAATTTTTTTGCTATTTTTTTCGAAATTTTCTTGCCCAGGTCGAGTATGAACATAATTCGGGACTAAAATTTTTTTCTCTTTCTCGATCTCTCTAAACCCGTTTTGGATAGAAATAATGTCGGAATTAACTTTTTGAATTTTTTTGCTAGTTTTTTTTTGGAATTTTCTGGCTTGGGTTGGGTAGGAACAGAATTCGGGACTGAAATTTTTTTCACTCTTTCTTGGCCTATCTCATCCCCTTTTGGCTACAAATAATTCCAGAAAGAGGTTTTTTGAATATTTGAATTTTTTTGCTATTTTTTTAGAAATTTTCTTGCTCCGGTCGAGTATAAACGGAATTCGGTACTAAACTATTTTCCTCTTTCGCGGCATATCTCATCCCGTGTTGGCTTAAAACAATGCCGGAATGAGGCTTCTTAATTTTATTAATTTTTTTGCTATTCTTTTCAGAATTTTCTTGTCGGGGTCGAGTATGAACGGAATTCGGGACTAAAATTTTATTCTCTTTCTCGGCCTATCTTATCCCGTTTTGGCTAAAAATAAAGCCGGAAATAGGTTTTTTAATCTTTTAAATTTTTTTGCTATTTTTTTCGAAATTTTCTTGCCCAGGTCAAGTATGAACATAATTCGGGACTAAATTTTTTTTCTCTTTCTCGATCTCTCTAAACCCATTTTGGATAGAAATAATGTCGGAATTAACTTTTTGAATTTTTTTGCTAGTTTTTTTTTGGAATTTTCTAGCTTGGGTTGGGTAGGAACAGAATTCGGGACTGAAATTTTTTTCACTCTTTCTCGGCCTATCTCATCCCGTTTTGGCTACAAATAATGCCAGAATGAGGTTTTTTGAATTTTTGAATTTTTTTGCTATTTTTTTCGAAATTTTCTTGCTCGGGTCAAGTATGAACGGAATTCGGTACTAAACTATTTTTCTCTTTCGCGGCATATCTCATCCCGTGTTGGCTTAAAACAATGCCGGAATGAGGTTTCTTAATTTTATTAATTTTTTTGCTATTTTTTTCGGAATTTTCTTGCCGGGGTTGAGTATGAACGGAATTCGGGACTAAAATTTTATTCTCTTTCTCGGCCTATCTCATCCCGTTTTGGCTACAAATAATGCCAGAAAGAGGTTTTTTAAATTTTTGAATTTTTTTCCTATTTTTTTCGAAATTTTCTTGCTCGGGTTGAGTATGAACGGAATTCGGTACTAAACTATTTTCCTCTTTCACGGCATACCTCATCCCGTGTTGGCTTAAAACAATGCCAGAATGAGGTTTCTTAATTTTATTAATTTTTTTCTGAATTTTCTAGCCAGGGTCGAGTATGAACGGAAGTTGGAACTAAAATTTTTTTCTCTTTCTCGACCTATCTCATTCCGTTTTAACTAAAAATAATGCCGGAAAGAGGTTTTTAAATTTTTTGAATTTTTTTGCTATTTTTTTCGGAATTTTCTTGCATGGGTCGAGTATGAACGGAATTCGGGACTAAAACTTTTTTCCCTCTTTCGCGGCCTGTCTCATCCCGTTTTGGCTAAAAACAATGCCGGAATGAGGTTTTTTTAATTTTATGAATTTTATTGCTTTTCTTTTCGGAATTTTCTTGCCCAGGTCGAGTATGAACAGAATTCGGGACTAAAATTTTTTTCTCTCTTTCTCGATCTCCCTAAACCCGTTTTGGATAGAAATAATGTCGGAATTAACTTTTTCAATTTTTTTACTAGTTTTTTTTGGAATTTTTTGGCTTAGGTTGGGTAGGAACAGAATTCGGGACTGCAATTTTTTTCACTCTTTCTCAGCCTATCTCATCCCGTTTTGGCTACAAAGAATGCCGGAAAGAGGTTTTTTAATTTTTTGAATTATTTTGCTATTTTTTTTCAGAATTTTCTTGCGTGGGTCGAGTATGAACGGAATTCAGGACTAAATTTTTTTTCTTTCTTTCTCGTCCTATCTTATCCCGTTTCGGCTAAAAATAAGGCCGGAAAGAGGTTTTTTAATCTTTTAATTTTTTTTGCTATTTTTTTAGGAATTCTCTTTCCCAGGTCGAGTATGAATAGAATTCGTGAGTAAAATTTTTTTCTCTCTTTCTCGGTCTCCCTAAATCCTTTTTGGATAGAATTAATGTCGGAATTAGCTTTTTTAATTTTTTGAATTTTTTTGCTAGTTTTTTTTGGAATTTTCTGGCTTGGGTTGGGTTGGAACAGTATAAGGGACTGAAATTTTTTTCTCGCTTTCTCGGACTATCTCATCCCGTTTTCGCTATAAATAATGACAGAAAGTGGTTTTTTTATTTTTTTACTTTTGTTGCTATTTTTTTCCGAATTTTCTTGCCGGGGTCGAGTATGATCGGAATTCGGGACAAAATTTTTTTTTTTCTCTTTCTCGGTCTATCTCATCTCGTTTTGGCTAAAAATAAGGCCGGAATGAGTTTTTTTAATTTTTTAAAATTTTTTTGCTATTTTTTTCGGAATTTTCTTCCTCTGGTCGAGTATGAATGGAAGTCGGGACTAAAATTTTTTTCTCGTTTTCTCGGATTATCTCACCACGTTTTGGGTAGAAATAATGCCCGAAAGAGGTTTTTTTAGTTTTTTTTATTTTTTTTGCTATTTTTTTCGGAATTTTCTTGCCAGGGTCGAGTATGAACGGAATTCGGGACTAAAATTTTTTTTTTTTCTTTCTCGGCCTATCTCATCTCGTTTTGGCTAAAAATAAGGCCGGAAAGAGGTTTTTCATTTTTTTTGGGAATTTTCTTGCTCTGGTCGAGTATGAATGGAATTCGGGACTAAAATTTTTTTCTCGCTTTCTCGGATTATCACATCACATTTTGGGTAGAAATAATGCCAGAAAGAGGTTTTTTAATTTTTTTGCTATTTTTTTCTGAATTTTCTAGTTGGGGTCGAGTATGATCTGAATTTGGGACTAAAATTTTTTTCTCTCTTTCTCAGCCTATCTCATCTCGTTTTGGCTAGAAATAATGCCGGATAGTGGTTTTTGAATTTTTTTGCTATTTTTTTCGGAACTTTCTTGCTGGGGACGAGTATGAACGTAATTCGGGACTAAAACTTTTTTTCTTTTTTCGCGGCCTAGCTCATCCCGTTTTGGCTAAAAACAATTCCGGAATGAGGTTTTTTAATTTTATATATTTTTTTGCAATTTTTTTCGGAATTTTCTTGCCGGGGTTGAGTATGAACGGAATTCGGGACTAAAATTTTTTTTTCCCTTTCTCGGCCTATCTTATCCCGTTTTGGCTAAAAATAAGGCCGGAAATAGGTTTTTTACACTTTTAAATTTTTTTGCTATTTTTTTCGAAATTTTGTTGCTCAGGTTGAGTATGAACATAATTCGGGACTAAATTTTTTTTCTCTTTCTCGATCTCTCTAAACCCGTTTTGGATAGAAATAATGTCGGAATTAACTTTTTGAATTTTTTTGCTGTTTTTTTTTTGGAATTTTCTGGGTTGGGTTGGGTACGAACAGAATTCGGGACTGAAATTTTTTTCACTCTTTCTCGGCCTATCTCATCCAGTTTTGGCCATAAATAATGCCAGAAGAGGTTTTTTAAATTTTTGAATTTTTTTGCTATTTTTTTTGAAATTTTCTTGCTCGGGTCGAGTATGAACGGAATTCGGTACTAAACTATTTTCCTCTTTCGCGGCATATCTCATCCCGTGTTGGCTTAAAACAATAACGGAATGAGGTTTCTTAATTTTATTAATGTTTTTCTATTTTTTTCGGAATTTTCTAGCCGGGGTCGAGTATGAACGGAAGTTGGAACTAAAATTTTTTTCTCTTTCTCGGCCTATCTCATTCCGTTTTGGCTAAAAATAATGCCAGAAAGTGGTTTTTAAATTTTTTGAATTTTTTTGCTATTTTTTTCAGAATTTTCTTGCATGGGTCGTGTATGAACGGAATTCAGGACTAAAACTTTTTTCCCTCTTTCACGGCCTATCTCATCCCGTTTTGGCTAAAAACAATGCCGAAATGAGGTTTTTTAATTTTATGAATTTTATTGCTATTTTTTTCGGAATTTTCTTGCCTAGGTCGAGTATGAACAGAATTCGGGACTAAAATTTTTTTCTCTCTTTCTCGATCTCCCTAAACCCGTTTTGGATAGAAATAATGTCGGAATTAACTTTTTGAATTTTTTTGCTAGTTTTTTTTTGGAATTTTTTGGCTTGGGTTGGGTAGGAACAGAATTGGGGACTGAAATTTTTTTCACTCTTTCTCGGCCTATCTCATCCCGTTTTGGCCACAAATAATGCCGGAAAGAGGTTTTTTGAATTTTTGAATTTTTTTGCTATTTTTTTAGACATTTTCTTGCTCGGGTCGAGTATAAACGGAATTCAGTACTAAACTATTTTCCTCTTTCGCGACATATCTCATCTCGTGTGGGCTTAAAACAATGCCGGAATGAGGTTTCTTAATTTTATTAATTTTTTTGCTATTCTTTTCAGAATTTTCTTGCCGGGGTCGAGTATGAACGGAATTCGGGACTAAAATTTTATTCTCTTTCTCGGCCTATCTTATCCCGTTTTGGCTAAAAATAAGGCCAGAAATAGGTTTTTTAATCTTTTAAATTTTTTTGCTATTTTTTTCGAAATTTTCTTGCCCAGGTCGAGTATGAACATAATTCGGGACTAAATTTTTTTTCTCTTTCTCGATCTCTCCAAACCCGTTTTGGATAGAAATAATGTCGGAATTAACTTTTTGAATTTTTTTGCTAGTTTTTTTTGGAATTTTCTGGCTTGGGTTGGGTAGGAATAGAATTCGGGAATGAAATTTTTTTCACTCTTTCTCGGCCTATCTCATCCCGTTTTGGCTACAAATAATGCCAGAAAGAGGTTTTTTGAATTTTTGAATTTTTTTGCTATTTTTTTAGAAATTTTCCTGCTCGGGTCGAGTATAAACGGAATTCAGTATTAAACTATTTTCCTCTTTCGCGGCATATCTCATCCCGTGTTGGCAGAAAACAATGCCGGAATGAGGTTTCTTAATTTTATTAATTTTTTTCTATTTTTTTCGAAATTTTCTAGCCGGGGTCGAGTATGAACGGAAGTTGGAACTAAATTTTTTTTCTCTTTCTCGGCCTATCTCAATCCGTTTTGGCTAAAAATATTGCCGGAAAGTGGTTTTTAAATATTTTGAATTTTTTTGCAATTTTTTTCGAAATTTTCTTGCATGGGTCGTGTATGAACGGAATTCGGGACTAAAACTTTTTTCCCTCTTTCGCGGCCTATCTCATCCCGTTTTGGCTAAAAACAATGCCAGAATGAGGTTTTTTAATTTTATGAATTTTATTGCTATTTTTTTCAGAATTTTCTTGCCTAGGTCGAGTATGAAAAGAATTCGGGACTAAAATTTTTTTCTCTCTTTCTCGATCCCCCTAAACCCGTTTTGGATACAAATAATGTCGGAATTAACTTTTTGAATTTTTTTGCTAGTTTTTTTTTGAAATTTTTTGGCTTGGGTTGGGTAGGAACTGAATTGGGGACTGAAATTTTTTTCACTCTTTCTCGGCCTATCTCATCCCGTTTTGGCCACAAATAATGCCGGAAAGATGTTTTTTAATTTTTTGAATTATTTTGCCATTTTCTTTGAAATTTTTTTGCATGGGTCGAGTATGAACGGAATTCAGGACTAAAATTTTTTTCTCTCCTTCTCAGCCTCTCTCATCTCGTTTTGGCTAGAAATAATGCCGGAAAGTGGTTTTTGAATTTTTTTGCTATCTTTTTCGCAATTTTCTTCCCGGGGCCGACTATGATCAGAATTCAGGACTGAAATTTTTTTTTCTCTCTTTCAGCCTATCTAACCCCGTTTTGGCAAAAAATAATGTCGGAAAGGGGTTTTTCAATTTTTTTAATTTTTTTGCTATTTTTTTCGGAACTTTCTTGCCCGGGTCGAGTATGAACGGAATTCGGGACTAAAACTTTTTTTCTTCTTTCGCGGCCTATCTCATCCCGTTTTGGCTAAAAACAATTCTGGAATGAGGTTTTTTAATTTTATGTATTTTTTTGCTATTTTTTTCGGAATTTTCTTGCCGGGGTAGAGTATGAACGGAATTCGGGACTAATTTTTTTTTTTTCTCTTTCTCGGCCTATCTTATCCCGTTTTGGCTAAAAATAAGGCCGGAAATAGGTTGTTTAATCTTTTAAATTTTTTTGCTATTTTTTTCGAAATTTTCTTGCCCAGGTCGAGTATGAACATAATTCGGGACTAAAATTTTTTTCTCTTTCTCGATCTCTCTAAACCCATTTTGGATAGAAATAATGTCGGAATTAACTTTTTGAATTCTTTTGCTAGTTTTTTTTGGAATTTTCTGGCTTGGGTTGGGTAGGAACAGAATACAGGACTGAAATTTTTTTCACTCTTTCTCGGCCTATCTCATCCCGTTTTGGATACAAATAATGCCAGAAAGAGGTTTTTTGAATTTTTGAATTTTTTTGCTATTTTTTTAGAAATTTTCTTGCTCAGGTCGAGTATAAACGGAATTCGGTACTAAACCATTTTCCTCTTTCGCGGCATATCTCATCCCGTGTTGGCTTAAAACAATGCCGGAATGAGGTTTCTTAATTTTATTAATTTTTTTTGCTATTCTTTTCAGAATTTTCTTGCCGGGGTCGAGTATGAACGGAATTCGGGACGAAAATTTTATTCTCTTCCTCGGCCTATCTTATCCCGTTTTGGCTAAAAATAAGGCCGGAAATAGGTTTTGTAATCTTTTAAATTTTTTTGCTATTTTTTTCGAAATTTTCTTGCCCAGGTCGAGTATGAACATAATTCGGGACTAAAATTTTTTTCTCTTTCTCGATCTCTCTAAACCCGTTTTGGATAGAAATAATGTCGGAATTAACTTTTTGAATTTTTTTGCTAGTTTTTTTTGGAATTTTCTGGCTTGGGTTAGGTAGGAACAGAATTCGGGACTGAAATTTTTTTCACTCTTTCTCGGCCTATCTCATCCCGTTTTGGCTACAAATAATGCCAGAAAGAGGTTTTTTGAATTTTTGAATTTTTTTGCTATTTTTTTAGAAATTTTCTTGCTCGGGTCGAGTATAAACGGAATTCGGTACTAAACTATTTTCCTCTTTCGCGGCATATCTCATCCCGTGTCGGTAGAAAACAATGCCAGAATGAGGTTTCTTAATTTTATTAATTTTTTTCTATTTTTTTCGGAATTTTCTAGCCGGGGTCGAGTATGAACGGAAGTTGGAACTAAAATTTTTTTCTCTTTCTCGGCCTATCTCATTCCGTTTTGGCTAAAAAGAATGCCGGAAAGTGGTTTTTAAATATTTTGAATTTTTTTGCAATTTTTTTCGGAATTTTCTTACATGGGTCGTGTATGAACGGAATTCGGGACTAAAACTTTTTTCCCTCTTTCGCGGCCTATCTCATCCCATTTTGGCTAAAAACAATGGCGGAATGAGGTTTTTTAATTTTATGAATTTTATTGCTATTTTTTTCAGAATTTTCTTGCCTAGGTCGAGTATGAACAGAATTCGGGACTAAATTTTTTTTCTCTTTCTCGATCTCCCTAAACCCGTTTTGGATAGAAATAATGTCGGAATTAACTTTTTGAATTTTTTTGCTAGTTTTTTTTTTTTGAAATTTTTTGGCTTGGGTTGGGTAGGAACTGAATTGGGGACTGAAATTTTTTTCACTCTTTCTCGGCCTATCTCATCCCGTTTTGGCCACAAATAATGCCGGAAAGAGGTTTTTAAAATTTTTGAATTATTTAGCTATTTTCTTTGAAATTTTTTTGCATAGGTCGAGTATGAATGGAATTCAGGACTAAAATTTTTTTCTCTCCTTCTCAACCTCTCTAATCTCGTTTTGGCTAGAAATAATGCCGGAAAGTGGTTTTTGAATTTTTTTGCTATCTTTCAGCCTATCTAACACCGTTTTGGCAAAAAATAATGTCGGAAAGGGGTTTTTCAATTTTTTTAATTATTTTGCTATTTTTTTCGGAACTTTCTTGCCTGGGTCAAGTATGAACGGAATTCGGGACTAAAACTATTTTTCTTCTTTCGCGGCCTATCTCATCCCGTTTTGGCTAAAAACAATTCTAGAACGAGGTTTTTTAATTTTATGTATTTTTTTGCTATTTTTTTCGGAATTTTCTTGCCTAGGTCGAGTATGAACAGAATTCGGGACTAAAATTTTTCTCTCTTTCTCGATCTCTCTAAACCCGTTTTGGATAGAAATAATGTCGGAATTAACTTTTTGAATTCTTTTGCTAGTTTTTTTTGGAATTTTCTGGCTTGGGTTGGGTAGGAACAGAATTCGGGACTGAAATTTTTTTCACTCTTTCTCGGCCTATCTCATCCCGTTTTGGATACAAATAATGCCAGAAAGAGGTTTTTTGAATTTTTGAATTTTTTTGCATTTTTTTTAGACATTTTCTTGCTCGGGTCGAGTATAAACGGAATTCGGTACTAAACCATTTTCCTCTTTCGCGGCATATCTCATCCCGTGTTGGCTTAAAACAATGCCGGAATGAGGTTTCTTAATTTTATTAATTTTTTTGCTATTCTTTTCAGAATTTTCTTGCCGGGGTCGAGTATGAACGGAATTCGGGACTAAAATTTTATTCTCTTTCTCGGCCTATCTTATCCCGTTTTGGCTAAAAATAAGGCCGGAAATAGGTTTTTTAATCTTTTAAATTTTTTTGCTATTTTTTTCGAAATTTTCTTGCCCAGGTCGAGTATGAACATAATTCGGGACTAAAATTTTTTTCTCTTTCTTGATCCCTCCAAACCCGTTTTGGATAGAAATAATGTCGGAATTAACTTTTTGAATTTTTTTGCTAGTTTTTTTTGGAATTTTCTGGCTTGGGTTGGGTAGGAACAGAATTCGGGACTGAAATTTTTTTCACTCTTTCTCGGCCTATCTCATCCCGTTTTGGCTACAAATAATGCCAGAAAGAGGTTTTTTGAATATTTGAATTTTTTTGCTATTTTTTTAGAAATTTTCTTGCTCGGGTCGAGTATAAACGGAATTCGGTACTAAACTATTTTCCTCTTTCGCGGCATATCTCATCCCGTGTTGGCTTAAAACAATGCCGGAATGAGGCTTCTTAATTTTATTAATTTTTTTGCTATTCTTTTCAGAATTTTCTTGCCGGGGTCGAGTATGAACGGAATTCGGGACTAAAATTTTATTCTCTTTCTCGGCCTATCTTATCCCGTTTTGGCTAAAAATAAAGCCGGAAATAGGTTTTTTAATCTTTTAAATTTTTTTGCTATTTTTTTCGAAATTTTCTTCCCCAGGTCGAGTATGAACATAATTCGGGACTAAATTTTTTTCTCTTTCTCGATCTCTCTAAACCCGTTTTGGATAGAAATAATGTTGGAATTAACTTTTTGAATTTTTTTACTAGTTTTTTTTTGGAATTTTCTAGCTTGGGTTGGGTAGGAACAGAATTCAGGACTGAAATTTTTTTCACTCTTTCTCGGCCTATCTCATCCCGTTTTGGCTACAAATAATTCCAGAAAGAGGTTTTTTAAATTTTTGAATTTTTTTGCTATTTTTTTCGAAATTTTCTTGCTCGGGTCAAGTATGAACGGAATTCGGTACTACAACTTTTTTCCCTCTTTCGCGGCCTATCTCATCCCGTTTTGTCTAAAAACAATGCCGGAATGAGGTTTTTTAATTTTATGAATTTTATTACTTTTTTTTTTTCGGAATTTTCTTACCCAGGTCGAGTATGAACAGAATTCGGGACTAAAATTTTTTTCTCTCTTTCTCGATCTCCCTAAACCCGTTTTGGATAGAAGTAATGTCGGAATTAACTTTTTGAATTTTTTTACGTGTTTTTTTTTGGAATTTTTTGGCTTGGGTTGGGTAGGAACAGAATTCGGGACTGCAATTTTTTTCACCCTTTCTTGGCCTATCTCATCCCGTTTTGGCTACAAATAATGCCGGAAAGAGGTTTTTTAATTTTTTGAATTATTTTGCTATTTTTTTCGGAATTTTCTTGCATGGGTCGACTATGAACGGAATTCAGGACTAAAATTTTTTTCTTTCTTTCTCGTCCTATCTTATCCCGTTTTGGCTAAAAATAAGGCCGGAAAGAGGTTTTTTAATCTTTTAATTTCTTTTGCTTTTTTTTTAGGAATTTTCTTTCCCTGGTCGAGTATGAACAGAATTCATGAGTAAAATTTTTTTCTCTCTTTCTCGGTCTCCCTAAATCCGTTTTGGATAGAATTAATGTCGGAATTAGCTTTTTTAATTTTTTGAATTTTTTTGCTGGTTTTTTTTGGAATTTTCTGGCTTGGGTTGGGTTGGAACAGAATTCGGGACTGAAATTTCTTTCTCGCTTTCTCGGATTGTCTCATCCCGTTTTCGCTATAAATAATGACAGAAAGTGGTTTTTTAATTTTTTTAATTTTGTTGCTATTTTTTTCGGAATTTTCTTGCCGGGGTCGAGTATGATCGGAATTCGGGACAAAATTTTTTTTCTCTCTTTCTCGGTCTATCTCATCTCGTTTTGGCTAAAAATAAGGACGGAATGAGTTTTTTTAATTTTTAAAATTTTTTGGCTATGTTTTTTCGGAATTTTCTTGCCAAGGTCGAGTATGAACAGAATTCGGGACAAAATTTTTTTTCACTCTTTCTCGGCCAATCTCATCTCGTTTTGGCTAAAAAAATAAGGCCGGAAAGAGGTTTTTTAATTTTTGGATATTTTTTTCGGAATTTTCTTGCTCTGGTCGAGTATGAATGGAAGTCGGGACTAAAATATTTTTCTCGCTTTCTCGGATTATCTCATCACGTTTTGGGTAGAAATAATGCCCGAAAGAGGTTTTTTTAATTTTTTGAATTTTTTTGCTATTTTTTACGGAATTTTCTTGCCTGGGTCGAGTATGAACGGAATTCGGGACTAAAATTTTTTTTTTCTCTTTCTCGGCCTATCTCATCTCGTTTTTGCTAAAAATAAGGCCGGAAAGAGGTTTTTTAATTTTTTGCTATTTTTTTCGGAATTTTCTTGCTCTGGTCGAGTATGAATGTAAGTCGGGACAAAAAATTTTTTCACTCTTTCTCGGCCAATCTCATCTCATTTTGGCTAAAAAAATAAGGCCGGAAATAGGTTTTTTAATTTTTGGCTATTTTTTTCGGAATTTTCTTGCTCTGGTCGAGTATGAATAGAAGTCGGGACTAAAATTTTTTTCTCGCTTTCTCGGATTATGTCATCACGTTTTGGGTAGAAATAATTCCCGAAAGAGGTTTTTTTATTTTTTTGAATTTTTTTGCTATTTTTTACGGAATTTTCTTGCCAGGGTCGAGTATGAACGGAATTCGGGACTAAAATTTTTTTTTCTCTTTCTCGGCCTATCTCATCTCGTTTTTGCTAAAAATAAGGCCGGAAAGAGGTTTTTGAATTTTTTTGCTATTTTTTTCGGAACTTTCTTGCTCGAGTCGAGTATGAACGGAATTCGGGACTAAAACTTTTTTTCCTCTTTCGCGGCCTATCTCATCCCGTTTTGGCTAAAAACAATGCCGGAATGAGGTTTTTTAATTTTATGAATTTTATTCCTATTTTTTTCGGAATTTTCTTGCCCAGGTCGAGTATGAACAGAATTCGGGACTAAAATTTTTTTATCTCTTTCTCGATCTCCCTAAACCCGTTTTGGATAGAAATAATGTCAGAATTAACTTTTTGTAATTTTTTGCTAGTTTTTTTTGGAATTTTTTGGCTTGGGTTGGGTAGGAACAGAATTCGGGACTGAAATTTTTTTCACTCTTTCTCAGCCTATCTCATCCCGTTTTGGCTACAAATAATGCCGGTTAAGAGGTTTTTTAATTTTTTGAATTATTTTGCTATTTTTTTCGGAATTTTCTTGCATGGTCGAGTATGAACGGAATTCAGGAATAAAATTTTTTTCTTTCTTTCTCGTCCTATCTTATCCCGTTTTGGCAAAAAATAAGGCCGGAAAGAGGTTTTTGAATCTTTTAATTTTTTTTGCTATTTTTTTAGGAATTTTCTTTCCCAGGTCGAGTATGAACAGAATTCGTGAGTAAATTTTTTTTCTCTCTTTCTCAGTCTCCCTAAATCCGTTTTGGATAGAATTAATGTCGGAATTAGCTTTTTTAATTTTTTGAATTTTTTTGCTAGTTTTTTTTGGAATTTTCTGGATTGGGTTGGGTTGGAACAGAATTCGGGACTGAAATTTTTTTCTCGCTTTCTTGGACCATCTCATCCCGTTTTCGCTATAAATAATGTCAGAAAGTGGTTTTTTAATTTTTTTTAATTTTGTTGCTATTTTTTTCGGAATTTTCTTGCCGGGGTCGAGTATGATCGGAATTCGGGACTAAATTTTTTTTTCTCTTTCTCAGCCTATCTCTCCTCGTTTTGGCTAAAAATAAGGCCAGAATGAGTTTTTTTTTAATTTTTTTAAATTTTTTGGCTATTTTTTTTATAATTTTCTTCCCAAGGTCGAGTATGAACAGAATTCGGGACAAAAATTTTTTTCACTCTTTCTCGGCCTATCTCATCTCGTTTTGGCTAAAAATAAGGCCAGAAAGAGGTTTTTTAATTTTTTGCTATTTTTTTCAGAATTTTCTTGCTCTGGCCGAGTATGAACGGAATTCGGGACTAAAATTTTTTTCTTCTTTTGCGGCCTATCTCATCCCGTTTTGGCTAAAAACAATTCCGGAATGAGGTTTTTTAATTTTATGTATTTTTTTGCTATTTTTTTCGGAATTTTCTTGCCGGGGTAGAGTATGAACGGAATTCGGGAATAAATTTTTTTTTTTTCTCTTTCTCGGCCTATCTTATCCCGTTTTGGCTAAAAATAAGGCTGGAAATAGGTTGTTTAATCTTTTAAATTTTTTTGCTATTTTTTTCGAAATTTTCTTGCCCAGGTCGAGTATGAACATAATTCGGGACTAAAATTTTTTTCTCATTCTCGATCTCTCTAAACCCGTTTTGGATAGAAATAATGTCGGAATTAACTTTTTGGAATTCTTTTGCTAGTTTTTTTTGGAATTTTCTGGCTTGGGTTGGGTAGGAACAGAATTCAGGACTGAAATTTTTTTCACTCTTTCTCGGCCTATCTCATCCCGTTTTGGATACAAATAATGCCAGAAAGAGGTTTTTTGAATTTTTGAATTTTTTTGCTATTTTTTTAGAAATTTTCTTGCTCGGGTCGAGTATAAACGGAATTCATTACTAAACCATTTTCCTCTTTCGCGGCATATCTCATCCCGTGTTGGCTTAAAACAATGCCGGAATGAGGTTTCTTAATTTTATTAATTTTTTTGCTATTCTTTTCAGAATTTTCTTGCCGGGGTCGAGTATGAACGGAATTCGGGACTAAAATTTTATTCTCTTTCTCGGCCTATCTTATCCCGTTTTGGCTAAAAATAAGGCCGGAAATAGGTTTTATAATCTTTCAAATTTTTTTGCTATTTTTTTCGAAATTTTCTTGCCCAGGTCGAGTATGAACATAATTCGGGACTAAAATTTTTTTCTCTTTCTCGATCCCTCTAAACCTGTTTTGGATAGAAATAATGTCGGAATTAACTTTTTGAATTTTTTTGCTAGTTTTTTTTGGAATTTTCTGGCTTGGGTTGGGTAGGAACAGAATTCGGGACTGAAATTTTTTTCACTCTTTCTCGGCCTATCTCATCCCGTTTTGGCTACAAATAATGCCAGAAAGAGGTTTTTTGAATATTTGAATTTTTTTGCTATTTTTTTAGAAATTTTCTTGCTCGGGTCGAGTATAAACGGAATTCGGTACTAAACTATTTTCCTCTTTCGCGGCATATCTCATCCCGTGTTGGCTTAAAACAATGCCGGAATGAGGCTTTTTAATTTTATTAATTTTTTTGCTATTCTTTTCAGAATTTTCTTGCCGGGGTCGAGTATGAACGGAATTCGGGACTAAAATTTTATTCTCTTTCTCGGCCTATCTTATCCCGTTTTGGCTAAAAATAAAGCCGGAAATAGGTTTTTTAATCTTTTAAATTTTTTTGCTATTTTTTTCGAAATTTTCTTCCCCAGGTCAAGTATGAACATAATTCGGGACTAAATTTTTTTTCTCTTTCTCGATCTCTCTAAACCCGTTTTGGATAGAAATAATGTCGGAATTAACTTTTTGAATTTTTTTACTAGTTTTTTTTTGGAATTTTCTAGCTTGGGTTGGGTAGGAACAGAATTCGGGACTGAAATTTTTTTCACTCTTTCTCGGCCTATCTCATCTCGTTTTGGCTAAAAATAAGGCCAGAAAGAGGTTTTTTAATTTTTTGCTATTTTTTTCGGAATTTTCTTGCTCTGGCCGAGTATGAACGGAATTCGGGACTAAAATTTTTTTCTTCTTTTGCGGCCTATCTCATCCCGTTTTGGCTAAAAACAATTCCGGAATGAGGTTTTTTAATTTTATGTATTTTTTTGCTATTTTTTTCGGAATTTTCTTGCCGGGGTAGAGTATGAACGGAATTCGGGAATAAATTTTTTTTTTTTCTCTTTCTCGGCCTATCTTATCCCGTTTTGGCTAAAAATAAGGCTGGAAATAGGTTGTTTAATCTTTTAAATTTTTTTGCTATTTTTTTCGAAATTTTCTTGCCCAGGTCGAGTATGAACATAATTCGGGACTAAAATTTTTTTCTCATTCTCGATCTCTCTAAACCCGTTTTGGATAGAAATAATGTCGGAATTAACTTTTTGGAATTCTTTTGCTAGTTTTTTTTGGAATTTTCTGGCTTGGGTTGGGTAGGAACAGAATTCAGGACTGAAATTTTTTTCACTCTTTCTCGGCCTATCTCATCCCGTTTTGGATACAAATAATGCCAGAAAGAGGTTTTTTGAATTTTTGAATTTTTTTGCTATTTTTTTAGAAATTTTCTTGCTCGGGTCGAGTATAAACGGAATTCATTACTAAACCATTTTCCTCTTTCGCGGCATATCTCATCCCGTGTTGGCTTAAAACAATGCCGGAATGAGGTTTCTTAATTTTATTAATTTTTTTGCTATTCTTTTCAGAATTTTCTTGCCGGGGTCGAGTATGAACGGAATTCGGGACTAAAATTTTATTCTCTTTCTCGGCCTATCTTATCCCGTTTTGGCTAAAAATAAGGCCGGAAATAGGTTTTATAATCTTTCAAATTTTTTTGCTATTTTTTTCGAAATTTTCTTGCCCAGGTCGAGTATGAACATAATTCGGGACTAAAATTTTTTTCTCTTTCTCGATCCCTCTAAACCTGTTTTGGATAGAAATAATGTCGGAATTAACTTTTTGAATTTTTTTGCTAGTTTTTTTTGGAATTTTCTGGCTTGGGTTGGGTAGGAACAGAATTCGGGACTGAAATTTTTTTCACTCTTTCTCGGCCTATCTCATCCCGTTTTGGCTACAAATAATGCCAGAAAGAGGTTTTTTGAATATTTGAATTTTTTTGCTATTTTTTTAGAAATTTTCTTGCTCGGGTCGAGTATAAACGGAATTCGGTACTAAACTATTTTCCTCTTTCGCGGCATATCTCATCCCGTGTTGGCTTAAAACAATGCCGGAATGAGGCTTTTTAATTTTATTAATTTTTTTGCTATTCTTTTCAGAATTTTCTTGCCGGGGTCGAGTATGAACGGAATTCGGGACTAAAATTTTATTCTCTTTCTCGGCCTATCTTATCCCGTTTTGGCTAAAAATAAAGCCGGAAATAGGTTTTTTAATCTTTTAAATTTTTTTGCTATTTTTTTCGAAATTTTCTTCCCCAGGTCAAGTATGAACATAATTCGGGACTAAATTTTTTTTCTCTTTCTCGATCTCTCTAAACCCGTTTTGGATAGAAATAATGTCGGAATTAACTTTTTGGAATTCTTTTGCTAGTTTTTTTTGGAATTTTCTGGCTTGGGTTGGGTAGGAACAGAATTCAGGACTGAAATTTTTTTCACTCTTTCTCGGCCTATCTCATCCCGTTTTGGATACAAATAATGCCAGAAAGAGGTTTTTTGAATTTTTGAATTTTTTTGCTATTTTTTTAGAAATTTTCTTGCTCGGGTCGAGTATAAACGGAATTCATTACTAAACCATTTTCCTCTTTCGCGGCATATCTCATCCCGTGTTGGCTTAAAACAATGCCGGAATGAGGTTTCTTAATTTTATTAATTTTTTTGCTATTCTTTTCAGAATTTTCTTGCCGGGGTCGAGTATGAACGGAATTCGGGACTAAAATTTTATTCTCTTTCTCGGCCTATCTTATCCCGTTTTGGCTAAAAATAAGGCCGGAAATAGGTTTTATAATCTTTCAAATTTTTTTGCTATTTTTTTCGAAATTTTCTTGCCCAGGTCGAGTATGAACATAATTCGGGACTAAAATTTTTTTCTCTTTCTCGATCCCTCTAAACCTGTTTTGGATAGAAATAATGTCGGAATTAACTTTTTGAATTTTTTTGCTAGTTTTTTTTGGAATTTTCTGGCTTGGGTTGGGTAGGAACAGAATTCGGGACTGAAATTTTTTTCACTCTTTCTCGGCCTATCTCATCCCGTTTTGGCTACAAATAATGCCAGAAAGAGGTTTTTTGAATATTTGAATTTTTTTGCTATTTTTTTAGAAATTTTCTTGCTCGGGTCGAGTATAAACGGAATTCGGTACTAAACTATTTTCCTCTTTCGCGGCATATCTCATCCCGTGTTGGCTTAAAACAATGCCGGAATGAGGCTTTTTAATTTTATTAATTTTTTTGCTATTCTTTTCAGAATTTTCTTGCCGGGGTCGAGTATGAACGGAATTCGGGACTAAAATTTTATTCTCTTTCTCGGCCTATCTTATCCCGTTTTGGCTAAAAATAAAGCCGGAAATAGGTTTTTTAATCTTTTAAATTTTTTTGCTATTTTTTTCGAAATTTTCTTCCCCAGGTCAAGTATGAACATAATTCGGGACTAAATTTTTTTTCTCTTTCTCGATCTCTCTAAACCCGTTTTGGATAGAAATAATGTCGGAATTAACTTTTTGAATTTTTTTACTAGTTTTTTTTTGGAATTTTCTAGCTTGGGTTGGGTAGGAACAGAATTCGGGACTGAAATTTTTTTCACTCTTTCTCGGCCTATCTCATCTCGTTTTGGCTAAAAATAAGGCCAGAAAGAGGTTTTTTAATTTTTTGCTATTTTTTTCGGAATTTTCTTGCTCTGGCCGAGTATGAACGGAATTCGGGACTAAAATTTTTTTCTTCTTTTGCGGCCTATCTCATCCCGTTTTGGCTAAAAACAATTCCGGAATGAGGTTTTTTAATTTTATGTATTTTTTTGCTATTTTTTTCGGAATTTTCTTGCCGGGGTAGAGTATGAACGGAATTCGGGAATAAATTTTTTTTTTTTCTCTTTCTCGGCCTATCTTATCCCGTTTTGGCTAAAAATAAGGCTGGAAATAGGTTGTTTAATCTTTTAAATTTTTTTGCTATTTTTTTCGAAATTTTCTTGCCCAGGTCGAGTATGAACATAATTCGGGACTAAAATTTTTTTCTCATTCTCGATCTCTCTAAACCCGTTTTGGATAGAAATAATGTCGGAATTAACTTTTTGGAATTCTTTTGCTAGTTTTTTTTGGAATTTTCTGGCTTGGGTTGGGTAGGAACAGAATTCAGGACTGAAATTTTTTTCACTCTTTCTCGGCCTATCTCATCCCGTTTTGGATACAAATAATGCCAGAAAGAGGTTTTTTGAATTTTTGAATTTTTTTGCTATTTTTTTAGAAATTTTCTTGCTCGGGTCGAGTATAAACGGAATTCATTACTAAACCATTTTCCTCTTTCGCGGCATATCTCATCCCGTGTTGGCTTAAAACAATGCCGGAATGAGGTTTCTTAATTTTATTAATTTTTTTGCTATTCTTTTCAGAATTTTCTTGCCGGGGTCGAGTATGAACGGAATTCGGGACTAAAATTTTATTCTCTTTCTCGGCCTATCTTATCCCGTTTTGGCTAAAAATAAGGCCGGAAATAGGTTTTATAATCTTTCAAATTTTTTTGCTATTTTTTTCGAAATTTTCTTGCCCAGGTCGAGTATGAACATAATTCGGGACTAAAATTTTTTTCTCTTTCTCGATCCCTCTAAACCTGTTTTGGATAGAAATAATGTCGGAATTAACTTTTTGAATTTTTTTGCTAGTTTTTTTTGGAATTTTCTGGCTTGGGTTGGGTAGGAACAGAATTCGGGACTGAAATTTTTTTCACTCTTTCTCGGCCTATCTCATCCCGTTTTGGCTACAAATAATGCCAGAAAGAGGTTTTTTGAATATTTGAATTTTTTTGCTATTTTTTTAGAAATTTTCTTGCTCGGGTCGAGTATAAACGGAATTCGGTACTAAACTATTTTCCTCTTTCGCGGCATATCTCATCCCGTGTTGGCTTAAAACAATGCCGGAATGAGGCTTTTTAATTTTATTAATTTTTTTGCTATTCTTTTCAGAATTTTCTTGCCGGGGTCGAGTATGAACGGAATTCGGGACTAAAATTTTATTCTCTTTCTCGGCCTATCTTATCCCGTTTTGGCTAAAAATAAAGCCGGAAATAGGTTTTTTAATCTTTTAAATTTTTTTGCTATTTTTTTCGAAATTTTCTTCCCCAGGTCAAGTATGAACATAATTCGGGACTAAATTTTTTTTCTCTTTCTCGATCTCTCTAAACCCGTTTTGGATAGAAATAATGTCGGAATTAACTTTTTGAATTTTTTTACTAGTTTTTTTTTGGAATTTTCTAGCTTGGGTTGGGTAGGAACAGAATTCGGGACTGAAATTTTTTTCACTCTTTCTCGGCCTATCTCATCCCGTTTTGGCTACAAATAATTCCAGAAAGAGGTTTTTTAAATTTTTGAATTTTTTTGCTACTTTTTTCGAAATTTTCTTGCTCGGGTCGAGTATGAACGGAATTCGGTACTACAACTTTTTTCCCTCTTTCGCGGCCTATCTCATCCCGTTTTGTCTAAAAACAATGCCGGAATGAGGTTTTTTAATTTTACGAATTTTATTGCTTTTTTTTTTCGGAATTTTCTTACCCAAGTCGAGTATGAACAGAATTCGGGACTGAAATTTTTTTTTCTCTTTCTCGATCTCCCTAAACCCGTTTTGGATAGAAGTAATGTCGGAATTAACTTTTTGAATTTTTTTACGTGTTTTTTTTTGGAATTTTTTGGCTTGGGTTGGGTAGGAACAGAATTCGGGACTGCAATTTTTTTCACCCTTTCTTGGCCTATCTCATCCCGTTTTGGCTACAAATAATGCCGGAAAGAGGTTTTTTAATTTTTTGAATTATTTTGCTATTTTTTTCGGAATTTTCTTGCATGGGTCGACTATGAACGGAATTCAGGTCTAAATTTTTTTTCTTTCTTTCTCGTCCTATCTTATCCCGTTTTGGCTAAAAATAAGGCCGGAAAGAGGTTTTTTAATCTTTTAATTTCTTTTGCTTTTTTTTTAGGAATTTTCTTTCCCAGGTCGAGTATGAACAGAATTCATGAGTAAAAGTTTTTTCTCTCTTTCTCGGTCTCCCTAAATCCGTTTTGGATAGAATTAATGTCGGAATTAGCTTTTTTAATTTTTTGAATTTTTTTGCTGGTTTTTTTTGGAATTTTCTGGCTTGGGTTGGGTTGGAACAGAATTCGGGACTGAAATTTCTTTCTCGCTTTCTCGGATTGTCTCATCCCGTTTTTGCTATAAATAATGACAGAAAGTGGTTTTTTAATTTTTTTAATTTTGTTGCTATTTTTTTCGGAATTTTCTTGCCGGGGTCGAGTATGATCGGAATTCGGGACAAAATTTTTTTTTCTCTCTTTCTCGGTCTATCTCATCTCGTTTTGGCTAAAAATAAGGACGGAATGAGTTTTTTTAATTTTTAAAATTTTTTGGCTATTTTTTTTCGGAATTTTCTTGCCAAGGTCGAGTATGAACAGAATTCAGGACTGAAATTTTTTTCACTCTTTCTCGGCCTATCTCATCCCGTTTTGGATACAAATAATGCCAGAAAGAGGTTTTTTGAATTTTTGAATTTTTTTGCTATTTTTTTAGAAATTTTCTTGCTCGGGTCGAGTATAAACGGAATTCATTACTAAACCATTTTCCTCTTTCGCGGCATATCTCATCCCGTGTTGGCTTAAAACAATGCCGGAATGAGGTTTCTTAATTTTATTAATTTTTTTGCTATTCTTTTCAGAATTTTCTTGCCGGGGTCGAGTATGAACGGAATTCGGGACTAAAATTTTATTCTCTTTCTCGGCCTATCTTATCCCGTTTTGGCTAAAAATAAGGCCGGAAATAGGTTTTATAATCTTTCAAATTTTTTTGCTATTTTTTTCGAAATTTTCTTGCCCAGGTCGAGTATGAACATAATTCGGGACTAAAATTTTTTTCTCTTTCTCGATCCCTCTAAACCTGTTTTGGATAGAAATAATGTCGGAATTAACTTTTTGAATTTTTTTGCTAGTTTTTTTTGGAATTTTCTGGCTTGGGTTGGGTAGGAACAGAATTCGGGACTGAAATTTTTTTCACTCTTTCTCGGCCTATCTCATCCCGTTTTGGCTACAAATAATGCCAGAAAGAGGTTTTTTGAATATTTGAATTTTTTTGCTATTTTTTTAGAAATTTTCTTGCTCGGGTCGAGTATAAACGGAATTCGGTACTAAACTATTTTCCTCTTTCGCGGCATATCTCATCCCGTGTTGGCTTAAAACAATGCCGGAATGAGGCTTTTTAATTTTATTAATTTTTTTGCTATTCTTTTCAGAATTTTCTTGCCGGGGTCGAGTATGAACGGAATTCGGGACTAAAATTTTATTCGCTTTCTCGGCCTATCTTATCCCGTTTTGGCTAAAAATAAAGCCGGAAATAGGTTTTTTAATCTTCTAAATTTTTTTGCTATTTTTTTCGAAATTTTCTTCCCCAGGTCAAGTATGAACATAATTCGGGACTAAATTTTTTTTCTCTTTCTCGATCTCTCTAAACCCGTTTTGGATAGAAATAATGTCGGAATTAACTTTTTGAATTTTTTTACTAGTTTTTTTTTGGAATTTTCTAGCTTGGGTTGGGTAGGAACAGAATTCGGGACTGAAATTTTTTTCACTCTTTCTCGGCCTATCTCATCCCGTTTTGGCTACAAATAATTCCAGAAAGAGGTTTTTTAAATTTTTGAATTTTTTTGCTACTTTTTTCGAAATTTTCTTGCTCGGGTCGAGTATGAACGGAATTCGGTACTACAACTTTTTTCCCTCTTTCGCGGCCTATCTCATCCCGTTTTGTCTAAAAACAATGCCGGAATGAGGTTTTTTAATTTTATGAATTTTATTGCTTTTTTTTTTCGGAATTTTCTTACCCAAGTCGAGTATGAACAGAATTCGGGACTGAAATTTTTTTTTCTCTTTCTCGATCTCCCTAAACCCGTTTTGGATAGAAGTAATGTCGGAATTAACTTTTTGAATTTTTTTACGTGTTTTTTTTTGGAATTTTTTGGCTTGGGTTGGGTAGGAACAGAATTCGGGACTGCAATTTTTTTCACCCTTTCTTGGCCTATCTCATCCCGTTTTGGCTACAAATAATGCCGGAAAGAGGTTTTTTAATTTTTTGAATTATTTTGCTATTTTTTTCGGAATTTTCTTGCATGGGTCGACTATGAACGGAATTCAGGACTAAAATTTTTTTCTTTCTTTCTCGTCCTATCTTATCCCGTTTTGGCTAAAAATAAGGCCGGAAAGAGGTTTTTTAATCTTTTAATTTCTTTTGCTTTTTTTTTAGGAATTTTCTTTCCCAGGTCGAGTATGAACAGAATTCATGAGTAAAAGTTTTTTCTCTCTTTCTCGGTCTCCCTAAATCCGTTTTGGATAGAATTAATGTCGGAATTAGCTTTTTTAATTTTTTGAATTTTTTTGCTGGTTTTTTTTGGAATTTTCTGGCTTGGGTTGGGTTGGAACAGAATTCGGGACTGAAATTTCTTTCTCGCTTTCTCGGATTGTCTCATCCCGTTTTCGCTATAAATAATGACAGAAAGTGGTTTTTTAATTTTTTTAATTTTGTTGCTATTTTTTTCGGAATTTTCTTGCCGGGGTCGAGTATGATCGGAATTCGGGACAAAATTTTTTTTTCTCTCTTTCTCGGTCTATCTCATCTCGTTTTGGCTAAAAATAAGGACGGAATGAGTTTTTTTAATTTTTAAAATTTTTTGGCTATTTTTTTTCGGAATTTTCTTGCCAAGGTCGAGTATGAACAGAATTCGGGACAAAAATTTTTTTCACTCTTTCTCGGCCAATCTCATCTCGTTTTGGCTAAAAAAATAAGGCCGGAAAGAGGTTTTTTAATTTTTGGCTATTTTTTTCGGAATTTTCTTGCTCTGGTCGAGTATGAATGGAAGTCGGGACTAAAATATTTTTCTCGCTTTCTTGGATTATCTCATCACGTTTTGGGTAGAAATAATGCCCGAAAGAAGTTTTTTTAATTTTTTGAATTTTTTTACTATTTTTTACGGAATTTTCTTGCCAGGGTCGAGTATGAACGGAATTCGGGACTAAAATTTTTTTTTCTCTTTCTCGGCCTATCTCTTCTCGTTTTTGCTAAAAATAAGGCCGGAAAGAGGTTTTTTAATTTTTTGCTATTTTTTTCGGAATTTTCTTGCTCTGGTCGAGTATGAATGTAAGTCGGGACAAAAATTTTTTTCACTCTTTCTCGGCCAATCTCATCTCGTTTTGGCTAAAAAAATAAGGCCGGAAAGAGGTTTTTTAATTTTTGGCTATTTTTTTCGGAATTTTCTTGCTCTGGTCGAGTATGAATGGAAGTCGGGACTAAAATTTTTTTCTCGCTTTCTCGGATTATGTCATCACGTTTTGGGTAGAAATAATTCCCGAAAGAGGTTTTTTTAATTTTTTGAATTTTTTTGCTATTTTTTACGGAATTTTCTTGCCAGGGTCGAGTATGAACGGAATTCGGGACTAAAATTTTTTTTTCTCTTTCTCGGCCTATCTCATCTCGTTTTTGCTAAAAATAAGGCCGGAAAGAGGTTTTTGAATTTTTTTGCTATTTTTTTCGGAACTTTCTTGCTCGAGTCGAGTATGAACGGAATTCGGGACTAAAACTTTTTTTCTTCTTTCGCGGCCTATCTCATCCCGTTTTGGCTAAAAACAATGCCGGAATGAGGTTTTTTAATTTTATGAATTTTATTCCTATTTTTTTCGGAATTTTCTTGCCCAGGTCGAGTATGAACAGAATTCGGGACTAAAATTTTTTTCTCTCTTTCTCGATCTCCCTAAACCCGTTTTGGATGGAAATAATGTCAGAATTAACTTTTTGTAATTTTTTGCTAGTTTTTTTTGGAATTTTTTGGCTTGGGTTGGGTAGGAACAGAATTCGGGACTGAAATTTTTTTCACTCTTTCTCAGCCTATCTCATCCCGTTTTGGCTACAAATAATGCCGGAAAGAGGTTTTTTAATTTTTTGAATTATTTTGCTATTTTTTTCGGAATTTTCTTGCATGGGTCGAGTATGAACGGAATTCAGGACTAAAATTTTTTTCTTTCTTTCTCGTCCTATCTTATCCCGTTTTGGCTAAAAATAAGGCCGGAAAGAGGTTTTTTAATCTTTTAATTTTTTTTGCTATTTTTTTAGGAATTTTCTTTCGCAGGTCGAGTATGAACAGAATTCGTGACTAAAATTTTTTTCTCTCTTTCTCGGTCTCCCTAAATCCGTTTTGGATAGAATTAATGTCGGAATTAGCTTTTTTAATTTTTTGAATTTTTTTGCTAGTTTTTTTTGGAATTTTCTTGCTTGGGTTGGGTTGGAACAGAATTCGGGACTGAAATTTTTTTCTCGCTTTCTCGGACTATCTCATCCCGTTTTGGCTATAAATAATGACAGGAAGTGGTTTTTTAATTTTTTTAATTTTGTTGCTATTTTTTTCGAAATTTTCTTGCATGGGTCGAGTATGAACGGAATTCGGGACTAAAACTTTTTTCCCTCTTTCGCGGCCTATCTCATCCCGTTTTGGCTAAAAACAATGCCGGAATGAGGTTTTTTAATTTTATGAATTTTATTCCTATTTTTTTCGGAATTTTCTTGCCCAGGTCAAGTATGAACAGAATTCGGGACTAAAATTTTTTTCTCTCTTTCTCGATCTCCCTAAACCCGTTTTGGATAGAAATAATGTCAGAATTAACTTTTTGTATTTTTTTGCTAGTTTTTTTTGGAATTTTTTGGCTTGGGTTGGGTAGGAACAGAATTCGGGACTGAAATTTTTTTCACTCTTTCTCAGCCTATCTCATCCCGTTTTGGCTACAAATAATGCCGGAAAGAGGTTTTTTAATTTTTTGAATTATTTTGCTATTTTTTTCGGAATTTTCTTGCATGGGTCGAGTATGAACGGAATTCAGGACTAAAATTTTTTTCTTTCTTTCTCGTCCTATCTTATCCCGTTTTGGCTAAAAATAAGGCCGGAAAGAGGTTTTTTAATCTTTTAAATTTTTTTGCTATTTTTTTAGGAATTTTCTTTCGCAGGTCGAGTATGAACAGAATTCGTGACTAAAATTTTTTTCTCTCTTTCTCGGTCTCCCTAAATCCGTTTTGGATAGAATTAATGTCGGAATTAGCTTTTTTAATTTTTTGAATTTTTTTGCTAGTTTTTTTTGGAATTTTCTTGCTTGGGTTGGGTTGGAATAGAATTCGGGACTGAAATTTTTTTCTCGCTTTCTCGGACTATCTCATCCCGTTTTGGCTACAAATAATGACAGGAAGTGGTTTTTTAATTTTTTTTAATTTTGTTGCTATTTTTTTCGGAATTTTCTTGCCGGGTTCGAGTATGATTGGAATTCGGGACTAAATTTTTTCTTTTTCTCTCTTTCTCGGCCTATCTCATCACGTTTTGGCTAAAAATAAGGCCGGAAAGAGTTTTTTTTTATTTTTTAAATTTTTTGGCTATTTTTTTTCGGAATTTTCTTGCCAAGGTCGAGTATGAACAGAAATCGGGACAAAATTTTTTTTCACTCTTTCTCGGCCTATCTCATTCCATTTTGGCTAAAATTAATGATAGGAAGAGGTTTTTTAATTTTTTGAATTTTTTTGCTATTTTTTTCAGAATTTTCTTCCCGGGGCCGAGTATGAACGGAATTCAGGACTAAAATTTTTTCCCCTCTGTTTCGGCCTATCTCATGCCTTTATGTCTAAAACTAATGCCGGAAAGAGGTTTTTTAACTTTTTGATTTTTTTTTTTTTCTATTATTTTTGGAATTTTCTTTCCCGGATCAAGTATGATCGGAATTCAGGACTAAATTTTTTTTTTTTCTCTTTCTCGGCCTATCTAATCCCGTTTGGGCAAAAAATAATGTCGGAAAGGGGTTTTTTAATTTTTTTGCTATTTTTTTCGGAACATTCTTGCCCGGGTCGAGTATGAACGGAATTTAGGACTAAAACTTTTTTTCCTCTTTCGTGGCCTATGTCATCCCGTTTTGGCTAAAAACAATGCCGGAATGAGGTTTTTTAGTTTTATGAATTTTTTTGTTATTTTTTACGGAATTTTCTTACCCAGGTCGAGTATGAACGGAATTCGGGACTAAAATTTTTTTCTCTCTTTCTCGGCCTATCTTATCCTGTTCTGGCTAAAAATAAGGTCGGAAATAGGTTTTTCAATCTTTTAAATTTTTTTGCTATTTTTTTCGAAATTTTCCTGCCTAGGTCGAGTATGAACAGAATTCGGGATTAAAAATTTTTTTTCTCTTTCTCGACCTGTCTCATCCCGTTTTGGCTACAAATAACGCCAGAAAGAGGTTTTTTAATTTTTTGAATTTTTTTGCTATATTTTTCGAAATTTTCTTGCTCGGGTCGAGTATGAACAGAATTCGGGAAAAAAAATTTTTTCACTCTTTCTCGGCCAATCTCATCTCGTTTTGGCTAAAAAAATAAGGCCGGAAAGAGTTTTTTTAATTTTTGGCTATTTTTTTCGGAATTTTCTTGCTCTGGTCGAGTATGAATGGAAGTCGGGACTAAAATTTTTTTCTCGCTTTCTCGGATTATCTCATAACGTTTTGGGTAGAAATAATGCCCGAAAGAGGTTTTTTTAATTTTTTAAATTTTTTTGCTATTTTTTACGGAATTTTCTTGCCAGGGTCGAGTATGAACGGAATTTGGGACTAAAATTTTTTTTTCTCTTTCTCGGCCTATCTCATCTCGTTTTTGCTAAAAATAAGGCCGGAAAGAGTTTTTTTAATTTTTTGCTATTTTTTTCGGAATTTTCTTGCTTTGGTCGAGTATGAATGGAATTCGGGACTAAAATTTTTTTCTCGCTTTCTCGGATTATCTCATCACGTTTTGGGTAGAAATAATGCCAGAAAGAGGTTTTTTAATTTTTTTGCTATTTTTTTTCTGAATTTTCTAGTCGGGGTCGAGTATGATCGGAATTTGGGACTAAAATTTTTTTCTCTATTTCTCAGCCTGTCTCATCTCGTTTTGGCTAGAAATATTGCCGGAAAGTGGTTTTTGAATTTTTTTGCTATTTTTTTGGGAACTTTCTTGCTCGGGTCGAGTATGAACGGAATTCGGGACTAAAACTTTTTTTCTTCTTTCGTGGCCTATCTCATCCCGTTTTGGCTAAAAACAATGCTGGAATGAGGTTTTTTAATTTTATGAATTTTATTCCTATTTTTTTCGAAATTTTCTTGCCCAGGTCGAGTTTGAACAGAATTCGGGACTAAAATTTTTTTCTCTCTTTCTCGATCTCCCTAAACCCGTTTTGGATAGAAATAATGTAAGAATTAACTTTTTGTAATTTTTTGCTAGTTTTTTTTGGAATTTTTTGGCTTGGGTTGGGTAGGAACAGAATTCGGGACTGAAATTTTTTTCACTCTTTCTCAGCCTATCTCATCCCGTTTTGGCTACAAATAATGCCAGAAAGAGGTTTTTTAATTTTTTGAATTATTTTGCTATTTTTTTCGGAATTTTCTTGCATGGGTCGAGTATGAACGGAATTCAGGACTAAAATTTTTTTCTTTCTTTCTCGTCCTATCTTATCCCGTTGTGGCAAAAAATAAGGCCGGAAAGAGGTTTTTTAATCTTTTAATTTTTTTTGCTATTTTTTCAGGAATTTTCTTTCGCAGGTCGAGTATGAACAGAATTCGTGACTAAAATTTTTTTCTCTCTTTCTCGGTCTCCCTAAATCCGTTTTGGATAGAATTAATGTCGGAATTAGCTTTTTTAATTTTTTGAATTTTTTTGCTAGTTGTTTTTGAAATTTTCTTGCTTGGGTTGGGTTGGAACAGAATTCGGGAATGAAATTTTTTTCTCGCTTTCTCAGACTATCTCATCCCGTTTTGGCTATAAATAATGACAGAAAGTGGTTTTTTAATTTTTTTAATTTTGTTGCTATTTTTTTCCGAATTTTCTTGCCGGGGTCGAGTATGATCGGAATTCGGGACTAAATTTTTTCTTTTTCTCTCTTTCTCGGCCTATCTCATCTTGTTTTGGCTAAAAATAAGGCCGAAAAGAGTTTTTTTTTATTTTTTAAATTTTTTGGCTATTTTTTTTCGGAATTTTCTTGCCAAGGTCGAGTATGAACAGAAATCGGGACAAAATTTTTTTTCACTCTTTCTCGGCCTATCTCATTCCATTTTGGCTAAAAATAATGATAGGAAGAGGTTTTTTAATTTTTTGAATTTTTTTGCTATTTTTTCGGAATTTTCTTCCCGGGGCCGAGTATGAACTGAATTCAGGACTAAAATTTTTTCCTCTCTGTTTCAGCCTATCTCATGTCGTTATGTCTAAAACTAATGCCGGAAAGAGGTTTTTTAACTTTTTGATTTTTTTTTTTCTATTTTTTTTGGAATTTTCTTTCCTGGATCGAGTATGATCGGAATTTAGGACTAAAATTTTTTTTTTCTCTTTCTCGGCCTATCTAATCCCGTTTGGGCTAAAAATAATGTCGGAAAGGGGTTTTTCAATTTTTTTAATTTTTTTGCTATTTTTTTCGGAACATTCTTGCCCGGGTCGAGTATGAACGGAATTTAGGACTAAAACTTTTTTTCCTCTTTCGTGGCCTATGTCATCCCGTTTTGGCTAAAAACAATGCCGGAATGAGGTTTTTTAGTTTTATGAATTTTTTTGTTATTTTTTACGGAATTTTCTTACCCAGGTCGAGTATGAACTGAATTCGGGACTAAAATTTTTTTCTCTCTTTCTCGGCCTATCTTATCCCGTTCTAGCTAAAAATAAGGTCGGAAATAGGTTTTTTAATCTTTTAAATTTTTTTGCTATTTTTTTCGAAATTTTCCTGCCTAGGTCGAGTATGAACAGAATTCGGGATTAAAATTTTTTTTTTCTCTTTCTCGACCTGTCTCATCCCGTTTTGGCTACAAATAACGCTAGAAAGAGGTTTTTTAATTTTTTGAATTTTTTTGCTATATTTTTCGAAATTTTCTTGCTCGGGTCGAGTATGAACGGAATTCGGGACTAAACTTTTTTCCTCTTTCGTGGCCTATCTCATCCCGTTTTGGCTAAAAATAATGCCGACAAGAGGTTTTATAATTTTTTGAATTTTTTTGGTATTTTTTTCGGAATTTTCTTGCTCGGGTCGAGTATGAACGGAATTCGGGACTAAACTTTTTTCCTCTTTCGTGGCCTATCTCATCTCGTTTTTGCTAAAAATAAGGCCGGAAAGAGGTTTTTTAATTTTTTGCTATTTTTTTCGGAATTTTCTTGCTCTGGTCGAGTATGAATGGAATTCGGGACTAAAATTTTTTTCTCGCTTTCTCGGATTATCTCATCACGTTTTGGGTAGAAATAATGCCAGAAAGATGTTTTTTAATTTTTTTGCTATTTTTTTTCTGAATTTTCTAGTCGGGGTTGAGTATGATCGGAATTTGGGACTAAATTTTTTTTTCTCTATTTCTCAGCCTATCTCATCTCGTTTTGGCTAGAAATAATGCCGGAAAGTGGTTTTTGAATTTTTTTGCTATTTTTTTCGGAACTTTCTTGCTCGGGTCGAGTATGAACGGAATTCGGGACTAAAACTTTTTTTCTTCTTTCGCGGCCTATCTCATCCCGTTTTGGCTAAAAACAATTCCGGAATGAGGTTTTTTAATTTTATGTATTTTTTTGCTATTTTTTTCGGAATTTTCTTGCCGGGGCTGAGTACGAACGGAATTCGGGACTAAAATTTTTTTTTCTCTTTCTCGGCATATCTTATCCCGTTTTGGCTAAAAATAAGGCCGAAAATAGGTTTTTTAATCTTTTATATTTTGCGCTATTTTTTTCGAAATTTTCTTGCCCAGGTCGAGTATGAACATAATTCGGGACTAAATTTTTTTTCTCTTTCTCGATCTCTCTAAACCCGTTTTGGATAGAAATAATGTCGAAATTAACTTTTTGAATTTTTTTGCTAGTTTTTTTTGGAATTTTCTGGCTTGGGTTGGGTAGGAACAGAATTCGGGACTGAAATTTTTTTCACTCTTTCTCGGCCTATCTCATCTCGTTTTGGCCATAAATAATGCGAGAAAGAGGTTTTTAAAATTTTTGAATTTTTTAACTAATTTTTTCGAAATTTTCTTGCCCGGGTCGAGTATGAACGGAATTCGGTACTAAACTATTTTCCTCTTTCGTGGCATATCTCATCCCGTGTTGGCTTAAAACAATGCCGGAATGAGGTTTCTTAATATTATTAATTTTTTTGCTATTTTTTTCGAAATTTTCTAGCCGGGTCGAGTATGAACGGAATTTGGAACAAAAATTTTTTTCTCTTTCTCGGCCTATCTCATCCCGTTTTGGCTAAAAATAATGCCGGAAAGAGGTTTTTAAATTTTTTGAATTTTTTTGCTATTTTTTTCGGAATTTTCTTGCATGGGTCATGTATGAACGGAATTCGGGACTAAAACTTTTTTCCCTCTTTCGCGGCCTATCTCATCCCGTTTTGGCTAAAAACAATGCCGGAATGAGGCTTTTTAATTTTATGAATTTTATTGCTATTTTTTTCGGAATTTTCTTGCCTAGGTCGAGTATGAACAGAATTCGGGACTAAAATCTTTTTCTCTCTTTCTCGATCTCCCTAAACCCGTTTTGGATAGAAATAATGTAGGAATTAACTTTTTTAATTTTTTTGCTAGTTTTTATTGGAATTTTTTGGCTTGGGTTGGGTAGGAACAGAATTCGGGACTGAAATTTTTTTCACTCTTTCTCGGCTTATCTCATCCCGTTTTGGCCACAAATAATGCCGGAAAGAGGTTTTTTAATTTTTTGAATTATTTTGTTATTTTTTTTCTTAATTTTCTTGCATGGGTCGAGTATGAACGGAATTCAGGACTAAAATTTTTTTTTTCTCTTTCTCAGCCTATCTCATCTCGTTTTGGCTAGAAATAATGCCGGAAAGTGGTTTTTGAATTTTTTTTCTATTTTTTTCGCAATTTTATTCCCGGGGCCGAGTATGAACGGAATTCAGGACTAAAATTTTTTTCTCTCTGTTTCGACCTTTCTCATCCCGTTATGTCTAAAACTAATGTCGTAAATAGGTTTTTTAATTTTTTGATTTTTTTTCAATTTTATTTGGAATTTTCTTTCCCGTATCGACTATGATCGGAATTCAGGACTAAAATTTTTTTTCTCTCTCTCAGCCTATCTAATCCCGTTTTGGCAAAAAATAATGCCGGAAAGGGGTTTGTCAATTTTTTTTAATTTTTTTGCTATTTTTTTCAGAACTGTCTTGCCCGGGTCGAGTATGAACGGAATTCGGGACTAAAACTTCTTTTCTTCGTTCGCGGCCTATCTCATCCCGTTTTGGCTAAAAACAATTCCGGAATAAGGTTTTTTAATTTTATGTATTTTTTTGCTATTTTTTTCGAAATTTTCTTGCCCAGGTCGAGTATGAACATAATTCGGGACTAAAATTTTTTTCTCTTTCTCGATCTCTCTAAACCCGTTTTGGATAGAAATAATGTCGGAATTAACTTTTTGTATTTTTTTGCTAGTTTTTTTTGGAATTTTCATGCTTGGGTTGGGTAGAAACAGAATTCGGGACTGAAATTTTTTTCACTCTTTCTCGGCCTATCTCATCCCGTTTTGGCTACAAATAATGCCAGAAAGAGGTTTTTTGAATTTTTGAATTTTTTTGCTATTCTTTTCGAAATTTTCTTGCTCGGGTCGAGTATGAATGGAATTCGGTACTGAACTATTTTCCTCTTTCGCGGCATATCTCATCCCGTGTTGGCTTAAAACAATACCGGAATAAGGTTTCTTAATTTTATTAATTTTTTTGCTATTTTTTTTGGAATTTTCTAGCCGGGGTCGAGTATGAACAGAATTCAGGACTAAAATTTTATTCTCTTTCTCGGCCTATCTTATCCCGTTTTGGCTAAAAATAAGGCCGGAAATAGGTTTTTTAATCTTTTAAATTTTTTTGTTATTTTTTTCGAAATTTTCTTGCCCAGGTCGAGTATGAACATAATTCGGGACTAAAATTTTTTTCTCTTTCTTGATCTCTCTAAACCCGTTTTGGATAGAAATAATGTCGGAATTAACTTTTTGAATTTTTTTGCTAGTTTTTTTTGGAATTTTCTTGCTTGGGTTGGGTAGGAACAGAATTCGGGACTGGGAATTTTTTTCACTCTTTCTCGGCCTATCTCATCCCGTTTTGGCTACAAATAATGCCAGAAAGAGGTTTCTTTAATTTTTGATTTTTTTTGCTATTTTTTTCAAAATTTTCTTGCTCGGGTCGAGTATGGACGGAATTCGGTACTAAACAATTTTCCTCTTTCGCGGCATATCTGTTCCCGTGTTGGCTTAAAACAGTGCCCGAATGAGGTTTCTTAATTTTATTAATTTTTTTGCTATTTTTTTCGGAATTTTCTAGCCGGGGTCGAGTAAGAACGGAATTCGGGATGAAAATTTTTTTCTCTTTCTGGGCCTATCTAATCCCGTTTTGGCTAAAAATAATGCTAGAAAGAGGTTTTTTAATTTTTTGAATTTTTTTGCTATTTTTTTCAGAATTTTCTTGCATGGGTCGAGTATGAACAGAATTCGGGACGAAAACTTTTTTCCCTCTTTCACGGCCTATCTCATCCCGTTTTGGCTAAAAACAATGCCGGAATGAGGTTTTTTAATTTTATGAATTTTATTGCTTTTTTTTTTCGGAATTTTCTTGCCCAGGTCGAGTATGAACAGAATTCGGGACTAAAATTTTTTTCTCTCTTTCACGATCTCCCAAAACCCGTTTTGGATAGAAATAATGTCAGAATTAACTTTTTGAATTTTTTTGCTAGTTTTTTTTAGAATTTTTTGGCTTGGGTTTGGTAGGAACAGAATTCGGGACTGAAATTTTTTTCACTCTTTCTCGTCCTATCTTATCCCGTTTTCGCTAAAAATAAGGCCGGAAAGAGGTTTTTTAATCTTTTAATTTTTTTTGCTATTTTTTAAGGAATTTTCTTTCCCAGGTCGAGTATGAACAGAATTCGTGACTAAAATTTTTTTCACTCTTTTTCGGTCTCCCTAAATCCGTTTTGGATAGAATTAATGTCAGAATTAGCTTTTTTAATTTTTTGAATTTTTTTGCTAGTTTTTTTTGGAATTTTCTGGCTTGGGTTGGGTTGGAACAGAATTCGGGACTGAAATTTTTTTCTCGCTTTCTCGGACTATCTCATCCCGTTTTGGCTATAAATAATGACAGAAAGTAGTTTTTTAATTTTTTTAATTTTGTTGCTATTTTTTTCAGAATTTTCTTGTCGGAGTCGAGTATGATCGGAATTCGGGACTAAGTTTTTTTTTTTTTTTTTTCTTTCTCGGCCTATCTCATCTCGTTTTGGCTAAAAATAAGGCCGGAGAGAGTTTTTTTAATTTTTTTTAAATTTTTTGGCTATTTTTTTTCGGAATTTTCTTGCCAAGGTCGAGTATGAAAAGAATTCGGGACAAAATTTTTTTTCACACTTTCTCGGCCTAGCTCGTCTCGTTTTGGCAAAAAATAAGGCCGGAAAGAGGTTTTTTAATTTTTTGCTATTTTTTTCGGAATTTTCTTGCTCTGGTCGAGTATGAATGGAAGCAGGGACTAAAATTTTTTTCTCGCTTTCTCGGATTATCTCATCACGTTTTGGGTAGAAATAATGCCCGAAAGAGGTTTTTTTAGTTTTTTGAATTTAATTCGAAATATTCTTGCCAGGGTCGAGTATGAACGGAATTCGGGACTAAATTTTTTTTTTCTCTTTCTCGGCCTATCTCATCTCGTTTTGGCTAAAAAGAAGGCCGGAAAGAGGTTTTTTAATTTTTTGCTATTTTTTTCGACATTTTCTTGCTCTGGTCGAGTATGAATGGAATTCGAGGCTAAAATTTTTTCTCGCTTTCTCGGATTATCTCATCACGTTTTGGGGAGAAATAATGCCAGAAAGAGGTTTTTTAATTTTTTTAGCTATTTTTTTCTGAATTTTCTAGTCGGGGTCGAGTATGATCGGAATTTGGGACTAAAATTTTTTTCTCTCTTTCTCAGCCTATCTCATCTCGTTTTCGCTAGAAATAATGCTGAAAAGTGGTTTCTGAATTTTTTTTGCTATTTTTTTCGCAATTTTCTTCCCGGGGCCAAGTATGAACGGAATTCAGGACTAAAATTTTTTTTTCTCTGTTTCGACCTATCTCATCCCGTTATGTCTAAAACTAATGCCTTAAAGAGGTTTTTTAATTTTTTGATTTTTTTTCTATTTTTTTTGGAATTTTCTTTCCCGTATCGACTATGATCGGAATTCAGGACTAAATTTTTTTTTTTCTCTTTCTCAGCCTATCTAATCCCGTTTTGGCAAAAAATAATGTCGGAAAGGGGTTATTCAATTTTTTTAATTTTTTTGCTATTTTTTTCGGAACTTTCTTGCCCGGGTCGAGTATGAACGGAATTCGGGACTAAAACTATTTTTCTTCTTTCGCGGCCAATCTCATCCCGTTTTGGCTAAAAACAATTCCAGAATGAGATTTTTTAATTTTATGTATTTTTTTGTTATTTTTTTCGGAATTTTCTTGCAGGGGTTGAGTATGAACGGAATTCGGCACTAAAATTTGTTTTTCTCTTTCTTGGCCTATCTTATCCCGTTTTGGCTAAAAATAAGGCCAGAAATAGGTTTTTTAATCTTTTAAATTTTTTTGCTATTTTTTTCGAAATTTTCTTGCCCAGGTCGAGTATGAACATAATTCGAGACTAAAATTTTTTTCCCTTTCTCGATCTCTCTAAACCCGTTTTGGATAGAAATAATGTCGGAATTAACTTTTTGAATTTTTTAGGTAGTTTTTTTTTGGAATTTTCTGGCTTAGGTTGGGTATGAACAGAATTCGGGACTGAAATTTTTTTCACTCTTTCTCGACCTATCTCATCCCGTTTTGGCTACAAATAATGCCAGAAAGAGGTTTTTTGAATTTTTGATTTTTTTTGCTATTTTTTTCGAAATTTTCTTGCTCGGGTCGAGTATGAACGGAATTCGGTACTAAACCATATTCCTCTTTCGCGGCATATCTCATCCCGTGTTGGCTTAAAACAATGCCGGAATGAGGTTTCTTAATTTTATTAATTTTTTTGCTATTTTTTTCGGAATTTTCTAGCTGGGGTCGAGAATGAACGGAATTCGGGACGAAATTTTTTTTCTCTTTCTCGGCCTATCTCGTCCCGTTTTGGCTAAAAATAATGCTGGAAAGAGGATTTTAAGTTTTTTGAATTTTTTTGCTATTTTTTTCGTAATTTTCTTGCATGGGTCGAGTATGAACGGAATTCGGGACTAAAACTTTTTTCCCTCTTTCGCGGCCTATCTCATCCCGTTTTGGCTAAAAACAATGCCGGAATGAGGTTTTTTAATTTTATGAATTTTATTCCTATTTTTTTCAGAATTTTCTTGCCCAGGTCGAGTATGAACAGAATTCGGGACTAAAATTTTTTTCTCTCTTTCTCGATCTCCCTAAACCCGTTTTGGATAGAAATAATGTCAGAATTAACTTTTTTAATTTTTTTGCTAGTTTTTATTGGAATTTTTTGGCTTGGGTTGGGTAGGAACAGAATTCGGGACTGAAATTTTTTTCACTCTTTCTCGGCTTATCTCATCCCGTTTTGGCCACAAATAATGCCGGAAAGAGGTTTTTTAATTTTTTGAATTATTTTGTTATTTTTTTTCTTAATTTTCTTGCATGGGTCGAGTATGAACGGAATTCAGGACTAAAATTTTTTTTTCTCTTTCTCAGCCTATCTCATCCCGTTTTGGCTACAAATAATGCCGGAAAGAGGTTTTTTAATTTTTTGAATTATTTTGCTATTTTTTTCGGAATTTTCTTGCATGGGTCGAGTATGAACGGAATTCAGGACTAAAATTTTTTTCTTTCTTTCTCGTCCTATCTTATCCCGTTTTGGCTAAAAATAAGGCCGGAAAGAGGTTTTTTAATCTTTTAATTTTTTTTGCTATTTTTTTAGGAATTTTCTTTCGCAGGTCGAGTATGAACAGAATTCGTGACTAAAATTTTTTTCTCTCTTTCTCGGTCTCCCTAAATCCGTTTTGGATAGAATTAATGTCGGAATTAGCTTTTTTAATTTTTTGAATTTTTTTGCTAGTTTTTTTTGGAATTTTCTTGCTTGGGTTGGGTTGGAACAGAATTCGGGACTGAAATTTTTTTCTCGCTTTCTCGGACTATCTCATCCCGTTTTGGCTATAAATAATGACAGGAAGTGGTTTTTTAATTTTTTTAATTTTGTTGCTATTTTTTTCGAAATTTTCTTGCATGGGTCGAGTATGAACGGAATTCGGGACTAAAACTTTTTTCCCTCTTTCGCGGCCTATCTCATCCCGTTTTGGCTAAAAACAATGCCGGAATGAGGTTTTTTAATTTTATGAATTTTATTCCTATTTTTTTCGGAATTTTCTTGCCCAGGTCAAGTATGAACAGAATTCGGGACTAAAATTTTTTTCTCTCTTTCTCGATCTCCCTAAACCCGTTTTGGATAGAAATAATGTCAGAATTAACTTTTTGTATTTTTTTGCTAGTTTTTTTTGGAATTTTTTGGCTTGGGTTGGGTAGGAACAGAATTCGGGACTGAAATTTTTTTCACTCTTTCTCAGCCTATCTCATCCCGTTTTGGCTACAAATAATGCCGGAAAGAGGTTTTTTAATTTTTTGAATTATTTTGCTATTTTTTTTCGGAATTTTCTTGCATGGGTCGAGTATGAACGGAATTCAGGACTAAAATTTTTTTCTTTCTTTCTCGTCCTATCTTATCCCGTTTTGGCTAAAAATAAGGCCGGAAAGAGGTTTTTTAATCTTTTAAATTTTTTTGCTATTTTTTTAGGAATTTTCTTTCGCAGGTCGAGTATGAACAGAATTCGTGACTAAAATTTTTTTCTCTCTTTCTCGGTCTCCCTAAATCCGTTTTGGATAGAATTAATGTCGGAATTAGCTTTTTTAATTTTTTGAATTTTTTTGCTAGTTTTTTTTGGAATTTTCTTGCTTGGGTTGGGTTGGAATAGAATTCGGGACGGAAATTTTTTTCTCGCTTTCTCGGACTATCTCATCCCGTTTTGGCTACAAATAATGACAGGAAGTGGTTTTTTAATTTTTTTTAATTTTGTTGCTATTTTTTTCGGAATTTTCTTGCCGGGTTCGAGTATGATTGGAATTCGGGACTAAATTTTTTCTTTTTCTCTCTTTCTCGGCCTATCTCATCACGTTTTGGCTAAAAATAAGGCCGGAAAGAGTTTTTTTTATTTTTTAAATTTTTTGGCTATTTTTTTTCGGAATTTTCTTGCCAAGGTCGAGTATGAACAGAAATCGGGACAAAATTTTTTTTCACTCTTTCTCGGCCTATCTCATTCCATTTTGGCTAAAATTAATGATAGGAAGAGGTTTTTTAATTTTTTGAATTTTTTTGCTATTTTTTTCGGAATTTTCTTCCCGTGGCCGAGTATGAACGGAATTCAGGACTAAAATTTTTTCCCCTCTGTTTCGGCCTATCTCATGCCTTTATGTCTAAAACTAATGCCGGAAAGAGGTTTTTTAACTTTTTGATTTTTTTTTTTCTATTATTTTTGGAATTTTCTTTCCCGGATCAAGTATGATCGGAATTCAGGACTAAATTTTTTTTTTTCTCTTTCTCGGCCTATCTAATCCCGTTTGGGCAAAAAATAATGTCGGAAAGGGGTTTTTTAATTTTTTTGCTATTTTTTTCGGAACATTCTTGCCCGGGTCGAGTATGAACGGAATTTAGGACTAAAACTTTTTTTCCTCTTTCGTGGCCTATGTCATCCCGTTTTGGCTAAAAACAATGCCGGAATGAGGTTTTTTAGTTTTATGAATTTTTTTGTTATTTTTTACGGAATTTTCTTACCCAGGTCGAGTATGAACGGAATTCGGGACTAAAATTTTTTTCTCTCTTTCTCGGCCTATCTTATCCTGTTCTGGCTAAAAATAAGGTCGGAAATAGGTTTTTCAATCTTTTAAATTTTTTTGCTATGTTTTTCGAAATTTTCCTGCCTAGGTCGAGTATGAACAGAATTCGGGATTAAAAATTTTTTTTCTCTTTCTCGACCTGTCTCATCCCGTTTTGGCTACAAATAACGCCAGAAAGAGGTTTTTTAATTTTTTGAATTTTTTTGCTATATTTTTCGAAATTTTCTTGCTCGGGTCGAGTATGAACGGAATTCGGGACTAAACTTTTTTCCTCTTTCATGGCCTATCTCATCCCGTTTTGGCTAAAAATAATGCCGACAAGAGGTTTTATAATTTTTTGAATTTTTTTGGTATTTTTTTCGGAATTTTCTTGCTCGGGTCGAGTATGAACGGAATTCGGGACTAAACTTTTTTCCTCTTTCGTGGCCTATCTCATCTCGTTTTTGCTAAAAATAAGGCCGGAAAGAGGTTTTTTAATTTTGTTGCTATTTTTTTCGGAATTTTCTTGCCGGGGTCGAGTATGATCAGAATTCGGGACAAATTTTTTTTTTCTCTGTTTCTCGGTTTATCTCATCTCGTTTTGGCTAAAAAAAAGGACGGAATGAGTTTTTTTAATTTTTTAAAATTTTTTGGCTATTTTTTTTCGGAATTTTCTTGCCAAGGTCGAGTATGAACAGAATTCGGGAAAAAAAATTTTTTCACTCTTTCTCGGCCAATCTCATCTCGTTTTGGCTAAAAAAATAAGGCCGGAAAGAGTTTTTTTAATTTTTGGCTATTTTTTTCGGAATTTTCTTGCTCTGGTCGAGTATGAATGGAAGTCGGGACTAAAATTTTTTTCTCGCTTTCTCGGATTATCTCATAACGTTTTGGGTAGAAATAATGCCCGAAAGAGGTTTTTTTAATTTTTTAAATTTTTTTGCTATTTTTTACGGAATTTTCTTGCCAGGGTCGAGTATGAACGGAATTTGGGACTAAAATTTTTTTTTCTCTTTCTCGGCCTATCTCATCTCGTTTTTGCTAAAAATAAGGCCGGAAAGAGTTTTTTTAATTTTTTGCTATTTTTTTCGGAATTTTCTTGCTTTGGTCGAGTATGAATGGAATTCGGGACTAAAATTTTTTTCTCGCTTTCTCGGATTATCTCATCACGTTTTGGGTAGAAATAATGCCAGAAAGAGGTTTTTTAATTTTTTTGCTATTTTTTTTCTGAATTTTCTAGTCGGGGTCGAGTATGATCGGAATTTGTGACTAAAATTTTTTTCTCTATTTCTCAGCCTGTCTCATCTCGTTTTGGCTAGAAATATTGCCGGAAAGTGGTTTTTGAATTTTTTTGCTATTTTTTTGGGAACTTTCTTGCTCGGGTCGAGTATGAACGGAATTCGGGACTAAAACTTTTTTTCTTCTTTCGTGGCCTATCTCATCCCGTTTTGGCTAAAAACAATGCCGGAATGAGGTTTTTTAATTTTATGAATTTTATTCCTATTTTTTTCGAAATTTTCTTGCCCAGGTCGAGTTTGAACAGAATTCGGGACTAAAATTTTTTTCTCTCTTTCTCGATCTCCCTAAACCCGTTTTGGATAGAAATAATGTAAGAATTAACTTTTTGTAATTTTTTGCTAGTTTTTTTTGGAATTTTTTGGCTTGGGTTGGGTAGGAACAGAATTCGGGACTGAAATTTTTTTCACTCTTTCTCAGCCTATCTCATCCCGTTTTGGCTACAAATAATGCCGGAAAGAGGTTTTTTAATTTTTTGAATTATTTTGCTATTTTTTTCGGAATTTTCTTGCATGGGTCGAGTATGAACGGAATTCAGGACTAAAATTTTTTTCTTTCTTTCTCGTCCTATCTTATCCCGTTGTGGCAAAAAATAAGGCCGGAAAGAGGTTTTTTAATCTTTTAATTTTTTTTGCTATTTTTTCAGGAATTTTCTTTCGCAGGTCGAGTATGAACAGAATTCGTGACTAAAATTTTTTTCTCTCTTTCTCGGTCTCCCTAAATCCGTTTTGGATAGAATTAATGTCGGAATTAGCTTTTTTAATTTTTTGAATTTTTTTGCTAGTTGTTTTTGAAATTTTCTTGCTTGGGTTGGGTTGGAACAGAATTCGGGAATGAAATTTTTTTCTCGCTTTCTCAGACTATCTCATCCCGTTTTGGCTATAAATAATGACAGAAAGTGGTTTTTTAATTTTTTTAATTTTGTTGCTATTTTTTTCCGAATTTTCTTGCCGGGGTCGAGTATGATCGGAATTCGGGACTAAATTTTTTCTTTTTCTCTCTTTCTCGGCCTATCTCATCTTGTTTTGGCTAAAAATAAGGCCGAAAAGAGTTTTTTTTTATTTTTTAAATTTTTTGGCTATTTTTTTTCGGAATTTTCTTGCCAAGGTCGAGTATGAACAGAAATCGGGACAAAATTTTTTTTCACTCTTTCTCGGCCTATCTCATTCCATTTTGGCTAAAAATAATGATAGGAAGAGGTTTTTTAATTTTTTGAATTTTTTTGCTATTTTTTCGGAATTTTCTTCCCGGGGCCGAGTATGAACTGAATTCAGGACTAAAATTTTTTCCTCTCTGTTTCAGCCTATCTCATGTCGTTATGTCTAAAACTAATGCCGGAAAGAGGTTTTTTAACTTTTTGATTTTTTTTTTTCTATTTTTTTTGGAATTTTCTTTCCTGGATCGAGTATGATCGGAATTTAGGACTAAAATTTTTTTTTTCTCTTTCTCGGCCTATCTAATCCCGTTTGGGCTAAAAATAATGTCGGAAAGGGGTTTTTCAATTTTTTTAATTTTTTTGCTATTTTTTTCGGAACATTCTTGCCCGGGTCGAGTATGAACGGAATTTAGGACTAAAACTTTTTTTCCTCTTTCGTGGCCTATGTCATCCCGTTTTGGCTAAAAACAATGCCGGAATGAGGTTTTTTAGTTTTATGAATTTTTTTGTTATTTTTTACGGAATTTTCTTACCCAGGTCGAGTATGAACTGAATTCGGGACTAAAATTTTTTTCTCTCTTTCTCGGCCTATCTTATCCCGTTCTAGCTAAAAATAAGGTCGGAAATAGGTTTTTTAATCTTTTAAATTTTTTTGCTATTTTTTTCGAAATTTTCCTGCCTAGGTCGAGTATGAACAGAATTCGGGATTAAAATTTTTTTTTTCTCTTTCTCGACCTGTCTCATCCCGTTTTGGCTACAAATAACGCTAGAAAGAGGTTTTTTAATTTTTTGAATTTTTTTGCTATATTTTTCGAAATTTTCTTGCTCGGGTCGAGTATGAACGGAATTCGGGACTAAACTTTTTTCCTCTTTCGTGGCCTATCTCATCCCGTTTTGGCTAAAAATAATGCCGACAAGAGGTTTTATAATTTTTTGAATTTTTTTGGTATTTTTTTCGGAATTTTCTTGCTCGGGTCGAGTATGAACGGAATTCGGGACTAAACTTTTTTCCTCTTTCGTGGCCTATCTCATCTCGTTTTTGCTAAAAATAAGGCCGGAAAGAGGTTTTTTAATTTTTTGCTATTTTTTTCGGAATTTTCTTGCTCTGGTCGAGTATGAATGGAATTCGGGACTAAAATTTTTTTCTCGCTTTCTCGGATTATCTCATCACGTTTTGGGTAGAAATAATGCCAGAAAGATGTTTTTTAATTTTTTTGCTATTTTTTTTCTGAATTTTCTAGTCGGGGTTGAGTATGATCGGAATTTGGGACTAAATTTTTTTTTCTCTATTTCTCAGCCTATCTCATCTCGTTTTGGCTAGAAATAATGCCGGAAAGTGGTTTTTGAATTTTTTTGCTATTTTTTTCGGAACTTTCTTGCTCGGGTCGAGTATGAACGGAATTCGGGACTAAAACTTTTTTTCTTCTTTCGCGGCCTATCTCATCCCGTTTTGGCTAAAAACAATTCCGGAATGAGGTTTTTTAATTTTATGTATTTTTTTGCTATTTTTTTCGGAATTTTCTTGCCGGGGCTGAGTACGAACGGAATTCGGGACTAAAATTTTTTTTTCTCTTTCTCGGCATATCTTATCCCGTTTTGGCTAAAAATAAGGCCGAAAATAGGTTTTTTAATCTTTTATATTTTGCGCTATTTTTTTCGAAATTTTCTTGCCCAGGTCGAGTATGAACATAATTCGGGACTAAATTTTTTTTCTCTTTCTCGATCTCTCTAAACCCGTTTTGGATAGAAATAATGTCGAAATTAACTTTTTGAATTTTTTTGCTAGTTTTTTTTGGAATTTTCTGGCTTGGGTTGGGTAGGAACAGAATTCGGGACTGAAATTTTTTTCACTCTTTCTCGGCCTATCTCATCTCGTTTTGGCCATAAATAATGCGAGAAAGAGGTTTTTTAAATTTTTGAATTTTTTAACTAATTTTTTCGAAATTTTCTTGCCCGGGTCGAGTATGAACGGAATTCGGTACTAAACTATTTTCCTCTTTCGTGGCATATCTCATCCCGTGTTGGCTTAAAACAATGCCGGAATGAGGTTTCTTAATATTATTAATTTTTTTGCTATTTTTTTCGAAATTTTCTAGCCGGGTCGAGTATGAACGGAATTTGGAACAAAAATTTTTTTCTCTTTCTCGGCCTATCTCATCCCGTTTTGGCTAAAAATAATGCCGGAAAGAGGTTTTTAAATTTTTTGAATTTTTTTGCTATTTTTTTCGGAATTTTCTTGCATGGGTCATGTATGAACGGAATTCGGGACTAAAACTTTTTTCCCTCTTTCGCGGCCTATCTCATCCCGTTTTGGCTAAAAACAATGCCGGAATGAGGCTTTTTAATTTTATGAATTTTATTGCTATTTTTTTCGGAATTTTCTTGCCTAGGTCGAGTATGAACAGAATTCGGGACTAAAATCTTTTTCTCTCTTTCTCGATCTCCCTAAACCCGTTTTGGATAGAAATAATGTAGGAATTAACTTTTTTAATTTTTTTGCTAGTTTTTATTGGAATTTTTTGGCTTGGGTTGGGTAGGAACAGAATTCGGGACTGAAATTTTTTTCACTCTTTCTCGGCTTATCTCATCCCGTTTTGGCCACAAATAATGCCGGAAAGAGGTTTTTTAATTTTTTGAATTATTTTGTTATTTTTTTTCTTAATTTTCTTGCATGGGTCGAGTATGAACGGAATTCAGGACTAAAATTTTTTTTTTCTCTTTCTCAGCCTATCTCATCTCGTTTTGGCTAGAAATAATGCCGGAAAGTGGTTTTTGAATTTTTTTTCTATTTTTTTCGCAATTTTATTCCCGGGGCCGAGTATGAACGGAATTCAGGACTAAAATTTTTTTCTCTCTGTTTCGACCTTTCTCATCCCGTTATGTCTAAAACTAATGTCGTAAATAGGTTTTTTAATTTTTTGATTTTTTTTCAATTTTATTTGGAATTTTCTTTCCCGTATCGACTATGATCGGAATTCAGGACTAAAATTTTTTTTCTCTCTCTCAGCCTATCTAATCCCGTTTTGGCAAAAAATAATGCCGGAAAGGGGTTTGTCAATTTTTTTTAATTTTTTTGCTATTTTTTTCAGAACTGTCTTGCCCGGGTCGAGTATGAACGGAATTCGGGACTAAAACTTCTTTTCTTCGTTCGCGGCCTATCTCATCCCGTTTTGGCTAAAAACAATTCCGGAATAAGGTTTTTTAATTTTATGTATTTTTTTGCTATTTTTTTCGAAATTTTCTTGCCCAGGTCGAGTATGAACATAATTCGGGACTAAAATTTTTTTCTCTTTCTCGATCTCTCTAAACCCGTTTTGGATAGAAATAATGTCGGAATTAACTTTTTGTATTTTTTTGCTAGTTTTTTTTGGAATTTTCATGCTTGGGTTGGGTAGAAACAGAATTCGGGACTGAAATTTTTTTCACTCTTTCTCGGCCTATCTCATCCCGTTTTGGCTACAAATAATGCCAGAAAGAGGTTTTTTGAATTTTTGAATTTTTTTGCTATTCTTTTCGAAATTTTCTTGCTCGGGTCGAGTATGAATGGAATTCGGTACTGAACTATTTTCCTCTTTCGCGGCATATCTCATCCCGTGTTGGCTTAAAACAATACCGGAATAAGGTTTCTTAATTTTATTAATTTTTTTGCTATTTTTTTTGGAATTTTCTAGCCGGGGTCGAGTATGAACAGAATTCAGGACTAAAATTTTATTCTCTTTCTCGGCCTATCTTATCCCGTTTTGGCTAAAAATAAGGCCGGAAATAGGTTTTTTAATCTTTTAAATTTTTTTGTTATTTTTTTCGAAATTTTCTTGCCCAGGTCGAGTATGAACATAATTCGGGACTAAAATTTTTTTCTCTTTCTTGATCTCTCTAAACCCGTTTTGGATAGAAATAATGTCGGAATTAACTTTTTGAATTTTTTTGCTAGTTTTTTTTGGAATTTTCTTGCTTGGGTTGGGTAGGAACAGAATTCGGGACTGGGAATTTTTTTCACTCTTTCTCGGCCTATCTCATCCCGTTTTGGCTACAAATAATGCCAGAAAGAGGTTTCTTTAATTTTTGATTTTTTTTGCTATTTTTTTCAAAATTTTCTTGCTCGGGTCGAGTATGGACGGAATTCGGTACTAAACAATTTTCCTCTTTCGCGGCATATCTGTTCCCGTGTTGGCTTAAAACAGTGCCCGAATGAGGTTTCTTAATTTTATTAATTTTTTTGCTATTTTTTTCGGAATTTTCTAGCCGGGGTCGAGTAAGAACGGAATTCGGGATGAAAATTTTTTTCTCTTTCTGGGCCTATCTAATCCCGTTTTGGCTAAAAATAATGCTAGAAAGAGGTTTTTTAATTTTTTGAATTTTTTTGCTATTTTTTTCAGAATTTTCTTGCATGGGTCGAGTATGAACAGAATTCGGGACGAAAACTTTTTTCCCTCTTTCACGGCCTATCTCATCCCGTTTTGGCTAAAAACAATGCCGGAATGAGGTTTTTTAATTTTATGAATTTTATTGCTTTTTTTTTTCGGAATTTTCTTGCCCAGGTCGAGTATGAACAGAATTCGGGACTAAAATTTTTTTCTCTCTTTCACGATCTCCCAAAACCCGTTTTGGATAGAAATAATGTCAGAATTAACTTTTTGAATTTTTTTGCTAGTTTTTTTTAGAATTTTTTGGCTTGGGTTTGGTAGGAACAGAATTCGGGACTGAAATTTTTTTCACTCTTTCTCGTCCTATCTTATCCCGTTTTCGCTAAAAATAAGGCCGGAAAGAGGTTTTTTAATCTTTTAATTTTTTTTGCTATTTTTTAAGGAATTTTCTTTCCCAGGTCGAGTATGAACAGAATTCGTGACTAAAATTTTTTTCACTCTTTTTCGGTCTCCCTAAATCCGTTTTGGATAGAATTAATGTCAGAATTAGCTTTTTTAATTTTTTGAATTTTTTTGCTAGTTTTTTTTGGAATTTTCTGGCTTGGGTTGGGTTGGAACAGAATTCGGGACTGAAATTTTTTTCTCGCTTTCTCGGACTATCTCATCCCGTTTTGGCTATAAATAATGACAGAAAGTAGTTTTTTAATTTTTTTAATTTTGTTGCTATTTTTTTCAGAATTTTCTTGTCGGAGTCGAGTATGATCGGAATTCGGGACTAAGTTTTTTTTTTTTTTTTTTCTTTCTCGGCCTATCTCATCTCGTTTTGGCTAAAAATAAGGCCGGAGAGAGTTTTTTTAATTTTTTTTAAATTTTTTGGCTATTTTTTTTCGGAATTTTCTTGCCAAGGTCGAGTATGAAAAGAATTCGGGACAAAATTTTTTTTCACACTTTCTCGGCCTAGCTCGTCTCGTTTTGGCAAAAAATAAGGCCGGAAAGAGGTTTTTTAATTTTTTGCTATTTTTTTCGGAATTTTCTTGCTCTGGTCGAGTATGAATGGAAGCAGGGACTAAAATTTTTTTCTCGCTTTCTCGGATTATCTCATCACGTTTTGGGTAGAAATAATGCCCGAAAGAGGTTTTTTTAGTTTTTTGAATTTAATTCGAAATATTCTTGCCAGGGTCGAGTATGAACGGAATTCGGGACTAAATTTTTTTTTTCTCTTTCTCGGCCTATCTCATCTCGTTTTGGCTAAAAAGAAGGCCGGAAAGAGGTTTTTTAATTTTTTGCTATTTTTTTCGACATTTTCTTGCTCTGGTCGAGTATGAATGGAATTCGAGGCTAAAATTTTTTCTCGCTTTCTCGGATTATCTCATCACGTTTTGGGGAGAAATAATGCCAGAAAGAGGTTTTTTAATTTTTTTAGCTATTTTTTTCTGAATTTTCTAGTCGGGGTCGAGTATGATCGGAATTTGGGACTAAAATTTTTTTCTCTCTTTCTCAGCCTATCTCATCTCGTTTTCGCTAGAAATAATGCTGAAAAGTGGTTTCTGAATTTTTTTTGCTATTTTTTTCGCAATTTTCTTCCCGGGGCCAAGTATGAACGGAATTCAGGACTAAAATTTTTTTTTCTCTGTTTCGACCTATCTCATCCCGTTATGTCTAAAACTAATGCCTTAAAGAGGTTTTTTAATTTTTTGATTTTTTTTCTATTTTTTTTGGAATTTTCTTTCCCGTATCGACTATGATCGGAATTCAGGACTAAATTTTTTTTTTTCTCTTTCTCAGCCTATCTAATCCCGTTTTGGCAAAAAATAATGTCGGAAAGGGGTTATTCAATTTTTTTAATTTTTTTGCTATTTTTTTCGGAACTTTCTTGCCCGGGTCGAGTATGAACGGAATTCGGGACTAAAACTATTTTTCTTCTTTCGCGGCCAATCTCATCCCGTTTTGGCTAAAAACAATTCCAGAATGAGATTTTTTAATTTTATGTATTTTTTTGTTATTTTTTTCGGAATTTTCTTGCAGGGGTTGAGTATGAACGGAATTCGGCACTAAAATTTGTTTTTCTCTTTCTTGGCCTATCTTATCCCGTTTTGGCTAAAAATAAGGCCAGAAATAGGTTTTTTAATCTTTTAAATTTTTTTGCTATTTTTTTCGAAATTTTCTTGCCCAGGTCGAGTATGAACATAATTCGAGACTAAAATTTTTTTCCCTTTCTCGATCTCTCTAAACCCGTTTTGGATAGAAATAATGTCGGAATTAACTTTTTGAATTTTTTAGGTAGTTTTTTTTTGGAATTTTCTGGCTTAGGTTGGGTATGAACAGAATTCGGGACTGAAATTTTTTTCACTCTTTCTCGACCTATCTCATCCCGTTTTGGCTACAAATAATGCCAGAAAGAGGTTTTTTGAATTTTTGATTTTTTTTGCTATTTTTTTCGAAATTTTCTTGCTCGGGTCGAGTATGAACGGAATTCGGTACTAAACCATATTCCTCTTTCGCGGCATATCTCATCCCGTGTTGGCTTAAAACAATGCCGGAATGAGGTTTCTTAATTTTATTAATTTTTTTGCTATTTTTTTCGGAATTTTCTAGCTGGGGTCGAGAATGAACGGAATTCGGGACGAAATTTTTTTTCTCTTTCTCGGCCTATCTCGTCCCGTTTTGGCTAAAAATAATGCTGGAAAGAGGATTTTAAGTTTTTTGAATTTTTTTGCTATTTTTTTCGTAATTTTCTTGCATGGGTCGAGTATGAACGGAATTCGGGACTAAAACTTTTTTCCCTCTTTCGCGGCCTATCTCATCCCGTTTTGGCTAAAAACAATGCCGGAATGAGGTTTTTTAATTTTATGAATTTTATTCCTATTTTTTTCAGAATTTTCTTGCCCAGGTCGAGTATGAACAGAATTCGGGACTAAAATTTTTTTCTCTCTTTCTCGATCTCCCTAAACCCGTTTTGGATAGAAATAATGTCAGAATTAACTTTTTTAATTTTTTTGCTAGTTTTTATTGGAATTTTTTGGCTTGGGTTGGGTAGGAACAGAATTCGGGACTGAAATTTTTTTCACTCTTTCTCGGCTTATCTCATCCCGTTTTGGCCACAAATAATGCCGGAAAGAGGTTTTTTAATTTTTTGAATTATTTTGTTATTTTTTTTCTTAATTTTCTTGCATGGGTCGAGTATGAACGGAATTCAGGACTAAAATTTTTTTTTCTCTTTCTCAGCCTATCTCATCCCGTTTTGGCTACAAATAATGCCGGAAAGAGGTTTTTTAATTTTTTGAATTATTTTGCTATTTTTTTCGGAATTTTCTTGCATGGGTCGAGTATGAACGGAATTCAGGACTAAAATTTTTTTCTTTCTTTCTCGTCCTATCTTATCCCGTTTTGGCTAAAAATAAGGCCGGAAAGAGGTTTTTTAATCTTTTAATTTTTTTTGCTATTTTTTTAGGAATTTTCTTTCGCAGGTCGAGTATGAACAGAATTCGTGACTAAAATTTTTTTCTCTCTTTCTCGGTCTCCCTAAATCCGTTTTGGATAGAATTAATGTCGGAATTAGCTTTTTTAATTTTTTGAATTTTTTTGCTAGTTTTTTTTGGAATTTTCTTGCTTGGGTTGGGTTGGAACAGAATTCGGGACTGAAATTTTTTTCTCGCTTTCTCGGACTATCTCATCCCGTTTTGGCTATAAATAATGACAGGAAGTGGTTTTTTAATTTTTTTAATTTTGTTGCTATTTTTTTCGAAATTTTCTTGCATGGGTCGAGTATGAACGGAATTCGGGACTAAAACTTTTTTCCCTCTTTCGCGGCCTATCTCATCCCGTTTTGGCTAAAAACAATGCCGGAATGAGGTTTTTTAATTTTATGAATTTTATTCCTATTTTTTTCGGAATTTTCTTGCCCAGGTCAAGTATGAACAGAATTCGGGACTAAAATTTTTTTCTCTCTTTCTCGATCTCCCTAAACCCGTTTTGGATAGAAATAATGTCAGAATTAACTTTTTGTATTTTTTTGCTAGTTTTTTTTGGAATTTTTTGGCTTGGGTTGGGTAGGAACAGAATTCGGGACTGAAATTTTTTTCACTCTTTCTCAGCCTATCTCATCCCGTTTTGGCTACAAATAATGCCGGAAAGAGGTTTTTTAATTTTTTGAATTATTTTGCTATTTTTTTTCGGAATTTTCTTGCATGGGTCGAGTATGAACGGAATTCAGGACTAAAATTTTTTTCTTTCTTTCTCGTCCTATCTTATCCCGTTTTGGCTAAAAATAAGGCCGGAAAGAGGTTTTTTAATCTTTTAAATTTTTTTGCTATTTTTTTAGGAATTTTCTTTCGCAGGTCGAGTATGAACAGAATTCGTGACTAAAATTTTTTTCTCTCTTTCTCGGTCTCCCTAAATCCGTTTTGGATAGAATTAATGTCGGAATTAGCTTTTTTAATTTTTTGAATTTTTTTGCTAGTTTTTTTTGGAATTTTCTTGCTTGGGTTGGGTTGGAATAGAATTCGGGACGGAAATTTTTTTCTCGCTTTCTCGGACTATCTCATCCCGTTTTGGCTACAAATAATGACAGGAAGTGGTTTTTTAATTTTTTTTAATTTTGTTGCTATTTTTTTCGGAATTTTCTTGCCGGGTTCGAGTATGATTGGAATTCGGGACTAAATTTTTTCTTTTTCTCTCTTTCTCGGCCTATCTCATCACGTTTTGGCTAAAAATAAGGCCGGAAAGAGTTTTTTTTATTTTTTAAATTTTTTGGCTATTTTTTTTCGGAATTTTCTTGCCAAGGTCGAGTATGAACAGAAATCGGGACAAAATTTTTTTTCACTCTTTCTCGGCCTATCTCATTCCATTTTGGCTAAAATTAATGATAGGAAGAGGTTTTTTAATTTTTTGAATTTTTTTGCTATTTTTTTCGGAATTTTCTTCCCGTGGCCGAGTATGAACGGAATTCAGGACTAAAATTTTTTCCCCTCTGTTTCGGCCTATCTCATGCCTTTATGTCTAAAACTAATGCCGGAAAGAGGTTTTTTAACTTTTTGATTTTTTTTTTTCTATTATTTTTGGAATTTTCTTTCCCGGATCAAGTATGATCGGAATTCAGGACTAAATTTTTTTTTTTCTCTTTCTCGGCCTATCTAATCCCGTTTGGGCAAAAAATAATGTCGGAAAGGGGTTTTTTAATTTTTTTGCTATTTTTTTCGGAACATTCTTGCCCGGGTCGAGTATGAACGGAATTTAGGACTAAAACTTTTTTTCCTCTTTCGTGGCCTATGTCATCCCGTTTTCGCTAAAAACAATGCCGGAATGAGGTTTTTTAGTTTTATGAATTTTTTTGTTATTTTTTACGGAATTTTCTTACCCAGGTCGAGTATGAACGGAATTCGGGACTAAAATTTTTTTCTCTCTTTCTCGGCCTATCTTATCCTGTTCTGGCTAAAAATAAGGTCGGAAATAGGTTTTTCAATCTTTTAAATTTTTTTGCTATGTTTTTCGAAATTTTCCTGCCTAGGTCGAGTATGAACAGAATTCGGGATTAAAAATTTTTTTTCTCTTTCTCGACCTGTCTCATCCCGTTTTGGCTACAAATAACGCCAGAAAGAGGTTTTTTAATTTTTTGAATTTTTTTGCTATATTTTTCGAAATTTTCTTGCTCGGGTCGAGTATGAACGGAATTCGGGACTAAACTTTTTTCCTCTTTCATGGCCTATCTCATCCCGTTTTGGCTAAAAATAATGCCGACAAGAGGTTTTATAATTTTTTGAATTTTTTTGGTATTTTTTTCGGAATTTTCTTGCTCGGGTCGAGTATGAACGGAATTCGGGACTAAACTTTTTTCCTCTTTCGTGGCCTATCTCATCTCGTTTTTGCTAAAAATAAGGCCGGAAAGAGGTTTTTTAATTTTGTTGCTATTTTTTTCGGAATTTTCTTGCCGGGGTCGAGTATGATCAGAATTCGGGACAAATTTTTTTTTTCTCTGTTTCTCGGTTTATCTCATCTCGTTTTGGCTAAAAAAAAGGACGGAATGAGTTTTTTTAATTTTTTAAAATTTTTTGGCTATTTTTTTTCGGAATTTTCTTGCCAAGGTCGAGTATGAACAGAATTCGGGAAAAAAAATTTTTTCACTCTTTCTCGGCCAATCTCATCTCGTTTTGGCTAAAAAAATAAGGCCGGAAAGAGTTTTTTTAATTTTTGGCTATTTTTTTCGGAATTTTCTTGCTCTGGTCGAGTATGAATGGAAGTCGGGACTAAAATTTTTTTCTCGCTTTCTCGGATTATCTCATAACGTTTTGGGTAGAAATAATGCCCGAAAGAGGTTTTTTTAATTTTTTAAATTTTTTTGCTATTTTTTACGGAATTTTCTTGCCAGGGTCGAGTATGAACGGAATTTGGGACTAAAATTTTTTTTTCTCTTTCTCGGCCTATCTCATCTCGTTTTTGCTAAAAATAAGGCCGGAAAGAGTTTTTTTAATTTTTTGCTATTTTTTTCGGAATTTTCTTGCTTTGGTCGAGTATGAATGGAATTCGGGACTAAAATTTTTTTCTCGCTTTCTCGGATTATCTCATCACGTTTTGGGTAGAAATAATGCCAGAAAGAGGTTTTTTAATTTTTTTGCTATTTTTTTTCTGAATTTTCTAGTCGGGGTCGAGTATGATCGGAATTTGTGACTAAAATTTTTTTCTCTATTTCTCAGCCTGTCTCATCTCGTTTTGGCTAGAAATATTGCCGGAAAGTGGTTTTTGAATTTTTTTGCTATTTTTTTGGGAACTTTCTTGCTCGGGTCGAGTATGAACGGAATTCGGGACTAAAACTTTTTTTCTTCTTTCGTGGCCTATCTCATCCCGTTTTGGCTAAAAACAATGCCGGAATGAGGTTTTTTAATTTTATGAATTTTATTCCTATTTTTTTCGAAATTTTCTTGCCCAGGTCGAGTTTGAACAGAATTCGGGACTAAAATTTTTTTCTCTCTTTCTCGATCTCCCTAAACCCGTTTTGGATAGAAATAATGTAAGAATTAACTTTTTGTAATTTTTTGCTAGTTTTTTTTGGAATTTTTTGGCTTGGGTTGGGTAGGAACAGAATTCGGGACTGAAATTTTTTTCACTCTTTCTCAGCCTATCTCATCCCGTTTTGGCTACAAATAATGCCGGAAAGAGGTTTTTTAATTTTTTGAATTATTTTGCTATTTTTTTCGGAATTTTCTTGCATGGGTCGAGTATGAACGGAATTCAGGACTAAAATTTTTTTCTTTCTTTCTCGTCCTATCTTATCCCGTTGTGGCAAAAAATAAGGCCGGAAAGAGGTTTTTTAATCTTTTAATTTTTTTTGCTATTTTTTCAGGAATTTTCTTTCGCAGGTCGAGTATGAACAGAATTCGTGACTAAAATTTTTTTCTCTCTTTCTCGGTCTCCCTAAATCCGTTTTGGATAGAATTAATGTCGGAATTAGCTTTTTTAATTTTTTGAATTTTTTTGCTAGTTGTTTTTGAAATTTTCTTGCTTGGGTTGGGTTGGAACAGAATTCGGGAATGAAATTTTTTTCTCGCTTTCTCAGACTATCTCATCCCGTTTTGGCTATAAATAATGACAGAAAGTGGTTTTTTAATTTTTTTAATTTTGTTGCTATTTTTTTCCGAATTTTCTTGCCGGGGTCGAGTATGATCGGAATTCGGGACTAAATTTTTTCTTTTTCTCTCTTTCTCGGCCTATCTCATCTTGTTTTGGCTAAAAATAAGGCCGAAAAGAGTTTTTTTTTATTTTTTAAATTTTTTGGCTATTTTTTTTCGGAATTTTCTTGCCAAGGTCGAGTATGAACAGAAATCGGGACAAAATTTTTTTTCACTCTTTCTCGGCCTATCTCATTCCATTTTGGCTAAAAATAATGATAGGAAGAGGTTTTTTAATTTTTTGAATTTTTTTGCTATTTTTTCGGAATTTTCTTCCCGGGGCCGAGTATGAACTGAATTCAGGACTAAAATTTTTTCCTCTCTGTTTCAGCCTATCTCATGTCGTTATGTCTAAAACTAATGCCGGAAAGAGGTTTTTTAACTTTTTGATTTTTTTTTTTCTATTTTTTTTGGAATTTTCTTTCCTGGATCGAGTATGATCGGAATTTAGGACTAAAATTTTTTTTTTTCTCTTTCTCGGCCTATCTAATCCCGTTTGGGCTAAAAATAATGTCGGAAAGGGGTTTTTCAATTTTTTTAATTTTTTTGCTATTTTTTTCGGAACATTCTTGCCCGGGTCGAGTATGAACGGAATTTAGGACTAAAACTTTTTTTCCTCTTTCGTGGCCTATGTCATCCCGTTTTGGCTAAAAACAATGCCGGAATGAGGTTTTTTAGTTTTATGAATTTTTTTGTTATTTTTTACGGAATTTTCTTACCCAGGTCGAGTATGAACTGAATTCGGGACTAAAATTTTTTTCTCTCTTTCTCGGCCTATCTTATCCCGTTCTAGCTAAAAATAAGGTCGGAAATAGGTTTTTTAATCTTTTAAATTTTTTTGCTATTTTTTTCGAAATTTTCCTGCCTAGGTCGAGTATGAACAGAATTCGGGATTAAAATTTTTTTTTTCTCTTTCTCGACCTGTCTCATCCCGTTTTGGCTACAAATAACGCTAGAAAGAGGTTTTTTAATTTTTTGAATTTTTTTGCTATATTTTTCGAAATTTTCTTGCTCGGGTCGAGTATGAACGGAATTCGGGACTAAACTTTTTTCCTCTTTCGTGGCCTATCTCATCCCGTTTTGGCTAAAAATAATGCCGACAAGAGGTTTTATAATTTTTTGAATTTTTTTGGTATTTTTTTCGGAATTTTCTTGCTCGGGTCGAGTATGAACGGAATTCGGGACTAAACTTTTTTCCTCTTTCGTGGCCTATCTCATCTCGTTTTTGCTAAAAATAAGGCCGGAAAGAGGTTTTTTAATTTTTTGCTATTTTTTTCGGAATTTTCTTGCTCTGGTCGAGTATGAATGGAATTCGGGACTAAAATTTTTTTCTCGCTTTCTCGGATTATCTCATCACGTTTTGGGTAGAAATAATGCCAGAAAGAGGTTTTTTAATTTTTTTGCTATTTTTTTTCTGAATTTTCTAGTCGGGGTTGAGTATGATCGGAATTTGGGACTAAATTTTTTTTTCTCTATTTCTCAGCCTATCTCATCTCGTTTTGGCTAGAAATAATGCCGGAAAGTGGTTTTTGAATTTTTTTGCTATTTTTTTCGGAACTTTCTTGCTCGGGTCGAGTATGAACGGAATTCGGGACTAAAACTTTTTTTCTTCTTTCGCGGCCTATCTCATCCCGTTTTGGCTAAAAACAATTCCGGAATGAGGTTTTTTAATTTTATGTATTTTTTTGCTATTTTTTTCGGAATTTTCTTGCCGGGGCTGAGTATGAACGGAATTCGGGACTAAAATTTTTTTTTCTCTTTCTCGGCATATCTTATCCCGTTTTGGCTAAAAATAAGGCCGAAAATAGGTTTTTTAATCTTTTATATTTTGCGCTATTTTTTTCGAAATTTTCTTGCCCAGGTCGAGTATGAACATAATTCGGGACTAAATTTTTTTTCTCTTTCTCGATCTCTCTAAACCCGTTTTGGATAGAAATAATGTCGAAATTAACTTTTTGAATTTTTTTGCTAGTTTTTTTTGGAATTTTCTGGCTTGGGTTGGGTAGGAACAGAATTCGGGACTGAAATTTTTTTCACTCTTTCTCGGCCTATCTCATCTCGTTTTGGCCATAAATAATGCGAGAAAGAGGTTTTTTAAATTTTTGAATTTTTTAACTAATTTTTTCGAAATTTTCTTGCCCGGGTCGAGTATGAACGGAATTCGGTACTAAACTATTTTCCTCTTTCGTGGCATATCTCATCCCGTGTTGGCTTAAAACAATGCCGGAATGAGGTTTCTTAATATTATTAATTTTTTTGCTATTTTTTTCGAAATTTTCTAGCCGGGTCGAGTATGAACGGAATTTGGAACAAAAATTTTTTTCTCTTTCTCGGCCTATCTCATCCCGTTTTGGCTAAAAATAATGCCGGAAAGAGGTTTTTAAATTTTTTGAATTTTTTTGCTATTTTTTTCGGAATTTTCTTGCATGGGTCATGTATGAACGGAATTCGGGACTAAAACTTTTTTCCCTCTTTCGCGGCCTATCTCATCCCGTTTTGGCTAAAAACAATGCCGGAATGAGGCTTTTTAATTTTATGAATTTTATTGCTATTTTTTTCGGAATTTTCTTGCCTAGGTCGAGTATGAACAGAATTCGGGACTAAAATCTTTTTCTCTCTTTCTCGATCTCCCTAAACCCGTTTTGGATAGAAATAATGTAGGAATTAACTTTTTTAATTTTTTTGCTAGTTTTTATTGGAATTTTTTGGCTTGGGTTGGGTAGGAACAGAATTCGGGACTGAAATTTTTTTCACTCTTTCTCGGCTTATCTCATCCCGTTTTGGCCACAAATAATGCCGGAAAGAGGTTTTTTAATTTTTTGAATTATTTTGTTATTTTTTTTCTTAATTTTCTTGCATGGGTCGAGTATGAACGGAATTCAGGACTAAAATTTTTTTTTCTCTTTCTCAGCCTATCTCATCTCGTTTTGGCTAGAAATAATGCCGGAAAGTGGTTTTTGAATTTTTTTTCTATTTTTTTCGCAATTTTATTCCCGGGGCCGAGTATGAACGGAATTCAGGACTAAAATTTTTTTCTCTCTGTTTCGACCTTTCTCATCCCGTTATGTCTAAAACTAATGTCGTAAATAGGTTTTTTAATTTTTTGATTTTTTTTCAATTTTATTTGGAATTTTCTTTCCCGTATCGACTATGATCGGAATTCAGGACTAAAATTTTTTTTCTCTCTCTCAGCCTATCTAATCCCGTTTTGGCAAAAAATAATGCCGGAAAGGGGTTTGTCAATTTTTTTTAATTTTTTTGCTATTTTTTTCAGAACTGTCTTGCCCGGGTCGAGTATGAACGGAATTCGGGACTAAAACTTCTTTTCTTCGTTCGCGGCCTATCTCATCCCGTTTTGGCTAAAAACAATTCCGGAATAAGGTTTTTTAATTTTATGTATTTTTTTGCTATTTTTTTCGAAATTTTCTTGCCCAGGTCGAGTATGAACATAATTCGGGACTAAAATTTTTTTCTCTTTCTCGATCTCTCTAAACCCGTTTTGGATAGAAATAATGTCGGAATTAACTTTTTGTATTTTTTTGCTAGTTTTTTTTGGAATTTTCATGCTTGGGTTGGGTAGAAACAGAATTCGGGACTGAAATTTTTTTCACTCTTTCTCGGCCTATCTCATCCCGTTTTGGCTACAAATAATGCCAGAAAGAGGTTTTTTGAATTTTTGAATTTTTTTGCTATTCTTTTCGAAATTTTCTTGCTCGGGTCGAGTATGAATGGAATTCGGTACTGAACTATTTTCCTCTTTCGCGGCATATCTCATCCCGTGTTGGCTTAAAACAATACCGGAATAAGGTTTCTTAATTTTATTAATTTTTTTGCTATTTTTTTTGGAATTTTCTAGCCGGGGTCGAGTATGAACAGAATTCAGGACTAAAATTTTATTCTCTTTCTCGGCCTATCTTATCCCGTTTTGGCTAAAAATAAGGCCGGAAATAGGTTTTTTAATCTTTTAAATTTTTTTGTTATTTTTTTCGAAATTTTCTTGCCCAGGTCGAGTATGAACATAATTCGGGACTAAAATTTTTTTCTCTTTCTTGATCTCTCTAAACCCGTTTTGGATAGAAATAATGTCGGAATTAACTTTTTGAATTTTTTTGCTAGTTTTTTTTGGAATTTTCTTGCTTGGGTTGGGTAGGAACAGAATTCGGGACTGGGAATTTTTTTCACTCTTTCTCGGCCTATCTCATCCCGTTTTGGCTACAAATAATGCCAGAAAGAGGTTTCTTTAATTTTTGATTTTTTTTGCTATTTTTTTCAAAATTTTCTTGCTCGGGTCGAGTATGGACGGAATTCGGTACTAAACAATTTTCCTCTTTCGCGGCATATCTGTTCCCGTGTTGGCTTAAAACAGTGCCCGAATGAGGTTTCTTAATTTTATTAATTTTTTTGCTATTTTTTTCGGAATTTTCTAGCCGGGGTCGAGTAAGAACGGAATTCGGGATGAAAATTTTTTTCTCTTTCTGGGCCTATCTAATCCCGTTTTGGCTAAAAATAATGCTAGAAAGAGGTTTTTTAATTTTTTGAATTTTTTTGCTATTTTTTTCAGAATTTTCTTGCATGGGTCGAGTATGAACAGAATTCGGGACGAAAACTTTTTTCCCTCTTTCACGGCCTATCTCATCCCGTTTTGGCTAAAAACAATGCCGGAATGAGGTTTTTTAATTTTATGAATTTTATTGCTTTTTTTTTTCGGAATTTTCTTGCCCAGGTCGAGTATGAACAGAATTCGGGACTAAAATTTTTTTCTCTCTTTCTCGATCTCCCAAAACCCGTTTTGGATAGAAATAATGTCAGAATTAACTTTTTGAATTTTTTAGCTAGTTTTTTTTAGAATTTTTTTGCTTGGGTTTGGTAGGAACAGAATTCAGGACTGAAATTTTTTTCACTCTTTCTCGTCCTATCTTATCCCGTTTTCGCTAAAAATAAGGCCGGAAAGAGGTTTTTTAATCTTTTAATTTTTTTTGCTATTTTTTAAGGAATTTTCTTTCCCAGGTCGAGTATGAACAGAATTCGTGACTAAAATTTTTTTCACTCTTTTTCGGTCTCCCTAAATCCGTTTTGGATAGAATTAATGTCAGAATTAGCTTTTTTAATTTTTTGAATTTTTTTGCTAGTTTTTTTTGGAATTTTCTGGCTTGGGTTGGGTTGGAACAGAATTCGGGACTGAAATTTTTTTCTCGCTTTCTCGGACTATCTCATCCCGTTTTGGCTATAAATAATGACAGAAAGTAGTTTTTTAATTTTTTTAATTTTGTTGCTATTTTTTTCAGAATTTTCTTGTCGGAGTCGAGTATGATCGGAATTCGGGACTAAGTTTTTTTTTTTTTTTTTTCTTTCTCGGCCTATCTCATCTCGTTTTGGCTAAAAATAAGGCCGGAGAGAGTTTTTTTAATTTTTTTTAAATTTTTTGGCTATTTTTTTTCGGAATTTTCTTGCCAAGGTCGAGTATGAAAAGAATTCGGGACAAAATTTTTTTTCACACTTTCTCGGCCTAGCTCGTCTCGTTTTGGCAAAAAATAAGGCCGGAAAGAGGTTTTTTAATTTTTTGCTATTTTTTTCGGAATTTTCTTGCTCTGGTCGAGTATGAATGGAAGCAGGGACTAAAATTTTTTTCTCGCTTTCTCGGATTATCTCATCACGTTTTGGGTAGAAATAATGCCCGAAAGAGGTTTTTTTAGTTTTTTGAATTTAATTCGGAATATTCTTGCCAGGGTCGAGTATGAACGGAATTCGGGACTAAATTTTTTTTTTCTCTTTCTCGGCCTATCTCATCTCGTTTTGGCTAAAAAGAAGGCCGGAAAGAGGTTTTTTAATTTTTTGCTATTTTTTTCGACATTTTCTTGCTCTGGTCGAGTATGAATGGAATTCGAGGCTAAAATTTTTTCTCGCTTTCTCGGATTATCTCATCACGTTTTGGGGAGAAATAATGCCAGAAAGAGGTTTTTTAATTTTTTTAGCTATTTTTTTCTGAATTTTCTAGTCGGGGTCGAGTATGATCGGAATTTGGGACTAAAATTTTTTTCTCTCTTTCTCAGCCTATCTCATCTCGTTTTCGCTAGAAATAATGCTGAAAAGTGGTTTCTGAATTTTTTTTGCTATTTTTTTCGCAATTTTCTTCCCGGGGCCAAGTATGAACGGAATTCAGGACTAAAATTTTTTTTTCTCTGTTTCGACCTATCTCATCCCGTTATGTCTAAAACTAATGCCTTAAAGAGGTTTTTTAATTTTTTGATTTTTTTTCTATTTTTTTTGGAATTTTCTTTCCCGTATCGACTATGATCGGAATTCAGGACTAAATTTTTTTTTTTCTCTTTCTCAGCCTATCTAATCCCGTTTTGGCAAAAAATAATGTCGGAAAGGGGTTATTCAATTTTTTTAATTTTTTTGCTATTTTTTTCGGAACTTTCTTGCCCGGGTCGAGTATGAACGGAATTCGGGACTAAAACTATTTTTCTTCTTTCGCGGCCAATCTCATCCCGTTTTGGCTAAAAACAATTCCAGAATGAGATTTTTTAATTTTATGTATTTTTTTGTTATTTTTTTCGGAATTTTCTTGCAGGGGTTGAGTATGAACGGAATTCGGCACTAAAATTTGTTTTTCTCTTTCTTGGCCTATCTTATCCCGTTTTGGCTAAAAATAAGGCCAGAAATAGGTTTTTTAATCTTTTAAATTTTTTTGCTATTTTTTTCGAAATTTTCTTGCCCAGGTCGAGTATGAACATAATTCGAGACTAAAATTTTTTTCCCTTTCTCGATCTCTCTAAACCCGTTTTGGATAGAAATAATGTCGGAATTAACTTTTTGAATTTTTTAGGTAGTTTTTTTTTGGAATTTTCTGGCTTAGGTTGGGTATGAACAGAATTCGGGACTGAAATTTTTTTCACTATTTCTCGACCTATCTCATCCCGTTTTGGCTACAAATAATGCCAGAAAGAGGTTTTTTGAATTTTTGATTTTTTTTGCTATTTTTTTCGAAATTTTCTTGCTCGGGTCGAGTATGAACGGAATTCGGTACTAAACCATATTCCTCTTTCGCGGCATATCTCATCCCGTGTTGGCTTAAAACAATGCCGGAATGAGGTTTCTTAATTTTATTAATTTTTTTGCTATTTTTTTCGGAATTTTCTAGCTGGGGTCGAGAATGAACGGAATTCGGGACGAAATTTTTTTTCTCTTTCTCGGCCTATCTCGTCCCGTTTTGGCTAAAAATAATGCTGGAAAGAGGATTTTAAGTTTTTTGAATTTTTTTGCTATTTTTTTCGTAATTTTCTTGCATGGGTCGAGTATGAACGGAATTCGGGACTAAAACTTTTTTCCCTCTTTCGCGGCCTATCTCATCCCGTTTTGGCTAAAAACAATGCCGGAATGAGGTTTTTTAATTTTATGAATTTTATTCCTATTTTTTTCGGAATTTTCTTGCCCAGGTCGAGTATGAACAGAATTCGGGACTAAAATTTTTTTCTCTCTTTCTCGATCTCCCTAAACCCGTTTTGGATAGAAATAATGTCAGAATTAACTTTTTGTATTTTTTTGCTAGTTTTTTTTGGAATTTTTTGGCTTGGGTTGGGTAGGAACAGAATTCGGGACTGAAATTTTTTTCACTCTTTCTCAGCCTATCTCATCCCGTTTTGGCTACAAATAATGCCGGAAAGAGGTTTTTTAATTTTTTGAATTATTTTGCTATTTTTTTCGGAATTTTCTTGCATGGGTCGAGTATGAACGGAATTCAGGACTAAAATTTTTTTCTTTCTTTCTCGTCCTATCTTATCCCGTTTTGGCTAAAAATAAGGCCGGAAAGAGGTTTTTTAATCTTTTAATTTTTTTTGCTATTTTTTTAGGAATTTTCTTTCGCAGGTCGAGTATGAACAGAATTCGTGACTAAAATTTTTTTCTCTCTTTCTCGGTCTCCCTAAATCCGTTTTGGATAGAATTAATGTCGGAATTAGCTTTTTTAATTTTTTGAATTTTTTTGCTAGTTTTTTTTGGAATTTTCTTGCTTGGGTTGGGTTGGAACAGAATTCGGGACTGAAATTTTTTTCTCGCTTTCTCGGACTATCTCATCCCGTTTTGGCTATAAATAATGACAGGAAGTGGTTTTTTAATTTTTTTAATTTTGTTGCTATTTTTTTCGAAATTTTCTTGCATGGGTCGAGTATGAACGGAATTCGGGACTAAAACTTTTTTCCCTCTTTCGCGGCCTATCTCATCCCGTTTTGGCTAAAAACAATGCCGGAATGAGGTTTTTTAATTTTATGAATTTTATTCCTATTTTTTTCGGAATTTTCTTGCCCAGGTCAAGTATGAACAGAATTCGGGACTAAAATTTTTTTCTCTCTTTCTCGATCTCCCTAAACCCGTTTTGGATAGAAATAATGTCAGAATTAACTTTTTGTATTTTTTTGCTAGTTTTTTTTGGAATTTTTTGGCTTGGGTTGGGTAGGAACAGAATTCGGGACTGAAATTTTTTTCACTCTTTCTCAGCCTATCTCATCCCGTTTTGGCTACAAATAATGCCGGAAAGAGGTTTTTTAATTTTTTGAATTATTTTGCTATTTTTTTCGGAATTTTCTTGCATGGGTCGAGTATGAACGGAATTCAGGACTAAAATTTTTTTCTTTCTTTCTCGTCCTATCTTATCCCGTTTTGGCTAAAAATAAGGCCGGAAAGAGGTTTTTTAATCTTTTAAATTTTTTTGCTATTTTTTTAGGAATTTTCTTTCGCAGGTTGAGTATGAACAGAATTCGTGACTAAAATTTTTTTCTCTCTTTCTCGGTCTCCCTAAATCCGTTTTGGATAGAATTAATGTCGGAATTAGCTTTTTTAATTTTTGGAATTTTTTTGCTAGTTTTTTTTGGAATTTTCTTGCTTGGGTTGGGTTGGAATAGAATTCGGGACTGAAATTTTTTTCTCGCTTTCTCGGACTATCTCATCCCGTTTTGGCTACAAATAATGACAGGAAGTGGTTTTTTAATTTTTTTTTAATTTTGTTGCTATTTTTTTCGGAATTTTCTTGCCGGGTTCGAGTATGATTGGAATTCGGGACTAAATTTTTTCTTTTTCTCTCTTTCTCGGCCTATCTCATCACGTTTTGGCTAAAAATAAGGCCGGAAAGAGTTTTTTTTATTTTTTAAATTTTTTGGCTATTTTTTTTCGGAATTTTCTTGCCAAGGTCGAGTATGAACAGAAATCGGGACAAAATTTTTTTTCACTCTTTCTCGGCCTATCTCATTCCATTTTGGCTAAAATTAATGATAGGAAGAGGTTTTTTAATTTTTTGAATTTTTTTGCTATTTTTTTCGGAATTTTCTTCCCGGGGCCGAGTATGAACGGAATTCAGGACTAAAATTTTTTCCCCTCTGTTTCGGCCTATCTCATGCCTTTATGTCTAAAACTAATGCCGGAAAGAGGTTTTTTAACTTTTTGATTTTTTTTTTTCTATTATTTTTGGAATTTTCTTTCCCGGATCGAGTATGATCGGAATTCAGGACTAAATTTTTTTTTTTTCTCTTTCTCGGCCTATCTAATCCCGTTTGGGCAAAAAATAATGTCGGAAAGGGGTTTTTTAATTTTTTTGCTATTTTTTTCGGAACATTCTTGCCCGGGTCGAGTATGAACGGAATTTAGGACTAAAACTTTTTTTCCTCTTTCGTGGCCTATGTCATCCCGTTTTGGCTAAAAACAATGCCGGAATGAGGTTTTTTAGTTTTATGAATTTTTTTGTTATTTTTTACGGAATTTTCTTACCCAGGTCGAGTATGAACGGAATTCGGGACTAAAATTTTTTTCTCTCTTTCTCGGCCTATCTTATCCTGTTCTGGCTAAAAATAAGGTCGGAAATAGGTTTTTCAATCTTTTAAATTTTTTTGCTATTTTTTTCGAAATTTTCCTGCCTAGGTCGAGTATGAACAGAATTCGGGATTAAAAATTTTTTTTCTCTTTCTCGACCTGTCTCATCCCGTTTTGGCTACAAATAACGCCAGAAAGAGGTTTTTTAATTTTTTGAATTTTTTTGCTATATTTTTCGAAATTTTCTTGCTCGGGTCGAGTATGAACGGAATTCGGGACTAAACTTTTTTCCTCTTTCGTGGCCTATCTCATCCCGTTTTGGCTAAAAATAATGCCGACAAGAGGTTTTATAATTTTTTGAATTTTTTTGGTATTTTTTTCGGAATTTTCTTGCTCGGGTCGAGTATGAACGGAATTCGGGACTAAACTTTTTTCCTCTTTCGTGGCCTATCTCATCTCGTTTTTGCTAAAAATAAGGCCGGAAAGAGGTTTTTTAATTTTTTGCTATTTTTTTCGGAATTTTCTTGCTCTGGTCGAGTATGAATGGAATTCGGGACTAAAATTTTTTTCTCGCTTTCTCGGATTATCTCATCACGTTTTGGGTAGAAATAATGCCAGAAAGAGGTTTTTTAATTTTTTTGCCATTTTTTTTCTGAATTTTCTAGTCGGGGTCGAGTATGATCGGAATTTGGGACTAAAATTTTTTTCTCTATTTCTCAGCCTATCTCAGCTCGTTTTGGCTAAAAATAATGCCGGAAAGTGGTTTTTGAATTTTTTTGCTATTTTTTTCGGAACTTTCTTGCTCGGGTCGAGTATGAACGGAATTCGGGACTAAAACTTTTTTTCTTCTTTCGCGGCCTATCTCATCCCGTTTTGGCTAAAAACAATTCCGAAATGACGTTTTTTAATTTTATGTATTTTTTCGCTATTTTTTTCGGAATTTTCTTGCCGGGGTTGAGTATGAATGGAATTTGGGACGAAATTTTTTTTTTTTCCTCTTTCTCGGCCTATCTTATCCCGTTTTGGCAAAAAATAAGGCCGAAAATTGGTTTTTTAATCTTTTAAATTTTTTTGCTATTTTTTTCGAAATTTTCTTGCCCAGGTCGTGTATGAACATAATTCGGGACTAAATTTTTTTTCTCTTTCTCGATCTCTCTAAACCCGTTTTGGATAGAAATAATGTCAGAATTAACTTTTTTAATTTTTTTGCTAGTTTTTTTTGGAATTTTCTGGCTTGGGTTGGGTAGGAACAGAATTCGGGACTGAAATTTTTTTCACTCTTTCTCGGCCTATCTCATCTCGTTTTGGCCATAAATAATGCGAGAAAGAGGTTTTTCAAATTTTTGAATTTTTTAGCTAATTTTTTCGAAATTTTCTTGCTCAGGTCGAGTATGAACGGAATTCGGTACTAAACTATTTTCCTCTTTCGCGGCATATCTCATCCCATGTTGGCTTAAAACAATGCCGGAATGAGGTTTCTTAATATTATTAATTTTTTTGCTATTTTTTTCGAAATTTTCTAGCCGGGGTCGAGTATGAACGGAATTTGGAACGAAATTTTTTTTCTCTTTCTCGGCCTATCTCATCCCGTTTTGGCTAAAAATAATGCCGGAAAGAGGTTTTTAAATTTTTTGAATTTTTTTGCTATTTTATTCGGAATTTTCTTGCATGGGTCGTGTATGAACGGAATTCGGGACTAAAACTTTTTTCCCTCTTTCGCGGCCTATCTCATCCCGTTTTGGCTAAAAACAATGCCGGAATGAGGCTTTTTAATTTTATGAATTTTATTGCTATTTTTTTCAGAATTTTCATGCCTAGGTCGAGTATGAACAGAATTCGGGACTAAAATCTTTTTCTCTCTTTTTCGATCTCCCTAAACCCGTTTTGGATAGAAATAATGTCGGAATTAACTTTTTTAATTTTTTTGCTAGTTTTTATTGGAATTTTTTGGCCTGGGTTGGGTAGGAACAGAATTCGGGATTGAAATTTTTTTCCCTCTTTCTCGGCCTATCTCATCCCGTTTTGGCCACAAATAATGCCGGAAAGAGGTTTTTTAATTCTTTGAATTATTTTGCTATTTTTTTCGAAATTTTCTTGCATGGGTCGAGTATGAACGGAATTCAGGACTAAAATTTTTTTTTTTCTTTCTCAGCCTATCTCATCTCGTTTTGGCTAGAAATAATGCCGGAAAGTGGTTTTTGAATTTTTTTGCTATTTTTTCCGCAATTTTATTCCCGGGGCCGAGTATGAACGGAATTCAGGACTAAAATTTTTTTTTCTCTGTTTCGACCTATCTCATCCCGTTATGTCTAAAACTAATACCGTAAACAGGTTTTTTAATTTTTTGATTTTTTTTCAATTTTATTTGGAATTTTCTTTCCCGTATCGACTATGATCGGAATTCAGGACTAAAATTTTTTTTTCTCTCTCTCAGCCTATCTAAACCCGTTTTGGCAAAAAATAATGCCGGAAAGGGGTTTGTCAATTTTTTTTAATTTTTTTGCTATTTTTTTCAGAACTTTCTTGCCCGGGTCGAGTATGAACGGAATTCGGGACTAAAACTTTTTTTCTTCGTTCGCGACCTATCTCATCCCGTTTTGGCTAAAAACAATTCCGGAATAAGTTTTTTAATTTTATGTATTTTTTTGCTATTTTTTTTCTAAATTTTCTTGCCCAGGTCGAGTATGAACATAATTCGGGACTAAAATTTTTTTCTCTTTCTCGATCTCTCTAAACCCGTTTTGGATAGAAATAATGTCGGAATTAACTTTTTGAATTTTTTTGCTAGTTTTTTTTGGAATTTTCTTGCTTGGGTTGGGTAGGAACAGAATTCGGGACTGAAATTTTTTTCACTCTTTCTCGGCCTATCTCATCCCGTTTTGGCTACAAATAATGCCAGAAAGAGGTTTTTTGAATTTTTGAATTTTTTTGCTATTTTTTTCGAAATTTTCTTGCTCGGGTCGAGTATGAACGGAATTCGGTACTGAACTATTTTCCACTTTCGCGGCATATCTCATCCCGTGTTGGCTTAAAACAATGCCCGAATGAGGTTTCTTAATTTTATTAATTTTTTTGCTATTTTTGTCGGAATTTTCTAGCCGAGGTCGAGTAAGAACGGAATTCGGGATGAAAATTTTTTTCTCTTTCTGGGCCTATCTAATCCCGTTTTGGCTAAAAATAATGCTAGAAAGAGGTTTTTTAATTTTTTGAATTTTTTTGCTATTTTTTTCGGAATTTTCTTGCATGGGTCGAGTATGAACGGAATTCGGGACTAAAACTTTTTTCCCTCTTTCACGGCCTATCTCATCCCGTTTTGGCTAAAAACAATGCCGGAATGAGGTTTTTTAATTTTATGAATTTTATTGCTTTTTTTTTTTTCGGAATTTTCTTGCCCAGGTCGAGTATGAACAGAATTCGGGACTAAAATTTTTTTCTCTCTTTCTCGATCTCCCTAAACCCGTTTTGGATAGAAATAATGTCAGAATTAACTTTTTGAATTTTTTTTCTACTTTTTTTTGGAATTTTTTGGTTTGGGTTTGGTAGGAACAGAATTCGGGACTGAAATTTATTTCACTCTTTCTCGTCCTATCTTATCCGTTTTCGCTAAAAATAAGGCCGGAAAGAGGTTTTTTAATCTTTTAATTTTTTTTGCTATTTTTTAAGGAATTTTCTTTCCCAGGTCGAGTATGAACAGAATTCGTGACTAAAATTTTTTTCACTCTTTTACGGTCTCCCTAAATCCGTTTTGGATAGAATTAATGTCGGAATTAGCTTTTTTAATTTTTTGAATTTTTTTGCTAGTTTTTTTTGGAAATTTCTGGCTTGGGTTGGGTTGGAACAGAATTCGGGACTGAAATTTTTTTCTCGCTTTCTCGGACTATCTCATCCCGTTTTGGCTATAAATAATGACAGAAAGTGGTTTTTTAATTTTTTAATTTTGTTGCTATTTTTTTCGGACTTGTCGGAGTCGAGTATGATCGGAATTCGGGACTAAGTTTTTTTTTTTTTTTTTTTCTTTCTCGACCTATCTCATCTCGTTTTGGCTAAAAATAAGGCCGGAAAGAGTTTTTTTTTTTTAATTTTTTTAAATTTTTTGGCTATTTTTTTTCGGAATTTTCTTGCCAAGGTCGAGTATGAACAGAATTCGGGACAAAAATTTTTTTTCACACTTTCTCGGCCTAGCTCATCTCGTTTTGGCTAAAAATAAGGCCGGAAAGAGGTTTTTTATTTTTTTGCTATTTTTTTCGGAATTTTCTTGCTCTGGTCGAGTATGAATGGAATTCGGGGCTAAAATTTTTTTCTCGCTTTCTCGGATTATCTCATCACGTTTTGGGGAGAAATAATGCTAGAAAGAGGTTTTTTAATTTTTTTGCTACTTTTTTCTGAATTTTCTAGTCGGGGTCAAGTATGATCGGAATTTGGGACTAAAATTTTTTTCTCTCTTTCTCAGCCTATCTCATCTCGTTTTCGCTAGAAATAATGCCAAAAAGTGGTTTTTGAATTTTTTTTGCTATTTTTTTCGTAATTTTCTTCCCGGGGCCAAGTATGAACGGAATTCAGGACTAAAATTTTTTTCTCCCTGTTTCGACCTATCTCATCCCGTTATGTCTAAAACTAATGCCTTAAAGAGTTTTTTTAATTTTTTGATTTTTTTTCTATTTTTTTTTGGAATTTTCTTTCCCGGATCGACAATGATCGAAATTCAGGACTAAAATTTTTTTTTCTCTCTCTCAGCCTATCTAATCCCGTTTTGGCAAAAAATAATGTCGGAAAGGGGTTTTTCAATTTTTTTAATTTTTTTGCTATTTTTTTCGGAACTTTCTTGCCCGGGATGAGTATGAACGGAATTCGGGACTAAAACTATTTTTCTTCTTTCGCGGCCAATCTCATCCCGTTTTGGCTAAAAACAATTCCGGAATGAGATTTTTTGATTTTATGTATTTTTTTGCTATTTTTTTCGGAATTTTCTTGCAGGGGTTGAGTATGAACGGAATTCGGCACTAAAATTTGTTTTTGTCTTTCTCGGCCTATCTTATCCCGTTTTGGCTAAAAATAAGGCCGGAAATAGGTTTTTTAATCTTTTAAATTTTTTTGCTATTTTTTTCGAAATTTTCTTGCCTAGGTCGAGTATGAACATAATTCGAGACTAAAATTTTTTTCCCTTTCTCGATCTCTCTAAACCCGTTTTGGATAGAAATAATATCGGAATTAACTTTTTGAATTTTTTAGCTAGTTTTTTTTGGAATTTTCTAGCTTGGGTTGGGTAGGAACAGAATTCGGGACTGAAATTTTTTTCACTCTTTCTCGGCCTATCTCATCCCGTTTTGGCTATAAATAATGCCAGAAAGAGGTTTTTTGAATTTTTGATTTTTTTTGCTATTTTTTTCGAAATTTTCTTGCTCGGGTCGAGTATGAACGGAATTCGGTACTAAACTATTTTCCTCTTTCGCGGCATATCTCATCCCGTGTTGGCTTAAAACAATGCCGGAATGAGGTTTCTTAATTTTATTAAATTTTTTGCTATTTTTTTCGGAATTTTCTAGCTGGGGTCGAGTATGAACGGAATTCGGGACGAAAATTTTTTTCTCTTTCTCGGCCTATCTCGTCCCGTTTTGGCTAAAAATAATACTGGAAAGAGGATTTTAAGTTTTTTGAATTTTTTTACTATTTTTTTCGTAATTTTCTTGCATGGGTCGAGTATGAACGGAATTCGGGTCTAAAACTTTTTTCCCTCTTTCGCGGCCTATCTCATCCCGTTTTGGCTAAAAACAATGCCGGAATGAGGTTTTTTAATTTTATGAATTTTATTCCTATTTTTTTCGGAATTTTCTTGCCCAGGTCGAGTATGAACAGAATTCGGGACTAAAATTTTTTTCTCTCTTTCTCGATCTCCCTAAACCCGTTTTGGATAGAAATAATGTCAGAATTAACTTTTTATATTTTTTTGCTAGTTTTTTTTTGGAATTTTTTGGCTTGTGTTGGGTAGGAACAGAATTCGGGACTGAAATTTTTTTCACTCTTTCTCAGCCTATCTCATCCCGTTTTGGCTACAAATAATGCCGGAAAGAGGTTTTTTAATTTTTTGAATTATTTTGCTATTTTTTTCGGAATTTTCTTGCATGGGTCGAGTATGAACGGAATTCAGGACTAAAATTTTTTTCTTTCTTTCTCATCCTATCTTATCCCGTTTTGGCTAAAAATAAGGCCGGAAAGAGGTTTTTTAATCTTTTAATTTTTTTTGCTATTTTTTTAGGAATTTTCTTTCGCAGGTCGAGTATGAACAGAATTCGTGACTAAAATTTTTTTCTCTCTTTCTCGGTCTCCCTAAATCCGTTTTGGATAGAATTAATGTCGGAATTAGCTTTTTTAATTTTTTGAATTTTTTTGCTAGTTTTTTTTGGAATTTTCTTGCTTGGGTTGGGTTGGAACAGAATTCGGGACTGAAATTTTTTTCTCGCTTTCTCGGACTATCTCATCCCGTTTTGGCTATAAATAATGACAAGAAGTGGTTTTTTAATTTTTTTAATTTTGTTGCTATTTTTTTCGAAATTTTCTTGCATGGGTCGAGTATGAACGGAATTCGGGACTAAAACTTTTTTCCCTCTTTCGCGGCCTATTTCATCCCGTTTTGGCTAAAAACAATGCCGGAATGAGGTTTTTTAATTTTATGAATTTTATTCCTATTTTTTTCGGAATTTTCTTGCCCAGGTCAAGTATGAACAGAATTCGGGACTAAAATTTTTTTCTCTCTTTCTCGATCTCCCTAACCCGTTTTGGATAGAAATAATGTTAGAATTAACTTTTTGTATTTTTTTGCTAGTTTTTTTTGGAATTTTTTGGCTTGGGTTGGGTAGGAACAGAATTCGGGACTGAAATTTTTTTCACTCTTTCTCAGCCTATCTCATCCCGTTTTGGCTACAAATAATGCCGGAAAGAGGTTTTTTAATTTTTTGAATTATTTTGCTATTTTTTTCGGAATTTTCTTGCATGGGTCGAGTATGAACGGAATTCAGGACTAAAATTTTTTTCTTTCTTTCTCATCCTATCTTATCCCGTTTTGGCTAAAAATAAGGCCGGAAAGAGGTTTTTTAATCTTTTAATTTTTTTTGCTATTTTTTTAGGAATTTTCTTTCGCAGGTCGAGTATGAACAGAATTCGTGACTAAAATTTTTTTCTCTCTTTCTCGGTCTCCCTAAATCCGTTTTGGATAGAATTAATGTCGGAATTAGCTTTTTTAATTTTTTGAATTTTTTTGCTAGTTTTTTTTGGAATTTTCTTGCTTGGGTTGGGTTGGAACAGAATTCGGGACTGAAATTTTTTTCTCGCTTTCTCGGACTATCTCATCCCGTTTTGGCTATAAATAATGACAAGAAGTGGTTTTTTAATTTTTTTAATTTTGTTGCTATTTTTTTCGAAATTTTCTTGCATGGGTCGAGTATGAACGGAATTCGGGACTAAAACTTTTTTCCCTCTTTCGCGGCCTATTTCATCCCGTTTTGGCTAAAAACAATGCCGGAATGAGGTTTTTTAATTTTATGAATTTTATTCCTATTTTTTTCGGAATTTTCTTGCCCAGGTCAAGTATGAACAGAATTCGGGACTAAAATTTTTTTCTCTCTTTCTCGATCTCCCTAACCCGTTTTGGATAGAAATAATGTTAGAATTAACTTTTTGTATTTTTTTGCTAGTTTTTTTTGGAATTTTTTGGCTTGGGTTGGGTAGGAACAGAATTCGGGACTGAAATTTTTTTCACTCTTTCTCAGCCTATCTCATCCCGTTTTGGCTACAAATAATGCCGGAAAGAGGTTTTTTAATTTTTTGAATTATTTTGCTATTTTTTTCGGAATTTTCTTGCATGGGTCGAGTATGAACGGAATTCAGGACTAAAATTTTTTTCTTTCTTTCTCGTCCTATCTTATCCCGTTTTGGCTAAAAATAAGGCCGGAAAGAGGTTTTTTAATCTTTTAAATTTTTTTGCTATTTTTTTAGGAATTTTCTTTCGCAGGTTGAGTATGAACAGAATTCGTGACTAAAATTTTTTTCTCTCTTTCTCGGTCTCCCTAAATCCGTTTTGGATAGAATTAATGTCGGAATTAGCTTTTTTAATTTTTGGAATTTTTTTGCTAGTTTTTTTTGGAATTTTCTTGCTTGGGTTGGGTTGGAATAGAATTCGGGACTGAAATTTTTTTCTCGCTTTCTCGGACTATCTCATCCCGTTTTGGCTACAAATAATGACAGGAAGTGGTTTTTTAATTTTTTTTAATTTTGTTGCTATTTTTTTCGGAATTTTCTTGCCGGGTTCGAGTATGATTGGAATTCGGGACTAAATTTTTTCTTTTTCTCTCTTTCTCGGCCTATCTCATCACGTTTTGGCTAAAAATAAGGCCGGAAAGAGTTTTTTTTATTTTTTAAATTTTTTGGCTATTTTTTTTCGGAATTTTCTTGCCAAGGTCGAGTATGAACAGAAATCGGGACAAAATTTTTTTTCACTCTTTCTCGGCCTATCTCATTCCATTTTGGCTAAAATTAATGATAGGAAGAGGTTTTTTAATTTTTTGAATTTTTTTGCTATTTTTTTCGGAATTTTCTTCCCGGGGCCGAGTATGAACGGAATTCAGGACTAAAATTTTTTCCCCTCTGTTTCGGCCTATCTCATGCCTTTATGTCTAAAACTAATGCCGGAAAGAGGTTTTTTAACTTTTTGATTTTTTTTTTCTATTATTTTTGGAATTTTCTTTCCCGGATCGAGTATGATCGGAATTCAGGACTAAATTTTTTTTTTTTCTCTTTCTCGGCCTATCTAATCCCGTTTGGGCAAAAAATAATGTCGGAAAGGGGTTTTTTAATTTTTTTGCTATTTTTTTCGGAACATTCTTGCCCGGGTCGAGTATGAACGGAATTTAGGACTAAAACTTTTTTTCCTCTTTCGTGGCCTATGTCATCCCGTTTTGGCTAAAAACAATGTCGGAATGAGGTTTTTTAGTTTTATGAATTTTTTTGTTATTTTTTACGGAATTTTCTTACCCAGGTCGAGTATGAACGGAATTCGGGACTAAAATTTTTTTTCTCTCTTTCTTGGCCTATCTTATCCTGTTCTGGCTAAAAATAAGGTCGGAAATAGGTTTTTCAATCTTTTACATTTTTTTGCTATTTTTTTCGAAATTTTCCTGCCTAGGTCGAGTATGAACAGAATTCGGGATTAAAATTTTTTTTTCTCTTTCTCGACCTGTCTCATCCCGTTTTGGCTACAAATAACGCCAGAAAGAGGTTTTTTAATTTTTTGAATTTTTTTGCTATATTTTTCGAAATTTTCTTGCTCGGGTCGAGTATGAACGGAATTCGGGACTAAACTTTTTTCCTCTTTCGTGGCCTATCTCATCCCGTTTTGGCTAAAAATAATGCCGACAAGAGGTTTTATAATTTTTTGAATTTTTTTGGTATTTTTTTCGGAATTTTCTTGCTCGGGTCGAGTATGAACGGAATTCGGGACTAAACTTTTTTCCTCTTTCGTGGCCTATCTCATCTCGTTTTTGCTAAAAATAAGGCCGGAAAGAGGTTTTTTAATTTTTTACTATTTTTTTCGGAATTTTCTTGCTCTGGTCGAGTATGAATGGAATTCGGGACTAAAATTTTTTTCTCGCTTTCTCGGATTATCTCATCACGTTTTGGGTAGAAATAATGCCAGAAAGAGGTTTTTTAATTTTTTTGCCATTTTTTTTCTGAATTTTCTAGTCGGGGTCGAGTATGATCGGAATTTGGGACTAAAATTTTTTTCTCTATTTCTCAGCCTATCTCAGCTCGTTTTGGCTAAAAATAATGCCGGAAAGTGGTTTTTGAATTTTTTTGCTACTTTTTTCGGAACTTTCTTGCTCGGGTCGAGTATGAACGGAATTCGGGACTAAAACTTTTTTTCTTCTTTCGCGGCCTATCTCATCCCGTTTTGGCTAAAAACAATTCCGAAATGACGTTTTTTAATTTTATGTATTTTTTCGCTATTTTTTTCGGAATTTTCTTGCCGGGGTTGAGTATGAATGGAATTTGGGACGAAATTTTTTTTTTTTCCTCTTTCTCTGCCTATCTTATCCCGTTTTGGCAAAAAATAAGGCCGAAAATTGGTTTTTTAATCTTTTAAATTTTTTTGCTATTTTTTTCGAAATTTTCTTGCCCAGGTCGTGTATGAACATAATTCGGGACTAAATTTTTTTTCTCTTTCTCGATCTCTCTAAACCCGTTTTGGATAGAAATAATGTCAGAATTAACTTTTTTAATTTTTTTGCTAGTTTTTTTTGGAATTTTCTGGCTTGGGTTGGGTAGGAACAGAATTCGGGACTGAAATTTTTTTCACTCTTTCTCGGCCTATCTCATCTCGTTTTGGCCATAAATAATGCGAGAAAGAGGTTTTTTAAATTTTTGAATTTTTTAGCTAATTTTTTCAAAATTTTCTTGCTCAGGTCGAGTATGAACGGAATTCGGTACTAAACTATTTTCCTCTTTCGCGGCATATCTCATCCCATGTTGGCTTAAAACAATGCCGGAATGAGGTTTCTTAATATTATTAATTTTTTTGCTATTTTTTTCGAAATTTTCTAGCCGGGGTCGAGTATGAACGGAATTTGGAACGAAATTTTTTTTCTCTTTCTCGGCCTATCTCATCCCGTTTTGGCTAAAAATAATGCCGGAAAGAGGTTTTTAAATTTTTTGATTTTTTTTGCTATTTTATTCGGAATTTTCTTGCATGGGTCGTGTATGAACGGAATTCGGGACTAAAACTTTTTTCCCTCTTTCGCGCCCTATCTCATCCCGTTTTGGCTAAAAACAATGCCGGAATGAGGCTTTTTAATTTTATGAATTTTATTACTATTTTTTTCAGAATTTTCATGCCTAGGTCGAGTATGAACAGAATTCGGGACTAAAATCTTTTTCTCTCTTTTTCGATCTCCCTAAACCCGTTTTGGATAGAAATAATGTCGGAATTAACTTTTTTAATTTTTTTGCTAGTTTTTATTGGAATTTTTTGGCCTGGGTTGGGTAGGAACAGAATTCGGGATTGAAATTTTTTTCCCTCTTTCTCGGCCTATCTCATCCCGTTTTGGCCACAAATAATGCCGGAAAGAGGTTTTTTAATTCTTTGAATTATTTTGCTATTTTTTTCGAAATTTTCTTGCATGGGTCGAGTATGAACGGAATTCAGGACTAAAATTTTTTTTTCTCTTTCTCAGCCTATCTCATCTCGTTTTGGCTAGAAATAATGCCGGAAAGTGGTTTTTGAATTTTTTTGCTATTTTTTCCGCAATTTTATTCCCGGGGCCGAGTATGAACGGAATTCAGGACTAAAATTTTTTTTTCTCTGTTTCGACCTATCTCATCCCGTTATGTCTAAAACTAATACCGTAAACAGGTTTTTTAATTTTTTGATTTTTTTTCAATTTTATTTGGAATTTTCTTTCCCGTATCGACTATGATCGGAATTCAGGACTAAAATTTTTTTTTCTCTCTCTCAGCCTATCTAAACCCGTTTTGGCAAAAAATAATGCCGGAAAGGGGTTTGTCAATTTTTTTTAATTTTTTTGCTATTTTTTTCAGAACTTTCTTGCCCGGGTCGAGTATGAACGGAATTCGGGACTAAAACTTTTTTTCTTCGTTCGCGACCTATCTCATCCCGTTTTGGCTAAAAACAATTCCGGAATAAGTTTTTTAATTTTATGTATTTTTTTGCTATTTTTTTTCTAAATTTTCTTGCCCAGGTCGAGTATGAACATAATTCGGGACTAAAATTTTTTTCTCTTTCTCGATCTCTCTAAACCCGTTTTGGATAGAAATAATGTCGGAATTAACTTTTTGAATTTTTTTGCTAGTTTTTTTTGGAATTTTCTTGCTTGGGTTGGGTAGGAACAGAATTCGGGACTGAAATTTTTTTCACTCTTTCTCGGCCTATCTCATCCCGTTTTGGCTACAAATAATGCCAGAAAGAGGTTTTTTGAATTTTTGAATTTTTTTGCTATTTTTTTCGAAATTTTCTTGCTCGGGTCGAGTATGAACGGAATTCGGTACTGAACTATTTTCCACTTTCGCGGCATATCTCATCCCGTGTTGGCTTAAAACAATGCCCGAATGAGGTTTCTTAATTTTATTAATTTTTTTGCTATTTTTGTCGGAATTTTCTAGCCGAGGTCGAGTAAGAACGGAATTCGGGATGAAAATTTTTTTCTCTTTCTGGGCCTATCTAATCCCGTTTTGGCTAAAAATAATGCTAGAAAGAGGTTTTTTAATTTTTTGAATTTTTTTGCTATTTTTTTCGGAATTTTCTTGCATGGGTCGAGTATGAACGGAATTCGGGACTAAAACTTTTTTCCCTCTTTCACGGCCTATCTCATCCCGTTTTGGCTAAAAACAATGCCGGAATGAGGTTTTTTAATTTTATGAATTTTATTGCTTTTTTTTTTTTCGGAATTTTCTTGCCCAGGTCGAGTATGAACAGAATTCGGGACTAAAATTTTTTTCTCTCTTTCTCGATCTCCCTAAACCCGTTTTGGATAGAAATAATGTCAGAATTAACTTTTTGAATTTTTTTGCTAGTTTTTTTTGGAATTTTCTGGCTTGGGTTGGGTAGGAACAGAATTCGGGACTGAAATTTTTTTCACTCTTTCTCGGCCTATCTCATCTCGTTTTGGCCATAAATAATGCGAGAAAGAGGTTTTTTAAATTTTTGAATTTTTTAACTAATTTTTTCGAAATTTTCTTGCCCGGGTCGAGTATGAACGGAATTCGGTACTAAACTATTTTCCTCTTTCGTGGCATATCTCATCCCGTGTTGGCTTAAAACAATGCCGGAATGAGGTTTCTTAATATTATTAATTTTTTTGCTATTTTTTTCGAAATTTTCTAGCCGGGTCGAGTATGAACGGAATTTGGAACAAAAATTTTTTTCTCTTTCTCGGCCTATCTCATCCCGTTTTGGCTAAAAATAATGCCGGAAAGAGGTTTTTAAATTTTTTGAATTTTTTTGCTATTTTTTTCGGAATTTTCTTGCATGGGTCATGTATGAACGGAATTCGGGACTAAAACTTTTTTCCCTCTTTCGCGGCCTATCTCATCCCGTTTTGGCTAAAAACAATGCCGGAATGAGGCTTTTTAATTTTATGAATTTTATTGCTATTTTTTTCGGAATTTTCTTGCCTAGGTCGAGTATGAACAGAATTCGGGACTAAAATCTTTTTCTCTCTTTCTCGATCTCCCTAAACCCGTTTTGGATAGAAATAATGTAGGAATTAACTTTTTTAATTTTTTTGCTAGTTTTTATTGGAATTTTTTGGCTTGGGTTGGGTAGGAACAGAATTCGGGACTGAAATTTTTTTCACTCTTTCTCGGCTTATCTCATCCCGTTTTGGCCACAAATAATGCCGGAAAGAGGTTTTTTAAATTTTTGAATTATTTTGTTATTTTTTTTCTTAATTTTCTTGCATGGGTCGAGTATGAACGGAATTCAGGACTAAAATTTTTTTTTTCTCTTTCTCAGCCTATCTCATCTCGTTTTGGCTAGAAATAATGCCGGAAAGTGGTTTTTGAATTTTTTTTCTATTTTTTTCGCAATTTTATTCCCGGGGCCGAGTATGAACGGAATTCAGGACTAAAATTTTTTTCTCTCTGTTTCGACCTTTCTCATCCCGTTATGTCTAAAACTAATGTCGTAAATAGGTTTTTTAATTTTTTGATTTTTTTCCAATTTTATTTGGAATTTTCTTTCCCGTATCGACTATGATCGGAATTCAGGACTAAAATTTTTTTTCTCTCTCTCAGCCTATCTAATCCCGTTTTGGCAAAAAATAATGCCGGAAAGGGGTTTGTCAATTTTTTTTAATTTTTTTGCTATTTTTTTCAGAACTGTCTTGCCCGGGTCGAGTATGAACGGAATTCGGGACTAAAACTTCTTTTCTTCGTTCGCGGCCTATCTCATCCCGTTTTGGCTAAAAACAATTCCGGAATAAGGTTTTTTAATTTTATGTATTTTTTTGCTATTTTTTTCGAAATTTTCTTGCCCAGGTCGAGTATGAACATAATTCGGGACTAAAATTTTTTTCTCTTTCTCGATCTCTCTAAACCCGTTTTGGATAGAAATAATGTCGGAATTAACTTTTTGTATTTTTTTGCTAGTTTTTTTTGGAATTTTCATGCTTGGGTTGGGTAGAAACAGAATTCGGGACTGAAATTTTTTTCACTCTTTCTCGGCCTATCTCATCCCGTTTTGGCTACAAATAATCCAGAAAGAGGTTTTTTGAATTTTTGAATTTTTTTGCTATTCTTTTCGAAATTTTCTTGCTCGGGTCGAGTATGAACGGAATTCGGTACTGAACTATTTTCCTCTTTCGCGGCATATCTCATCCCGTGTTGGCTTAAAACAATACCGGAATAAGGTTTCTTAATTTTATTAATTTTTTTGCTATTTTTTTTGGAATTTTCTAGCCGGGGTCGAGTATGAACAGAATTCAGGACTAAAATTTTATTCTCTTTCTCGGCCTATCTTATCCCGTTTTGGCTAAAAATAAGGCCGGAAATAGGGTTTTTAATCTTTTAAATTTTTTTGTTATTTTTTTCGAAATTTTCTTGCCCAGGTCGAGTATGAACATAATTCGGGACTAAAATTTTTTTCTCTTTCTTGATCTCTCTAAACCCGTTTTGGATAGAAATAATGTCGGAATTAACTTTTTGAATTTTTTTGCTAGTTTTTTTTGGAATTTTCTTGCTTGGGTTGGGTAGGAACAGAATTCGGGACTGGGAATTTTTTTCACTCTTTCTCGGCCTATCTCATCCCGTTTTGGCTACAAATAATGCCAGAAAGAGGTTTCTTTAATTTTTGATTTTTTTTGCTATTTTTTTCAAAATTTTCTTGCTCGGGTCGAGTATGGACGGAATTCGGTACTAAACAATTTTCCTCTTTCGCGGCATATCTGTTCCCGTGTTGGCTTAAAACAGTGCCCGAATGAGGTTTCTTAATTTTATTAATTTTTTTGCTATTTTTTTCGGAATTTTCTAGCCGGGGTCGAGTAAGAACGGAATTCGGGATGAAAATTTTTTTCTCTTTCTGGGCCTATCTAATCCCGTTTTGGCTAAAAATAATGCTAGAAAGAGGTTTTTTAATTTTTTGAATTTTTTTGCTATTTTTTTCAGAATTTTCTTGCATGGGTCGAGTATGAACAGAATTCGGGACGAAAACTTTTTTCCCTCTTTCACGGCCTATCTCATCCCGTTTTGGCTAAAAACAATGCCGGAATGAGGTTTTTTAATTTTATGAATTTTATTGCTTTTTTTTTTCGGAATTTTCTTGCCCAGGTCGAGTATGAACAGAATTCGGGACTAAAATTTTTTTCTCTCTTTCTCGATCTCCCAAAACCCGTTTTGGATAGAAATAATGTCAGAATTAACTTTTTGAATTTTTTTGCTAGTTTTTTTTAGAATTTTTTGGCTTGGGTTTGGTAGGAACAGAATTCGGGACTGAAATTTTTTTCACTCTTTCTCGTCCTATCTTATCCCGTTTTCGCTAAAAATAAGGCCGGAAAGAGGTTTTTTAATCTTTTAATTTTTTTTGCTATTTTTTAAGGAATTTTCTTTCCCAGGTCGAGTATGAACAGAATTCGTGACTAAAATTTTTTTCACTCTTTTTCGGTCTCCCTAAATCCGTTTTGGATAGAATTAATGTCAGAATTAGCTTTTTTAATTTTTTGAATTTTTTTGCTAGTTTTTTTTGGAATTTTCTGGCTTGGGTTGGGTTGGAACAGAATTCGGGACTGAAATTTTTTTCTCGCTTTCTCGGACTATCTCATCCCGTTTTGGCTATAAATAATGACAGAAAGTAGTTTTTTAATTTTTTTAATTTTGTTGCTATTTTTTTCAGAATTTTCTTGTCGGAGTCGAGTATGATCGGAATTCGGGACTAAGTTTTTTTTTTTTTTTTTTCTTTCTCGGCCTATCTCATCTCGTTTTGGCTAAAAATAAGGCCGGAGAGAGTTTTTTTAATTTTTTTTAAATTTTTTGGCTATTTTTTTTCGGAATTTTCTTGCCAAGGTCGAGTATGAAAAGAATTCGGGACAAAATTTTTTTTCACACTTTCTCGGCCTAGCTCGTCTCGTTTTGGCTAAAAATAAGGCCGGAAAGAGGTTTTTTAATTTTTTGCTATTTTTTTCGGAATTTTCTTGCTCTGGTCGAGTATGAATGGAAGCAGGGACTAAAATTTTTTTCTCGCTTTCTCGGATTATCTCATCACGTTTTGGGTAGAAATAATGCCCGAAAGAGGTTTTTTTAGTTTTTTGAATTTAATTCGGAATATTCTTGCCAGGGTCGAGTATGAACGGAATTCGGGACTAAATTTTTTTTTTCTCTTTCTCGGCCTATCTCATCTCGTTTTGGCTAAAAAGAAGGCCGGAAAGAGGTTTTTTAATTTTTTGCTATTTTTTTCGACATTTTCTTGCTCTGGTCGAGTATGAATGGAATTCGAGGCTAAAATTTTTTCTCGCTTTCTCGGATTATCTCATCACGTTTTGGGGAGAAATAATGCCAGAAAGAGGTTTTTTAATTTTTTTAGCTATTTTTTTCTGAATTTTCTAGTCGGGGTCGAGTATGATCGGAATTTGGGACTAAAATTTTTTTCTCTCTTTCTCAGCCTATCTCATCTCGTTTTCGCTAGAAATAATGCTGAAAAGTGGTTTCTGAATTTTTTTTGCTATTTTTTTCGCAATTTTCTTCCCGGGGCCAAGTATGAACGGAATTCAGGACTAAAATTTTTTTTTCTCTGTTTCGACCTATCTCATCCCGTTATGTCTAAAACTAATGCCTTAAAGAGGTTTTTTAATTTTTTGATTTTTTTTCTATTTTTTTTGGAATTTTCTTTCCCGTATCGACTATGATCGGAATTCAGGACTAAATTTTTTTTTTTCTCTTTCTCAGCCTATCTAATCCCGTTTTGGCAAAAAATAATGTCGGAAAGGGGTTATTCAATTTTTTTAATTTTTTTGCTATTTTTTTCGGAACTTTCTTGCCCGGGTCGAGTATGAACGGAATTCGGGACTAAAACTATTTTTCTTCTTTCGCGGCCAATCTCATCCCGTTTTGGCTAAAAACAATTCCAGAATGAGATTTTTTAATTTTATGTATTTTTTTGTTATTTTTTTCGGAATTTTCTTGCAGGGGTTGAGTATGAACGGAATTCGGCACTAAAATTTGTTTTTCTCTTTCTTGGCCTATCTTATCCCGTTTTGGCTAAAAATAAGGCCAGAAATAGGTTTTTTAATCTTTTAAATTTTTTTGCTATTTTTTTCGAAATTTTCTTGCCCAGGTCGAGTATGAACATAATTCGAGACTAAAATTTTTTTCCCTTTCTCGATCTCTCTAAACCCGTTTTGGATAGAAATAATGTCGGAATTAACTTTTTGAATTTTTTAGGTAGTTTTTTTTTGGAATTTTCTGGCTTAGGTTGGGTATGAACAGAATTCGGGACTGAAATTTTTTTCACTCTTTCTCGACCTATCTCATCCCGTTTTGGCTACAAATAATGCCAGAAAGAGGTTTTTTGAATTTTTGATTTTTTTTGCTATTTTTTTCGAAATTTTCTTGCTCGGGTCGAGTATGAACGGAATTTGGTACTAAACCATATTCCTCTTTCGCGGCATATCTCATCCCGTGTTGGCTTAAAACAATGCCGGAATGAGGTTTCTTAATTTTATTAATTTTTTTGCTATTTTTTTCGGAATTTTCTAGCTGGGGTCGAGAATGAACGGAATTCGGGACGAAATTTTTTTTCTCTTTCTCGGCCTATCTCGTCCCGTTTTGGCTAAAAATAATGCTGGAAAGAGGATTTTAAGTTTTTTGAATTTTTTTGCTATTTTTTTCGTAATTTTCTTGCATGGGTCGAGTATGAACGGAATTCGGGACTAAAACTTTTTTCCCTCTTTCGCGGCCTATCTCATCCCGTTTTGGCTAAAAACAATGCCGGAATGAGGTTTTTTAATTTTATGAATTTTATTCCTATTTTTTTCAGAATTTTCTTGCCCAGGTCGAGTATGAACAGAATTCGGGACTAAAATTTTTTTCTCTCTTTCTCGATCTCCCTAAACCCGTTTTGGATAGAAATAATGTCAGAATTAACTTTTTGTATTTTTTTGCTAGTTTTTTTTGGAATTTTTTGGCTTGGGTTGGGTAGGAACAGAATTCGGGACTGAAATTTTTTGCTATTTTTTTCGGAATTTTCTTGCAGGGGTTGAGTATGAACGGAATTCGGCACTAAAATTTGTTTTTGTCTTTCTCGGCCTATCTTATCCCGTTTTGGCAAAAAATAAGGCCGAAAATTGGTTTTTTAATCTTTTAAATTTTTTTGCTATTTTTTTCGAAATTTTCTTGCCCAGGTCGTGTATGAACATAATTCGGGACTAAATTTTTTTTCTCTTTCTCGATCTCTCTAAACCCGTTTTGGATAGAAATAATGTCAGAATTAACTTTTTTAATTTTTTTGCTAGTTTTTTTTGGAATTTTCTGGCTTGGGTTGGGTAGGAACAGAATTCGGGACTGAAATTTTTTTCACTCTTTCTCGGCCTATCTCATCTCGTTTTGGCCATAAATAATGCGAGAAAGAGGTTTTTCAAATTTTTGAATTTTTTAGCTAATTTTTTCGAAATTTTCTTGCTCAGGTCGAGTATGAACGGAATTCGGTACTAAACTATTTTCCTCTTTCGCGGCATATCTCATCCCATGTTGGCTTAAAACAATGCCGGAATGAGGTTTCTTAATATTATTAATTTTTTTGCTATTTTTTTCGAAATTTTCTAGCCGGGGTCGAGTATGAACGGAATTTGGAACGAAATTTTTTTTCTCTTTCTCGGCCTATCTCATCCCGTTTTGGCTAAAAATAATGCCGGAAAGAGGTTTTTAAATTTTTTGAATTTTTTTGCTATTTTATTCGGAATTTTCTTGCATGGGTCGTGTATGAACGGAATTCGGGACTAAAACTTTTTTCCCTCTTTCGCGGCCTATCTCATCCCGTTTTGGCTAAAAACAATGCCGGAATGAGGCTTTTTAATTTTATGAATTTTATTGCTATTTTTTTCAGAATTTTCATGCCTAGGTCGAGTATGAACAGAATTCGGGACTAAAATCTTTTTCTCTCTTTTTCGATCTCCCTAAACCCGTTTTGGATAGAAATAATGTCGGAATTAACTTTTTTAATTTTTTTGCTAGTTTTTATTGGAATTTTTTGGCCTGGGTTGGGTAGGAACAGAATTCGGGATTGAAATTTTTTTCCCTCTTTCTCGGCCTATCTCATCCCGTTTTGGCCACAAATAATGCCGGAAAGAGGTTTTTTAATTCTTTGAATTATTTTGCTATTTTTTTCGAAATTTTCTTGCATGGGTCGAGTATGAACGGAATTCAGGACTAAAATTTTTTTTTCTCTTTCTCAGCCTATCTCATCTCGTTTTGGCTAGAAATAATGCCGGAAAGTGGTTTTTGAATTTTTTTGCTATTTCTTCCGCAATTTTATTCCCGGGGCCGAGTATGAACGGAATTCAGGACTAAAATTTTTTTTTCTCTGTTTCGACCTATCTCATCCCGTTATGTCTAAAACTAATACCGTAAACAGGTTTTTTAATTTTTTGATTTTTTTTCAATTTTATTTGGAATTTTCTTTCCCGTATCGACTATGATCGGAATTCAGGACTAAAATTTTTTTTTCTCTCTCTCAGCCTATCTAAACCCGTTTTGGCAAAAAATAATGCCGGAAAGGGGTTTGTCAATTTTTTTTAATTTTTTTGCTATTTTTTTCAGAACTTTCTTGCCCGGGTCGAGTATGAACGGAATTCGGGACTAAAACTTTTTTTCTTCGTTCGCGACCTATCTCATCCCGTTTTGGCTAAAAACAATTCCGGAATAAGTTTTTTAATTTTATGTATTTTTTTGCTATTTTTTTTCTAAATTTTCTTGCCCAGGTCGAGTATGAACATAATTCGGGACTAAAATTTTTTTCTCTTTCTCGATCTCTCTAAACCCGTTTTGGATAGAAATAATGTCGGAATTAACTTTTTGAATTTTTTTGCTAGTTTTTTTTGGAATTTTCTTGCTTGGGTTGGGTAGGAACAGAATTCGGGACTGAAATTTTTTTCACTCTTTCTCGGCCTATCTCATCCCGTTTTGGCTACAAATAATGCCAGAAAGAGGTTTTTTGAATTTTTGAATTTTTTTGCTATTTTTTTCGAAATTTTCTTGCTCGGGTCGAGTATGAACGGAATTCGGTACTGAACTATTTTCCACTTTCGCGGCATATCTCATCCCGTGTTGGCTTAAAACAATGCCCGAATGAGGTTTCTTAATTTTATTAATTTTTTTGCTATTTTTGTCGGAATTTTCTAGCCGAGGTCGAGTAAGAACGGAATTCGGGATGAAAATTTTTTTCTCTTTCTGGGCCTATCTAATCCCGTTTTGGCTAAAAATAATGCTAGAAAGAGGTTTTTTAATTTTTTGAATTTTTTTGCTATTTTTTTCGGAATTTTCTTGCATGGGTCGAGTATGAACGGAATTCGGGACTAAAACTTTTTTCCCTCTTTCACGGCCTATCTCATCCCGTTTTGGCTAAAAACAATGCCGGAATGAGGTTTTTTAATTTTATGAATTTTATTGCTTTTTTTTTTTTCGGAATTTTCTTGCCCAGGTCGAGTATGAACAGAATTCGGGACTAAAATTTTTTTCTCTCTTTCTCGATCTCCCTAAACCCGTTTTGGATAGAAATAATGTCAGAATTAACTTTTTGAATTTTTTTTCTACTTTTTTTTGGAATTTTTTGGTTTGGGTTTGGTAGGAACAGAATTCGGGACTGAAATTTATTTCACTCTTTCTCGTCCTATCTTATCCGTTTTCGCTAAAAATAAGGCCGGAAAGAGGTTTTTTAATCTTTTAATTTTTTTTGCTATTTTTTAAGGAATTTTCTTTCCCAGGTCGAGTATGAACAGAATTCGTGACTAAAATTTTTTTCACTCTTTTACGGTCTCCCTAAATCCGTTTTGGATAGAATTAATGTCGGAATTAGCTTTTTTAATTTTTTGAATTTTTTTGCTAGTTTTTTTTGGAATTTTCTGGCTTGGGTTGGGTTGGAACAGAATTCGGGACTGAAATTTTTTTCTCGCTTTCTCGGACTATCTCATCCCGTTTTGGCTATAAATAATGACAGAAAGTGGTTTTTTAATTTTTTAATTTTGTTGCTATTTTTTTCGGACTTGTCGGAGTCGAGTATGATCGGAATTCGGGACTAAGTTTTTTTTTTTTTTTTTTTCTTTCTCGACCTATCTCATCTCGTTTTGGCTAAAAATAAGGCCGGAAAGAGTTTTTTTTTTTTTAATTTTTTTAAATTTTTTGGCTATTTTTTTTCGGAATTTTCTTGCCAAGGTCGAGTATGAACAGAATTCGGGACAAAAATTTTTTTTCACACTTTCTCGGCCTAGCTCATCTCGTTTTGGCTAAAAATAAGGCCGGAAAGAGGTTTTTTATTTTTTTGCTATTTTTTTCGGAATTTTCTTGCTCTGGTCGAGTATGAATGGAATTCGGGGCTAAAATTTTTTTCTCGCTTTCTCGGATTATCTCATCACGTTTTGGGGAGAAATAATGCTAGAAAGAGGTTTTTTAATTTTTTTGCTACTTTTTTCTGAATTTTCTAGTCGGGGTCAAGTATGATCGGAATTTGGGACTAAAATTTTTTTCTCTCTTTCTCAGCCTATCTCATCTCGTTTTCGCTAGAAATAATGCCAAAAAGTGGTTTTTGAATTTTTTTTGCTATTTTTTTCGTAATTTTCTTCCCGGGGCCAAGTATGAACGGAATTCAGGACTAAAATTTTTTTCTCCCTGTTTCGACCTATCTCATCCCGTTATGTCTAAAACTAATGCCTTAAAGAGTTTTTTTAATTTTTTGATTTTTTTTCTATTTTTTTTGGAATTTTCTTTCCCGGATCGACAATGATCGAAATTCAGGACTAAAATTTTTTTTTTTCTCTCTCAGCCTATCTAATCCCGTTTTGGCAAAAAATAATGTCGGAAAGGGGTTTTTCAATTTTTTTAATTTTTTTGCTATTTTTTTCGGAACTTTCTTGCCCGGGATGAGTATGAACGGAATTCGGGACTAAAACTATTTTTCTTCTTTCGCGGCCAATCTCATCCCGTTTTGGCTAAAAACAATTCCGGAATGAGATTTTTTGATTTTATGTATTTTTTTGCTATTTTTTTCGGAATTTTCTTGCAGGGGTTGAGTATGAACGGAATTCGGCACTAAAATTTGTTTTTGTCTTTCTCGGCCTATCTTATCCCGTTTTGGCTAAAAATAAGGCCGGAAATAGGTTTTTTAATCTTTTAAATTTTTTTGCTATTTTTTTCGAAATTTTCTTGCCCAGGTCGAGTATGAACATAATTCGAGACTAAAATTTTTTTCCCTTTCTCGATCTCTCTAAACCCGTTTTGGATAGAAATAATATCGGAATTAACTTTTTGAATTTTTTAGCTAGTTTTTTTTGGAATTTTCTAGCTTGGGTTGGGTAGGAACAGAATTCGGGACTGAAATTTTTTTCACTCTTTCTCGGCCTATCTCATCCCGTTTTGGCTATAAATAATGCCAGAAAGAGGTTTTTTGAATTTTTGATTTTTTTTGCTATTTTTTTCGAAATTTTCTTGCTCGGGTCGAGTATGAACGGAATTCGGTACTAAACTATTTTCCTCTTTCGCGGCATATCTCATCCCGTGTTGGCTTAAAACAATGCCGGAATGAGGTTTCTTAATTTTATTAAATTTTTTGCTATTTTTTTCGGAATTTTCTAGCTGGGGTCGAGTATGAACGGAATTCGGGACGAAAATTTTTTTCTCTTTCTCGGCCTATCTCGTCCCGTTTTGGCTAAAAATAATACTGGAAAGAGGATTTTAAGTTTTTTGAATTTTTTTACTATTTTTTTCGTAATTTTCTTGCATGGGTCGAGTATGAACGGAATTCGGGTCTAAAACTTTTTTCCCTCTTTCGCGGCCTATCTCATCCCGTTTTGGCTAAAAACAATGCCGGAATGAGGTTTTTTAATTTTATGAATTTTATTCCTATTTTTTTCGTAATTTTCTTGCCCAGGTCGAGTATGAACAGAATTCGGGACTAAAATTTTTTTCTCTCTTTCTCGATCTCCCTAAACCCGTTTTGGATAGAAATAATGTCAGAATTAACTTTTTATATTTTTTTGCTAGTTTTTTTTTGGAATTTTTTGGCTTGTGTTGGGTAGGAACAGAATTCGGGACTGAAATTTTTTTCACTCTTTCTCAGCCTATCTCATCCCGTTTTGGCTACAAATAATGCCGGAAAGAGGTTTTTTAATTTTTTGAATTATTTTGCTATTTTTTTCGGAATTTTCTTGCATGGGTCGAGTATGAACAGAATTCGTGACTAAAATTTTTTTCGTTCTTTCTCGTTCTATCTTATCCCGTTTTGGCTAAAAATAAGGCCGGAAAGAGGTTTTTTAATCTTTTAATTTTTTTTGCTATTTTTTTAGGAATTTTCTTTCGCAGGTCGAGTATGAACAGAATTCGTGACTAAAATTTTTTTTCCCTCTTTCTCGGTCTCCCTAAATCCGTTTTGGATAGGATTAATGTCGGAATTAGCTTTTTTAATTTTTTGAATTTTTTTGCTAGTTTTTTTTGGAATTTTCTTGCTTGGGTTGGGTTGGAACAGAATTCGGGACTGAAATTTTTTTCTCGCTTTCTCGGACTATCTCATCCCGTTTTGGCCATAAATAATGACAGAAAGTGGTTATTTAATTTTTTTAATTTTGTAGCTATTTTTTTCGGAATTTTCTTGCCGGGGTCGAGTATGATCGGAATTCGGGACTAAAATTTTTTTTTTCTCACTTTCTCGGCCTATCTCATCTCGTTTTGGCTAAAAATAAGGCCGGAAAGATTTTTTTTATTTTTTAAATTTTTTGGCTATTTTTTTTCGGAATTTTCTTGCCAAGGTCGAGTATGAACAGAAATCGGGACAAAATTTTTTTTCACTCTTTCTCGGCCTATCTCATTCCATTTTGGCTAAAAATAATGATAGGAAGAGGTTTTTTAATTTTTTGAATTTTTTTGCCATTTTTTTCGAAATTTTCTTCCCTGGGCCGAGTATGAACGGAATTCAGGACTAAAATTTTTTCCACTCTGTTTCAGCCTATCTCATGCCGTTATGTCTAAAACTAATGCCGGAAAGAGGTTTTTTAACTTTTTGATTTTTTTTTCTATTTTTTTTGGAATTTTCTTTCCCGGATCGAGTATGATCGGAATTCAAGACTAAAATTTTTTTTTTCTCTTTCTCGGCCTATCTAATCCCGTTTGGGCTAAAAATAATGTCGGAAAGGGGTTTTTCAATTTTTTTTAATTTTTTTGCTATTTTTTTCGGAACATTCTTGCCCGGGTCGAGTATGAACGGAATTTAGGACTAAAACTTTTTTTCCTCTTTCGTGGCCTATCTTATCCCATTCTGGCTAAAAATAAGGCCGGAAATAGGTTTTTTAATCTTTGAAATTTTTTTGCTATTTTTTTCGAAATTTTCCAGCCCAGGTCAAGTATGAACAGAATTCGGGATTAAAATTTTTTTTTTCTCTTTCTCGACCTGTCTCATCCCGTTTTGGCCACAAATAACGCCAGAAAGAGGTTTTTTGATTTTTTGAATTTTTTTGCTATATTTTTCGAAATTTTCTTGCTCGGGTCGAGTATGAATGGAATTCGGGACTAAAATTTTTTCCTCTTTCGTGGCCTATCTCATCCCGTTTTGGCTAAAAATAATGCCGACAAGAGGTTTTATAATTTTTTGAATTTTTTTGCTATTTTTTTCGCAATTTTCTTTCCGGGGCCGATTATGAAAGTAATTCGGGACTTAAATTTTTTTCTCTCTTTCCTGGCCTAGCTCATCCTGTTTTGGCTAAAAATAATGCAGGAAAGAGGTTTTGTAATTTTTTGAATTTTTTTGCTATTTTTTTCGTAATTTCCTTCTCCGGGCCGAGTATGAACGGAATTCGGGACTGAAATTTTTTTCTCTCTTTCTCGACCTATCTCATCCCGTTTTGGCTCGAAATAATGCCGGAATGAGGTTTTTTAATTTTTGATTTTTTTTGCTATTTTTTACGAAATTTTCTTGCTGGGGTGGAGTATGAACGTAATTCGGGACTAAAATTTTTTTTTTTCTATTTCTCAGCCTATATCATCCTGTTTTCGCTAAAAATAATGCTGGAAAGAGGTTTTTTAATTTTCTGATATTTTTTTATATTTTTTTTGGAATTTTGTTGCCCGGATCGATTAAGAACGGAATTCGGGACTAAATTTTTTTTTTTCTCTGTCTCGGTCTATCTCATCCTGTTTTGGCAAAAAATAATGCCGTAAAGAGGTTTTTTAATTTTTTGAATTTTTTTGCTATTTTTTTCGCAATTTCCTTCCCCGGGCGGAGTATAAACGGAATTCGGGACTGAAATTTTTTTATCTCTTTCTCGACCTATCTAATCCCGTTTTGGCTCGAAATAATGCCGGAATGAGGTTTTTTAATTTTTGATTTTTTTTGCTATTTTTTACGAAATTTTCTTGCCGGGGTCGAGTATGAACGGAATTCGGGACTAAATTTTTTTTTTTTTTTTTCTATTTCTCAGCCTATATCATCCTGTTTTCGCTAAAAATAATGCTGGAAAGAGGTTTTTAAATTTTCTGATATTTTTTTATATTTTTTTTGGAATTTTGTTGCCCGGATCGATTAAGAACGGAATTCGGGACTAAATTTTTTTTTTTCTCTGTCTCGGTCTATCTCATCCTGTTTTGGCTAAAAATAATGCCGGAAAGAGGTTTTTTAATTTTTTGATTTTTTTTTCGCAATTTCCTTCCTCGGGCGGAGTATGAACGGAATTCGGGACTAAAATTTTTTTCTCTCTTTCTCGACCTATCTCATCCCGTTTTGGCTCGAAATAATGCCGGAATGAGGTTTTTCAATTTTTGATTTTTTTTCCTATTTTTTACGAAATTTTCTTGCCGGGGTCGAGTATGAACAGAATTCGGGACTAAATTTTTTTTTTTTTTCTATTTCTCAGCCTATATCATCCTGTTTTCGCTAAAAATAATGCTGGAAAGAGGTTTTTTAATTTTCTGATATTTTTTTATATTTTTTTTGGAATTTTGTTGCCCGGATCGATTAAGAACGGAATTCGGGACTAAATTTTTTTTTTTCTCTGTCTCGGCCTATCTCATCTTGTTTTGGCTAAAAATAATGCCGGAAAGAGGTTTTTTAATTTTTTGAATTTTTTTGCTATTTTTTTCGCAATTTCCTTCCCCGGGCCGAGTATGAATGGAATTCGGGACTGAAATTTTTTTCTCTCTTTCTCCTCCTATCTCATCCCGTTTTGGCTCGAAATAATGCCGGAATGAGGTTTTTTAATTTTTGATTTTTTTTGCTATTTTTTACGAAATTTTCTTGCCGGGGTCGAGTATGAACGGAATTCGGGACTAATTTTTTTTTTTTTTTTTTTTTTTCTATTTCTCAGCCTATATCATCCTGTTTTCTCTAAAAATAATGCTGGAAAGAGGTTTTTTAATTTTCTGATATTTTTTTATATTTTTTTTGGAATTTTGTTGCCCGGATCGATTAAGAACGGAATTCGGGACTAAATTTTTTTTTTTTTTCTATTTCTCAGCCTATATCATCCTGTTTTCGCTAAAAATTATGCTAGAAAGAGGTTTTTTAATTTTCTAATTTTTTTTATATTTTTTTTGGAATTTTGTTGCCCGGATCGATTAAGAACGGAATTCGGGGCTAAAATTTTTTTTTTCTCTGTCTCGGCCTATCTCATCTTGTTTTGACTAAAAATAATGCCGGAAAGAGGTTTTTTAATTTTTTGAATTTTTTTGCTATTTTTTTCGCAATTTCCTTCCCCGGGCCGAGTATGAACGGAATTCGGGACTGAAATTTTTTTCTCTCTTTCTCGTCCTATCTCATCCCGTTTTGGCTCGAAATAATGCCGGAATGAGGTTTTTTAATTTTTGATTTTTTTTGCTATTTTTTACGAAATTTTCTTGCCGGGGTCGAGTATGAACGGAATTCGGGACTAAATTTTTTTTTTCTATTTCTCAGCCTATATCATCCTGTTTTCGCTAAAAATAATGCTGGAAAGAGGTTTTTAAATTTTCTGATATTTTTTTATATTTTTTTTGGAATTTTGTTGCCCGAATCGATTAAGAACGGAATTCGGGACTAAAATTTCTTTTTTTCTCTGTCTCGGCCTATCTCATCCTGTTTTGGCTAAAAATAATGCCGGAAAGAGGTTTTTTAATTTTTTGAATTTTTTTGCTATTATTTTCAGAATTTTTTTCCTCGGGTCGAGTATGAACGGAATTCGGGACTAAAATTTTCTTCTCTCTTTCTCGGCCTATCTCATTCCCGTTTTGGCTAGAAATAATGCCGGATTAGGTTTTTTAATTTTTTGAATTCTTTTGCTATTTTTTTCGCAATTTTCTTGCCCTGGACGAGTATGAACAGAATTCGGGACTAAAATTTTTTTCTCTCTTTCTCAGCCACTCGCATCCCATTTTGGATAGATATAACGCCAGAAAGAGGTTTTTTAATTTCTTGAATTTTTTTGCTATTTTTTTTGGAATTATCTTGCCCGAGTCGAGTATTAACGGGATTCGGGAGAAAAATTCTTTTTTCTCTTTCTCGGCCACTCTCAACCCATTCTGGATAGAAATAATACCGGAATTAACTTTTTTATTTTTTTGAATTTTTATGCTATTTTTTTGGAATTTTCTAGCACGGGTTGTGTTGGAAAAGAATTCGGGACTAAAATTTTTTTTTTCTCTTTCACGGCTTCCCTCAACCCGTTTTGGATTGAAATAATGCCGGAATTATCTTTTTTAAGTTTTTGAATTCTTTTGCTATTTTTTATGAATTTTCTTGCTTGGGTTGGGTTGGAACAGAATTTGGGACTAAAATTTTTTCACTCTTTCTCGGCCTATCTCATCCCGTTTTGGCTAAAAATAATGCCGTAAAGAGGTTTTTAAATTTTTTGAATTTTTTTACTGTTTTTTTAGGAATTTTCTTGCCCGGCTCGGGTAGGAACGGAATTCGGGACTACAATTTTTTTATTTGTTTCCCGAGCCATCTCATCCCGTTTTAGCTAAAAATAATGCAGGAAAGAGGTTTTTTGATTTTTTAAATTTTTTTCGGAATTTTCTTGCACGGGTCGAGTATGAACGGAATTCGGGCCTAATATTTTTTTCACTCTTTCTCAGCCTATCTCGTCCCGTTTTGGCTAAAAATAATGCTGGAACGAGGTTTTTTTAATTTTTTTAATTTTTTTTGGAATTTTCTTGCCCGAGTCGAGTATTAACGGAATTCGGGACTAAAATTTTTTTTCTCTCTTTCTCGGCCACTCTTAACCCATTCTGGATAGAAATAATGCCGGAATTAAATTTTTAATTTTTTAATTTTTTTTTGCTATCTTTTCGGAATTTTCTTGCCCGGGTCGATTATGAACGGAATTCGGGACTATAATTTTTTTTTCTCTTTCTCGGCCAATCACGTCCTATTTTGGCTAGAAATAACGCTAGAAATAGGTTTTTTAATTTTTTTGAATTTGTTTGCTATTTTTTTCGAAATTTTCATGCCCGGGTCGAGTATGAACGTAATTCGGGACTAAAATTTTTTTCTCTCTTTCTCGGCCTATATCATCCCGTTTTCGCCAAAAATAATGCTGGAAAGAGGTTTTTTAATTTTTTGATTTTTTTCTTATATTTTTTTTTGGAATTTTGTTGCCCGGATCGATTAAGAACGGAATTCGGGACTAAAATATTTTTTTTCTCTGTCTCGACCTATCTCATCCTGTTTTGGCTAAAAATAATGCCGGGAAGGGGTTTTTTAATTTTTTGAATTTTTTAGCTACTTTTTTCGGAATTTTCTTGCCCAGGTTGAGTAAGAACGGAATTCGGGACTATAATTTTTTTTTTCTCTTTCTCGGCCAATCACATCCTGTTTTGGCTAGAAATAATGCCAGGAACAGGTTTTTTAAATTTTTGAATTTGTTTGCTATTTTTTTCGGAATTTTCTTGCCTGGGTCGAGTATGAACGGAATTCAGGACTAAATTTTTTTTCTCTCTTTCTCGGCCATTCTCAACCCATTTTGGATAGAAATAATGCTAGAATTATCTTTTTTAATTTTTTGAATTTTTTTGCTATTTTTTTTGGAATTTTCTAGCTTGGGTAGGATAGGAACAAAATTCGGGACCAAAATTTTTTTTTCTCTTTCTCGGCCTATCTCATCCCGTTTTGGCTAAAAATAATGCAGGAAATAGGTTTTTTAATTTTTTAAATTTTTATGTTATTTTTTTCGCAACTGTCTTCCCCAGGCCGAGTATGAAAGGAATTCGGGGATAAAATTTTTTTCTCTCTTTTTAGGCCTATCTCATCCCGTTTTCACTAAAAATAATGCTGGAAAGAGATTTTTTAATTTTTTGATTATTTTTGCTATATTTTAAAGAATTTTTTTTCTGGGGTCGAGTATGAACGAAATTCGGGACTAAAATTTTTTTCTCTCTTTCTCGACTTATATCGTCTCGTTTTAGCTAAAAATAATGCTGGAAAGAGGTTTTTTAATATTTTGATTTTTTTTTTTGGAATTTTCTTGCCCAGATCAAGTAAGAACGGTATTCAGGAGTAAAATTTTTTTTGTTTCTCTTTCTCGGACTATCTCATCCTGTTTTTGCTAAAAATAATACTGAAAAGGGGTTTTTTAATTTTTTGAATTTTTTTGCTATTTTTTTCGGAATTTTCTTGCCCGGGTCGAGTTTGAACGGAACGCGGGACTAAAATTTTTTTTCCTCTTTATTGGCCTATCTCATTCCTTTTTGGATAGAAATAATTCCAGAATGAGGTTTTTTTAATTTTTTGAATTTTTTACCTATTTTTTTTGGAATTTTCTTCCCAGGGCCGATTATGAACGGAATTCGGGGCTAAATTTTTTTTTCTCTCTTTCTTGGCCTATCTCATCCCGTTATGGCAAAAAAATATGCCGGAAAGAGGTTTTTGAATTTTTTGAATTTTTTTGCTATTATTCTCGGAATTTTCTTCCCCGAGTCGAGTATGAACGGAATTCGGAACTAAAATTTTCTTCCCTCTTTCTCGGCTTATCTCATTCCCGTTTTGGCTAGAAATAATGCCGGAATGAAGTTTTTTAATTTTTTTGCTATTTTTTAAAGAATTTTCTTGCCCTACTTGGGTAGAAACGGAATTCAGGACTACAATTTTTTTCTCTTTACTTGGCTATCTCGTCCCGTTTTGGCTAAAAATAATGCTGGAAAGAGTTTTTTTTTTTTTTTTTTTAAATTTTTTTGCTATTTTTTTAGGAATTTTTTTGCCAGGGTCGAGTATGAATGGAATTCGGGACTAAAATGTTTTTCTCCCTTTCTCAGCCTCTTTCAAACCTTTTTGGATAGAAATAGTGCCGGAATTAAGTTTTTTAATTTTTTAATTTTTTTTGCTATTTTTTTCGGAAATTTCTTGCCCGGGTCGAGTATGAACGGAATTTGGGACTATAATTTTTTTTTTCTCTTTCTCGGCCAATCACATCTTGTTTTGGCTAGAAAAAATGCCAGAAACAGGTTTTTTAATTTTTTGAATTTCTTTGCTTTTTTTTTCGGAATTTTCTTGCCCGTGTCGAGTATGAACGGAATTCAAGACTAAAATTTTTTCTCTCTTTCTCGACCATTCTCAACCCATTTTGGATAGAAATAATGCCAGAATTAACTTTTTTAATTTTTTGAATTTTTTTCCAATTTTTTTTGGAATTTTCTAGCTCGGGTTGGGTAGGAACAGAATTTGGGACCAAGATTTTTTATCTTTCTCGGCCTATCTCATCCCGTTTTGGCTAAAAATAATGCCGGAAGGAGGTTTTTTAATTTTTTGAATTTTTATGTTATTTTTTTCGCAATTTTCTTCCCCAGGCCGAGTATGAAAGGAATTCGGGAATTAATTTTTTTTTTTCTCTTTTTCGGCCTATCTCATCCTGTTTTCACTAAAAATAATGCAAGAAATTGGTTTTTTAATTTTTTGATTTTTTTTTTTTTTTTTGGAATTTTCTTGCCCGAATCCAGTAAGAACGGAATTCCGGACTAAAATTTTTTTTTTTCTCTTTCTTGGCCTATCTCATCCCGTTTTGATTAAAAATAACGCTGGAAAGTGGTTTTTTAATTTCTTGAAATTTTTTACTATTTTTTTTGGAATTTTCTTACTCAGGTCAAGTTTGAACGGAATTCGGGACTAAAATTTTTTTTCCTCTTTCTCAGCCTATCTCAACCCGTTTTGGCTACAAATAATGTTGGAATGATGTTTTTTAATTTTTTGATTTTTTTTGCTATTTTCTTCGGAATTTTCTTGCCGGGGTCGAGTGTGAACGGAATTCGGGTCCAAAATTTTTTTTGTCTCTTTCTCGGCCTATCTCATCCCGTTTTGGCTCAAAATAATGCCGGAAAGAGGTTCTTATTTTTTGAATTTTTTGGCTATTTTTTTCGCAATTTTCTTCCCGGGGCAGAGTATGAACGGAATTCGGGACTAAATTTTTTTTTTTCTCTTTCCTAACCTATCTCATCTTGTTTTGGCGAAAAATAATGCTGGAAGGAGGTTTTTTAATTTTTTGAATTTTTTGATATTTTTTTCGCAATTTTCTTCCCCGGGCCGAGTAGGAACGGAACTCGGGACTGAAATTTTTTTTTCTCTTTCTTGGCCTATCTCATCCCGTTTTGGCTCGAAATAATGCTGGAATGAGGTTTTTTAATTTTTTAATTTTTTTGCTATTTTTTAAGGAATTTTCTTGCCGGGGTCGAGTTTGAACGGAAATCGAGACTAAAATTTTATTCTTTCTTTCTCGGCCTATATCATCCCGTTTTCGCTAAAAATAATGCTGGAAAGAGGTTTCTTAATTTTTTGATTTTTTTTTTCTTTTTTTTTTGGAATTTTCTTGCCCGGATCGAGTAAGAACGGAAAGGGATTTTTTTTTTCCTCTTTCTCGGCCTATCTCATCCTGTTTTGGCTAAAAATAATGACGAAAAGGGATTTTTTAATTTTTTGAATTTTTTTGATATTTTTTTCGGAATTTTCTCGTCTGGGTCGAGTTTGAACGGAACTCGGGACTAAAACTTTTTTTCCTCTTTCTCGGCCTATCTTATACTGTTTTGGCTAGAAAATTATGCCGGAATGAGGTTTTTTTAATTTTTTGAATTTTTTTGTTATTTTTTTCGCAATTTTCTTCCCAGGGCCGATTATGAACGGAATTCGGCACTAAAGTTTTTTTTCTCTCTTTCTTGGCTTATCTCATCCCGTTTTGGCTAAAAATAATGTCGGAAAGAGGTTTTTTAATTTTTTGAATTGTTTTGCTATTATTTTCGGAGTTTTCTTCCCCGGGTCGAGTATGAAAGGAATTCCGGACTAAAATCTTCTTCTCTCTTTCTCGGCCTATCTTATTCCCGTTTTGGCTAGAAATAATGCCGGAATGAAGTTTTTTAATTTTTTGAAATTTTCTTACCCGGCTCGAGTAGGAACGGAATTCGGGACTAAAATTTTTTTCTCTCTTTCCCGGGCTACCACATCCCGTTTTGGCTAAAAATAATGCTGGAAAGAGGTTTTTTAATTTTTTGAATTTTTTTGCTATTTTTTTCGGAATTTTCTTGCCCTGGTCGAGAATGAATAGAATTCGGGACTAAAATTTTTTTTTCTCTTTCTCAGCCACTTGCAACTCATTTTGGATAGATATAAAGCCGGAATTATGTTTTTTAATTTTTTGATTTTTTTTGCTATTTTTTTCGGAATTTTCTTGCCCGGGTCGAGTATGAACGGAATTCGGGACTAAATTTTTTTTTTCTCTCTTTCTCGGCCTATCTCATCCCCTTTTGTCTAAAAATAATGCCAGAAAGAAGTTTTTTAATTTTTTGCTATTTTTTTTCGAATTTTCTTGCCCGGGTCGAGTATTAACGGAATTCGGAACTAAAATTTTTTTCTCTCTTTCTCGGCCACTCTCAACCCATTTTGGTAAAAATAATGCCTAATTAACTTTTTTAATTTTTTGAATTTTTTTGCTATTTTTTTTGAAAGTTACTAGCTCGGGTTGGATAGAAATAATGTCGGAATTATCTTTTTTAATTCCGCCAAAATGGGATGAGATAGGCCGAGAAAGAGGAAAAAAAAATTTAGTCCCAAATTCTGTTCCTACCCAATCCGAGCGAGAAAATTAAAAAAAATAGCAAAAAAATTCAAAAATAATGCCGGAAAGAGGTTTTTTAGTTTTTTAAATTTTTATGTTATTTTTTTCGCAATTTTCTTCCCGGGCCAAGTATGAAAGGAATTTGGGACTAAATTTTTTTTCTCTCTTTTTCGGCCTATCTCATCTTGTTTTCACTAAAAATAATGCTGGAAAGAGGATTTTTAATTTTTTGATTTTTTTTCTTTTTTTTTTTTTGTAATGTTCTTGCCAGAATCGAGTAAGAACGGAATTCGGGACAAATTTTTTTTTTTTTCTTTCTCAGCCTATCTCATCTCGTTTTGGCTAAAAATAATGCCGGAAAGAGGTTTTTTAATTTTTTGAATTTTTATGTTATTTTTTTCGCAATTTCCTTCCCCAGGCCGAGTATGAACGAAATTCGGGACTAAAATTTTTTTCTCTCTTTACTGGCCTATCTCATCCTGTTTTGGCAAAAAATAATGCTGGAAAGTGGTTTTTTAATTTTTTGAATTTTTTTGCTATTTTTTTTCGCAATTTTCTTCCCCGGGCCGAGTATGAATGGAAGTCGGGACTGAAATTTTTTTCTCTCTTTCTCACCCTATCTCATTCCGTTTTGGCTCGAAATAATGCCGGAATGAGGTTTTTTAATTTTTGAATTTTTTTGCTATTTTTTAAGGAATTTTCTTGCCAGGGTCGAGTATGAACGGAATTCGGGACTAAAATTTTTTTTTTCTCTTTCTCGGCCTATATCATCCGATTTTCTCTAAAAATAATTCTGGAAAGAGGTTTTTTTTATTTTTTGATTTTTTTTTGAATTTTCTTGCCCTGATTGAGTAAGAACAGAATTCAGGACTAAATTTTTTTTTCTCTTTCTCAGCCTATCTCATCCATTTTTGGCTAAAAATAATGCCGGAAAGAGGTTTTTTAATTTTTTCAATTTTTAAGTTATTTTTTTCGCAATTTTCTTTCTCGGGCCGAGTTTGAACGGAATTTGGGACTAAAATTTTTTTCTTTCTTTCCTGGCCTATCGAATCCTGTTTTGGCAAAAAATAATGTTGGAAAGGGGTTTTTTACTTTTTTGAATTTTTTTGCTATTTTTTTCGGAATTTTCTTGCCTGTGTCGAGTTTGAACGGAACTCGGGAGTAAAATTTTTTTTCCTCTTTTTCAGCCTATCTCGTACCGTTTTGGCTTAAAATAATGCCAGAATGAGGTTTTTTTAATTTTTTGAATTTTTTTGCTATTTTTTTCACAATTTTCTTCCCAGGGACGATTATGAATGGAATTCGGGACTAATATTTTTTTTCTCTCTTTCTCAGCCTATCTCATCCCATTTTGGCTAAAAATAATGTCGGAAAGAGGTTATTTAATTTTTTTAATTTTTTTGCTATTTTTTAAAGAATTTTCTTGCCCTGCTCGGGTAGGAACGGAATTCGGGACTACGATTTTTTTTCTCTTTCCCGAGCTATCTCATTCCGTTGTGACTAAAAATAATGCTGGAAAGACGTTTTTTAATTTTTTTGAATTTTTTTACTATTTTTTTCGATATTTTCTAACTCAAGTCGAGTTTGAACGGAATTTGGGACTAAACTTTTTTTTCCTCTTTCTCAGCCTATCTCAACCCGTTTTAGCTACAAATAATGCCAGAATGAGGTTTTTTAATTTTTTGATTTTTTTTGCTATTTTTTTCGGAATTTTCGTGCCGGGGTTGAGTGTGAACAGAATTCGGGTCCAAAATTTTTTTTTCTCTTTCTCGGCCTATCTCATCCCGTTTTGGCTCAAAATAATGCCGGAAAGAGGTTCTTATTTTTTGAATTTTTTGGCTATTTTTTTCGCAATTTTCTTCCCGGGGCCGAGTATGAACAGAATTCGGGACTAAATTTTTTTTTTCTCTTTCCTAGCCTATCTCATCTTGTTTTGGCTAAAAATAATGCTGGAAGGAGGTTTTTGAATTTTTTGTGATTTTTTTCACAATTTTCTTCCCCGGCCCGAGTATGAACGGAATTCGGGACTGAATTTTTTTTTCTCTCTTTCTTGGCCTATCTCATCCCGTTTTGGCTCGAAATAATGCCGGAATGTGGTTTTTTAATTTTTTAATTTTTTTTGCTATTTTTTAAGGAATTTTCTTGCCGGGGTCGAGTATGAACGGAATTCGGGACTAAAATTTTTTTTTTTCTCTTTCTCGGCCTACGTCATCCCGTTTTCTCTAAAAATAATGCTCGAAAGAGGTTTTTTAATTTTTTGATTTTTTTTGGAATTTTCTTGCCCGGATCGAGTAAGAACAGAATTCGGGACTAAAATTTTTTTTCTCTTTCTCGGCCTATCTCATCCCGTTTTGGCTAAAAAAAAATGCCGGAAAGAGGTTTTTTAATTTTTTGAATTTTTATGTTTTTTTTTTCGCAATTTTCTTCCGCGGGCCGAGTTTGAACGGAATTTGGGACTAAAATTTTTTTCTCTCTTTCTTGGCCTATCTAATCCTGTTTTGGCAGAAAATAATGTTGGAAAGGGGTTTTTTAATTTTTTGAATTTTTTTGCTATCTTTTTCGGAATTTTCTTGCCTGTGTCGAGTTTGAACGGAACTCGGGAGTAAAATTTTTTTTCCTCTTTCTCGGCCTAGCTCATACCGTTTTGGCTAGTAATAATGCCGGAATGAGGTTTTTTTAATTTTTTGAATTTTTTTTCCCAATTTTCTTCCCAGGGACGATTATGAACGGAATTCGGGACTAAATTTTTTTTCTCTCTTAGTTGGCCTATCTCATCCCGTTTTGACTAAAAATAATGTCGGAAAGAGATTTTTTAAATTTTTTTGCTATTATTTTCGGAGTTTTCTTCCCCGAGTCGACTATGAACGAAATTCGGGACTAAAATTTTCTTCCCTCTTTCTCGGCCTATCTCATTCCCGTTTCGGCTAGAAATTATGCCGGAATGAGGTTTTTTAATTTTTGAATTTTGCGCTATTTCTTTGGAATTTTCTTACCCGACTCGGATAGGAACGGAATTCAGGACTAAAATTTTTTTTTCTCTTTCCCAGGCTATCACATCCCGTTTTGGCTAAAAATAATGCTGGAAAGAGGTTTTTTAATTTTTAAAATTTTTTTCCTATTTTTTTCATAATTTACTTGCCCGGTCGAGTATGAACGGAATTCGGGACTAAAATATTTTTCTCTCTTTCTCGGCCTATCTCAACCCGTTTTCGCTAAAAATAATACCAGAAAGTAGTTTTTTTTTATTTTTTTGAATTTTTTGGCAATTTTTTTCGGAATTTTCTTGCCCTGGTCGAGTATGAACAGAATTCGGGGATACAATTTTTTTCTCTCTATCCCGGGCTATCTCATCCCGTTTTGGCTAAAAATAATGCTGGAAAGAAGTTTTTTAATTTTTTCAATTTTTTTCCTACTTTTTTCAAAATTTTCTTTCCCGGGTCGAGTATTAGCGGAATTCGGGACTAAATTTTTTTTTCTCTTTTTTGGCCTATCTCATCCTGTCTTGGCTCGAAATAATGCCAGACTGAGGTTTTTTAATTTTTGAAATTTTTTCCTATTTTTTATGGAATTTTCTTGCCGGGGTCGAGTATGAACGGAATTCGGGACAAAAATATTTTTCTCTCTTTCTGGGCCTATCTCAACCCGTTTTGGCTACAAATAATGCCGGAATGAGATTTTTTAATTTTTTTAATTTTTTTTGCTATTTTTTTCGGAATTTTCTTGCCGGGTTCGAGTGTGAACAGAATTCGGGGCTACAATTTTTTTCTCTCTATCCCAGGCTATCTCATCCCGTTTTGGCTAAAAATAATGCTGGAAAGAGGTTTTTTAATTTTTTCAATTTTTTTCCTATTTTTTTCAGAATTTTCTTCCCCGGGTCGAGTATTAGCGGAATTCGGGACTAAAATTTTTTTTTTCTCTTTCTCGGCCTATCTCATCCCCCGTCTTGGTTTGAAATAATGCTGGACTGAGGTTTTTTTAATTTTTGAATTTTTTTGCTATTTTTTACGGAATTTTCTTGCCGGGGTCGAGTATGAACGGAATTCGGGACAAAAAAATTTTTCTCTCTTTCTCGGCCTATCTCATCCCGTTTTCGCTAAAAATAATACCAGAAAGAAGTTTTTTTATTTTTTGAATTTTTTGGCAATTTTGTTCGAAATTTTCTTGCCCTGGTCGAGTATGAATAGAATTCGGGACTACAATTTTTTTTTTTTCTCTTTTTCGGCCAATCTCATCCTGTTTTCACTAAAAATAATGCTGGAAAGAGGTTTTTAAATTTTTAAATTTTTTTTCTTTTTTGGAATTTTCTTGCCCGAATCCAGTATGAACGGAATTCGGGTCCAAAATTTCTTTTGTCTCTTTCTCGGCCTATCTCATCCCGTTTTGGCTCAAAATAATGCCGGAAAGAGGTTCTTATTTTTTGAATTTTTTGGCTATTTTTTTCGCAATTTTCTTCCCGGGGCCGAGTATGAACGGAATTTGGGACTAAATTTATTTTTTTTTTTTTCCTGCCCTATCTCATCCTGTTTTGGCTAAAAATAATGCTGGAATGAAGTTTTTTAATTTTTTGAATTTTTTGCTATTTTTTTCGCAATTTTCTTCCCCGGGCCGAGTATGAACGGAATTCAGGACTGAATTTTTTTTTTCTCTTTCTTGGCCTATCTCATCCCGTTTTGGCTCGAAATAATGCCGGAATGAGGTTTTTTAATTTTTTTTAATTTTTTTGCTATTTTTTAAGGAATTTTCTTGCCGGGGTCGAGTTTGAACGGAATTCGGGACTAAAATTTTATTCTTTCTTTCTCAGCCTATATCATCCTGTTTTCGCTAAAAATAATTCTGGAAATAGGTTTCTTAATTTTTTGATTTTTTTTTTTCTATTTTTTTTGGAATTTTCTTGCCCGGATCGAGTAAGAATGGAATTCGGGACTAAAATTTTTTTTTCACTTTCTCGCCCTATCTCCTCCTGTTTTGGCTAAAAATAATGTTGGAAAGGGGTTTTTTTAATTTTTAAATTTTTTTTGCTATTTTATTCGGAATTTTCTTGCCTGGGTCGAGTTTGAACGGAACTTGGGACTAAATTTTTTTTTCCTCTTTCTCGGCCTATCTAATCCTGTTTTGGCTAGAAATAATGCCGGAATGATGTTTTTTTACTTTTTTGAATTTTTTTGTTATTTTTTTTTGCAATTTTATTCCGAGGGCCAATTATGAACGGAATTCGGGACTAAAGTTTTTTTCTCTCTTTCTTGGCTTATCTCATCCTGTTTTGGCTAAAAATAATGTCGGAAAGAGGTTTTTTAATTTTTTGAATTTTTTTGCTTTTATTTTCGGAGTTTTCTTCCCCGAGTCGACTATGAACGAAATTCGGGACTAAAATTTTCTTCCCTCTTTCTCGGCCTATCTCATTCCCGTTTCGGCTAGAAATAATGCCGGAATGAGGTTTTTTAATTTTTTGAATTTTTTTGCTATTTCTTTGGAATTTTCTTACCCGACTTGGATAGGAACGGAATTCAGGACTAAAATTTTTTTCTCTCTTTCGCAGGCTATCACATCCCGTTTTGGCTAAAAATAATGCTAGAAAGAGGTTTTTTAGTTTTTAAAATTTTTTTGCTATTTTTTTCATAATTTACTTGCCCGGGTCGAGTATGAACGGAATTCGGGACTAAAATATTTTTCTCTCTTTCTCGGCCTATCTCAACCCGTTTTCGCTAAAAATAATACCGGAAAGAGGTTTTTTTATTTTTTGAATTTTGTGGCAATTTTTTTCGGAATTTTCTTGCCCTGGTCGAGTATGAACAGAATTCGGAACTACAATTTTTTTCTCTCTTTTTCGGCCTATCTCATCCTGTTTTCACTAAAAATAATGTTGGAAAGAGGTTTTTTAATTTTTTGATTTTTGTTCTTTTTTTTTTTTTTGGAATTTTCTTGCCCGAATCCAGTATGAACGGAATTCGGGTCCAAAATTTTTTTTGTATCTTTCTCGGCCTATCTCATCCCGTTTTGGCTCAAGATAATGCCGGAAAGAGATTCTTATTTTTTGAATTTTTTGGCTATTTTTTTCGCAATTTTCTTCCCGGGCCGAGTATGAACGGAATTCGGGACTAATTTTTTTTTTTTCTTTTTCCTGGCCTATCTCATCCTGTTTTGGCTAAAAATAATGCTGGAAGGAGGTTTTTTAATTTTTTAAATTTTTTCTATTTTTTTCGCAATTTTCTTCCCCGGGCCGAGTATGAACGGAATTCGGGACTGAAATTTGTTTTTGTTTTTTTCTATTTCTTGGCCTATCTCATCCCGTTTTGGCTCGAAATAATGCCGGAATGAGGTTTTTTAATTTTTTTTCTATTTTTTTAGGAATTTTCTTGCCAGGGTCGAGTTTGAACGGAATTTGGGACTAAAATTTTATTCTTTCTTTCTCAGCCTATATCATCCCCGTTTTCACTAAAAATAATGCTGGAAAGAGGTTTCTTAATTTTTTGATTTTTTTTTTCTATTTTTTTTGGAATTTTCTTGCTCGGATCGAGTAAGAACGGAATTCGGGACAAAATTTTTTTTTTCTCTTTCTCGGCCTTTCTCATCCTGTTTTGGCTAAAAATAATGTCGGAAAGGGGTTGTTTAATTTTTTGAATTTTTTGCTATTTTTTTCGGAATTTTCTTGCCTGGGTCGAGTTTGAACGGAACTCGGGACTAAAATTTTTTTTCCTCTTTCTCGGCCTATCTAATCCCGTTTTGGCTAGAAATAATGCCGGAATGAGGTTTTTTTTTTATTTTTTTCGCAATTTTCTTCCTAGTGCCGATTATGAACGGAATTCGGGACTAAAGTTTTTTTTTCTCTTTCTTGGCTTATCTCATCCCGTTTTGGATAGATATAAAGCCGGAATTATGTTTTTTAATTTTTTGATTTTTTTTCCTATTTTTTTCGGAATTTTCTTGCCCAGGTCGAGTAGGAACGGAATTCGGGACTAAATTTTTTTTTCTCCCTTTCTCAGCCTACCTCATCCCCTTTTGTCTTAAAATAATGCCAGGAAGAAGTTTTTTAATTTTTTGAATTCTTTTGCTATTTTTTTTGGAATTTTCTTGCCCGGGTCGAGTATTAACAGAATTCGGAACTAAAATTTTTTTCTCTCTTTCTCGGCCACACTCAACCCATTTTGGATAGAAATAATGCCGTAATTAACTTTTTTAATTTTTTTAATTTTTTTGCTATTTTTTTGAAATTTTCTAGCTCGGGTTGGATAGAAATAATGCCGGAATTTTCTTTTTCAATTCCGCCAAAATGGGATGAGATAGGCCGAGAAAGAGAAAAAAAAATTTTAGTCTTGAATTCTGTTCCTACCCAACCCTAGCGAGAAAATTCAAAAAAAAAAAAGCAAAAAAATTAAAAAATAATGCCGGAAAGAGGTTTTTTAGTTTTTTAAATTTTTATGTTATTTTTTTTGCAATTTTCTTCCCGGGCCAAGTATGAAAGGAATTTGGGACTAAATTTTTTTTCTCTCTTTTTTGGCTTATCTCATCCCGTTTTCACTAAAAATAATGCTGGAAAGAGGTTTTTTAATTTTTTGATTTTTTTTTTTTTGGAATTTTCTTGCCAGAATCGAGTAAGAACGGAATTCGGGACTAAATTTTTTTATTCTTTTTTGAATTTTTATGTTATTTTTTTCGCAATTTCCTTCCCCGGGCCGAGTATGAACGGAAGTCGGGACTGAAATTTTTTTCTCTCTTTCTCGTCCTATCTCATTCCGTTTTGGCTCGAAATAATGCCGGAATGAGGTTTTTTAATTTTTGAATTTTTTTGCTTTTTTATAAGGAATTTTCTTGCCGGGGTCGAGTATGAACGGAATTCGGGACTAAAATTTTTTTTTCTCTTTCTCGGCCTATATCATCCTGTTTTCTCTAAAAATAATGCTGGAAAGAGGTTTTTTAATTTTTTGATTTTTTTTGGAATTTTCTTGGCCGGATCGAGTAAGAACAGAATTCAGGACTAAAATTTTTTTTCTCTTTCTCGGCCTATCTCATCCCGTTTTGGCTAAAAATAATGCCGGAAAGAGGTTTTTTAATTTTTTTAATTTTTAAGTTATTTTTTTCGCAATTTTCTTCCTCAGGCCGAGTTTGAACGGAATTCGGGACTAAAATTTTTTTCTCTCTTTCCTGGCCTATCTAATCTTGTTTTGGCAAAAAATAATGTTGGAAAGGGGTTTTTTAATTTTTTGAATTTTTTTGCTATCTTTTTCCGAATTTTCTTGCCTGTGTCGAGTTTGAACGGAACTCGGGAGTAAAATTTTTTTTTTCTCTCTTTCTCGGCCTATCTCATCCCGTTTTGTCTAAAATTAATGCCAGAAAGAGGTTTTTTTAATTTTTTCAATTTTTTTGCTATTTTTTTCGGAATTTTCTTGCCCGGGTCGAGTATAAGCGGAATTCGGGACTAAAATTTTTTTCTCTTTTTCTCGGCCACTCTCAACCCATGTTGGATAGAAATAATGCCGGAATTAACTTTTTGAATTTATTGCTATTTTTTTGGAATTTTCTAGCTCGGGTTGGGTAGGAACTGAATTCGGGACTAAAATTTTTTTCTCTCCTTCTCGGCCTCCCTCAACCCGTTTTGGATAGAAATAACGCTGAATTATCTTTATTAATTTTTTGAATTTTTTTGCTATTTTTTATGAATTTTCTTGCCCGAGTCGACTATGAACGGAATTAGGGACTAAAATTTTCTTCCCCCTTTCTCGACCTATCTCATTCCCGTTTCGGCTAGAAATAATGCCGGAATGAGGTTTTTTAATTTTTTGAATTTTTTTGCTATTTCTTTGGAATTTTCTTACCCGGCTCAGATAGAAACGGAATTCAGGACTAAAATTTTTTTCTCTCTTTCCCGGGCTATCACATCCCGTGTTGGATAAAAATCATGCTGGAAAGAGGTTTTTTAATTTTTATAATTTTTTTGCTATTTTTTTCATAATTTACTTGCCCGGGTCGAGTATGAACGGAATTCGGGACTAAAATATTTTTCTCTCTTTCTCTGCCTATCTCATCCCGTTTTCGCTAAAAATAACACCAGAAAGAGGTTTTTTTATTTTTTGAATTTTTTGGCAATTTTTTTTTGGAATTTTCTTGCCCTTGTCGAGTATGAACAGAATTCGGGGATGCAATTTTTTTCTCTCTATCCCAGGCTATCTCATCCCGTTTTGGCTAAAAATAATGCTGGAAAGAGGTTTTTTAATTTTTTCAATTTTTTTCCTATTTTTTTCAGAATTTTCTTCCCCGGGTCGAGTATTAGCGGAATTCGGGACTAAAATTTTTTTTTTCTCTTTCTCGGCCTATCTCATCCCCCGTCTTGGTTTGAAATAATGCTGGACTGAGGTTTTTTTAATTTTTGAATTTTTTTGCTATTTTTTACGGAATTTTCTTGCCGGGGTCGAGTATGAACGGAATTCGGGACAAAAAAATTTTTCTCTCTTTCTCGGCCTATCTCATCCCGTTTTCGCTAAAAATAATACCAGAAAGAAGTTTTTTTATTTTTTGAATTTTTTGGCAATTTTGTTCGAAATTTTCTTGCCCTGGTCGAGTATGAATAGAATTCGGGACTACAATTTTTTTTTTTCTCTTTTTCGGCCAATCTCATCCTGTTTTCACTAAAAATAATGCTGGAAAGAGGTTTTTAAATTTTTAAATTTTTTTTCTTTTTTGGAATTTTCTTGCCCGAATCCAGTATGAACGGAATTCGGGTCCAAAATTTCTTTTGTCTCTTTCTCGGCCTATCTCATCCCGTTTTGGCTCAAAATAATGCCGGAAAGAGGTTCTTATTTTTTGAATTTTTTGGCTATTTTTTTCCCAATTTTCTTCCCGGGGCCGAGTATGAACGGAATTTGGGACTAAATTTATTTTTTTTTTTTTCCTGCCCTATCTCATCCTGTTTTGGCTAAAAATAATGCTGGAATGAAGTTTTTTAATTTTTTGAATTTTTTGCTATTTTTTTCGCAATTTTCTTCCCCGGGCCGAGTATGAACGGAATTCAGGACTGAATTTTTTTTTTCTCTTTCTTGGCCTATCTCATCCCGTTTTGGCTCGAAATAATGCCGGAATGAGGTTTTTTAATTTTTTTGCTATTTTTTAAGGAATTTTCTTGCCGGGGTCGAGTTTGAACGGAATTCGGGACTAAAATTTTATTCTTTCTTTCTCAGCCTATATCATCCTGTTTTCGCTAAAAATAATTCTGGAAATAGGTTTCTTAATTTTTTGATTTTTTTTTTCTATTTTTTTTGGAATTTTCTTGCCCGGATCGAGTAAGAATGGAATTCGGGACTAAAATTTTTTTTTCACTTTCTCGGCCTATCTCCTCCTGTTTTGGCTAAAAATAATGTTGGAAAGGGGTTTTTTTAATTTTTAAAATTTTTTTGCTATTTTATTCGGAATTTTCTTGCCTGGGTCGAGTTTGAACGGAACTTGGGACTAAATTTTTTTTTCCTCTTTCTCGGCCTATCTAATCCTGTTTTGGCTAGAAATAATGCCGGAATGATGTTTTTTTACTTTTTTGAATTTTTTTGTTATTTTTTTTTGCAATTTTATTCCGAGGGCCAATTATGAACGGAATTCGGGACTAAAGTTTTTTTCTCTCTTTCTTGGCTTATCTCATCCCGTTTTGGCTAAAAATAATGTCGGAAAGAGGTTTTTTAATTTTTTGAATTTTTTTGCTTTTATTTTCGGAGTTTTCTTCCCCGAGTCGACTATGAACGAAATTCGGGACTAAAATTTTCTTCCCTCTTTCTCGGCCTATCTCATTCCCGTTTCGGCTAGAAATAATGCCGGAATGAGGTTTTTTAATTTTTTGAATTTTTTTGCTATTTCTTTGGAATTTTCTTACCCGACTTGGATAGGAACGGAATTCAGGACTAAAATTTTTTTCTCTCTTTCGCAGGCTATCACATCCCGTTTTGGCTAAAAATAATGCTAGAAAGAGGTTTTTTAGTTTTTAAAATTTTTTTGCTATTTTTTTCATAATTTACTTGCCCGGGTCGAGTATGAACGGAATTCGGGACTAAAATATTTTTCTCTCTTTCTCGGCCTATCTCAACCCGTTTTCGCTAAAAATAATACCGGAAAGAGGTTTTTTTATTTTTTGAATTTTGTGGCAATTTTTTTCGGAATTTTCTTGCCCTGGTCGAGTATGAACAGAATTCGGAACTACAATTTTTTTCTCTCTTTTTCGGCCTATCTCATCCTGTTTTCACTAAAAATAATGTTGGAAAGAGGTTTTTTAATTTTTTGATTTTTGTTCTTTTTTTTTTTTTTGGAATTTTCTTGCCCGAATCCAGTATGAACGGAATTCGGGTCCAAAATTTTTTTTGTCTCTTTCTCGGCCTATCTCATCCCGTTTTGGCTCAAGATAATGCCGGAAAGAGATTCTTATTTTTTGAATTTTTTGGCTATTTTTTTCGCAATTTTCTTCCCGGGCCGAGTATGAACGGAATTCGGGACTAATTTTTTTTTTTCTTTTTCCTGGCCTATCTCATCCTGTTTTGGCTAAAAATAATGCTGGAAGGAGGTTTTTTAATTTTTTAAATTTTTTCTATTTTTTTCGCAATTTTCTTCCCCGGGCCGAGTATGAACGGAATTCGGGACTGAAATTTGTTTTTGTTTTTTTCTATTTCTTGGCCTATCTCATCCCGTTTTGGCTCGAAATAATGCCGGAATGAGGTTTTTTAATTTTTTTTCTATTTTTTTAGGAATTTTCTTGCCAGGGTCGAGTTTGAACGGAATTTGGGACTAAAATTTTATTCTTTCTTTCTCAGCCTATATCATCCCCGTTTTCACTAAAAATAATGCTGGAAAGAGGTTTCTTAATTTTTTGATTTTTTTTTTCTATTTTTTTTGGAATTTTCTTGCTCGGATCGAGTAAGAACGGAATTCGGGACAAAATTTTTTTTTTCTCTTTCTCGGCCTTTCTCATCCTGTTTTGGCTAAAAATAATGTCGGAAAGGGGTTGTTTAATTTTTTGAATTTTTTGCTATTTTTTTCGGAATTTTCTTGCCTGGGTCGAGTTTGAACGGAACTCGGGACTAAAATTTTTTTTCCTCTTTCTCGGCCTATCTAATCCCGTTTTGGCTAGAAATAATGCCGGAATGAGGTTTTTTTTTTATTTTTTTCGCAATTTTCTTCCTAGTGCCGATTATGAACGGAATTCGGGACTAAAGTTTTTTTTTTCTCTTTCTTGGCTTATCTCATCCCGTTTTGGATAGATATAAAGCCGGAATTATGTTTTTTAATTTTTTGATTTTTTTTCCTATTTTTTTCGGAATTTTCTTGCCCAGGTCGAGTAGGAACGGAATTCGGGACTAAATTTTTTTTTCTCCCTTTCTCAGCCTACCTCATCCCCTTTTGTCTTAAAATAATGCCAGGAAGAAGTTTTTTAATTTTTTGAATTCTTTTGCTATTTTTTTTGGAATTTTCTTGCCCGGGTCGAGTATTAACAGAATTCGGAACTAAAATTTTTTTCTCTCTTTCTCGGCCACACTCAACCCATTTTGGATAGAAATAATGCCGTAATTAACTTTTTTAATTTTTTTAATTTTTTTGCTATTTTTTTGAAATTTTCTAGCTCGGGTTGGATAGAAATAATGCCGGAATTTTCTTTTTCAATTCCGCCAAAATGGGATCAGATAGGCCGAGAAAGAGAAAAAAAAATTTTAGTCTTGAATTCTGTTCCTACCCAACCCTAGCGAGAAAATTCAAAAAAAAAAAAGCAAAAAAATTAAAAAATAATGCCGGAAAGAGGTTTTTTAGTTTTTTAAATTTTTATGTTATTTTTTTTGCAATTTTCTTCCCGGGCCAAGTATGAAAGGAATTTGGGACTAAATTTTTTTTCTCTCTTTTTTGGCTTATCTCATCCCGTTTTCACTAAAAATAATGCTGGAAAGAGGTTTTTTAATTTTTTGATTTTTTTTTTTTTTGGAATTTTCTTGCCAGAATCGAGTAAGAACGGAATTCGGGACTAAATTTTTTTATTCTTTTTTGAATTTTTATGTTATTTTTTTCGCAATTTCCTTCCCCGGGCCGAGTATGAACGGAAGTCGGGACTGAAATTTTTTTCTCTCTTTCTCGTCCTATCTCATTCCGTTTTGGCTCGAAATAATGCCGGAATGAGGTTTTTTAATTTTTGAATTTTTTTGCTTTTTTATAAGGAATTTTCTTGCCGGGGTCGAGTATGAACGGAATTCGGGACTAAAATTTTTTTTTCTCTTTCTCGGCCTATATCATCCTGTTTTCTCTAAAAATAATGCTGGAAAGAGGTTTTTTAATTTTTTGATTTTTTTTGGAATTTTCTTGGCCGGATCGAGTAAGAACAGAATTCAGGACTAAAATTTTTTTTCTCTTTCTCGGCCTATCTCATCCCGTTTTGGCTAAAAATAATGCCGGAAAGAGGTTTTTTAATTTTTTTAATTTTTAAGTTATTTTTTTCGCAATTTTCTTCCTCAGGCCGAGTTTGAACGGAATTCGGGACTAAAATTTTTTTCTCTCTTTCCTGGCCTATCTAATCTTGTTTTGGCAAAAAATAATGTTGGAAAGGGGTTTTTTAATTTTTTGAATTTTTTTGCTATCTTTTTCCGAATTTTCTTGCCTGTGTCGAGTTTGAACGGAACTCGGGAGTAAAATTTTTTTTTTCTCTCTTTCTCGGCCTATCTCATCCCGTTTTGTCTAAAATTAATGCCAGAAAGAGGTTTTTTTAATTTTTTCAATTTTTTTGCTATTTTTTTCGGAATTTTCTTGCCCGGGTCGAGTATAAGCGGAATTCGGGACTAAAATTTTTTTCTCTTTTTCTCGGCCACTCTCAACCCATGTTGGATAGAAATAATGCCGGAATTAACTTTTTGAATTTATTGCTATTTTTTTGGAATTTTCTAGCTCGGGTTGGGTAGGAACTGAATTCGGGACTAAAATTTTTTTCTCTCCTTCTCGGCCTCCCTCAACCCGTTTTGGATAGAAATAACGCTGAATTATCTTTATTAATTTTTTGAATTTTTTTGCTATTTTTTATGAATTTTCTTGCCCGAGTCGACTATGAACGGAATTAGGGACTAAAATTTTCTTCCCCCTTTCTCGACCTATCTCATTCCCGTTTCGGCTAGAAATAATGCCGGAATGAGGTTTTTTAATTTTTTGAATTTTTTTGCTATTTCTTTGGAATTTTCTTACCCGGCTCAGATAGAAACGGAATTCAGGACTAAAATTTTTTTCTCTCTTTCCCGGGCTATCACATCCCGTGTTGGATAAAAATCATGCTGGAAAGAGGTTTTTTAATTTTTATAATTTTTTTGCTATTTTTTTCATAATTTACTTGCCCGGGTCGAGTATGAACGGAATTCGGGACTAAAATATTTTTCTCTCTTTCTCTGCCTATCTCATCCCGTTTTCGCTAAAAATAACACCAGAAAGAGGTTTTTTTATTTTTTGAATTTTTTGGCAATTTTTTTTTGGAATTTTCTTGCCCTTGTCGAGTATGAACAGAATTCGGGGATGCAATTTTTTTCTCTCTATCCCAGGCTATCTCATCCCGTTTTGGCTAAAAATAATGCTGGAAAGAGGTTTTTTAATTTTTTCAATTTTTTTCCTATTTTTTTCAGAATTTTCTTCCCCGGGTCGAGTATTAGCGGAATTCGGGACTAAAATTTTTTTTTTCTCTTTCTCGGCCTATCTCATCCCCCGTCTTGGTTTGAAATAATGCTGGACTGAGGTTTTTTTAATTTTTGAATTTTTTTGCTATTTTTTACGGAATTTTCTTGCCGGGGTCGAGTATGAACGGAATTCGGGACAAAAAAATTTTTCTCTCTTTCTCGGCCTATCTCATCCCGTTTTCGCTAAAAATAATACCAGAAAGAAGTTTTTTTATTTTTTGAATTTTTTGGCAATTTTGTTCGAAATTTTCTTGCCCTGGTCGAGTATGAATAGAATTCGGGACTACAATTTTTTTTTTTTCTCTTTTTCGGCCAATCTCATCCTGTTTTCACTAAAAATAATGCTGGAAAGAGGTTTTTAAATTTTTAAATTTTTTTTCTTTTTTGGAATTTTCTTGCCCGAATCCAGTATGAACGGAATTCGGGTCCAAAATTTCTTTTGTCTCTTTCTCGGCCTATCTCATCCCGTTTTGGCTCAAAATAATGCCGGAAAGAGGTTCTTATTTTTTGAATTTTTTGGCTATTTTTTTCGCAATTTTCTTCCCGGGGCCGAGTATGAACGGAATTTGGGACTAAATTTATTTTTTTTTTTTCCTGCCCTATCTCATCCTGTTTTGGCTAAAAATAATGCTGGAATGAAGTTTTTTAATTTTTTGAATTTTTTGCTATTTTTTTCGCAATTTTCTTCCCCGGGCCGAGTATGAACGGAATTCAGGACTGAATTTTTTTTTTCTCTTTCTTGGCCTATCTCATCCCGTTTTGGCTCGAAATAATGCCGGAATGAGGTTTTTTAATTTTTTTGCTATTTTTTAAGGAATTTTCTTGCCGGGGTCGAGTTTGAACGGAATTCGGGACTAAAATTTTATTCTTTCTTTCTCAGCCTATATCATCCTGTTTTCGCTAAAAATAATTCTGGAAATAGGTTTCTTAATTTTTTGATTTTTTTTTTCTATTTTTTTTGGAATTTTCTTGCCCGGATCGAGTAAGAATGGAATTCGGGACTAAAATTTTTTTTTCACTTTCTCGGCCTATCTCCTCCTGTTTTGGCTAAAAATAATGTTGGAAAGGGGTTTTTTTAATTTTTAAAATTTTTTTGCTATTTTATTCGGAATTTTCTTGCCTGGGTCGAGTTTGAACGGAACTTGGGACTAAATTTTTTTTTCCTCTTTCTCGGCCTATCTAATCCTGTTTTGGCTAGAAATAATGCCGGAATGATGTTTTTTTACTTTTTTGAATTTTTTTGTTATTTTTTTTTGCAATTTTATTCCGAGGGCCAATTATGAACGGAATTCGGGACTAAAGTTTTTTTCTCTCTTTCTTGGCTTATCTCATCCCGTTTTGGCTAAAAATAATGTCGGAAAGAGGTTTTTTAATTTTTTGAATTTTTTTGCTTTTATTTTCGGAGTTTTCTTCCCCGAGTCGACTATGAACGAAATTCGGGACTAAAATTTTCTTCCCTCTTTCTCGGCCTATCTCATTCCCGTTTCGGCTAGAAATAATGCCGGAATGAGGTTTTTTAATTTTTTGAATTTTTTTGCTATTTCTTTGGAATTTTCTTACCCGACTTGGATAGGAACGGAATTCAGGACTAAAATTTTTTTCTCTCTTTCGCAGGCTATCACATCCCGTTTTGGCTAAAAATAATGCTAGAAAGAGGTTTTTTAGTTTTTAAAATTTTTTTGCTATTTTTTTCATAATTTACTTGCCCGGGTCGAGTATGAACGGAATTCGGGACTAAAATATTTTTCTCTCTTTCTCGGCCTATCTCAACCCGTTTTCGCTAAAAATAATACCGGAAAGAGGTTTTTTTATTTTTTGAATTTTGTGGCAATTTTTTTCGGAATTTTCTTGCCCTGGTCGAGTATGAACAGAATTCGGAACTACAATTTTTTTCTCTCTTTTTCGGCCTATCTCATCCTGTTTTCACTAAAAATAATGTTGGAAAGAGGTTTTTTAATTTTTTGATTTTTGTTCTTTTTTTTTTTTTTGGAATTTTCTTGCCCGAATCCAGTATGAACGGAATTCGGGTCCAAAATTTTTTTTGTCTCTTTCTCGGCCTATCTCATCCCGTTTTGGCTCAAGATAATGCCGGAAAGAGATTCTTATTTTTTGGCTATTTTTTTCGCAATTTTCTTCCCGGGCCGAGTATGAACGGAATTCGGGACTAATTTTTTTTTTCTTTTTCCTGGCCTATCTCATCCTGTTTTGGCTAAAAATAATGCTGGAAGGAGGTTTTTTAATTTTTTAAATTTTTTCTATTTTTTTCGCAATTTTCTTCCCCGGGCCGAGTATGAACGGAATTCGGGACTGAAATTTGTTTTTGTTTTTTTCTATTTCTTGGCCTATCTCATCCCGTTTTGGCTCGAAATAATGCCGGAATGAGGTTTTTTAATTTTTTTTCTATTTTTTTAGGAATTTTCTTGCCAGGGTCGAGTTTGAACGGAATTTGGGACTAAAATTTTATTCTTTCTTTCTCAGCCTATATCATCCCCGTTTTCACTAAAAATAATGCTGGAAAGAGGTTTCTTAATTTTTTGATTTTTTTTTTCTATTTTTTTTGGAATTTTCTTGCTCGGATCGAGTAAGAACGGAATTCGGGACAAAATTTTTTTTTTCTCTTTCTCGGCCTTTCTCATCCTGTTTTGGCTAAAAATAATGTCGGAAAGGGGTTGTTTAATTTTTTGAATTTTTTGCTATTTTTTTCGGAATTTTCTTGCCTGGGTCGAGTTTGAACGGAACTCGGGACTAAAATTTTTTTTCCTCTTTCTCGGCCTATCTAATCCCGTTTTGGCTAGAAATAATGCCGGAATGAGGTTTTTTTTTTATTTTTTTCGCAATTTTCTTCCTAGTGCCGATTATGAACGGAATTCGGGACTAAAGTTTTTTTTTTCTCTTTCTTGGCTTATCTCATCCCGTTTTGGATAGATATAAAGCCGGAATTATGTTTTTTAATTTTTTGATTTTTTTTCCTATTTTTTTCGGAATTTTCTTGCCCAGGTCGAGTAGGAACGGAATTCGGGACTAAATTTTTTTTTCTCCCTTTCTCAGCCTACCTCATCCCCTTTTGTCTTAAAATAATGCCAGGAAGAAGTTTTTTAATTTTTTGAATTCTTTTGCTATTTTTTTTGGAATTTTCTTGCCCGGGTCGAGTATTAACAGAATTCGGAACTAAAATTTTTTTCTCTCTTTCTCGGCCACACTCAACCCATTTTGGATAGAAATAATGCCGTAATTAACTTTTTTAATTTTTTTAATTTTTTTGCTATTTTTTTGAAATTTTCTAGCTCGGGTTGGATAGAAATAATGCCGGAATTTTCTTTTTCAATTCCGCCAAAATGGGATCAGATAGGCCGAGAAAGAGAAAAAAAAATTTTAGTCTTGAATTCTGTTCCTACCCAACCCTAGCGAGAAAATTCAAAAAAAAAAAAGCAAAAAAATTAAAAAATAATGCCGGAAAGAGGTTTTTTAGTTTTTTAAATTTTTATGTTATTTTTTTTGCAATTTTCTTCCCGGGCCAAGTATGAAAGGAATTTGGGACTAAATTTTTTTTCTCTCTTTTTTGGCTTATCTCATCCCGTTTTCACTAAAAATAATGCTGGAAAGAGGTTTTTTAATTTTTTGATTTTTTTTTTTTTGGAATTTTCTTGCCAGAATCGAGTAAGAACGGAATTCGGGACTAAATTTTTTTATTCTTTTTTGAATTTTTATGTTATTTTTTTCGCAATTTCCTTCCCCGGGCCGAGTATGAACGGAAGTCGGGACTGAAATTTTTTTCTCTCTTTCTCGTCCTATCTCATTCCGTTTTGGCTCGAAATAATGCCGGAATGAGGTTTTTTAATTTTTGAATTTTTTTGCTATTTTTTACGGAATTTTCTTGCCGGGGTCGAGTATGAACGGAATTCGGGACAAAAAAATTTTTCTCTCTTTCTCGGCCTATCTCATCCCGTTTTCGCTAAAAATAATACCAGAAAGAAGTTTTTTTATTTTTTGAATTTTTTGGCAATTTTGTTCGAAATTTTCTTGCCCTGGTCGAGTATGAATAGAATTCGGGACTACAATTTTTTTTTTTTTCTCTTTTTCGGCCAATCTCATCCTGTTTTCACTAAAAATAATGCTGGAAAGAGGTTTTTAAATTTTTAAATTTTTTTTCTTTTTTGGAATTTTCTTGCCCGAATCCAGTATGAACGGAATTCGGGTCCAAAATTTCTTTTGTCTCTTTCTCGGCCTATCTCATCCCGTTTTGGCTCAAAATAATGCCGGAAAGAGGTTCTTATTTTTTGAATTTTTTGGCTATTTTTTTCGCAATTTTCTTCCCGGGGCCGAGTATGAACGGAATTTGGGACTAAATTTATTTTTTTTTTTTCCTGCCCTATCTCATCCTGTTTTGGCTAAAAATAATGCTGGAATGAAGTTTTTTAATTTTTTGAATTTTTTGCTATTTTTTTCGCAATTTTCTTCCCCGGGCCGAGTATGAACGGAATTCAGGACTGAATTTTTTTTTTCTCTTTCTTGGCCTATCTCATCCCGTTTTGGCTCGAAATAATGCCGGAATGAGGTTTTTTAATTTTTTTGCTATTTTTTAAGGAATTTTCTTGCCGGGGTCGAGTTTGAACGGAATTCGGGACTAAAATTTTATTCTTTCTTTCTCAGCCTATATCATCCTGTTTTCGCTAAAAATAATTCTGGAAATAGGTTTCTTAATTTTTTGATTTTTTTTTTCTATTTTTTTTGGAATTTTCTTGCCCGGATCGAGTAAGAATGGAATTCGGGACTAAAATTTTTTTTTCACTTTCTCGGCCTATCTCCTCCTGTTTTGGCTAAAAATAATGTTGGAAAGGGGTTTTTTTAATTTTTAAAATTTTTTTGCTATTTTATTCGGAATTTTCTTGCCTGGGTCGAGTTTGAACGGAACTTGGGACTAAATTTTTTTTTCCTCTTTCTCGGCCTATCTAATCCTGTTTTGGCTAGAAATAATGCCGGAATGATGTTTTTTTACTTTTTTGAATTTTTTTGTTATTTTTTTTTGCAATTTTATTCCGAGGGCCAATTATGAACGGAATTCGGGACTAAAGTTTTTTTCTCTCTTTCTTGGCTTATCTCATCCCGTTTTGGCTAAAAATAATGTCGGAAAGAGGTTTTTTAATTTTTTGAATTTTTTTGCTTTTATTTTCGGAGTTTTCTTCCCCGAGTCGACTATGAACGAAATTCGGGACTAAAATTTTCTTCCCTCTTTCTCGGCCTATCTCATTCCCGTTTCGGCTAGAAATAATGCCGGAATGAGGTTTTTTAATTTTTTGAATTTTTTTGCTATTTCTTTGGAATTTTCTTACCCGACTTGGATAGGAACGGAATTCAGGACTAAAATTTTTTTCTCTCTTTCGCAGGCTATCACATCCCGTTTTGGCTAAAAATAATGCTAGAAAGAGGTTTTTTAGTTTTTAAAATTTTTTTGCTATTTTTTTCATAATTTACTTGCCCGGGTCGAGTATGAACGGAATTCGGGACTAAAATATTTTTCTCTCTTTCTCGGCCTATCTCAACCCGTTTTCGCTAAAAATAATACCGGAAAGAGGTTTTTTTATTTTTTGAATTTTGTGGCAATTTTTTTCGGAATTTTCTTGCCCTGGTCGAGTATGAACAGAATTCGGAACTACAATTTTTTTCTCTCTTTTTCGGCCTATCTCATCCTGTTTTCACTAAAAATAATGTTGGAAAGAGGTTTTTTAATTTTTTGATTTTTGTTCTTTTTTTTTTTTTTGGAATTTTCTTGCCCGAATCCAGTATGAACGGAATTCGGGTCCAAAATTTTTTTTGTCTCTTTCTCGGCCTATCTCATCCCGTTTTGGCTCAAGATAATGCCGGAAAGAGATTCTTATTTTTTGAATTTTTTGGCTATTTTTTTCGCAATTTTCTTCCCGGGCCGAGTATGAACGGAATTCGGGACTAATTTTTTTTTTCTTTTTCCTGGCCTATCTCATCCTGTTTTGGCTAAAAATAATGCTGGAAGGAGGTTTTTTAATTTTTTAAATTTTTTCTATTTTTTTCGCAATTTTCTTCCCCGGGCCGAGTATGAACGGAATTCGGGACTGAAATTTGTTTTTGTTTTTTTCTATTTCTTGGCCTATCTCATCCCGTTTTGGCTCGAAATAATGCCGGAATGAGGTTTTTTAATTTTTTTTCTATTTTTTTAGGAATTTTCTTGCCAGGGTCGAGTTTGAACGGAATTTGGGACTAAAATTTTATTCTTTCTTTCTCAGCCTATATCATCCCCATTTTCACTAAAAATAATGCTGGAAAGAGGTTTCTTAATTTTTTGATTTTTTTTTTCTATTTTTTTTGGAATTTTCTTGCTCGGATCGAGTAAGAACGGAATTCGGGACAAAATTTTTTTTTTCTCTTTCTCGGCCTTTCTCATCCTGTTTTGGCTAAAAATAATGTCGGAAAGGGGTTGTTTAATTTTTTGAATTTTTTGCTATTTTTTTCGGAATTTTCTTGCCTGGGTCGAGTTTGAACGGAACTCGGGACTAAAATTTTTTTTCCTCTTTCTCGGCCTATCTAATCCCGTTTTGGCTAGAAATAATGCCGGAATGAGGTTTTTTTTTTATTTTTTTCGCAATTTTCTTCCTAGTGCCGATTATGAACGGAATTCGGGACTAAAGTTTTTTTTTTCTCTTTCTTGGCTTATCTCATCCCGTTTTGGATAGATATAAAGCCGGAATTATGTTTTTTAATTTTTTGATTTTTTTTCCTATTTTTTTCGGAATTTTCTTGCCCAGGTCGAGTAGGAACGGAATTCGGGACTAAATTTTTTTTTCTCCCTTTCTCAGCCTACCTCATCCCCTTTTGTCTTAAAATAATGCCAGGAAGAAGTTTTTTAATTTTTTGAATTCTTTTGCTATTTTTTTTGGAATTTTCTTGCCCGGGTCGAGTATTAACAGAATTCGGAACTAAAATTTTTTTCTCTCTTTCTCGGCCACACTCAACCCATTTTGGATAGAAATAATGCCGTAATTAACTTTTTTAATTTTTTTAATTTTTTTGCTATTTTTTTGAAATTTTCTAGCTCGGGTTGGATAGAAATAATGCCGGAATTTTCTTTTTCAATTCCGCCAAAATGGGATGAGATAGGCCGAGAAAGAGAAAAAAAAATTTTAGTCTTGAATTCTGTTCCTACCCAACCCTAGCGAGAAAATTCAAAAAAAAAAAAGCAAAAAAATTAAAAAATAATGCCGGAAAGAGGTTTTTTAGTTTTTTAAATTTTTATGTTATTTTTTTTGTAATTTTCTTCCCGGGCCAAGTATGAAAGGAATTTGGGACTAAATTTTTTTTCTCTCTTTTTTGGCTTATCTCATCCCGTTTTCACTAAAAATAATGCTGGAAAGAGGTTTTTTAATTTTTTGATTTTTTTTTTTTTGGAATTTTCTTGCCAGAATCGAGTAAGAACGGAATTCGGGACTAAATTTTTTTATTCTTTTTTGAATTTTTATGTTATTTTTTTCGCAATTTCCTTCCCCGGGCCGAGTATGAACGGAAGTCGGGACTGAAATTTTTTTCTCTCTTTCTCGTCCTATCTCATTCCGTTTTGGCTCGAAATAATGCCGGAATGAGGTTTTTTAATTTTTGAATTTTTTTGCTTTTTTATAAGGAATTTTCTTGCCGGGGTCGAGTATGAACGGAATTCGGGACTAAAATTTTTTTTTCTCTTTCTCGGCCTATATCATCCTGTTTTCTCTAAAAATAATGCTGGAAAGAGGTTTTTTAATTTTTTGATTTTTTTTGGAATTTTCTTGGCCGGATCGAGTAAGAACAGAATTCAGGACTAAAATTTTTTTTCTCTTTCTCGGCCTATCTCATCCCGTTTTGGCTAAAAATAATGCCGGAAAGAGGTTTTTTAATTTTTTTAATTTTTAAGTTATTTTTTTCGCAATTTTCTTCCTCAGGCCGAGTTTGAACGGAATTCGGGACTAAAATTTTTTTCTCTCTTTCCTGGCCTATCTAATCTTGTTTTGGCAAAAAATAATGTTGGAAAGGGGTTTTTTAATTTTTTGAATTTTTTTGCTATCTTTTTCCGAATTTTCTTGCCTGTGTCGAGTTTGAACGGAACTCGGGAGTAAAATTTTTTTTTTCTCTCTTTCTCGGCCTATCTCATCCCGTTTTGTCTAAAATTAATGCCAGAAAGAGGTTTTTTTAATTTTTTCAATTTTTTTGCTATTTTTTTCGGAATTTTCTTGCCCGGGTCGAGTATAAGCGGAATTCGGGACTAAAATTTTTTTCTCTTTTTCTCGGCCACTCTCAACCCATGTTGGATAGAAATAATGCCGGAATTAACTTTTTGAATTTATTGCTATTTTTTTGGAATTTTCTAGCTCGGGTTGGGTAGGAACTGAATTCGGGACTAAAATTTTTTTCTCTCCTTCTCGGCCTCCCTCAACCCGTTTTGGATAGAAATAACGCTGAATTATCTTTATTAATTTTTTGAATTTTTTTGCTATTTTTTATGAATTTTCTTGCCCGAGTCGACTATGAACGGAATTAGGGACTAAAATTTTCTTCCCCCTTTCTCGACCTATCTCATTCCCGTTTCGGCTAGAAATAATGCCGGAATGAGGTTTTTTAATTTTTTGAATTTTTTTGCTATTTCTTTGGAATTTTCTTACCCGGCTCAGATAGAAACGGAATTCAGGACTAAAATTTTTTTCTCTCTTTCCCGGGCTATCACATCCCGTGTTGGATAAAAATCATGCTGGAAAGAGGTTTTTTAATTTTTATAATTTTTTTGCTATTTTTTTCATAATTTACTTGCCCGGGTCGAGTATGAACGGAATTCGGGACTAAAATATTTTTCTCTCTTTCTCTGCCTATCTCATCCCGTTTTCGCTAAAAATAACACCAGAAAGAGGTTTTTTTATTTTTTGAATTTTTTGGCAATTTTTTTTTGGAATTTTCTTGCCCTTGTCGAGTATGAACAGAATTCGGGGATGCAATTTTTTTCTCTCTATCCCAGGCTATCTCATCCCGTTTTGGCTAAAAATAATGCTGGAAAGAGGTTTTTTAATTTTTTCAATTTTTTTCCTATTTTTTTCAGAATTTTCTTCCCCGGGTCGAGTATTAGCGGAATTCGGGACTAAAATTTTTTTTTTCTCTTTCTCGGCCTATCTCATCCCCCGTCTTGGTTTGAAATAATGCTGGACTGAGGTTTTTTTAATTTTTGAATTTTTTTGCTATTTTTTACGGAATTTTCTTGCCGGGGTCGAGTATGAACGGAATTCGGGACAAAAAAATTTTTCTCTCTTTCTCGGCCTATCTCATCCCGTTTTCGCTAAAAATAATACCAGAAAGAAGTTTTTTTATTTTTTGAATTTTTTGGCAATTTTGTTCGAAATTTTCTTGCCCTGGTCGAGTATGAATAGAATTCGGGACTACAATTTTTTTTTTTTCTCTTTTTCGGCCAATCTCATCCTGTTTTCACTAAAAATAATGCTGGAAAGAGGTTTTTAAATTTTTAAATTTTTTTTCTTTTTTGGAATTTTCTTGCCCGAATCCAGTATGAACGGAATTCGGGTCCAAAATTTCTTTTGTCTCTTTCTCGGCCTATCTCATCCCGTTTTGGCTCAAAATAATGCCGGAAAGAGGTTCTTATTTTTTGAATTTTTTGGCTATTTTTTTCGCAATTTTCTTCCCGGGGCCGAGTATGAACGGAATTTGGGACTAAATTTATTTTTTTTTTTTCCTGCCCTATCTCATCCTGTTTTGGCTAAAAATAATGCTGGAATGAAGTTTTTTAATTTTTTGAATTTTTTGCTATTTTTTTCGGAATTTTCTTGCCTGGGTCGAGTTTGAACGGAACTCGGGACTAAAATTTTTTTTCCTCTTTCTCGGCCTATCTAATCCCGTTTTGGCTAGAAATAATGCCGGAATGAGGTTTTTTTTTTATTTTTTTCGCAATTTTCTTCCTAGTGCCGATTATGAACGGAATTCGGGACTAAAGTTTTTTTTTTCTCTTTCTTGGCTTATCTCATCCCGTTTTGGATAGATATAAAGCCGGAATTATGTTTTTTAATTTTTTGATTTTTTTTCCTATTTTTTTCGGAATTTTCTTGCCCAGGTCGAGTAGGAACGGAATTCGGGACTAAATTTTTTTTTCTCCCTTTCTCAGCCTACCTCATCCCCTTTTGTCTTAAAATAATGCCAGGAAGAAGTTTTTTAATTTTTTGAATTCTTTTGCTATTTTTTTTGGAATTTTCTTGCCCGGGTCGAGTATTAACAGAATTCGGAACTAAAATTTTTTTCTCTCTTTCTCGGCCACACTCAACCCATTTTGGATAGAAATAATGCCGTAATTAACTTTTTTAATTTTTTTAATTTTTTTGCTATTTTTTTGAAATTTTCTAGCTCGGGTTGGATAGAAATAATGCCGGAATTTTCTTTTTCAATTCCGCCAAAATGGGATGAGATAGGCCGAGAAAGAGAAAAAAAAATTTTAGTCTTGAATTCTGTTCCTACCCAACCCTAGCGAGAAAATTCAAAAAAAAAAAAGCAAAAAAATTAAAAAATAATGCCGGAAAGAGGTTTTTTAGTTTTTTAAATTTTTATGTTATTTTTTTTGTAATTTTCTTCCCGGGCCAAGTATGAAAGGAATTTGGGACTAAATTTTTTTTCTCTCTTTTTTGGCTTATCTCATCCCGTTTTCACTAAAAATAATGCTGGAAAGAGGTTTTTTAATTTTTTGATTTTTTTTTTTTTGGAATTTTCTTGCCAGAATCGAGTAAGAACGGAATTCGGGACTAAATTTTTTTATTCTTTTTTGAATTTTTATGTTATTTTTTTCGCAATTTCCTTCCCCGGGCCGAGTATGAACGGAAGTCGGGACTGAAATTTTTTTCTCTCTTTCTCGTCCTATCTCATTCCGTTTTGGCTCGAAATAATGCCGGAATGAGGTTTTTTAATTTTTGAATTTTTTTGCTTTTTTATAAGGAATTTTCTTGCCGGGGTCGAGTATGAACGGAATTCGGGACTAAAATTTTTTTTTCTCTTTCTCGGCCTATATCATCCTGTTTTCTCTAAAAATAATGCTGGAAAGAGGTTTTTTAATTTTTTGATTTTTTTTGGAATTTTCTTGGCCGGATCGAGTAAGAACAGAATTCAGGACTAAAATTTTTTTTCTCTTTCTCGGCCTATCTCATCCCGTTTTGGCTAAAAATAATGCCGGAAAGAGGTTTTTTAATTTTTTTAATTTTTAAGTTATTTTTTTCGCAATTTTCTTCCTCAGGCCGAGTTTGAACGGAATTCGGGACTAAAATTTTTTTCTCTCTTTCCTGGCCTATCTAATCTTGTTTTGGCAAAAAATAATGTTGGAAAGGGGTTTTTTAATTTTTTGAATTTTTTTGCTATCTTTTTCCGAATTTTCTTGCCTGTGTCGAGTTTGAACGGAACTCGGGAGTAAAATTTTTTTTTTCTCTCTTTCTCGGCCTATCTCATCCCGTTTTGTCTAAAATTAATGCCAGAAAGAGGTTTTTTTAATTTTTTCAATTTTTTTGCTATTTTTTTCGGAATTTTCTTGCCCGGGTCGAGTATAAGCGGAATTCGGGACTAAAATTTTTTTCTCTTTTTCTCGGCCACTCTCAACCCATGTTGGATAGAAATAATGCCGGAATTAACTTTTTGAATTTATTGCTATTTTTTTGGAATTTTCTAGCTCGGGTTGGGTAGGAACTGAATTCGGGACTAAAATTTTTTTCTCTCCTTCTCGGCCTCCCTCAACCCGTTTTGGATAGAAATAACGCTGAATTATCTTTATTAATTTTTTGAATTTTTTTGCTATTTTTTATGAATTTTCTTGCCCGAGTCGACTATGAACGGAATTAGGGACTAAAATTTTCTTCCCCCTTTCTCGACCTATCTCATTCCCGTTTCGGCTAGAAATAATGCCGGAATGAGGTTTTTTAATTTTTTGAATTTTTTTGCTATTTCTTTGGAATTTTCTTACCCGGCTCAGATAGAAACGGAATTCAGGACTAAAATTTTTTTCTCTCTTTCCCGGGCTATCACATCCCGTGTTGGATAAAAATCATGCTGGAAAGAGGTTTTTTAATTTTTATAATTTTTTTGCTATTTTTTTCATAATTTACTTGCCCGGGTCGAGTATGAACGGAATTCGGGACTAAAATATTTTTCTCTCTTTCTCTGCCTATCTCATCCCGTTTTCGCTAAAAATAACACCAGAAAGAGGTTTTTTTATTTTTTGAATTTTTTGGCAATTTTTTTTTGGAATTTTCTTGCCCTTGTCGAGTATGAACAGAATTCGGGGATGCAATTTTTTTCTCTCTATCCCAGGCTATCTCATCCCGTCTTGGTTTGAAATAATGCTGGACTGAGGTTTTTTTAATTTTTGAATTTTTTTGCTATTTTTTACGGAATTTTCTTGCCGGGGTCGAGTATGAACGGAATTCGGGACAAAAAAATTTTTCTCTCTTTCTCGGCCTATCTCATCCCGTTTTCGCTAAAAATAATACCAGAAAGAAGTTTTTTTATTTTTTGAATTTTTTGGCAATTTTGTTCGAAATTTTCTTGCCCTGGTCGAGTATGAATAGAATTCGGGACTACAATTTTTTTTTTTTCTCTTTTTCGGCCAATCTCATCCTGTTTTCACTAAAAATAATGCTGGAAAGAGGTTTTTAAATTTTTAAATTTTTTTTCTTTTTTGGAATTTTCTTGCCCGAATCCAGTATGAACGGAATTCGGGTCCAAAATTTCTTTTGTCTCTTTCTCGGCCTATCTCATCCCGTTTTGGCTCAAAATAATGCCGGAAAGAGGTTCTTATTTTTTGAATTTTTTGGCTATTTTTTTCGCAATTTTCTTCCCGGGGCCGAGTATGAACGGAATTTGGGACTAAATTTATTTTTTTTTTTTCCTGCCCTATCTCATCCTGTTTTGGCTAAAAATAATGCTGGAATGAAGTTTTTTAATTTTTTGAATTTTTTGCTATTTTTTTCGCAATTTTCTTCCCCGGGCCGAGTATGAACGGAATTCAGGACTGAATTTTTTTTTTCTCTTTCTTGGCCTATCTCATCCCGTTTTGGCTCGAAATAATGCCGGAATGAGGTTTTTTAATTTTTTTGCTATTTTTTAAGGAATTTTCTTGCCGGGGTCGAGTTTGAACGGAATTCGGGACTAAAATTTTATTCTTTCTTTCTCAGCCTATATCATCCTGTTTTCGCTAAAAATAATTCTGGAAATAGGTTTCTTAATTTTTTGATTTTTTTTTTCTATTTTTTTTGGAATTTTCTTGCCCGGATCGAGTAAGAATGGAATTCGGGACTAAAATTTTTTTTTCACTTTCTCGGCCTATCTCCTCCTGTTTTGGCTAAAAATAATGTTGGAAAGGGGTTTTTTTAATTTTTAAAATTTTTTTGCTATTTTATTCGGAATTTTCTTGCCTGGGTCGAGTTTGAACGGAACTTGGGACTAAATTTTTTTTTCCTCTTTCTCGGCCTATCTAATCCTGTTTTGGCTAGAAATAATGCCGGAATGATGTTTTTTTACTTTTTTGAATTTTTTTGTTATTTTTTTTTGCAATTTTATTCCGAGGGCCAATTATGAACGGAATTCGGGACTAAAGTTTTTTTCTCTCTTTCTTGGCTTATCTCATCCCGTTTTGGCTAAAAATAATGTCGGAAAGAGGTTTTTTAATTTTTTGAATTTTTTTGCTTTTATTTTCGGAGTTTTCTTCCCCGAGTCGACTATGAACGAAATTCGGGACTAAAATTTTCTTCCCTCTTTCTCGGCCTATCTCATTCCCGTTTCGGCTAGAAATAATGCCGGAATGAGGTTTTTTAATTTTTTGAATTTTTTTGCTATTTCTTTGGAATTTTCTTACCCGACTTGGATAGGAACGGAATTCAGGACTAAAATTTTTTTCTCTCTTTCGCAGGCTATCACATCCCGTTTTGGCTAAAAATAATGCTAGAAAGAGGTTTTTTAGTTTTTAAAATTTTTTTGCTATTTTTTTCATAATTTACTTGCCCGGGTCGAGTATGAACGGAATTCGGGACTAAAATATTTTTCTCTCTTTCTCGGCCTATCTCAACCCGTTTTCGCTAAAAATAATACCGGAAAGAGGTTTTTTTATTTTTTGAATTTTGTGGCAATTTTTTTCGGAATTTTCTTGCCCTGGTCGAGTATGAACAGAATTCGGAACTACAATTTTTTTCTCTCTTTTTCGGCCTATCTCATCCTGTTTTCACTAAAAATAATGTTGGAAAGAGGTTTTTTAATTTTTTGATTTTTGTTCTTTTTTTTTTTTTTGGAATTTTCTTGCCCGAATCCAGTATGAACGGAATTCGGGTCCAAAATTTTTTTTGTCTCTTTCTCGGCCTATCTCATCCCGTTTTGGCTCAAGATAATGCCGGAAAGAGATTCTTATTTTTTGAATTTTTTGGCTATTTTTTTCGCAATTTTCTTCCCGGGCCGAGTATGAACGGAATTCGGGACTAATTTTTTTTTTCTTTTTCCTGGCCTATCTCATCCTGTTTTGGCTAAAAATAATGCTGGAAGGAGGTTTTTTAATTTTTTAAATTTTTTCTATTTTTTTCGCAATTTTCTTCCCCGGGCCGAGTATGAACGGAATTCGGGACTGAAATTTGTTTTTGTTTTTTTCTATTTCTTGGCCTATCTCATCCCGTTTTGGCTCGAAATAATGCCGGAATGAGGTTTTTTAATTTTTTTTCTATTTTTTTAGGAATTTTCTTGCCAGGGTCGAGTTTGAACGGAATTTGGGACTAAAATTTTATTCTTTCTTTCTCAGCCTATATCATCCCCGTTTTCACTAAAAATAATGCTGGAAAGAGGTTTCTTAATTTTTTGATTTTTTTTTTCTATTTTTTTTGGAATTTTCTTGCTCGGATCGAGTAAGAACGGAATTCGGGACAAAATTTTTTTTTTCTCTTTCTCGGCCTTTCTCATCCTGTTTTGGCTAAAAATAATGTCGGAAAGGGGTTGTTTAATTTTTTGAATTTTTTGCTATTTTTTTCGGAATTTTCTTGCCTGGGTCGAGTTTGAACGGAACTCGGGACTAAAATTTTTTTTCCTCTTTCTCGGCCTATCTAATCCCGTTTTGGCTAGAAATAATGCCGGAATGAGGTTTTTTTTTTATTTTTTTCGCAATTTTCTTCCTAGTGCCGATTATGAACGGAATTCGGGACTAAAGTTTTTTTTTTCTCTTTCTTGGCTTATCTCATCCCGTTTTGGATAGATATAAAGCCGGAATTATGTTTTTTAATTTTTTGATTTTTTTTCCTATTTTTTTCGGAATTTTCTTGCCCAGGTCGAGTAGGAACGGAATTCGGGACTAAATTTTTTTTTCTCCCTTTCTCAGCCTACCTCATCCCCTTTTGTCTTAAAATAATGCCAGGAAGAAGTTTTTTAATTTTTTGAATTCTTTTGCTATTTTTTTTGGAATTTTCTTGCCCGGGTCGAGTATTAACAGAATTCGGAACTAAAATTTTTTTCTCTCTTTCTCGGCCACACTCAACCCATTTTGGATAGAAATAATGCCGTAATTAACTTTTTTAATTTTTTTAATTTTTTTGCTATTTTTTTGAAATTTTCTAGCTCGGGTTGGATAGAAATAATGCCGGAATTTTCTTTTTCAATTCCGCCAAAATGGGATGAGATAGGCCGAGAAAGAGAAAAAAAATTTTAGTCTTGAATTCTGTTCCTACCCAACCCTAGCGAGAAAATTCAAAAAAAAAAAAGCAAAAAAATTAAAAAATAATGCCGGAAAGAGGTTTTTTAGTTTTTTAAATTTTTATGTTATTTTTTTTGCAATTTTCTTCCCGGGCCAAGTATGAAAGGAATTTGGGACTAAATTTTTTTTCTCTCTTTTTTGGCTTATCTCATCCCGTTTTCACTAAAAATAATGCTGGAAAGAGGTTTTTTAATTTTTTGATTTTTTTTTTTTTGGAATTTTCTTGCCAGAATCGAGTAAGAACGGAATTCGGGACTAAATTTTTTTATTCTTTTTTGAATTTTTATGTTATTTTTTTCGCAATTTCCTTCCCCGGGCCGAGTATGAACGGAAGTCGGGACTGAAATTTTTTTCTCTCTTTCTCGTCCTATCTCATTCCGTTTTGGCTCGAAATAATGCCGGAATGAGGTTTTTTAATTTTTGAATTTTTTTGCTTTTTTATAAGGAATTTTCTTGCCGGGGTCGAGTATGAACGGAATTCGGGACTAAAATTTTTTTTTCTCTTTCTCGGCCTATATCATCCTGTTTTCTCTAAAAATAATGCTGGAAAGAGGTTTTTTAATTTTTTGATTTTTTTTGGAATTTTCTTGGCCGGATCGAGTAAGAACAGAATTCAGGACTAAAATTTTTTTTCTCTTTCTCGGCCTATCTCATCCCGTTTTGGCTAAAAATAATGCCGGAAAGAGGTTTTTTAATTTTTTTAATTTTTAAGTTATTTTTTTCGCAATTTTCTTCCTCAGGCCGAGTTTGAACGGAATTCGGGACTAAAATTTTTTTCTCTCTTTCCTGGCCTATCTAATCTTGTTTTGGCAAAAAATAATGTTGGAAAGGGGTTTTTTAATTTTTTGAATTTTTTTGCTATCTTTTTCCGAATTTTCTTGCCTGTGTCGAGTTTGAACGGAACTCGGGAGTAAAATTTTTTTTTTCTCTCTTTCTCGGCCTATCTCATCCCGTTTTGTCTAAAATTAATGCCAGAAAGAGGTTTTTTTAATTTTTTCAATTTTTTTGCTATTTTTTTCGGAATTTTCTTGCCCGGGTCGAGTATAAGCGGAATTCGGGACTAAAATTTTTTTCTCTTTTTCTCGGCCACTCTCAACCCATGTTGGATAGAAATAATGCCGGAATTAACTTTTTGAATTTATTGCTATTTTTTTGGAATTTTCTAGCTCGGGTTGGGTAGGAACTGAATTCGGGACTAAAATTTTTTTCTCTCCTTCTCGGCCTCCCTCAACCCGTTTTGGATAGAAATAACGCTGAATTATCTTTATTAATTTTTTGAATTTTTTTGCTATTTTTTATGAATTTTCTTGCCCGAGTCGACTATGAACGGAATTAGGGACTAAAATTTTCTTCCCCCTTTCTCGACCTATCTCATTCCCGTTTCGGCTAGAAATAATGCCGGAATGAGGTTTTTTAATTTTTTGAATTTTTTTGCTATTTCTTTGGAATTTTCTTACCCGGCTCAGATAGAAACGGAATTCAGGACTAAAATTTTTTTCTCTCTTTCCCGGGCTATCACATCTCGTGTTGGATAAAAATCATGCTGGAAAGAGGTTTTTTAATTTTTATAATTTTTTTGCTATTTTTTTCATAATTTACTTGCCCGGGTCGAGTATGAACGGAATTCGGGACTAAAATATTTTTCTCTCTTTCTCTGCCTATCTCATCCCGTTTTCGCTAAAAATAACACCAGAAAGAGGTTTTTTTATTTTTTGAATTTTTTGGCAATTTTTTTTTGGAATTTTCTTGCCCTTGTCGAGTATGAACAGAATTCGGGGATGCAATTTTTTTCTCTCTATCCCAGGCTATCTCATCCCGTTTTGGCTAAAAATAATGCTGGAAAGAGGTTTTTTAATTTTTTCAATTTTTTTCCTATTTTTTTCAGAATTTTCTTCCCCGGGTCGAGTATTAGCGGAATTCGGGACTAAAATTTTTTTTTTTCTCTTTCTCGGCCTATCTCATCCCCCGTCTTGGTTTGAAATAATGCTGGACTGAGGTTTTTTTAATTTTTGAATTTTTTTGCTATTTTTTACGGAATTTTCTTGCCGGGGTCGAGTATGAACGGAATTCGGGACAAAAAAATTTTTCTCTCTTTCTCGGCCTATCTCATCCCGTTTTCGCTAAAAATAATACCAGAAAGAAGTTTTTTTATTTTTTGAATTTTTTGGCAATTTTGTTCGAAATTTTCTTGCCCTGGTCGAGTATGAATAGAATTCGGGACTACAATTTTTTTTTTTTCTCTTTTTCGGCCAATCTCATCCTGTTTTCACTAAAAATAATGCTGGAAAGAGGTTTTTAAATTTTTAAATTTTTTTTCTTTTTTGGAATTTTCTTGCCCGAATCCAGTATGAACGGAATTCGGGTCCAAAATTTCTTTTGTCTCTTTCTCGGCCTATCTCATCCCGTTTTGGCTCAAAATAATGCCGGAAAGAGGTTCTTATTTTTTGAATTTTTTGGCTATTTTTTTCGCAATTTTCTTCCCGGGGCCGAGTATGAACGGAATTTGGGACTAAATTTATTTTTTTTTTTTCCTGCCCTATCTCATCCTGTTTTGGCTAAAAATAATGCTGGAATGAAGTTTTTTAATTTTTTGAATTTTTTGCTATTTTTTTCGCAATTTTCTTCCCCGGGCCGAGTATGAACGGAATTCAGGACTGAATTTTTTTTTTCTCTTTCTTGGCCTATCTCATCCCGTTTTGGCTCGAAATAATGCCGGAATGAGGTTTTTTAATTTTTTTGCTATTTTTTAAGGAATTTTCTTGCCGGGGTCGAGTTTGAACGGAATTCGGGACTAAAATTTTATTCTTTCTTTCTCAGCCTATATCATCCTGTTTTCGCTAAAAATAATTCTGGAAATAGGTTTCTTAATTTTTTGATTTTTTTTTTCTATTTTTTTTGGAATTTTCTTGCCCGGATCGAGTAAGAATGGAATTCGGGACTAAAATTTTTTTTTCACTTTCTCGGCCTATCTCCTCCTGTTTTGGCTAAAAATAATGTTGGAAAGGGGTTTTTTTAATTTTTAAAATTTTTTTGCTATTTTATTCGGAATTTTCTTGCCTGGGTCGAGTTTGAACGGAACTTGGGACTAAATTTTTTTTTCCTCTTTCTCGGCCTATCTAATCCTGTTTTGGCTAGAAATAATGCCGGAATGATGTTTTTTTACTTTTTTGAATTTTTTTGTTATTTTTTTTTGCAATTTTATTCCGAGGGCCAATTATGAACGGAATTCGGGACTAAAGTTTTTTTCTCTCTTTCTTGGCTTATCTCATCCCGTTTTGGCTAAAAATAATGTCGGAAAGAGGTTTTTTAATTTTTTGAATTTTTTTGCTTTTATTTTCGGAGTTTTCTTCCCCGAGTCGACTATGAACGAAATTCGGGACTAAAATTTTCTTCCCTCTTTCTCGGCCTATCTCATTCCCGTTTCGGCTAGAAATAATGCCGGAATGAGGTTTTTTAATTTTTTGAATTTTTTTGCTATTTCTTTGGAATTTTCTTACCCGACTTGGATAGGAACGGAATTCAGGACTAAAATTTTTTTCTCTCTTTCGCAGGCTATCACATCCCGTTTTGGCTAAAAATAATGCTAGAATGAGGTTTTTTAGTTTTTAAAATTTTTTTGCTATTTTTTTCATAATTTACTTGCCCGGGTCGAGTATGAACGGAATTCGGGACTAAAATATTTTTCTCTCTTTCTCGGCCTATCTCAACCCGTTTTCGCTAAAAATAATACCGGAAAGAGGTTTTTTTATTTTTTGAATTTTGTGGCAATTTTTTTCGGAATTTTCTTGCCCTGGTCGAGTATGAACAGAATTCGGAACTACAATTTTTTTCTCTCTTTTTCGGCCTATCTCATCCTGTTTTCACTAAAAATAATGTTGGAAAGAGGTTTTTTAATTTTTTAATTTTTGTTCTTTTTTTTTTTTTTGGAATTTTCTTGCCCGAATCCAGTATGAACGGAATTCGGGTCCAAAATTTTTTTTGTCTCTTTCTCGGCCTATCTCATCCCGTTTTGGCTCAAGATAATGCCGGAAAGAGATTCTTATTTTTTGAATTTTTTGGCTATTTTTTTCGCAATTTTCTTCCCGGGCCGAGTATGAACGGAATTCGGGACTAATTTTTTTTTTCTTTTTCCTGGCCTATCTCATCCTGTTTTGGCTAAAAATAATGCTGGAAGGAGGTTTTTTAATTTTTTAAATTTTTTCTATTTTTTTCGCAATTTTCTTCCCCGGGCCGAGTATGAACGGAATTCGGGACTGAAATTTGTTTTTGTTTTTTTCTATTTCTTGGCCTATCTCATCCCGTTTTGGCTCGAAATAATGCCGGAATGAGGTTTTTTAATTTTTTTTCTATTTTTTTAGGAATTTTCTTGCCAGGGTCGAGTTTGAACGGAATTTGGGACTAAAATTTTATTCTTTCTTTCTCAGCCTATATCATCCCCGTTTTCACTAAAAATAATGCTGGAAAGAGGTTTCTTAATTTTTTGATTTTTTTTTTCTATTTTTTTTGGAATTTTCTTGCTCGGATCGAGTAAGAACGGAATTCGGGACAAAATTTTTTTTTTCTCTTTCTCGGCCTTTCTCATCCTGTTTTGGCTAAAAATAATGTCGGAAAGGGGTTGTTTAATTTTTTGAATTTTTTGCTATTTTTTTCGGAATTTTCTTGCCTGGGTCGAGTTTGAACGGAACTCGGGACTAAAATTTTTTTTCCTCTTTCTCGGCCTATCTAATCCCGTTTTGGCTAGAAATAATGCCGGAATGAGGTTTTTTTTTTATTTTTTTCGCAATTTTCTTCCTAGTGCCGATTATGAACGGAATTCGGGACTAAAGTTTTTTTTTTTTCTCTTTCTTGGCTTATCTCATCCCGTTTTGGATAGATATAAAGCCGGAATTATGTTTTTTAATTTTTTGATTTTTTTTCCTATTTTTTTCGGAATTTTCTTGCCCAGGTCGAGTAGGAACGGAATTCGGGACTAAATTTTTTTTTCTCCCTTTCTCAGCCTACCTCATCCCCTTTTGTCTTAAAATAATGCCAGGAAGAAGTTTTTTAATTTTTTGAATTCTTTTGCTATTTTTTTTGGAATTTTCTTGCCCGGGTCGAGTATTAACAGAATTCGGAACTAAAATTTTTTTCTCTCTTTCTCGGCCACACTCAACCCATTTTGGATAGAAATAATGCCGTAATTAACTTTTTTAATTTTTTTAATTTTTTTGCTATTTTTTTGAAATTTTCTAGCTCGGGTTGGATAGAAATAATGCCGGAATTTTCTTTTTCAATTCCGCCAAAATGGGATGAGATAGGCCGAGAAAGAGAAAAAAAAATTTTAGTCTTGAATTCTGTTCCTACCCAACCCTAGCGAGAAAATTCAAAAAAAAAAAAGCAAAAAAATTAAAAAATAATGCCGGAAAGAGGTTTTTTAGTTTTTTAAATTTTTATGTTATTTTTTTTGCAATTTTCTTCCCGGGCCAAGTATGAAAGGAATTTGGGACTAAATTTTTTTTCTCTCTTTTTTGGCTTATCTCATCCCGTTTTCACTAAAAATAATGCTGGAAAGAGGTTTTTTAATTTTTTGATTTTTTTTTTTTTGGAATTTTCTTGCCAGAATCGAGTAAGAACGGAATTCGGGACTAAATTTTTTTATTCTTTTTTGAATTTTTATGTTATTTTTTTCGCAATTTCCTTCCCCGGGCCGAGTATGAACGGAAGTCGGGACTGAAATTTTTTTCTCTCTTTCTCGTCCTATCTCATTCCGTTTTGGCTCGAAATAATGCCGGAATGAGGTTTTTTAATTTTTGAATTTTTTTGCTTTTTTATAAGGAATTTTCTTGCCGGGGTCGAGTATGAACGGAATTCGGGACTAAAATTTTTTTTTCTCTTTCTCGGCCTATATCATCCTGTTTTCTCTAAAAATAATGCTGGAAAGAGGTTTTTTAATTTTTTGATTTTTTTTGGAATTTTCTTGGCCGGATCGAGTAAGAACAGAATTCAGGACTAAAATTTTTTTTCTCTTTCTCGGCCTATCTCATCCCGTTTTGGCTAAAAATAATGCCGGAAAGAGGTTTTTTAATTTTTTTAATTTTTAAGTTATTTTTTTCGCAATTTTCTTCCTCAGGCCGAGTTTGAACGGAATTCGGGACTAAAATTTTTTTCTCTCTTTCCTGGCCTATCTAATCTTGTTTTGGCAAAAAATAATGTTGGAAAGGGGTTTTTTAATTTTTTGAATTTTTTTGCTATCTTTTTCCGAATTTTCTTGCCTGTGTCGAGTTTGAACGGAACTCGGGAGTAAAATTTTTTTTTTCTCTCTTTCTCGGCCTATCTCATCCCGTTTTGTCTAAAATTAATGCCAGAAAGAGGTTTTTTTAATTTTTTCAATTTTTTTGCTATTTTTTTCGGAATTTTCTTGCCCGGGTCGAGTATAAGCGGAATTCGGGACTAAAATTTTTTTCTCTTTTTCTCGGCCACTCTCAACCCATGTTGGATAGAAATAATGCCGGAATTAACTTTTTGAATTTATTGCTATTTTTTTGGAATTTTCTAGCTCGGGTTGGGTAGGAACTGAATTCGGGACTAAAATTTTTTTCTCTCCTTCTCGGCCTCCCTCAACCCGTTTTGGATAGAAATAACGCTGAATTATCTTTATTAATTTTTTGAATTTTTTTGCTATTTTTTATGAATTTTCTTGCCCGAGTCGACTATGAACGGAATTAGGGACTAAAATTTTCTTCCCCCTTTCTCGACCTATCTCATTCCCGTTTCGGCTAGAAATAATGCCGGAATGAGGTTTTTTAATTTTTTGAATTTTTTTGCTATTTCTTTGGAATTTTCTTACCCGGCTCAGATAGAAACGGAATTCAGGACTAAAATTTTTTTCTCTCTTTCCCGGGCTATCACATCCCGTGTTGGATAAAAATCATGCTGGAAAGAGGTTTTTTAATTTTTATAATTTTTTTGCTATTTTTTTCATAATTTACTTGCCCGGGTCGAGTATGAACGGAATTCGGGACTAAAATATTTTTCTCTCTTTCTCTGCCTATCTCATCCCGTTTTCGCTAAAAATAACACCAGAAAGAGGTTTTTTTATTTTTTGAATTTTTTGGCAATTTTTTTTTGGAATTTTCTTGCCCTTGTCGAGTATGAACAGAATTCGGGACTACAATTTTTTTCTCTCTATCCCGGGCTATCTCATCCCGTTTTGGCTAAAAATAATGTTGGAAAGAGGTTTTTTAATTTTTCAATTTTTTTCCTATTTTTTTCAGAATTTTCTTTCCCGGGTCGAGTTTTAGCGGAATTCGGGACTAAATTTTTTTTTTCTTCTCTTTCTCGACCTATCTCATCCCGTCTGGGCTCGAAATAATGCCGGACTGAGGTTTTTTAATTTTTGAATTTTTTTTGCTATTTTTTAAGGAATTTTCTTGCCGGGGTCGAGTATGAACGGAATTCGGGACAAAAATATTTTTCTCTCTTTCTCCGCCTATCTCTTCCCGTTTTCGCTAAAAATAATACCAGAAAGAGGTTTTTTTAATTTTTTGAATTTTTTGGCAATTTTTTTCGGAGTTTTCTTCCCCGAGTCGACTATGAATGCAATTTGGGGCTAAAATTTTCTTCCCTCTTTCTCGGCCTATCTCATTCCCGTTTCGGCTAGAAATAATGCCGGAATGAGGTTTTTTAATTTTTTGAATTTTTTTGCTATTTCTTTGGAATTTTCTTACCCGGCTCGGATAGGAACGGAATTTAGGACTAAAATTTTTTTCTCTCTTTCCCGGGCTATCACATCCTGTGTTGGATAAAAATAATGCTGGAAAGAGGTTTTTTAATTTTTAAATTTTTTTTGCAATTTTTTTCATAATTTACTTGCTCGGGTCGAGTATGAACGGAATTCGGGACTAAAATATTTTTCTCTCTTTCTCTGCGTATCTCATCCCGTTTTCGCTAAAAATAATACCAGAAAGAGGTTTTTTTATTTTTTGAATTGTTTGGCAATTTTTTTCGGCATTTTCTTGCCCTGGTCGAGTATGAATAGAATTCGGGACTACAATTTTTTTCTCTCTTTCCCAGGCTATCTCATCCCGTTTTGGCTAAAAAGAATGTTGGAAAGAGGTTTTTGAATTTTTTTCCTATTTTTTTCGGAATTTTCTTTCCCGGATCGCGTATTAACGGAATTCGGGACTAAAAATTTTTTTTTTTCTCTTTCTCGGCCTATCTAATCCCATTTTGGCTCGAAATAATGCCGAAATGATGTTTTTTAATTTTTGAATTTTTTTGCTATTTTTTAAGGAATTTTCTTGCCAAAGTCGAGTAAGAACGGAATTCTGGAGTAAAATTTTTTTTCTCTCTTTCTCGGCCTATATCATCCCGTTTTCGCTAAAAATAATGCTGGAAAGAGGTTTTTTAATTTTTTGATATTTTTTTCATAACTTTTTTGGAATTTTCTTACCCGGATCGAGCAAGAACGGAATTCGGGACTAAAATTTTTCTTTTCTCTTTCTTAGCCACTCTCATCCCATTTTGGATATAGAAATAATGCCGGAATTATGTTTTTTAATTTTTTGATTTTTTTTGCTATTTTTTTCGTAATTTTCTTTCCTGGGTCGAGTATGAACGGAATTTGAGACTACATTTTTTTTCTCTCTTTCTCGGCCTATCTCATCCCTATTTGTCTAAAAATAATGCCAGAAAGAGGTTTTTTAATTTTTTTGAATTTTTTTGCTATTTTTTTCGGAATTTTCTTGCTCGGTCGAGTATGAACGGAATTCGGGACTAAAATTTTTTTCTCTCTTTCTCGGCCACTCTCAACCCATGTTGGATCGAAATATTGCCGGAATTAACCTTTTTAATTTTTTGAAATTTTTTGCTATTTTTTTTGGAATTTTCTAGCTCAGGTTGGGTAGGAACAGAATTTGGCACTAAATTTTCTTTTCTCTTTCTCGGTCTCGCTCAACCCGTTTTGGATAGAAATAACGCTGGAATGAACTTTTTTACTTTTTTGAATTTTTTTTAAAATTTTCTTGCTTGGATTGGGTAGGAACAGAATTCGGGACTAAAATTTTTTTCACTCTTTCTCGGCCTATCTCATCCCGTTTTGGCTAAAAATAATGCCATTAAGGGTTTTTTTTTTTTTTTAATTTTTTGAATTTTTTTACAATTTTTTTAGGAATTTTCTTGCCCGGCTCAACTAGGAACGGAATTCGGGACTACAATTTTTTTCTCTCTTTCCCAGGCTATCTCATCCCATTTTGGCTAAAAATAAAGCTGGAAAGAGGTTTTTTAATTTTTTGAATTTTTTTGCTATTTTTCTCGGAATTTTCTTGCCCGGGTCGAGTATGTACAGAATTCTGGACTAATATTTTTTTTTCTCTTTCTCAACCTGTCTCATCCCGTTTTGGCTATAAATAATGCCGGATAGAGGTTTTTTAATTTTTTGCATTTTTTTGCTATTTTTTTAGCAATTTTCTTGCCGGGGTCGAGTATGAACGGAATTCGGGAGTAAAATGTTTTTCACTCTTTCTCGGCCTCTCTCAACCCTTTTTGGATAGAAATAATGCTGGAATTAAGTTTTTTAATTTTTTGATTTTTTTTGCTATTTTTTTTCGGAATTTTCTTGCCCGGGTTGAGTGTGAACGAAATTCGGAACTAAAATTTTTTTTTTCTCTTTCACGGCCAATCAATTTTTTTAGGAATTTTCTTGCCCGGCTCAACTGGGGACGGAATTCGGGACTACAATTTTTTTCTCTCTTTCCCAGGCTATCTCATCCCATTTTGGCTAAAAATAAAGCTGGAAAGTGGTTTTTTAATTTTTTGAATTTTTTTGCTATTTTTCTCGGAATTTTCTTGCCCGGGTCGAGTATGTACAGAATTCTGGACTAATATTTTTTTTTCTCTTTCTCAGCCTGTCTCATCCCGTTTTGGCTATAAATAATGCCGGATAGAGGTTTTTTAATTTTTTGCATTTTTTTGCTATTTTTTTAGCAATTTTCTTGTCGGGGTCGAGTATAAATGGAATTCGAGAGTAAAATGTTTTTCTCTTTTCCTCGGCCTCTCTCAACCCTTTTTGGATAGAAATAATGCTGGAATTAAGTTTTTTAATTTTTTGATTTTTTTTGCTATTTTTTTCGGAATTTTCTTGCCCGGGTCGAGTGTGAACGAAATTCGGAATTAAAATTTTTTTTTTTCTCTTTCATAGCCAATCACATCCTGTTTTGGATAGAAATAATGCCAGAATTAAATTTTTAATTTTTTGAATTTTTTTGCTATTCGGAACTAAAATTTTGTTTTCCTCTCTCTCGGCCTACCTCATCCTGTTTTGGCTAAAAATAATGCCGGAAAATGGTTTTTTATTTTTTTGAATTTTTTGCTATTTTTTTGGAATGTTCCTGCCCGGGTCGAGTTTGAACGGAATGCGGGACTAAAATTTTTTTTCCTCTTTCTCAGCCTATCTCATCCCGTTTTAGCTAGAAATAATGCCGGAATGAGTTTTTTTTTTTTTTTTTTTTTTAATTTTTTATCTTTTTTTTTTTTGCAATTTTCTTCCCAGGGCCGATTATGAACGGAATTCGGGACTAAATTTTTTTTTCCTCTTTCTTGGCCTATCTCATCTCGTTTTGGCTAGAAATAATGTCGGAATGTGGTTTTTTCATTTTTTGAATTATTTGCTATTTTGTTCGGAATTTTTTTGCCGGGGTCGAGTATGAATGGAATTCGGGTCTAAATTTTTTTTTTTTCTCTTTCTCGGCCTATCTCATCCCGTTTTGGCAAAAATTAATGCCGGAAAAGGTTTTTTAATTTTTTTAATTTTTTTGCTATTTTTTTCGCAATTTTCTTCGTGGGGCCAAGTATGAACGAAATTCGGGACTAAATTTTTTTTTTTCTCTCTTTCCTGGCTTATCTCATCCTGTTTTGACTAGAAGTAATGCCGGAAAGAGGTTTTTTAATTTGTTGAATTATTTTGCTTTTTTTTTTTCGCAATTTTCTTCCCTGGGCTGAGTATTAACGGAATTCAGGACTGAAATTTTTTTTTTCTCTTTCTCGGCCTATCTCATCCCGTTTTGGCACAAAATAACGCTTTAATGAGGTTTTTGAATTTTTTGAATTTTTTTGCTATTTCTTTGGAATTTTCTTACCCGGCTCAGATAGGAACGGAATTCAGGATTAAAATTTTTTTCTCTCTTTCCCGGGCTATCACATCCTGTGTTGGATAAAAATAATGCTGGAAAGAGGTTTTTTAATTTTTTTAATTTTTTTGCTATTTTTTTCATAATTTACTTGCCCGGGTCTAGTATGAACGGAATTCGGGACTAAAATATTTTTCTCTCTTTCTCAGCCTATCTCATCCCGTTTTGGCAAAAATTAATGCCGGAAAAGGTTTTTTAATTTTTTTAATCTTTTTGCTATTTTTTTCGCAATTTTCTTCTTGGGGCCAAGTATGAACGAAATTCGGGACTAAAATTTGTTTTTTCTTTCTTTCCTGGCCTATCTCATCCTGTTTTGACTAGAAGTAATTCCGGAAAGAGGTTTTTTAATTTGTTGAATTATTTTGCTTTTTTTTTTTTTTTCGCAATTTTCTTCCCCGGGCTGAGTATTAACGGAATTCAGGACTGAAATTTTTTTTTCTCTTTCTCGGCCTATCTCATCCCGTTTTGGCACGAAATAACGCTGTAATGAAGTTTTTTAATTTTTTGAATTTTTTTGCTATTTCTTTGGAATTTTTTTACCTGGCTCGGATAGGAACGGAATTCAGGATTAAAATTTTTTTCTCTCTTTCCCGGGCTATCACATCCTGTGTTGGATAAAAATAATGCTGGAAAGAGGTTTTTTAATTTTTTAAATTTTTTTGCTATTTTTTTCATAATTTACTTGTCCGGGTCTAGTATGAACGGAATTCGGGACTAAAATATTTTTTTCTCTTTCTCGGCCTATCTCATCCCGTTTTCGCTAAAAATAATACCAGAAAGAGGTTTTTTTATTTTTAGAATTTTTTGGCAATTTTTTTCGCAATTTTCTTACCCTGGTCGAGTATGAACAGAATTCAGGACTACAATTTTTTTTTATCTCTATCCTGGGCTATCTCATCCCGTTTTCGCTAAAAATAATGCTGGAAAGAGGTTTTTTAATTTTTTCAATTTTTTTCCTTTTTTTTTCGGAATTTTCTTTCCCAGGTCGAGTATTAGCGGAATTCGGGAGTAAAATTTTTTTTTCTCTTTCTCGGCCTATCTCATCCCGTCTTGGCTCGAAATAATGCCGGCCTGAGGTTTTTTAATTTTTGAATTTTTTTGCTATTTTTTAAGGAATTTTCTTGCCGGGGTCGAGTATGAACGGAATTCGGGACAAAAATATTTTTCTCACTTTCTCAGTCTATCTCATCCCACTTTCGCTAAAAATAATACCAGAAAGAGGTTATTTTATTTTTTGAATTTTTTGGCAATTTTTTTCGGAATTTTCTTGCCCTGGTCGAGTATGAACAGAATTCGGGACTACAATTTTTTTCTCACTACCCTCGGCTATCTCATCCCGTCTTGGCTAAAAATAATGCTGGAAAGAGGTTTTTTTAATTTTTTCAATTTTTTTCCTATTTTTTTCGAAATTTTCTTTCCCGGGTCGAGTATTAGCGGAATTCGGGACTAAAATTTTTTTCTCTCTTTCTCAGCCTATCTCATCCCGTTTTGGCTCGAAATAATGCCGGACTGAGGTTTTTTAATTTTTGAATTTTTTTTGCTATTTTTTAAGGAATTTTCTTGCCGGGGTCGAGTAAGAACGGAATTCAGGCCTAAAATTTTTTTGTTCTCTTTCTCGGCCTATCTCATCCTGTTTTGGCTAAAAATAATGCTGGAAAGGGGTTTTTTAATTTTTTGAATTTTTTCGCTATTTTTTTGGAATGTTCCTGCCCGGGTCAAGTTTGAACGACATGCGGGACTAAAATTTTTTTTCCTCTTTCTCGGCCTATCTAATCCCGTTTTGGCTAGAAATAATGCCGGAATGAGGGTTTTTTTTTTTAATTTTTTTAATTTTTATCTTTTTTTTTTTTGCAATTTTCTTCCCAGGGCCGATTATGAACGGAATTCGGGACTAAATTTTTTTTTCCTCTTTCTCGGCCTATCTCCTCTCGTTTTGGCTAGAAATAATGTCGGAATGTGGTTTTTTCATTTTTTGAATTATTTACAATTTTGTTCGGAATTTTTTTGCCGGGGTCGAGTATGAACGGAATTCGGGTCTAAATTTTTTTTTTTTTCTCTTTCTCGGCCTATCTCATCCCGTTTTGGCAAAAATTAATGCCAGAAAAGGTTTTTTAATTTTTTTAATTTTTTTGCTATTTTTTTCGCAATTTTCTTCTTCGGGCCGAGTATGAACGGAATTCGGGACTAAATTTTTTTTTCTCTCTTTTCTGGCCTATCTCATCCTGTTTTTACTAGAAGTAATGCCGGAAAGAGATTTTTTAATTTGTTGAATTATTTTGCTTTTATTTTCGCAATTTTCTTCCCCGGGCCGAGTATTAACGGAATTCAGGACTGAAATTTTTTTTTCTCTTTCTTGGCCTATCTCATCCCGTTTTGGCTAGAAATGACGCTGTAATGAGGTTTTTTAATTTTTGAATTTTTTTGCTATTTTTTTAGGAATTTTCTTGCCGGGGTCGACTATGAACGGAATTCGGGACAAAAATATTTTTCTCTCTTTCTCAGCCTATCTCATCCTGTTTTGGCTAAAAATAATACCAGAAAGAGGTTATTTTATTTTTTGAATTTTTTGGCAATTTTTTTCGGAATTTTCTTGCCCTCGTCGAGTATGAACATAATGCTGGAAAGAGGTTTTTCAATTTTTTTCCTATTTTTTTCGGAATTTTCTTTCTCGGGTCGAGTATTAGCGGAATTCGGGACTAAAATTTTTTTTTTTCTTTCTCGGCCTATCTCATCCCGTTGTGGCTCGAAATAATGCCGGACTGAGGTTTTTCAATTTTTGAATTTTTTTTGCTATTTTTTAAGGAGTTTTCTTGCCGGGGTCGAGTAAGAACGGAATGCAGGACTAAAATTTGTTTGTTCTCTTTCTCGACCTATCTCATCCTATTTTGGCTAAAAATAATGCTGGAAAGGGGTTTTTTAATTTTTTGAATTTTTTTCGCTATTTTTTTTGGAATGTTCCTGCCCGGGTTGAGTTTGAACGGAATGCGGGACCAAAATTTTTTTTTCCTCTTTCTCTGCCTATCTCATCCCGTTTTGGCTAGAAATAATGCCGGAATGAGGTTTTTTTTTTTTTTTTTTTAATTTTTTTAATTTTTTATCTTTTTTTTTTTTGCAATTTTCTTCCCAGGGCCGATTATGAACGGAATTCAGGACTAAAATTTTTTTTTCCTCTTTCTCTGCCTATCTCATCCCGTTTTGGCTAGAAATAATGCCGGAATGAGGTTTTTTTTTTTTTTTTTAATTTTTTTAATTTTTTATCTTTTTTTTTTTTGCAATTTTCTTCCCAGGGCCGATTATGAACGGAATTCAGGACTAAATTTTTTTTTTCCTCTTTCTCGGCCTATCTCATCTCGTTTTGGCTAGAAATAATGTCGGAATGTGGTTTTTTCATTTTTTGAATTATTTGCTATTTTGTTCGGAATTTTTTTGCCGGGGTCGAGTATGAACGGAATTCGGGTCTAAAATTTTTTTCTCTCTTTCTCGGCCTATCTCATCCCGTTTTGGCAAAAAGTAATGCCGGAAAAGGTTTTGTAATTTTTTAAATTTTTTTGCTATTTTTTTCGCAATTTTCTTCTTGGGGCCGAGTGTGAACGGAATTCGGGACTAAATTTTTTTTTCTCTCTTTTCTGTCCTATCTCATCCTGTTTTGACTAGAAGTAATGCCGGAAAGAGATTTTTTAATTTGTTGAATTATTTTGCTTTTATTTTCGCAATTTTCTTCCCCGGGCCGAGTATTAACGGAATTCAGGACTGAAATTTTTTTCTCACTTTCCAGGCCTATCTCATCCCATTTTGGTTAGAAATAACGCTGTAATGAGGTTTTTTAATTTTTGAATTTTTTTGCTATTTTTTTAGGAATTTTCTTGCCGGGGTCGAGTATGAAGAGAATTCGGGACTAAAATTTTTTTTCTCTCTTTCTCGGCCTATCTCATCCCGTTTTCGCTAAAAAAAACACTGAAAAGAGGTTTTTGAATTGTTTTGCTATTTTTTTCGGAATTTTCTTACCCGGGTCGAGTTTGAACGGAACTCGGGTCTAAATTTTTTTTTCCTCTTTCTCAGCCTATGTCATCCCGTTTTGGCTAGAAATAATGCTAGAATGAGGTTTTTTAATTTTTTGAATTTTTTTGCTATTTTTTTCGCAATTTTCTTCCCAAGGCCGATTATGAACGGAATTCGGGACTAAGATTATTTTCTCTCTTTCTTGGCCTATCTCATCCCGTTTGGGCAAAAAATAATGCCGGAAAGGGGTTTTTTAATTTTTTGAATTTTTTTGCTATTATTTTCATAATTTTCTTCCCCGGGTCCAGTATAAACGGAATTCGGGACTAAAATTTTCTTCTCTCTTTCTCGGCCTATCTCATTCCCGTTTTGGCTAGAAATAATGTCGGAATGAGGTTTTTTAATTTTTTGAGTTTTTTTCGTAATTTTCTTGTCCTGGCCGAGTATGAACAAAATTCGGGACGAAAATTTTTTTTTTTCTCTTTCTCAGCCACATGCAGCCCAATTTGGATAGATATAATGCCGGAATTAAGTTTTTTAATTTTTTGATTTTTTTTGCAATTTTTTTCGAAATTTTCTTGCCCGGGTCGAGTATGAACGGAATTCGGGACTAAATTTTTTTTTCTCTCTTTCTCGGCCTATCTCATCCCGTTTTGTCTAAAAATAATGCCAGAAAGAGGTTTTTTTAATTTTTTAAATTTTTTTGCTATTTTTTCGGAATTTTCTTGTCCGGGTCGAGTATAAGCGGAATTCGGGACTAAAATTTTTCTCTCTTTTTCTCGGCCACTCTCAACCCATTTTGGATAGAAATAATGCCGGAATTATCTTTTTGAATTTTTTGCTATTTTTTTTAGAATTTTCTAGCTCGGGTTAGGTAGGAACTGAATTCGGGATTAAAATTTTTTTCTCTCCTTCTCGGCCTCCCTCAACCCGTTTTGGATAGAAATACCGCCGGAATTATCTTTATTAATTTTTTGAATTTTTTTGCTATTTTTTATGAATTTTCTTGCTTGGGTTGGGTAGGAACAGAATTTGGGACTAAAATTTTTTTCACTCTTTCTCAGCCTATCTTATCCCGTTTTGGCTAAAAATAATGTCATAAAGAGGTTTTTAATTTTTTGAATTTTTTTTCTTTTTTTTTAGGAATTTTCTTGCCCGCCTCGGGTAGGAACGGAATTCGGGACTACAATTTTTTTCTCTCTTTCCTGAGCTATCTCATTCCGTTTTGGCTGAAAATAATGCTGGAAAGATGTTTTTTAATTTTTTGAATTTTTTTGCTATTTTATAAGGAATTTTCTTGTCGGGGTCGAGTATGAACGGAATTCGGGACTAATATTTTTTTTTCTCTTTCTCGGCCTATATCATCCCGTTTTCTCTAAAAATAATGCTGGAAAGAGGTTTTTTTAATTTTTTGACCTTTTTTGGAATTTTCTTGCCCGGATCGAGTATGAATGGAAGTCGGGACTGAAATTTTTTTCTCTCTTTCTCGTCCTGTCTCATTCCGTTTTGGCTCGAAATAATGCCGGAATGAGGTTTTTTAATTTTTGAATTTTTTTTTCTACTTTATAAGGAATTTTCTTGCCGGGGTCGTGTATGAACGGAATTCGGGACTAAAATTTTTTTTTCTCTTTCTCGGCCTATATCATCCCGTTTTCTCTAAAAATAATGCTGGAAAGAGGTTTTTTAATTTTTTGATTTTTTTTGGAATTTTCTTGCCCGGATCGAGTATGAATGGAAGTCGGGACTGAAACTTTTTTCTCTCTTTCTCGTTTTGGCTAAAAATAATGCCGGAAAGTGATTTTTTAATTTTTTAAATTTTTTCTGCTATTATTTTCGGAGTTTTCTTCCCCGAGTCGACTATGAATAGAATTAGGGAGTAAAATTTTCTTCCCTCTTTCTCGGCCTATCTCATTCCCGTTTCGGCTAGAAATAATGCCGAAATGAGGTTTTTTAATTTTTTGAATTTTTTTGCTATTTCTTTGTAATTTTCTAACCCGGCTCGGATAGGAACGGAATTCAGGACAAAAATTTTTTTCTCTCTTTGTCGGGCTATCACATCCCGTGTTGGATAAAAATAATGCTGGAAAGTGGTTTTTTAATTTTTAAAATTTTTTTGCTATTTTTTTCATAATTTACTTGCCCGGGTCGAGTATGAACGGAATTCAGAACTAATATTTTTTTTTCTCTTTCTCGGCCTATCTCATCCCATTTTTGCTATAAATAATACCAGAAAGAGGTTTTTTTATTTTTTGAATTTTTTGGCAATTTTTTTCGGAATTTTCTTGCCCTGGTCTAGTATGAACAGAATTCGGGACTACAATTTTTTTCTCTCTATACTGGGCTATCTCATCCCGTTTTGGCTAAAAATAACACTGGAAAGAGGTTTTTTAATTTTTTCAATTTTTTTCCTATTTTTTTCGGAATTTTCTTTCCCGGGTCAAGTATTAGCAGAATTCGGGACTAAAATTTTTTTTTCTCTTTCTCGGCCTATCTCATCCCGTCTTGGCTCGAAATAATGCCGGACTGAGGTTTTTTAATTTTTGAATTTTTTTGCTATTTTTTAAGGAATTTTCTTGCCGAGGTCGAGTGTGAATGGAATTCGGGACAAAAATATTTTTCTCTCTTTCTCAGCCTATCTCATCCCGTTTTCGCTAAAAATAATACCAGAAAGAGGTTTTTTTTTTAAATTTTTTGAATTTTTTGGCAATTTTTTTTCGGAATTTTCTTGCTCTGGTCGAGTATGAACAGAATTCGGGACTACAATTTTTTTCTCTCTATCCTAGGCTATCTCATCCCGTCTTGGCTAAAAATAATGCTGGAAAGAGGTTTTTTAATTTTTTCAATTTTTTTCCTATTTTTTTCGGAATTTTCTTTCCCGAGTTATTAGCGGAATTCGGGACTAAATTTTTTTTCTCTCTTTCTCGGCCTATCTCATCCCATTTTGGCTCGAAATAATGCCAGACTTAGGTTTTTTAATTTTTGAATTTTTTTTTTGCTATTTATTAAGGAATTTTCTTGCCAGGGTCGAGTAAGAATGGAATTCATGACTAAAATTTTTTTGTTCTCTTTCTCGGCCTATCTCATCCTGTTTTGGCTAAAAATAATGCTGCAAAGGGGTTTTTTAATTTTTTGAATTTTTTCGCTATTTTATTTGGAATATTCCTGCCCGGGTCGAGTTTGAACGGAATGCGAGACTAAAATTTTTTTTCCTCTTTCTCGGCCTATCTCATCCCGTTTTGGCTAGAAATAATACCGGAATGAGGTTTTTTTTTTAATTTTTTTTTTTTGATCTTTTTTTTTTTTTTGCAATTTTCTTCCCCGGGCCGATTATGAACGGAATTCGGGATAAAATTTTTTTTTTTCTCTTTCTTGGCCTATCTCATCCTGTTTTGGCTAAAAATAATGCCTGAAAGAGGTTTTTTAATTTTTTGAATTTTTTTGCTATTATTTTCGGAATTTTCTTCTCCGAGTCGAGTATGAACGAAATTCGGGACTAAAACTTTCTTCTCTCCTTCTCGGCTTATCTCATTCCTGTTTTCGCTGGAAATAATGACGGAATGAGGTTTTTTAATTTTTTTTGCTATTTTTTAAAGAATTTTCTTGCCCTGCTCAGGTAGGAACGGAATTCGGGACTACAATTTTTTTCTCTCTTTTCCGGGCTATCTCATTCTGTTTTTGCTGAAAATAATGCCGTAAAGAGGTTTTTTCATTTTTTGAAGTTTTTTGTTTTTTCTTTAGGAATTTTCCAGCCAGGCTCGGGTAGGAACGGAATTCGGGAGTACAACTTTTTTCTCTCTTTCCCGGGCTATCTCATCTCGTTTTGGCTAGAAATAATGCCGGAATTAAGTTTCTTAATTTTTTGATTTTTTTTGATTTTTTTTTTCGGAATTTTCTAGCCCAGGTCAAGTATTAACGGAATTCGGGTCTAAAATTTTTTTCACTCATTCTCGGCCCATCTCATCCCATTTTGGCTAAAAATAATGCCAAAAAGAGGTTTTTTAATATTTTGCATTTTTTTGCTATTTTTTTTCGCAATTTTCTTACCCGGTTCGGGTTGGAACGGAATTCGGGACTAAAATTTTTTTCTCTTTTTCTTGGCCTATCTCATTCTCGTTTTGGATAGAAATAATGCCGGAATTAGGTTTTTTAATTTTTTGAATTTTTTTGCAATTTTTTTTGGAATTTTCTTACCCGGCTCAGCTTCGAACGGAATTCGGGACTAAAATTTTCTTGCTTGGATTGGATAGGAACAGAATTCGGGACTAAAATTTTTTTCATTCTTTCTCGGCCTATCTCATCCCGTTTTGGCTAAAAATAATGCCGTTAAGGGTTTTTTTTTTTAAATTTTTTGAATTTTTTTGCAATTTTTTTAGGAATTTTCTTGCCCGGCTCAGCTAGGAACGGAATTCGGGACTACAATTTTTTTCTCTCTTTCCCGGGCTATCTCGTCCCGTTTTGGCTAAAAATAAAGCTGGAAAGAGGTTTTTTAATTTTTTGAATTTTTCTGCTATTTTTCTCGGAATTTTCTTGCCCGGGTCGAGTATGTACGGAATTCTGGTCTAATATTTTTTTTTTCTCTTTCTTAGCCTGTCTCATCCCGTTCTGGCTATAAATAAAGTCGGAAAGAGGTTTTTTAATTTTTTGAATTTTTTTGCTATTTTTTTAGCAATTTTCTTGCCGGGGTCGAGTATGAACGAAATTCGGGACTAAAATGTTTCTCTCTTTGTCGGCCTCTCTCAACCCTTTTTGGATAGAAATAATGACAGAATTAAGTTTTTTAATTTTTTGATTTTTTTTGCTACTTTTTTCGGAATTTTCTTGCCCGGGTCGAGTGTGAACGAAATTCGGAACTAAAATTTTTTTTTCTCTTTCACGGCCAATCACATCGCGTTTTGGCTAGAAATAATGCCAGAAAGAGGTTTTTGAATTTTTTTGCTATTTTTTTTCGAAATTTTCTTGCTCGGGTCGAGTATGAACGGAATTCGGGACTAAAATTTTTTTCTCTTTTTCTCGGCCACTCTCAAGCCATTTTGGATAGAAATAATGCCAGAATTAACTTTTTGAATTTTTTGCTATTTTTTTTGGAATTTCCTAGCTCGGGTTGGGTAGGAACTGAATTCGGGACTAAAATTTTTTTCTCTCCTTCTCGGCCTCCCTCAACCCGTTTTGGAATGAAATAATGCCGGAATTATCTATATTAATTTTTTGAATTTTTTTGCTATTTTTTATGAATTTTCTTGCTTGGGTTGGATAGGAACAGAATTTGGGAGTAAAATTTTTTTCACTCTTTCTCGGCCTATCTTATCCCGTTTTGGCTAAAAATAATGTCATAAAGAGGTTTTTTAATTTTTTATATTTTTTTGCTTTTTTTTTTAGGAATTTTCTTACCCGGCTCGGGTAGGAACGGAATTCGGGACTACAATTTTTTTCTCTCTTTCCCGGGCTATCTCATCTCGTTTTGGCTAAAAATAATGCTGGAAAGAGGTTTTTTAATTTTTTGAATTTTTTTGCTATTTTATAAGGAATTTTCTTGCCGGGGTCGAGTATGAATGGAATTCGGGACTAATATATTTTTTTTCTCTTTCTCGGCCTATATCATCCCATTTTCTCCAAAAATAATGTTGGAAAGAGGTTTTTTAAGTTTTTGATTTTTTTTGGAATTTTCTTGCCCGGATCGAGTATGAATGGAGGTCGGGATTGAAATTTTTTTTTCTCTTTCTCGTCCTATCTCATTCCGTTTTGGTACGAAATAATGCCGGAATGAGGTTTTTTAATTTTTGAATTTTTTTTTCTATTTTATATGGAATTTTCTTGCCGAGGTCGAGTATGAACGGAATTCGGGACTAAATTTTTTTTTCTCTCTTTCTCGGCCTATATCATCCAGTTTTCTCTAAAAATAATGCGGGAAAGAGGTTTTTTAATTTTTTGATTTTTTTTGGAATTTTCTTGCCCGGATTGAGTAAGAACAGAATTCAGGACTAAAATTTTTTTTCTCTTTCTCGGCCTATCTCATCCCGTTTTGGCTAAAAATAATGCCGGAAAGAGGGTTTTTAATTTTTTGAATTATTAAGTTATTTTTTTCGCAATTTTCTTCCTCGGGCAGAGTTTGAACGGAATTCGGGACTAAAATTTTTTTCTCTCTTTCCTGGCCTATCTAATCCTGTTTTGGCAAAAAATAATGTTGGAAAGGGGTTTTTTAATTTTTTGAATTTTTTCGCTATTTTTTTCGGAATTTTCTTGACTGTGTCTAGTTTGAACGGAACTCGGGAGGAAATTTTTTTTTTCCTCTTTCTCGGCCTATCTCATACCGTTTTGGCTAGAAATAATGCCGAAATGAGGTTTTTTTAATTTTTTGAATTTTTTTGCTATTTTTTTCACAATTCTCTTCCCTGGGACGATTATGAACGGAATTCGGGACTAAATTTTTTTTCTCTCCTTCCCGGGCTATCACATCCCGTTTTGGCTAAAAATAATGCTGGAAAGTGGTTTTTTAATTTTTTGAAATTTTTTGCTTTTTTTTTCAGAATTTTCTTGCCCGAGTCGAGTATGAACGGAATTCGAGACTAAAATTTTTTTTCTCTTTCTCGGCCTATCTCATTCCATTTTTGCTAAAAATAATACCAGAAAGAGTTTTTTTTTTTTTTTTTTTTGAATTTTTTTGCTATTTTTTTTCGCAATTTTCTTCCCCGGGTCGAGTAGGAACGGAAGCTGGGATTGAAATTTTTTTCTCTCTTTCTCGTCCTATCTCATCCCATTTTGCCTCAAAATAATGCTGGAATGAGATTTTATAATTTTTGAATGTTTTTTATATTTTTTAAGGAATTTTCTTAACGGGGTCGAGTATGAACGGAATTCGGGACTAAAATTTTTTTTTCTCTTTCTCGGCCTATCTCATCTCGTTTTGGCTAAAAATAATGCTGGAAAGAGGTTTTTGAATTTTTTGAATTTTTTTCCTATTTTTTTCGGAATTTTCTTTCCCAGATCGAGTATTAACGGAATTCGGGACTAAATTTTTTTTTTTCTCTTTCTAGGCCTCCCTCAACCCGTTTTGGATAGAAATAATGCTGGAATTAACTTTTTTACTTTTTTGAATTTTTTTTTTAAATTTTCTTGCTTGGATTGGGTAGGAACAGAATTCGGGACTAAAATTTTTTTCACTCTTTCTCGGCCTATCTCATCCCGTTTTGGCTAAAAATAATGCTGTTAAGGGTTTTTTTTTTTTTTTTTTTAGTTTTTTGAATTTTTTTGCTATTTTTTTAGGAATTTTCTTCCCCGGCTTAGCTAGGAACGGAATTCGGGACTAAAACTTTTTTTCTCTCTTTCCCGGCCTATCTCGTCCCGTTTTCTCTAAAAATAATGCTGGAAAGAGGTTTATTAATTTTTTGAATTTTTTTAGGAAGTTTCTTGCCCGGCTTAGCTAGGAACGGAATTCGGGACTACAATTTTTTTTCTCTCTTTCCCGGGCTATCTCGTCCCGTTTTGGCTAAAAATAAAGCTGGAAAGAGGTTTTTTAATTTTTTGTATTTTTTTGCTATTTTTCTCGGAATTTTCTTGTCCTGGTCGAGTATGTACAGAATTCTGGACTAATATTTTTTTCTCTCTTTCTTAGCCTGTCTCATCCCGTTTTGGCTATAAATAATGTTGGAAAGAGGTTTTTTAATGTTTTGAATTTTTTTGGTATTTTTTTAGCAATTTTCTTGTCGGGGTCGAGTATGAACGGAATTCGGGACTAAAATGTTTTTCTCTCTTTCTCGGCCTCTCTCAACCCCTTTTGGATAGAAATAATGCCGGAATTAAGTTTTTTTTTTTAATTTTTTGATTTTTTTTGTTATTTTTTTCGGAATTTTCTTGCCCGTGTCGAGTGTGAACGAAATTCGGAAATAAAATTTTTTTTTCTCTTTCACGGCCAATCACATCCCGTTTTGGCTAGAAATAATGCCAGAAACAGGTTTTTTGAATTTTTTTGCTTTTTTTTCGTAATTTTCTTGCTGGGGTCGAGTATGAATGGAATTCGGGACTAAAATTTTTCTCTCTTTGTCGGTCATTCTCAACCCATTTTCGATAGAAATAATGCCAGAATAAAATTTTTAATTTTTTGAATGTTTTTTGCTATTTTTTTTGGAATTTTCTAGTTTGGGTTGGGTAGGAACAGAATTCGGGACTAAAATCTTTTTTTCTCTTTCTCGACTTATCCCATCCCGTTTTGGGTAAAAATAATGCTAGAAAAGGGTTTTTTAGTTTTTTGAAATTTTTTGCTATTTTTTTCGGAATTTTCATGCCCGAGTCGAGTTTGAGCGGAATTCGGGACTAAAATTTTTTTTCCTCGTTCTCGGCCTAGCTCATCCCGTTTTGGCTAAAAATAATGCCGGAAAATGGTTTTTTAATTTTTGAATTTTTTGCTATTTTTTTCGGAATTTTCTTGCACGGGTCGAGTTTGAGTGGAATTCGGGACTAAATTTTTTTTTTTCCTCTTTCTCGGCCTATCTCATCTCGTTTTGGCTAGAAATAATGTCGGCATGTGGTTTTTTCATTTTTTGAATTATTTGCTATTTTGTTTGGAATTTTTTTGCCGGGGTCGAGCATGAACGGAATTCGGGACTAAAATTTTTTTTCTCTGTTTCTCGGCCTATCTCATCCTGTTTTCGCTAAAAATAATGCTGAAAAGAGCTTTTTTAATTTTTTGAATTTTTTTGCTATTTTTTTCGGAATTTTCTTACCAAGGCTGATTATGAACGGAATTCGGGACTAAAATTATTTTCTCTCTTTCTTGCCCTATCTCATCCCGTTTTGGCCAAAAATAATGCCAGAAAGGGGTTTTTTTATTTTTTGAATTATTTTGCTATTATTTTCAGAATTTTCTTCCCCGGATCGAGTATAAACGGAATTCGGGACTAAAATTTACTTCTCTCTTTCTAGGCCTATCTCAATCCCGTTTTGGCTAGAAATAATGCCGGAATGAGGTTTTTTAATTTTTTGAATTTTTTTCGTAATTTTCTTGTCCTAGCTGAGTGTGAACAAAATTCGGGACTAAAATTTTTTTTTCTCTTTCTCAGCCACACGCAACCCATTTTGGATAGATATAATGCCGGAATTAAGTTTTTTATTTTTTTGATTTTTTTTGCAATTTTCTTCGAAATTTTCTTGCCCGGGTCGAGTATGAACGGAATTCGGGTCTAAATTTTTTTTCTTCCTTTCTCGGCCAATCTCATCCCGTTTTGTCTAAAAATAATGCCAGAAAGAGGTTTTTTAAATTTTTTCAATTTTTTTGCTATTTTTTTCGGAATTTTCTTGCCCGGGTCGAGTATAAGCGGAATTCGGGACTAAAATCTTTTTCTCTTTTTCTCGGCCACTCTCAACCCATTTTGGATAGAAATAATGCCGGAATTAACTTTTTGAATTTTTTGCTATTTTTTTGGAATTTTCTAGCTCGGGTTGGGTAGGAACTGAATTCGGGACTAAAATTTTTTTCTCTCCTTCTCGGCCTCCCTCCACCCGTTTTGAATAGAAATAACGCCGGAATTATCTTTATTAATTTTTTGAATTTTTTTGCTATTTTTTATGAATTTTCTTGCTTGGGTTAGGTAGGAACATAATTTTCGACTAAATTTTTTTTTCACTCTTTCTCGGCCTATCTTATCCCGTTTTGGCTAAAAATAATGTAATAAAGAGGTTTTTTAATTTTTTATATTTTTTTGCTTTTTTTTTAGGAATTTTCTTGCCCGGCTCGGGTAGGAACGGAATTCGAGACTACAATTTTTTTCTCTCTTTCCCGTAATATCTCATCCCGTTTTGGCTAAAAATAATGCTGGAAAGAGGTTTTTTAATTTTTTGAATTTTTTTGCTATTTTATAAGGAATTTTCTTGCCGGGGTCGAGTATGAACGGAATTCGGGACTAATATTTTTTTTTCTCTTTCTCGGCCTATATCATCCCGTTTTGGCTAAAAATAATGCCGGAAAGAGGTTTTTTAATTTTTTGAATTCTTAATTTATTTTTTTCGCAATTTTCTTCCTCGGGCCGAGTTTGAACGGAATTCGGGACTAAAATTTTTTTCTCTCTTTCCTGGCCTATCTAATCCTGTTTTGGCAAAAAATAATGTTGGAAAGGGGTTTTTTAATTTTTTGAATTTTTTTGCTATTTTTTTCGGAATTTTCTTGACTGTGTCTAGTTTGAACGGAACTCAGGAGTAAAATTTTTTTTCCTCTTTCTTGGCCTATCTCATACCGTTTTGGCTAGAAATAATGCCGGAATGAGGTTTTTTTAATTTTTTGAATTTTTTTGCTATTTTTTTCACAATTTTCTTCCCAGGGACGATTATGAACGGAATTCGAGACTAAAATTTTTTTCTCTCTTAGTTGGCCTATCTCATCCCGTTTTGGCTAAAAATATTACCGGAAAGAGATTTTTTAATTTTTAAAGTTTTTTTGCTATTATTTTCGGAGATTTCTTCCCCGAGTCGACTATGAACGGAATTCGGGACTAAAATTTTCTTCCCTCTTTCTCGGCCTATCTCATTCCCGTTTTGGCTAGAAATAATGCCGGAATGAGGTTTTTTAATTTTTTGAATTTTTTTTGCTATTTCTTTGGAATTTTCTTACCAGGCTCGGATAGGAACGGAATTCAGGACTAAAATTTTTTTCTCTCTTTCTCGGGCTATCACATCCTGTGTTGGATAAAAATAATGCTGGAAAGTGGTTTTTTAATTTTTAAAATTTTTTTGCTATTTTTTTCATAATTTACTTGCCCGGGTCGAGTATGAACGGAATTCGGAACTAATATTTTTTTTTTCTCTTTCTCGGCCTATCTCATCCCGTTTTTGCTATAAATAATACCAGAAATAGGTTTTTTTTTTTTATTTTTTGAATTTTTTGGCAATTTTTTTCGGAATTCTCTTGCCCTGGTCGATTATGAACAGAATTCGGGACTACAATTTTTCTCTCTATACCGTGCTATCTCATCCCCCGTTTTGGCTAAAAATAATGCTGGAAAGAGGTTTTTTAATTTTTTCAATTTTTTTCCTATTTTTTTCGGAATTTTCTTTCCTGGGTCGAGTATTAGCGGAATTTGGGACTAAAATTTTTTTTTCTCTTTCTCGGCCTATCTCATCCCGTCTTGGCTCGAAATAATGCCGGACTGAGGTTTTTGAATTTTTGAATTTTTTTGCTATTTTTTAAGGAATTTTCTTGCCGAGGTCGAGTATGAACGGAATTCGGGACAAAAATATTTTTCTCTCTTTCACAGCCTATCTCATCCCGTTTTCGCTAAAAATAATACCAGAAAGAGGTTTTTTTTTTTTTTTTGAATTTTTTGGCAATTTTTTTTCGGAATTTTCTTGCTCTGGTCGAGTATGAACAGAATTCGGGACTACAATTTTTTTCTCTCTATACCGTGCTATCTCATCCCATCTTGGCTAAAAATAATGCTGGAAAGAGGTTTTTTAATTTTTTCAATTTTTTTCCTATTTTTTTCGGAATTTTCTTTCCCGGGTTATTAGCGGAATTCGGGACTAAAATTTTTTTCTCTCTTTCTCGGCCTATCTCATCCCGTTTTGGCTCGGAATAATGCCGGACTTAGGTTTTTTAATTTTTGAATATTTTTTTGCTATTTATTAAGGAATTTTCTTGCCAGGGTCGAGTAAGAACGGAATTCAGGACTAAATTTTTTTGTTCTCTTTCTCGGCCTATCTCATCCTGTTTTGGCTAAAAATAATGCTGGAAAGGGGTTTTTTAATTTTTTGAATTTTTTCGCTATTTTTTTTTGGAATATTCCTGCACGGGTCGAGTTTGAACGGAATGCGAGATTAAAATTTTTTTTCCTCTTTCTCGGCCTATCTCATCCTGTTTTGACTAGAAATAATGCTGGAATGAGGTTTTTTTTTTAATTTTTTTTAATTTTTTATCTTTTTTTTTTTTGCAATTTTCTTCCCCGGGCTGATTATGAACGGAATTCGGGACAAAATTTTTTTTTTCTCTTTCCTGGCCTATCTCATCCCGTTTTGCCTAAAAATAATGCCTGAAAGAGGTTTTTTAATTTTTTGAATTTTTTTTGCTATTATTTTCGGAATTTTCTTCTCCAAGTCGAGTATGAACGGAATTCGGGACTAAAACATTCTTCTCTCCTTCTCGGCTTATCTCATTCCCGTTTTCACTGGAAATAATGGCGGAATGAGGTTTTTTAATTTTTTTGCTATTTTTTAAAGAATTTTCTTGCCCTGCTCAGATAGGAACGGAATTCGGGACTACAATTTTTTTCTCTCTTTACCGGGCTATCTCATTCTGTTTTCTTGCCAAAATCGAGTAAGAATGGAATTCGGGACTAAATTTTTTTTTTTCACTTTCTCGGCCTATCTTATCCCGTTTTGGCTAAAAATAACGCCGGAAAGGGGATTTTTAATTTTTTGAAATTTTTCGCTATTTTTTTCGGAATTTTCTTACCCGGGTCAAGTTTGAACGGAATTCGGGACTCAATTTTTTTCTTCCGCTTTCTTGGCCTATCTCATCCTATTTTGGCTACAAATAATGGTGGAATGAGGTTTTTTAATTTTTTGAATTTTTTTGCTATTTTTTTCGGAATTTTCTTGCCGGGGTCGAGTATGAACGGAATTTGGGCCTAAAAATTTTTTCACTCATTCTCGGCCTATCTCATCCCATTTTGGCTAAAAATAATGCCGAAAAGAGGTTTTTAAATGTTTTGCATTTTTTTGCTATTTTTTTTCGCAATTTATTACCCGGTTCGGGTTGGAACGGAATTCGGGACTAAAATTTTTTTCTCTCTTTCTTGGCCTATCTCATTTCCGTTTTGGATAGAAATAATGCCGGAATTAGGTTTTTGAATTTTTTGCAATTTTTTTTGGAATTTTCTTACCCGGCTCGGGTTCGAACGGAATTCGGGACTAAATTTTTTTTCTCTCCTTCCCGGGCTATCACATCCCGTTTTGGCTAAAAATAATGCTGGAAAGTGGTCTTTTAATTTTTTGAAATTTTTTGCTTTTTTTTTTTTCGGAATTTTCTTGCCCGAGTCGAGTATGAACGGAATTCGAGACTAAAATTTTTTTTTCTCTTTCTCGGCCTATCTCATTCCATTTTTGCTAAAAATAATACCAGAAAGAGTTTTTTTTTTTTTTTGAAATTTTTTGCTATTTTTTTTCGCAATTTTCTTCCCCGGGTCGAGTAGGAACGGATGTTGGGATTGAAATTTTTTTTCTCTCTTTCTCGTCCTATCTCATCCCATTTTGCCTCAAAATAATGCCGGAATGAGATTTTTTAATTTTTGAATGTTTTTGATATTTTTTAAGGAATTTTCTTAACGGGGTCGAGTATGAACGGAATTCGGGACTAAAATTTTTTTTTTTCTTTCTCGGCCTATCTCATCCCGTTTGGCTAAAAATAATGCTGAAAATAGGTTTTTGAATTTTTTTCCTATTTTATTTGGAATTTTCTTTCCCAGATCGAGTATTAACGGAATTCGGGACTAAAAATTTTTTTTCTCTTTCTAGGTCTCCCTCAACCCGTTTTGGATAGAAATAACGCTGGAATTAACTTTTTTACTTTTTTGAATTTTTTTTTTAAATTTTCTTGCTTGGATTGGGTAGGAATAGAATTCGGGACTAAAATTTTTTTCATTTTTTCTCGGCCTATCTCATCCCATTTTGGCTAAAAATAATGCTGTTAAGGGTTTTTTTTTTTAATTTTTTGAATTTTTTTGCAATTTTTTTAGGAATTTTCTTGCCCGGCTTAGCTAGGAACGGAATTCGGGACTACAATTTTTTTTCTCTATTTCCCGGGCTATCTCGTCCCGTTTTCGCTAAAAATAATGCTGGGAAGAGGTTTATTAATTTTTTGAATTTTTTTGCAATTTTTTTAGGAATTTTCTTGCCCGGCTTAGCTAGGAACGGAATTCGGGACTACAATTTTTTTTCTCTTTTTCCCAGGCTATCTCGTCCCGTTTTGGCTAAAAATAAAGCCGGAAAGAGGTTTTTTAATTTTTTGAATGTTTTTGCTATGTTTCTCGGAATTTTCTTGCCCTGGTCCAGTATGTACGGAATTCTGGATTAATATTTTTTCTCTCTTTCTTAGCCTGTCTCATCCCGTTTTTGCTACAAATAATGTTGGAAAGAGGTTTTTTAATTTTTTGAATTTTTTTGGTATTTTTTTAGTAATTTTCTTGCCGGGGTCGAGTATGAACGGAATTCGGGACAAAAATGTTTTTCTCTCTTTCTCGGCCTCTCTCAACCCTTTTTGGATAGAAATAATGCCGGAATTAAGTTTTTTTAATTTTTTGATTTCTTTTGTTATTTTTTTCGGAATTTTCTTGCCCGGGTCGAGTGTGAACGAAATTCGGAACTAAAATTTTTTTTTCTCTTTCACGGCCAATCACATCCCGTTTTGGCTAGAAATAATGCCAGAAAGAGGTTTTTTGAATTTTTTTGCTATTTTTTTTGTAATTTTCTTGCTTGGGTCGAGTATGAACGGAATTCGGGACTAAAATTTTTCTCTCTTTGTCGGTCATTCTCAACCCATTTTCGATAGAAATAATGCCAGAATTAAAATTTTAATTTTTTGAATGTTTTTTGCTATTTTTTTTGGAATTTTCTAGTTGGGGTTGGGTAGGAACAGAATTCGGGACTAAAATCTTTTTTTCTCTTTCTCGACTTATCCCATCCCGTTTTGGGTAAAAATAATGCTAGAAAAGGGTTTTTTAGTTTTTTGAAATTTTTTGCTATTTTTTTCGGAATTTTCATGCCCGAGTCGAGTTTGAGCGGAATTCGGGACTAAAATTTTTTTTCCTCGTTCTCGGCCTACCTCATCCCGTTTTGGCTAAAAATAATGCCGGAAAATGGTTTTTTAGTTTTTTGAAATTTTTTGCTATTTTTTTCGGAATTTTCATGCCCGAGTCGAGTTTGAGCGGAATTCGGGACTAAAATTTTTTTTCCTCGTTCTCGGCCTACCTCATCCCGTTTTGGCTAAAAATAATGCCAGAAAATGGTTTTTTATTTTTTTGAATTTTTTGCTATTTTTTTCAGAATTTTCTTGCACGGGTCGAGTTTGAGCGGAATTCGGGACTAAGTTTTTTTTTTTCCTCTTTCTCGGCCTATCTCATCTCGTTTTGGCTAGAAATAATGTCGGCATGTGGTTTTTTCATTTTTTGAATTATTTGCTATTTTGTTTGGAATTTTTTTGCCGGGGTCGAGTATGAACGAAATTCGGGTCTAAAATTTTTTTTTCTCTCTTTCTCAGCCTATCTCATTCCGTTTTGGCAAAAATTAATGCTGGAAAAGGTTTTTTCATTTTTTTAATTTTTTTGCTATTTTTTTCGCAATTTTCTTCCTAGGGCTGAGTATGAACGGAATTCGAGACTAAATTTTTTTTTCTCTCTTTCCTGGCCTATCTCATCCTGTTTTGACTAGAAGTAATGCCAGAAAGAGGTTTTTTAATTTGTTGAATTATTTTGCTATTTTTTTCGCAATTTTCTTCCCCGGGCCGAGTATTAACGGAATTCAGGACTAAAATTTTTTTTTCTCTTTCTCGGCCTATCTCATCTCGTTTTGGCTAGAAATAATGCTGTAATGAGGTTATTTAATTTTTGAATTTTTTTGCTATTTTTTTAGGAATTTGATTGCCGGGGTCGAGTATGAACGGAATTCGGGACTAAAATTTTTTTTCTCTGTTTCTCGGCCCATCTCATCCCGTTTTCGCTAAAAATAATGCTGAAAAGATGTTTTTTTAATTTTTTTGCTATTTTTTTCGGAATTTTCTTACCCTGGTCGAGTTTGAACGGAACTCGGGTCTAAAATTTTTTTTCCTCTTTCCCACCCTATGTCATGCCGGTTTGGGTAGTAATAATGCTAGAATGAAGTTTTTTAATTTTTTGAATTTTTTTGCTATTTTTTTCGCAATTTTCTTCCCAAGGCTGATTATGAACGGAATTCGGGACTTTCTTGCCCTATCTAGTTTTGGCTAAAAATAGTGCCAGAAAGGGGTTTTTTTTATTTTTTGAATTATTTTACTATTATTTTCAGAATTTTCTTCCCCGGGTCGAGTATAAACGGAATTCGGGACTAAAATTTTCTTCTCTCTTTCTAGGCCTATCTCATTCCCGTTTTGGCTAAAAATAATGCCGGAATGAGGTTTTTTAATTTTTTGAATTTTTTTCGTAATTTTCTTGTCCTAGCTGAGTGTGAACAAAATTCGGGACTAAAATTTTTTTTTCTCTTTCTCAGCCACTCGCAACCCATTTTGGATAGATATAATGCCGGAATTAAGTTTTTTAATTTTTTGATTATTTTTGCAATCTTTTTCGAAATTTTCTTGCCCGGGTCGAATATGAACGGAATTCGGGTCTAAATTTTTTTTTCTTCTCTTTCTCGGCCTATCTCATACCGTTTTGTCTAAAAATAATGCCAGAAAGAGGTTTTTTTAATTTTTTCAATTTTTTTGCTATTTTTTTCGGAATTTTCTTGCCCGGGTCGAGTATAAGCGGAATTCGGGACTAAAATCTTTTTCTCTTTTTCTCGGCCACTCTCAACCCATTTTGGATAGAAATAATGCCGGAATTAACTTTTTGAATTTTTTGCTATTTTTTTGGAATTTTCTAGCTCGGGTTGGGTAGGAACTGAATTCGGGACTAAAATTTTTTTCTCTCCTTCTCGGCCTCCCTCAACCCGTTTTGGATAGAAATAACGCCGGAATTATCTTTATTAATTTTTTGAATTTTTTTGCTATTTTTTTTTAATTTTCTTGCTTGGGTTGGGTAGGAACATAATTTTGGACTAAATTTTTTTTTTCACTCTTTCTTGTCCTATCTTATCCCGTTTTGGCTAAAAATAATGTCATAAAGAGGTTTTTTTATTTTTTTGCTTTTTTTTTAGGAATTTTCTTGCCCGGCTCGGGTAGGAACGGAATTCGGGACTACAATTTTTTTCTCTCTTTCCCGTGCTATCTCATCCCGTTTTGGCTAAAAATAATGCTGGAAAGAGGTTTTTTAGTTTTTTGAATTTTTTTGCTATTTTATAAGGAATTTTCTTGCCGGGGTCGAGTATGAACGGAATTCGGGACTAATATTTTTTTTTCACTTTCTCGGCCTATATCATCTCGTTTTCTCTAAAAATAATGCTGGAAAGAGGTTTTTTAATTTTTTGATTGTTTTTGGAATTTTCTTGCCCGGATCGAGTATGAATGGAGGTCGGGACTGAAATTTTTTTCTCTCTTTCTCGTCCTATCTCATTCCATTTTGGCTTGAAATAATGCCGGAATGAGGTTTTTAAATTTTTGAATTTTTTTTTCTATTTTATAAGGAATTTTATTGCCGTGGTCGAGTATGAACGGAATTCGGGACTAAATTTTTTTTTTCTCTTTCTCGGCCTATATCATCCCGTTTTCTCTAAAAATAATGCTGGAAAGAGGTTTTTTAATTTTTTGATTTTTTTTGGAATTTTCTTGCCCGGATCGAGTAAGAACAGAATTCAGGACTAAAATTTTTTTTCTCTTTCTCGGCCTATCTCATCCCGTTTTGGCTAAAAATAATGCCGGAAAGAGGTTTTTTAATTTTTTGAATTTTTAAGTTATTTTTTTCGCAATATTCTTTCTCGGGCCGAGTTTGAACGGAAATCGGGACTAAATTTTTTTTCTCTCTTTCCTGGCCTATCTAATCCTGTTTTGGCAAAAAATAATGTTGGAAAGGGGTTTTTTAATTTTATGAATTTTTTTGCTATTTTTTTCGGAATTTTCTTGACTGTGTCTAGTTTAAACGGAACTCGGGAGTAAAATTTTTTTTCCTCTTTCTCGGCCTATCTCATACCGTTTTGGCTAGAAATAATGCCGGAATGAAGTTTTTTTAATTTTATGAATTTTTTTGCTATTTTTTTCACAATTTTCTCCCCAGGGACGATTATGAACGGAATTCGAGACTAAAATTTTTTTCTCTCTTAGTTGGCCTATCTCATCCCGTTTTGGCTAAAAATAATGCCGGAAAGAGATTTTTTAATTTTTAAAATTTTTTTGCTATTATTTTCGGAGATTTCTTCCCCGAGTCGACTATGAACGTAATTCGGGACTAAAATTTTCTTCCCTCTTTCTCGGCCTATCACATTCCCGTTTTAGCTAGAAATAATGCCGGAATGAGGTTTTTTAATTTTTTGAATTTTTTTGCTATTTTTTTGGAATTTTCTTACCCGGCTCGAATAGGAACGGAATTCAGGACTAAATTTTTTTTTTCTCTTTCCCGGGCTATCACATCTCGTGTTGGATAAAAATAATGCTGGAAAGAGGTTTTTTAATTTTTAAAATTTTTTTGCTATTTTTTTCATAATTTTCTTGCCTGGGTCGAGTATGAACGGAATTCGGGACTAATATTTTTTTCTCTCTTTCTCAGCCTATCTAATCCCATTTTGGCTAAAAATAATGTCATAAAGAGGATTTTTAATTTTTGAATTTTTTTGATTTTTTTTTAGGAATTTTCTGGCCCGGCTCGGGTAGGAACGGAATTCGGGACTACAATTTTTTTCTCTCTTTCCCGGGCTCTCTCATCCCGTTTTGGCTAAAAATAATGTTGGAAAGAGGTTTTTTAATTTTTTGAATTTTTTTGCTATTTTATAAGGAATTTTCTTGCCGGGGTCGAGTATGAACGGAATTCGGGACTAATATTTTTTTTTTCTTTCTCGGCCTATATCATCCCGTTTCTCTAAAAATAATGCTGGAAAGAGGTTTTTTAATTTTTTAATTTTTTTTGGAATTTTCTTGCCCGGATCGAGTATGAATGGAAGTCGGGACTGAAACTTTTTTCTCTCTTTCTCGTTTTGGCTAAAAACAATGCCGGAAAGAGATTTTTTAATTTTTTAAATTTTTTTGCTTTTATTTTCGGAGTTTTCTTCCCCGAGTCGACTATGAACAGAATTAGGGACTAAAATTTTCTTCCCTCTTTCTCGGCCTATCTCATTCCCGTTTCGGCTAGAAATAATGCCGGAATGAGGTTTTTTAATTTTTTGAATTTTTTTGCTATTTCTTTGGAATTTTCTTACCCGGCTCGGATAGGAACGGAATTCAGGACTAAAATTTTTTTCTCTCTTTCTCGGGCTATCACATCCCGTGTTGGATAAAAATAATGCTGGAAAGTGGATTTTTAATTTTTAAAATATTTTTGCTATTTTTTTCATAATTTACTTGCCCGGGTCGAGTATGAACGGAATTCGGAACTAATATTTTTTTTTCTCTTTCTCGGCTTATCTAGAGTATTTGCTATAAATAATACTAGAAAGAGGTTTTTTTATTTTTTGAATTTTTTGGCAATTTTTTTCGGAATTTTCTTACCCTGGTCGAGTATGAACAGAATTCGGGACTACAATTTTTTTCTCTCTATACCGGGCTATCTCATCCCGTTTTGGCTAAAAATAATGCTGGAAAGAGGTTTTTTTTTTTTTTCAAATTTTTTCCTATTTTTTTCGGAATTTTCTTTCCCGGGTCGAGTATTAGCGGAATTCGGGACTAAAATTTTTTTTTCTCTTTCTCGGCCTATCTCATCCCGTCTTGGCTCGAAATAATGCCGGACTGAGGTTTTTTAATTTTTGAATTTTTTTGCTATTTTTTAAGGAATTTTCTTGCCGAGGTCGAGTATGAACGGAATTCGGGACAAAAATGTTTTTCTCTCTTTCTCAGCCTATCTCATCCCGTTTTCGCTAAAAATAATACCAGAAAGAGGTTTTTTTTATTTTTTGAATTTTTTGCAACTTTTTTTCGGAATTTTCTTGCTCTGGTCGAGTATGAACAGAATTCGGGACTACAATTTTTTTCTCTCTATCCTGGGCTATCTCATCCCGTCTTGGCTAAAAATAATGCTGGAAAGAGGTTTTTTAATTTTTTTCCTATTTTTTTCTGAATTTTCTTTCTCGGGATATTAGCGGAATTCGGGACTAAATTTTTTTTTTTTCTCTTTCTCGGCCTATCTCATCCCGTTTTGGCTCGAAATAATGCCGGACTTAGGTTTTTTAATTTTTGAATTTTTTTTTGCTATTTATTAAGGAATTTTCTTGCCAGGGTCGAGTAAGAATGGAATTCAGGACTAAAATTTTTTTGTTCTCTTTCTCGGCCTATCTCATCCTGTTTTGGCTAAAAATAATGCTGGAAAGGGGTTTTTTAATTTTTTGAATTTTTTCGCTATTTTGTTTGGAATATTCCTACCAGGGTCGAGTTTGAACGGAATGCGAGACTAAAATTTTTTTTCCTCTTTCTCGGCCTATCTCATCCCGTTTTGGCTAGAAATAATGCCGGAATGAGGTTTTCTTTTAATTTTTTTTTTATTTTTTATCTTTTTTTTTTTTGCAATTTTCTTCCTCGGGCCGATTATGAACGGTGTAAGGACGCGATTCGTGGCGGACCGCAACAGTGTCGGGTTCGCACGTGAAAAGGCCCTAACAATATCATTTGTAGAGCGTGGGTTTGGAAGGCTAGGCCTTGATCGATAGGCGGTGGGTTTTTCGCGGTGTTCGTACAAGTTTAAGTTATCCTTCACCCCTGGAGTCTTTCTCCTGGAGGTGGGCTGGGAGGCTCTGGTTTTTGGCCATTTTTCCCAACCACTCCATTGGTGCACCTTCCTTTTTATTATATAGTCCGTCTTGGTTGATCCTGAGCCTCCACTTGTAGGTCAGGCAGGAGCTTATTTCTGTATCCATCCCATCAACCGTCCCGTCTAACTTTCTATTAGTTGCATGGATCGAAGTTTACACCGTCCAAACGTCTTTTCTCATTAATCAGCTCTGGGTATTGGCAGGTGCATTTACTGAAGAGGGGACGCATTTTCCTTGGTCCGACTTCACACCCTGCTTCCCTATGGGCCCCATTCCGTTCACATCCCCTTGAGGGGGCTATTTGGGGATTGCCTACACCATGGTGTTGGTCTTCCCGTTGAAGCTCTGGAATGCCGAGGACAGGGTAAGTTCTCAGCCGTTCCCCTTGCTACCTCGGCCACTGATCATTTGTCTTCGGCAAGATACCTCCTCGGCACGGGCCCTGGGCCCAGATAGAGTTTGGGCCGGATTGCAGAACTCTCGGACCCACAAACGGAATTCGGGATAAATTTTTTTTTTTTCTCTTTCTTGGCCTATCTCATCCTGTTTTGGCTAAAAATAATGCCTGAAAGAGGTTTTTCAATTTTTTGAATTTTTTTGCTATTATTTTCGTTATTTTCTTCTCCGAGTCGTGTATGAACGGAATTCGGAACTAAAACTTTCTTCTCTCCTTCTCGGCTTATCTCATTCCGTTTTCGCTGGAAATAATGACGGAATGAGGTTTTTTAATTTTTTTGCTATTTTTTAAAGAATTTTCTTGCCCTGCTCAAGTAGGAACGGAATTCGGGACTACAATTTTTTTCTCTCTTTACCGGGCTATCTTATTCTGTTTTTGCTGAAAATAATGCCGTAAAAGGGTTTTTTCATTTTTTGAAGTTTTTGTTTTTTGTTTAGGAATTTTCTGGCCAGGCTCGGGTAGGAACGGAATTCGGGACTACAACTTTTTTCTCTCTTTCCCGGGCTATCTCATCCCGTTTTGGCTAGAAATAATGCCGGAATTAAGTTTCTTAATATTTTCATTTTTTTTGCGATTTTTTTCGGAATTTTCTAGCCCAGGTCAAGTATGAACGGAATTCGGGACGAACATTTTTTTCTCTCTTTCTCGGCCATTCTCAACCCATTTTGAATAGAAATAATGCCAGAATTAACTTTTTTAGTTTTTTGAATTTTTTTGCTATTTTTTTTGGAATTTTCTAGCTCGGGTCGAGTTTGAACGGAATTCGGGACTAAATTTTTTTTTCCTCTTTCTCGGCCTATCACATCCCATTTTGGCTAAAAATAATGTTGGAAAGAGGTTTTTAATTTTTTGAATTTTTATGTTATTTTTTTCGCAATTTTCTTCCATGGGCCGAGTATGAAAGGAATTTGGGACTAAAATTTTTTTCTCTCTTTTTTGGCCTACATCATCCCGTTTTCACTATAAAGAATGCCGGAAAGGGGACTTTTAATTTTTTGAAATTTTTTGCTATTTTTTTCGGAATTTTCTTACCCGGGTCGAGTTTGAACGAAATTCGGGACTAAATTTTTTTTTTCCTCTTTCTTGGCCTATCTCATCCTATTTTGGCTACAAATAATGCCGGAATGAGGTTTTTTAATTTTTTGAATTTTTTTGCTATTTTTTTCGGAATTTTCTTGCCGGGGTTGAGTATGAACGGAATTCGGGTCTAAAATTTTTTTCACTCATTCTCGGCCCATCTCATCCCATTTTGGCTAAAAATAATGCCAAAAAGAGGTTTCTTAATGTTTTGCATTTTTTTTGCTATTTTTTTTTTGCAATTTTCTTACCTGGTTCGGGTTGGAACAGAATTTGGGACTAAATTTTTTTTCTCTTTTTCTTGGCCTATCACATTCTCGTTTCGGATAGAAATAATGTCGGAATTAGGTTTTTTAATTTTTTGAATTTTTTTGCAATTTTTTTTGGAATTTTCTTACCCGGCTTGGCTTCGAACGGAATTCGGGACTAAATTTTTTTTTTTTTTTTCTCTTCCTTGGCCTATCTCATCCTGTTTTGGCTAAAAATAATGCCCAAAAGGGGTTTTTTAATTTTTTGAATTTTTTTGCTATTTTTTTTGGAATTTTCTTACCTGGCTCGGGTAGGAACGGAATTCGGGAATAAAATATTTTTCTCTCATTCTCGGTCTATCTCATCCCCGTTTTCGCTAAAATAATACCAGAAAGAGGTTTTTTGAATTTTTTAGCCATTTTTTTAGGAATTTTCTTGCCCTGGTCGAGTATGAACACAATTTGGGACTACAATTTTTTTTTTCACTTTCCCAGACTATCTCATCCCGTTTTGGCTAAAAATAATGTTGGAAAGAGGTTTTTGAATTTTTTGAATTATTTTCCTATTTTTTTCGGAATTTTCTTTCCGGGATCGAGTATTAACGGAATTCGGGACTAAAATTTTTTTTTTTTCTCTTTCTCGGCCTATCTCATCCCGTTTTGGCTCGAAATAATGCCGAAATGATGTTTTTTAATTTTTGAATTTTTTTGCTATTTTTTAAGGAATTTTCTTGCTGGGGTCGAGTAAGAACGGAATTCGGGACGAAAATTTTTTTTTCTCTTTCTCAGCCTATATCATCCCGTTTTCGCTAAAAATAACGCTGGAAAAAGGTTTTTTAATTTTTTCATTTTTTTTTCATAACTTTTTTGGAATTTTCTTGCCTGGATCGAGTTAAAACGGAATTCGGGACTAAAATTTTTCTTTTCTCTTTCTCAGCCACTCTCAACCCATTTTGGATAGAAATAAGGCCGGAATTAAGTTTTTTAATTTTTTGATTTTTTTTGCTATTTTTTTGGTAATTTTCTTGCCTGGGTCGAGTATGAACGGAATTCGGGACTACATTTTTTTTTCTCTCTTTCTCGGCCTATCTCATCCCTGTTTGTCTAAAAATAATGCCAGAAAGAGGTTTTTTAATTTTTTGAATTTTTTTGCTATTTTTTTCGGAATTTTCTTGCCCGGTCGAGTATGAACGGAATTCGGGACTAAAATTTTTTTCTCTCTTTCTCGGCCACTCTCAACCCATTTTGGATTGAAATATTGCCGGAATTAACTTTTTTAATTTTTTGAAATCTTTTGCTATTTTTTTTGGAATTTTCTAGCTTGGGTTGGGTAGGAACAGAATTCGGTACTAAATTTTTTTTTCTCTTTCTCGGTCTCCCTTAACCCGTTTTGGATAGAAATAACGCTGGAATTAACTTTTTTACTTTTTTGAATTTTTTTTTTTAAATTTTCTTGCTTGGATTGGGTAGGAACAAAATTCGGGACTAAAATTTTTTTCACTCTTTCTCGGCCTATCTCATCCCGTTTTGGCTAAAAATAATGCCGTTAAGGGTTTTTTTTTTTAATTTTTTGAATTTTTTTGCAATTTTTTTAGGAATTTTCTTGCCCGGCTCAGCTAGAAACGGAATTCGGGACTACAATTTTTTTCTCTCTTTCCCGGGCTATCTCGTCCCGTTTTGGCTAAAAATAAAGCTGGAAAGAGGTTTTTTAATTTTTTGAATTTTTTTGCTATTTTTCTCGGAATTTTCTTGCCTGGGTCGAGTATGTACGGAATTCTGGTCTAATATTTTTTTTTTTCTCTTTCTCAGCCTGTCTCATCCTGTTCTGGCTATAAATAAAGTCGGAAAGAGGTTTTTTAATTTTTTGAATTTTTTTGCTATTTTTTTAGCAATTTTCTTGCCGGGGTCGAGTATGAACGGAATTCGGGACTAAAATGTTTTTCTCTCTTTCTCGGCCTATCTCAACCCTTTTTTGATAGAAATAATGATGGAATTAAGTTTTTTAATTTTTTGAATTTTTTTGCTATTTTTTTTGGAATTTTCTAGCTCGGGTTGGGTAGGAACAGAATTCGGGACTAAAATCTTTTTTTCTCTTTCTTGACTTATCTCATACCGTTTTGGGTAAAAATAATGCTAGAAAAGGGTTTTTTAATTTTTTGAAATTTTTGCTATTTTTTTCGGAATTTTCATGCCTGGGTCGAGATTGAGAGGAATTCGGGACTAAAACTTTTTTTCCTCTTTCTCGGTCTACCTCACGTTTTGGCTAAAAATAATGCCGGAAAATGGTTTTTTAATTTTTTGAATTTTTTGCTATTTTTTTCGGAATTTTCTTGCACGGGTCGAATTTGAGCGGAATTCGGGACTTAATTTTTTTTTTTTTCCCTCTTTCTCGGCCTATCTCATCTCGTTTTGGCTAGAAATAATGTCGGAATGTGGTTTTTTAATTTTTTGAATTATTTGCTATTTTGTTTGGAATTTTTTTGCCGGGGTCGAGTATGAACGGAATTCAGGTCTAAAATTTTGTTTCTCTCTTTCTCGGCCTATCTCATCCCGTTTTGGCAAAAATTAATGCCGGAAAAGGTTTTTTAATTTTTTTGCTATTTTTTTCGCAATTTTCTTCCTGGGGCCGAGTATGAACGGAATTCGGGACTAAATTTTTTTTTTCTCTCTTTGCTGGCCTATCTCATCCTGTTTTGACTAGAAGTAATGCCGGAAAGAGGTTTTTTAATTTATTGAATTATTTTGCCATTTTTTTTCGCAATTTTCTTCCCCGGGCCGAGTATTAACGAAATTCAGGACTAAAATTTTTTTTCTCTTTCTCAGCCTATCTCATCCCGTTTGGCTAGAAATAACGCTGTAATGAGGTTTTTTAATTTTTGAATTTTTTTGCTATTTTTTTAGGAATTTGATTGCCAGGGTCGAGTATGAACGGAATTCGGGACTAAAATTTTTTTTCTCTGTTTCTCGGCCTATCTCATCCCGTGTTCGCTAAAAATAATGCTGAAAAGAGGTTTTTTAATTTTTTAAATTTTTTTGCTATTTTTTTCGGAATTTTCTTACCCAGGTCGAGTTTGAACGGAACTCGGGTCTAAAATTTTTTTTCCTCTTTCTCTGCCTATGTCATCCCGTTTTGGCTAGAAATAATGCTAGAATGAGGTTTTTTAATTTTTTGAATTTTTTTACTATTTTTTTCGCTATTTTCTTCCCAAGGCTGATTATGAACGGAATTCGGGACTAAAATTATTTTCTCTCTTTCTTGGCCTATCTCATCCCGTTTTGGCTAAAAATAATGCCGGAAAGGGGTTTTTTTATTTTTTGAATTATTTTGCTATTATTTTCAGAATTGTCTTCCCCAGGTCGAGTATAAACGGAATTCGGGACTAAAATTTTCTTCTCTCTTTCTCGGCCTATCTCATTCCCGTTTTTGCTAGAAATAATGCCAGAATGAGGTTTTTTAATTTTTTGAATTTTTTTCGTAATTTTCTTGCCCTAGCTGAGTATGAACAAAATTCGGGACTAAAATTTTTTTTTTTCTTTCCCAGCCACACGCAACCCATTTTGGATAGATGTAATGCCGGAATTAAGTTTTTTCATTTTTTGATGTTTTTTGCAATTTTTTTCGAAGTTTTCTTGCCGGGGTCGAGTATGAACGGAATTCGGGAATAAATTTTTTTTTCTCTCTTTCTCGGCCTATCTCATCCCGTTTTGTCTAAAAATAACGTCAGAAAGAGGTTTTTTTAATTTTTTCAATTTTTTTGCTATTTTTTTCGGAATTTTCTTGCCCAGGTCGAGTATAAGCGGAATTCGGGACTAAATTTTTTTTCTCTTTTTCTTGGCCACTCTCAACCCATTTTGGATAGAAATAATGCCGGAATTAACTTTTTGAATTTTTTGCTATTTTTTTGGAATTTTCTAGCTCGGGTTGGGTAGGAACTAAATTCGGGACTAAAATTTTTTTCACTCCTTCTTGGCCTCCCTCAACCCGTTTTGGATAGAAATAATGCCGGAATTATCTATATTAATTTTTTGAATTTTTTTGCTATTTTTTATGAATTTTCTTGCTTAGGTTGGGTAGGAACAGAATTTAGGACTAAAATTTTTTTCATTCTTTCTCGGCCTATCTTATCCCGTTTTGGCTAAAAATAATGTCATAAAGAGGTTTTTTAATTTTTTATATTTTTCTGCTTTTCTTTTAGGAATTTTCTTACCCGGCTCGGGTAGGAACGGAATTCGGGACTACAATTTTTTTCTCTCTTTCCCGAGCTATCTCATCCCCGTTTTGGCTAAAAATAATGCTGGAAAGAGGTTTTTTAATTTTTTGAATTTTTTTGCTTTTTTATAAGGAATTTTCTTGCCGGGGTCGAGTATGAATGGAATTCGGGACTAATATTTTTTTTCTCTTTCTCGGCCTATAGGAGTTTTCTCTAAAAATAATGCTGGAAAGAGGTTTTTTAATTTTTTGATTTTTTTTGGAATTTTCTTGCCCGGATCGAGTATGAATGGAGGTCGGGACTGAAATTTTCTTCCCTCTTTCTCGTCCTATCTCATTCCATTTTGGCTCAAAATAATGCCGGAATGAGGTTTTTTAATTTTTGAATTTTTTTTTCTATTTTATATGGAATTTTCTTGCCGGGGTCGAGTATTAACGGAATTCGGGACTAAATTTTTTTTTTCTCTTTCTCGGCCTATATCATCCCGTTTTCTCTAAAAATAATGCTGGAAGGAGGTTTTTTAATTTTTTGATTTTTTTTTGGAATTTTCTTGCCCGGATCGAGTAAGAACAGAATTCAGGAATAAAATTTTTTTTCTCTTTCTCGGCCTATCTCATCCCGTTTTAGCTAAAAATAATGCCGGAAAGAGGGTTTTTAATTTTTAGAATTATTAAGTTATTTTTTTCGCAATTTTCTTCCTCGGGCCGAGTTTGAACGGAATTCGGGACTAAAATTTTTTTCTCTCTTTCCTGGCCTATCTAATCCTGTTTTGGCAAAAAATAATGTTGGAAAGGGGTTTTTTAATTTTTTTAATTTTTTCGCTATTTTTTTCGGAATTTTGCTTGACTGTGTCTAGTTTGAACGGAACTCGGGAGTAAATTTTTTTTTTCCTCTTTCTCGGCCTATCTCATACCGTTTTGGCTAGAAATAATGCCGAAATGAGGTTTTTTTAATTTTCTGAATTTTTTTGCTATTTTTTTCACAATTCTCTTCCCAGGGACGATTATGAACGGAATTCGGGACTAAAATTTTTTTCTCTTAGTTGGCCTATCTCATCCCGTTTCGGCTAAAAATAATGCCGGAAAGAGATTTTTTAATTTTTAAAATTTTTTTGCTATTATTTTCGGAGTTTTCTTCCCCGAGTCGACTATGAACGGAATTCGGGACTAAAATTTTCTTCCCTCTTTCTCGGCCTATCTCATTCTTGTTTTGGCTAGAAATAATGCCAGAATGAGGTTTTTTCATTTTTTGAATTTTTTTGCTATTTCTTTGGAATTTTCTTACCCGGCTCGGATAGGAACGGAATTCAGGACTAAAATTTTTTTCTCTCTTTCCTGGGCTATCACATCCCGTGTTGGATAAAAATAATGCTGGAAAGAGGTTTTTTAATTTTTAAAATTTTTTTGCTATTTTTTTCATAATTTTCTTGCCTGGGTCGAGTATGAACGGAATTCGGGACTAATATTTTTTTCTCTCTTTCTCAGCCTATCTAATCCCATTTTGGCTAAAAAAAATGTCATAAAGAGGTTTTTGAATTTTTTGCTTTTTTTTTAGGAATTTTCTTGCCCGGCTCGGGTAGGAACGGAATTTGGGACTACAATTTTTTTCTCTCTTTCCCGGGCTATCTCATCCCGTGTTGGATAAAAATAATGCTGGAAAGTGGTTTTTTAATTTTTAAAATTTTTTTGCTATTTTATTAGGAATTTTCTAGCCAGGCTCGAGTAGGAACGGAATTCGGGACTACAGCTTTTTTCTCTCTTTCCCGGGCTAGCTCATCCCGTTTTGGCTAAAAATAATGCTGGAAAGAGGTTTTTTAATTTTTTGAATTTTTTGCTTATTTTTTTCGGAATTTTCTTGCCTGGGTCGAGTACGAACGGAATTCTGGACTAATATTTTTTTTCTCTCTTTCTCAGCCTATCTAATCCCATTTTGGCTATAAATAATGTCGGAAAGAGGTTTTTTAATTTTTTTGCTATTTTTTAAAGAATTTTCTTGCCCTGCTCGGGTAGGAACGGAATTCGGGACTACGATTTTTTTTTCTCTTTCCCGGGCGATCACATCCCGTTGTGGCTAAAAATAATGCTGGAAAGAGGTTTTTTAATTTTTTGAATTTTTTCACTATTTTTTTAGGAATTTTCTTGCCGAGGTCGTATGAACGGAATTCGGGACTAATATTTTTTTCTCTCTTTCTCGGCCATTCTCAACCCATTTTGAATAGAAATAATGCCAGAATTAACTTTTTTAGTTTTTTGAATTTTTTAGCTATTTTTTTTGGAATTTTCTAGCTCGGGTCGTGTTTGAACGGAATTCGGGACTAAAATTTTGTTTCCTCTTTCTCGGCCTATCACATCCCATTTTGGCTAAAAATAATGTCGGAAAGAGGTTTTTTAATTTTTTGAATTTTTATGTTATTTTTTTCGCAATTTTCTTCCCCGGGCCGAGTATGAAAGGAATTTGGGACTAAAATTTTTTTCTCTCTTTTTCGGCCTACATTATCCCGTTTTCACTATAAAGAATGCCGGAAAGGGGCTTTTTAATTTTTTGAAATTTTTTGCTATTTTTTTCGGAATTTTCTTACCCAGGTCGAGTTTGAACGGAATTCGGGACTAAATTTTTTTTCCTTTTTCTTGGCCTATCTCATCCCATTTTGCTACAAATAATGCCGGAATGAGGATTTTTAATTTTTTGAATTAATTTGCTATTTTTTTCGGAATTTTCTTGCCGGGGTCGAGTATGAACGGAATTCGGGTCTAAAATTTTTTTCACTCATTTTCGGCCCATCTCATCCCATTTTGGCTAAAAATAATGCCAAAAAGAGGTTTTTTAATGTTTTGCATTTTTTCGCAATTTTCTTACCCGGTTCGGGTTGGAACGGAATTCGGGACTAAATTTTTTTTTTCTCTTTCTTGGCCTATCTCATTCTCGTTTTGGATAGAAATAATGTCGGAAATACGTTTTTTAATTTTTTGAATTTTTTTGCAATTTTTTTTGGAATTTTCTTACCCGGCTCGGCTTCGAACGGAATTCGGGACTAAATTTTTTTTTTCTCTCCTTCACGAGCTATCACATCCCGTTTTGGATAAAAATAATGCTGGAAAGTGGTTTTTTAATTTTTTGAAATTTTTTGCTATTTTTTTCGGAATTTTCTTGCCCGAGTCGAGTATGAACGGAATTCGAGACTAAAATTTTTTTTCTCTTTCTCGGTCTATCTCATTCCATTTTGGCTAAAAATAATAGCAGAAAGATTTTTTTTTTTTTGAATTTTTTTGCTATTTTTTTCGCAATTTTCTTCCCCGGGCCGAGTATGAACGGAAGTTGGGACTGAAATTTTTTTCTCCCTTTCTCGTCCTATCTCATCCCATTTTGGCTCGAAATAATGCCGGAATGAGGTTTTTTAATTTTTGAATGTTTTTGCTATTTTTAAGGAATTTTCTTAACGGGGTCGAGTATGAACGGAATTCGGGACTAAAATTTTTTTCTCTCTTTCTCGGCCTATATCATCCCGTTTTCGCTAAAAATAATGCTTGTAAGAGGTTTTTTAATTTTTTTGATTTTTTTTCTACTTTTTTTGGAATTTTCTTGCCCAGATCGAGTAACAACGAAATTCGGGACTAAAATTTTTTTTTTTCTCTTTCTTGGCCTATCTTATCCTGTTTTGGCTAAAAATAATGCCCGAAAGGGGTTTTTTAATTTTTGGAATTTTCTTACCTGGCTCGGCTAGGTACGGAATTTGGGAGTAAAATTTTTTTCTCTCTTTCCCGGGCTATCACGTCCCGTTTTGCCTAAATTAACGCCGGAAAGAGGTTTTTTAATTTTTTAAATTTTTTTGCTGTTTTTTTCGTAATTTTCTTGGTCGGGTCGAGTATGAACGGAATTTGGGACTAAAATGTTTTTCTCTCTTTCTCAGTCTATCTCATCCCGTTTTCGCTAAAAATAATACCAGAAAGAGGTTTTTTTTTTTTTTTTTTTTGAATTTTTTAGCTATTTTTTTAGGAGTTTTCTTGCCCTGGTCGAGTATGAACAGAATTTGGGACGACAATTTCTTTCTCTCTTTCCCAGGCTATCTCATCCCGTTTTGGCTAAAAATAATGCGGGAAAGAGGTTTTTGAATTTTTTGAATTATTTTCCTTTTTTTTTCGGAATTTTCTTTCCCAGATCGAGTATTAACGGAATTCGGGACTAAAATTTTTTTTTTTCTCTATCTCGGCCTATCTCATCCCGTTTTGGCTCGAAATAATGCCGAAATGATGTTTTTTAATTTTTGAATTTTTTTGCTATTTTTTTCGGAATTCTCATGCCCGGGTTGAGTTTGAGCGGAATTCGGGACTAAAATTTTTTTTCCTCTTTCTCGGCCTACCTCATCCCGTTTTGGCTAAAAATAATGCCGGAAAATGGTTTTTTAATTTTTTGAATTTTTTGCTATTTTTTTCGGAATTTTCTTGCACGGGTCGAGTTTGAGCGGAATTCGGGACTAAAATTTTGTTTTCCTCTTTCTCGGCCTATCTCATCCCGTTTTAGCAAAAATTAATGCTGGAAAAGGTTTTTTAATTTTTTTGCTATTTTTTTCGCAATTTTCTTCCTGGGGCCGAGTATGAACGGAATTCGGGACTAAATTTTTTTCTCTCTTTCCTGGCCTATCTTATCCTGTTTTGACTAGAAGTAATGCCGGAAAGAGGTTTTTTAATTTGTTGAATTATTTTGCCATTTTTTTCGCAATTTTCTTCCCCAGGCTGAGTATTAACGGAATTCAGGACTAAAATTTTTTTTTTTCTCTTTCTCGGTCTATCTCATCCCGTTTTGGCTAGAAATAACACTGTAATGAGGTTTTTTAATTTTTGAATTTTTTTGCTATTTTTTTAGGAATTTGATTGCCAGGGTCGAGTATGAACGGAATTCGGGACTAAAATTTTTTTTTTCTCTTTCTCGGCCTATCTCATCCCCGTTTTGGCTAGAAATAATGCCGGAATGAGGTTTTTTAATTTTTTGAATTTTTTTCGTGATTTTCTTACCCTAGCTGATTATGAACAAAATTCGGGACTAAAATTTTTTTTTCTCTTTCTCAGCCACACGCAACCCATTTTGGATAGATATAATGCCGGAATTAAGTTTTTTAATTTTTTGATTTTTTTTGCAATTTTTTTCGAAATTTTCTTTCCCGGGTCGAGTATGAACGGAATTCGGGACTAAATTTTTTTTTCTCTCTTTCTCGGCCTATCTCATCTCGTTTTGTTTAAAAATAATGCCAGAAAGAGGTTTTTTTAATTTTTTTCAATTTTTTTCGGAATTTTCTTGCCCGGGTCGAGCATAAGCGGAATTCGGGACTAAAATTTATTTCAATTTTTCTCGGCCACTCTCAACCCATTTTGGATAGAAATAATGCCGGAATTATCTATATTAATTTTTTGAATTTTTTTGCTATTTTTTATGAATTTTCTTGCTTGGGTTGGGTAGGAACAGAATTTGGGTCTAAATTTTTTTTCACTCTTTCTTGGCCTATCTTATCCCGTTTTGGCTAAAAATAATGTCATAAAGAGGTTTTTTAATTTTTTATATATTTTTTTGCTATTTTTTTGGAATTTTCTAGCTCGGGTTGGGTAGGAACTGAATTCGGGACAAAAATTTTTTTCTCTCCTTCTCGGCCTCGCTCAACCCGTTTTGTATAGAAATAACGCCGGAATTATCTATATTAATTTTTTGAATTTTTTTGCTATTTTTTATGAATTTTCTTGCTTGGGTAGGGTAGGAACAGAATTTGGGACTAAATTTTTTTTCTCTCTTTCTCGGCCTATCTTATCCCGTTTTGGCTAAAAATAATGTCATAAAGAGGCTTTTTAATTTTTTATATATTTTTTTGCTTTTTTTTTAGGAATTTTCTTACCCGGCTCAGGTAGGAACGGAATTCGGGACTACAATTTTTTTCTCTTTTTCCCGGGCTATCTCATCCCCGTTTTGGCTAAAAATAATGCTGGAAAGAGGTTTTTTAATTTTTTGAATTTTTTTGCTATTTTATAAGGAATTTTCTTGCCGGGATCGAGTATGAACGGAATTCGGGACTAATATTTTTTTTTCTCTTTCTCGGCCTATATCATCCCGTTTTCTCTAAAAATAATGCTGGAAAGAGGTTTTTTAATTTTCTGATCTTTTTTGGAATTTTCTTGCCCGGATCGAGTATGAATGGAGGTCGGGACTGAAATTTTTTTCTCTCTTTCTCGTCCTATCTCATTCCGTTTTGGCTCGAAATAATGCCGGAATGAGGTTTTTTAATTTTTGAATTTTTTTTCTATTTTATAAGGAATTTTCTTGCCGGGGTCGAGTATGAACAGAATTCGGGGGTAAAATTTTTTTTTTTTTTTCTCGGCCTATATCATCCCGTTTTCTCTAAAAATAATGCTGGAAAGAGGATTTTTGATTTTTCGATTTTTTTTTGGAATTTTCTTGCTCGGATTGAGTAAGAACAGAATTCAGGACTAAAATTTTTTTTCTCTTTCTCAGTCTATCTCATCCCGTTTTGGCTAAAAATAATGCCGGAAAGAGGTTTTTTAATTTTTTGAATTTTTAAGTTATTTTTTTTGGAATTTTCTTACCCGGCTCGGCTTCGAACGGAATTCGGGACTAAAATTTTTTTCTCTCCTTCCCGAGCTATCACATCCCGTTGTGGCTAAAAATAATGCTGGAATGTGGTTTTCTCTAAAAAAATTTTCCTCGGGCCGTGTTTGAACGGAATTCGGGAATAAAATTTTTTTCTCTCTTTCCTGACCTATCTAATCCAATTTTGGCAAAAAAATAATGTTAGAAAGGGGTTTTTTAATTTTTTGAATTTTTTTGCTATTTTTTTCCGAATTTTCTTGACTATGTCTAGTTTGAACGGAACTCGGGAGTAAAATTTTTTTTCCTCTTTCTCGGGCTATCTCATAGCGTTTTGGCTTGAAATAATGCTGGAATGATGTTTTTTTAATTTTTTCAATTTTTTTGCTATTTTTTTCATAATTTTCTTCCCAAGGACGATTATGAACGGAATTCGTGACTAAAATTTTTTTCTCTCTTAGTTGGCCTATCTCATCCCGTTTTGGCTAAAAATAATGCCAGACAGAGATTTTTTTAATTTTTAAAATTTTTTTGCTATTATTTTCGGAGTTTTCTTCCCCGAGTCGACTATGAACGGAATTCGGGACTAAAATTTTCTTCCCTCTTTCTCGGCCTATCTCATTCCCTTTTTGGCTAGAAATAATGCCGGAATGAGGTTTTTTAATTTTTTGAATTTCTTTGCTATTTCTTTGGAATATTCTTACCAGGTTCGGATAGGAACAGAATTCAGGACTAAAATTTTTTTCTCTCTTTCCTGGGCTATCACATCCCGTGCTGGATAAAAATAATGCTGGAAAGAGGTTTTTTAATTTTTAAAATTTTTTTGCTATTTTTTTCATAATTTTCTTGCCAGGGTCGAGTATGAACGGAATTTGGGACTAATATTTTTTTCTCTCTTTCTCAGCCTATCTAATCCCATTTTGGCTAAAAATAATGTCATAAAGAGGTTTTTCAATTTTTTGAATTTTTTGCTTTTTTTTTAGGAATTTTCTTGCCCGGCTCGGGTAGGAACGGAATTTGGGACTACAATTTTTTTCTCTCTTTCTCAGGCTATCTCATCCCGTGTTGGATAAAAATAATGCTGGAAAGTGGTTTTTTAATTTTTAAAATTTTTTTGCTATTTTTTTCATAATTTACTTGCCCGGGTCGAGTATGAACGGAATTCGGGACTAATATTTTTTTTTCTCTTTCTCAGCCTATCTAATCCCATTTTGGCTAAAAATAATGTTATAAAGAGGTTTTTTAATTTTTTGATTTTTTTGCTTTTTTTTTAGGAATTTTCTTGCCTGGCTCGGGTAGGAACGGAATTCGGGACTACAACTTTTTTCTCTCTTTCCCGGGCTATCTCATCCCGTTTTGGCTATAAATAATGCTGGAAAGAGGTTTTTTAGTTTTTTGAATTTTTTTCCTATTTTTTTCGGAATTTTCTTGCCTAGGTCGAGTATGAACGGAATTCGGGACTAATATTTTTTTCTCTCTTTCTCAGCCTATCTATTCCCATTTTGGCTATAAATAATGTCGGAAAGAGGTTTTTTAATTTTTTTGCTATTTTTTAAAGAATTTTCTTGCCCTGCTCGGGTAGGAACGGAATTCGGGACTACGATTTTTTTCTCTCTTTCCCGGGCTATCTCATCCCGTTGTGGCTAAAAATAATGCTGGAAAGAGGTTTTTTAATTTTTTGAATTTTTTTACTATTTTTTTAGGAATTTTCTTGCCGAGGTCGAGTATGAACGGAATTCGGGACTAAAATGTTTTTGTCTCTTTCTCAGCCTCTCTCAACCCTTTTTTAATAGAAATAATGCCGGAATTCACTTTCTTAATTTTTTGATTTTTTTTGCTATTTTTTTGGGAATTTTCTAGCCCAGGTCGAGTATGAACGGAATTCGGGACTAATATTTTTTTCACTCTTTCTCGGCCATTCTCAACCCATTTTGAATAGAAATAATGCGAGAATTAACTTTTTTGGTTTTTTGAATTTTTTTGCTATTTGTTTTGGAATTTTCTAGCTCGGGTCGAGTTTGAACGGAATTCGGGACTAAATTTTGTTTTCCTCTTTCTCGGCCTATCACATCCCATTTTAGCTAAAAATAATGTCGGAAAGAGGTTTTTTAATTTTTTGAATTTTTATGTTATTTTTTTCGCAATTTTCTTCCCTGGGCCGAGTATGAAAGGAATTTGGGACTAAATTTTTTTTTTTTTCTCTTTTTCGGCCTACATCATCCCGTTGTCACTATAAAGAATGCCGGAAAGGGGCTTTTTAATTTTTTGAAATTTTTTGCTATTTTTTTCGGAATTTTCTTACCCAGGTCGAGTTTGAACGGAATTCGGGACTAAATTTTTTTTTCCTCTTTCTTGGTCTATCTCATCCCATTTTGGCTACAAATAATGCCGGAATGAGGTTTTTTAATTTTTTGAATTTTTTTGCTATTTTTTTCGAAATTTTCTTGCCGGGGTCGAGTATGAACGGAATTCGGTTCTAAAATTTTTTTCACTCATTCTCGGTCCATCTCATCCCATTTTGGCTAAAAATAATGCCAAAAAGAGGTTTTTTAATGTTTTGCATTTTTTTTGCTATTTTTTTTCGCAATTTTCTTACCCGGTTCGGGTTGGAACTGAATTCGGGACTCAAATTTTTTTCTCTCTTTCTTGGCCTATCTCATTCTCGTTTTGGATAGAAATAATGCCGGAAATAGGTTTTTTAATTTTTTGAATTTTTTTGCAATTTTTTTTGGAATTTTCTTACCCGGCTCGGCTTCGAACGGAATTCGGGACTAAAATTTTTTTTTTCTCTCCTTCCCGAGCTATCACATCCCGTTGTGGCTAAAAATATTACTGGAATGTGGTTTTTTAATTTTTTGAAAATTTTTGCTATTTTTTTCGGAATTTTCTTGCCCGGTCGAGTATGAACGGAATTCGGGACTAAAATTTTTTTCTCTCTTTCTCAGCCTATCTCATCCCTGTTCGTCTAAAAATAATGCCAGAAAGTGGTTTTTTAATTTTTTGAATTTTTTTGCTATTTTTTTGAAATTTTCTTGCCCGGTCGTGAATGAACGGAATTCGGGACTAAAATTTTTTTCTCTCTTTCTCGGCCACTCTCAACCCATTTTGGATGGAAATATTGCCGGAATTAACTTTTTTAATTTTTTGAAATTTTTTGCTATTTTTTTTTGGAATTTTCTAGCTTGGGTTGGGTAGGAACAGAATTCGGTACTAAATTTTTTTTTCTCTTTCTCGGTCTCCCTCAACCTGTTTTGGATAGAAATAACGCTGGAATTAACTTTTTTACTTTTTTGAATTTTTTTTTTTAAATTTTCTTGCTTGGATTGGGTAGGAACAGAATTCGGGACTAAAATTTTTTTCACTCTTTCTCGGCTTATCTTATCCCGATTTGGCTAAAAATAATGCCGTTAAGGGTTTTTTTTTTTAATTTTTTGAATTTCTTTAGGAATTTTCTTGTCCGGCTCAGCAGGGAACGGAATTCGGGACTACAATTTTTTTCTCTCTTTCCCGGGCTATCTCATCCCGTTTTGGCTAAAAATAATGCTGGAAAGAGGTTTTTTAATTTTTGGAATTTTTTTGCTATTTTATAAGGAATTTTCTTGCCGGGGTCGAGTATGAACGGAATTCGGGACTAATTTTTTTTTTCTCTTTCTCGGCCTATATCATCCCGTTTTCTCTAAAAATAATGTTGGAAAGAGGTTTTTGAATTTTTTTGCTATTTCTTTGGAATTTTCTTACCCCGCTCGGATAGGAACGGAATTCAGGACTAAAATTTTTTTCTCTCTTTCCCGGGCTATCACATCCCGTGTTGGATAAAAATAATGCTGGAAAGTGGTTTTTTAATTTTTAAAATTTTTTTGCTATTTTTTTCATAATTTACTTGCCCGGGTCGAGTATGAACGGAATTCGGGACTAATATTTTTTTTTCTCTTTCTCGGCCTATCTCAACCCGTTTTCGCTAAAAATAATACCAGAAAGAGGTTTTTTTATTTTTTGAATTTTTTGGCAATTTTTTTCGGAATTTTCTTACCCTGGTCGAGTATGAACAGAATTCGGGTCTACAATTTTTTTCTCTCTATATCGGGCTATCTCATCCCGTTTTGGCTAAAAATAATGCTGGAAAGAGGTTTTTTAATTTTTTCAACTTTTTTCCTATTTTTTTCGGGATTTTCTTTCACGGGTCGAGTATTAGCGGAATTCGGGGCTAATATTTTTTTTTTCTCTTTCTCGGCCTATCTCATCCCCGTTTTCGTTAAAATTAATACCAGAAAGAGGTTTTTTTGTTTTTTGAATTTTTTGGCAATTTTTTTCGGAATTTTCTTGCCCTAGTCGAGTATAAACAGAATTCGGGATTACAACTTTTTTCTCTATCCTGGGCTATCTCATCCCGTCTTGGCTAAAAATAATGCTGGAAAGAGGTTTTTTAGTTTTTTCAATTTTTTTCCTATTTTTTTCGGAATTTTCTTTCCCGGGTTATTAGCGGAATTCGGGACTAAAATTTTTTTCTCTCTATCTCGGCCTATCTCATCCTGTTTTGGCTCGAAATAATGCCGGACTTAGGTTTTTTAATTTTTGAATTTTTTTTTGCTATTTATTAAGGAATTTTCTTGCCAGGGTCGAGTAAGAACAGAATTCAGGTCTAAAATATTTTTGTTCTCTTTCTCGGCCTATCTCATCCTGTTTTGGCTAAAATAATGCTGGAAAGGGGTTTTTTAATTTTTTGAATTTTTTCGCTATTTTTTTTGGAATATTCCTGCTCGGGTCGAGTTTGAACGGAATGCGAGACTAAAATTTTTTTTCCTCTTTCTCGGCCTATCTCGCCCCGTTTTGGCTAGAAATAATGCCGGAATGAGGTTTTTTTTTTTAATTTTTTTCAATTTTTTATCTTTTTTTTTTTTTTGCAATTTTCTTCCCCGAGCCGATTATGAACGGAATTCGGGACAAAATTTTTTTTTCTCTTTCCTGGCCTATCTCATCCGGTTTTGGCTAAAAATAATGCCTGAAAGAGGTTTTTTAATTTTTTGAATTTTTTTGCTATTATTTTCGGAATTTTCTTCTCCGAGTCGAGTATGAACGGAATTCGGGACTAAAACTTTCTTCTCTCCTTCTCGGCTTATCTCATTCCCATTTTCACTGGAAATAATGACAGAATGAGGTTTTTTAATTTTTTTGCTATTTTTTAAAGAATTTTCTTGCCCTGCTCAGGTAGGAACGGAATTCGGGACTACAATTTTTTTTTCTCTTTACCGGGCTATCTCATTCTGTTTTTGCTAAAAATAATGCCGTAAAGAGGTTTTTTCATTTTTTGAATTTTTTTGTTTTTTCTTTAGGAATTTTCTAGCCAGGCTCGGGTAGGAACAGAATTCGGGACTACAACTTTTTTCTCTCTTTCCCGGGCTATCTCATCCCGTTTTGGCTATAAATAATGCTGGAAAGAGGTTTTTTAATTTTTTGAATTTTTTTCCTATTTTTTTCGGAATTTTCTTGCCTGGGTCGAGTAAGAACGTAATTCGGGACTAATATTTTTTTCTCTCTTTCTCAGCCTATCTAATCCCATTTTGGCTATAAATAATGTCGGAAAGAGGTTTTTTTAATTTTTTTGCTATTTTTTAAAGAATTTTCTTGCCCTGCTCGGGTAGGAACGGAATTCGGGACTACGATTTTTTTCTCTCTTTCCCGGGCTATCTCATCCCGTTGTGGCTAAAAATAACGCTGGAAAGAGGTTTTTTAATTTTTTGAATTTTTTTACTATTTTTTTAGGAATTTTCTTGCCGAGGTCGAGTATGAACGGAATTCGGGACTAAAATGTTTTTGTCTCTTTCTCAGCCTCTCTCAACCCTTTTTGGATAGAAATAATGCCGGAATTCACTTTCTTAATTTTTTGATTTTTTTTGCTATTTTTTTCGGAATTTTCTAGCCCAGGTCGAGTATGAACGGAATTCGGGACTAATATTTTTTTCACTCTTTCTCGGCCATTCTCAACCCACTTTGAATAGAAATAATGCGAGAATTAACTTTTTTGGTTTTTTGAATTTTTTTGCTATTTGTTTTGGAATTTTCTAGCTCGGGTCGAGTTTGAACGGAATTCGGGACTAAATTTTGTTTTCCTCTTTCTCGGCCTATCACATCCCATTTTAGCTAAAAATAATGTCGGAAAGAGGTTTTTTAATTTTTTGAATTTTTATGTTATTTTTTTCGCAATTTTCTTCCCTGGGCCGAGTATGAAAGGAATTTGGGACTAAAATTTTTTTTTTTCTCTTTTTCGGCCTACATCATCCCGTTGTCACTATAAAGAATGCCGGAAAGGGGCTTTTTAATTTTTTGAAATTTTTTGCTATTTTTTTCGGAATTTTCTTACCCAGGTCGAGTTTGAACGGAATTCGGGACTAAATTTTTTTTTCCTCTTTCTTGGTCTATCTCATCCCATTTTGGCTACAAATAATGCCGGAATGAGGTTTTTTAATTTTTTGAATTTTTTTGCTATTTTTTTCGGAATTTTCTTGCCGGGGTCGAGTATGAACGGAATTCGGTTCTAAAATTTTTTTCACTCATTCTCGGCCCATCTCATCCCATTTTGGCTAAAAATAATGCCAAAAAGAGGTTTTTTAATGTTTTGCATTTTTTTTGCTATTTTTTTTCGCAATTTTCTTACCCGGTTCGGGTTGGAACGGAATTCGGGACTCAAATTTTTTTCTCTCTTTCTTGGCCTATCTCATTCTCGTTTTGGATAGGAATAATGCCGGAAATAGGTTTTTTAATTTTTTGAATTTTTTTGCAATTTTTTTTGGAATTTTCTTACCCGGCTCGGCTTCGAACGGAATTCGGGACTAAAATTTTTTTTTCTCTCCTTCCTGAGCTATCACATCCCGTTGTGGCTAAAAATATTGCTGGAATGTGGTTTTTTAATTTTTTGAAAATTTTTGCTATTTTTTTCGGAATTTTCTTGCCCGGTCGAGTATGAACGGAATTCGGGACTGAAATTTTTTTTCCTCTTTCTCGGCCTATCTCATCCCTGTTCGTCTAAAAATAATGCCAGAAAGTGGTTTTTTAATTTTTTGAATTTTTTTGCTATTTTTTTCGAAATTTTCTTGCCCGGTCGTGAATGAACGGAATTCGGGACTAAAATTTTTTTCTCTCTTTCTCGGCCACTCTCAACCCATTTTGGATGGAAATATTGCCGGAATTAACTTTTTTAATTTTTTGAAATTTTTTGCTATTTTTTTTTGGAATTTTCTAGCTTGGGTTGGGTAGGAACAGAATTCGGTACTAAATTTTTTTTTTCTCTTTCTCGGTCTCCCTCAACCCGTTTTGGATTGAAATAACGCTGGAATTAACTTTTTTACTTTTTTGAATTTTTTTTTTAAATTTTCTTGCTTGGATTTGGTAGGAACAGAATTCGGGACTAAAATTTTTTTCACTCTTTCTCGGCCTATCTTATCCCGATTTGGCTAAAAATAATGCCGTTAAGGGTTTTTTTTTTTAATTTTTTGAATTTTTTTAGGAATTTTCTTGTCCGGCTCAGCTGGGAACGGAATTCGGGACTACAATTTTTTTCTCTCTTTCCCGGGCTATCTCGTCCCGTTTTGGCTAAAAATAAAGCTGGAAAGAGGTTTTTTAATTTTTTGAATTTTTTTGGTATTTTTCTCGGAATTTTCTTCCCCGAGTCGAGTATGTACGGAATTCTGGACTAATATTTTTTTTCTCTCTTTCTCAACCTGTCTCATCCCGTTCTGGCTATAAATAATGCCAGAAAGAGGTTTTTTAATATTTTGAATTTTTTTGCTATTTTTTTAGCAATTTTCTTGCCGGGGTCGAGTATGAACGGAATTCGGGACTAAAATGTTTTTCTCTCTTTCTCGGCCTCTCTCAACCCTTTTTGGATAGAAATAATGCCGGAATTATCTTGTTTAATTTTTTGAATTTTTTTGCTATTTTTTATGAATTTTCTTGCTTGGGTTGGGTAGGAACAGAATTTGGGACTAAAATTTTTTTCACTCTTTCTTAGCCTATCTCATCCCGTTTTGGCTAAAAATAATGCCATAAAGAGGTTTTTTTTTTTAATTTTTTTGCTTTTTTTTTTTAGGAATTTTCTTGCGCGGCTCGGGTAGGAACGGAATTCGGGACTACAATTTTTTTCTCTCTTTCCCGGGTTATCTCATCCCGTTTTGGCTAAAAATAATGCTGGAAAGAGGTTTTTTAATTTTTTGAATTTTTTTCCTATTTTTTTCGGAATTTTCTTTCCTAGGTCGAGTATGAACGGAATTCGGGACTAATATTTTTTTCTCTCTTTCTCAGCCTATCTAATCCCATTTTGGCTATAAATAATGTTGAAAAGAGGTTTTTTAATTTTTTTGCTATTTTTTAAAGAATTTTCTTACCCTGCTCGGGTAGGAACGGAATTCGGGACTACGATTTTTTTCTCTCTTTCCCGGGCTATCTCATCCCGTTATGGCTAAAAATAATGCTGGAAAGAGGTTTTTTAATTTTTTGAATTTTTTTACTATTTTTTTAGGAATTTTCTTGCCGAGGTCGAGTATGAACGGAATTCGGGACTAAAATGTTTTTGTCTCTTTCTCAGCCGCTCTCAACCCTTTTTGGATAGAAATAATGCCGAAATTAACTTTCTTAATTTTTTGATTTTTTTTGCTATTTTTTTCGGAATTTTCTAGCCCAGGTCAAGTATGAACGGAATTCGGGACTAATATTTTTTTCACTCTTTCTTGGCCATTCTCAACCCATTTTGAATAGAAATATTGCGAGAATTATCTTTTTTAGTTTTTTGAATTTTTTTACTATTTTTTTTGGAATTTTCTAGCTCGGGTCGAGTTTCAACGGAATTCGGGACTAAATTTTTCTTTCCTCTTTCTCGGCCTATCACATCCCATTTTGGCTAAAAATAATGTCGGAAAGAGGTTTTTTAATTTTTTGAAATTTTATGTTATTTTTTTCGCAATTTTCTTCCCCGGGCCGAGTATGAAAGGAATTTGGGACTAAAATTTTTTTTTTTTCTCTTTTTCGGCCTACATCATCCCGTTTTCACTTTAAAGAATGCCGGAAAGGGGCTTTTTAATTTTTTGAAATTTTTTGCTATTTTTTTCGGAATTTTCTTACCCGGGTCGAGTTTGAACGGAATTCGGGACTAAATTTTTTTTTCCTCTTTCTTGGTCTATCTCATCCCATTTTGGCTACAAATAATGCCGAAATGAGGTTTTTTAATTTTTTTGCTATTTTTTTCGGAATTTTCTTGCCGGAATGAGGTTTTTTCTCTCTTTCCCGGGTTTTCTCATCCCGTTTTGGCTAAAAATATTGCTGGAAAGAGGTTTTTTAATTTTTTGAATTTTTTTCGGAATTTTCTTTCCCAGGTCGAGTATGAACGGAATTCGGGACTAATATTTTTTTTTTCTCTTTCTCAGCCTATCTCATCCCGTTTTGGCTATAAATAATGCCGGAAAGAGGTTTTTTTTTTAATTTTTTTTGCTATTTTTTAAAGAATTTTCTTGCCCTGCACGATTAGGAACGAAATTCGGGACTACAATTTTTTTCCCTTTATCGGGCTATCTCATCCCGTTTTGGCTAAAAATAATGTTGGAAAGAGGTTTTTTAATTTTTTGAATTTTTTTGCTCTTTTTTTAGGAATTTTTTTGCCGGGTTCGAGTATGAACGGAATTCAGGACTATAACTTTTTTTTTCTCTTTCTCGTACAATCGCATCCTGTTTTGGGTAGAAATATTGCCGAAAAGAGGTTTTTTAATTTTTTTGCTATTTTTTTCGGAATTTTCTTGCCAGGGTCGAGTATGAACAGAATTCGGGAATATAAATTTTATTCTCTCTTTCTCAGCCTATCTCATTCCCGTTTTGGCTAGAAATAATGCCAGAATGAGGTTTTTTAATTTTTTGAATTTTTTTGCTATTTTTTTTGGAATTTTATTACCCGGTCGGGTAGGAACGGAATTCGGGACTAAATTTTTTTTTTTCTCTTTCCCAGGCTGTCACATCCCGTTTTGGCTAAAAATAATGCCAGAAAGAGGTTTCTTAATTTTTTGAATTTTTTTGCAATTTTTTTTTGAATTTTCTTGCCCGGGTCGGGTATGAATGGAATTCGGGACTAAAATTTGTTTCCCTCTTTCTCGGCTTATGTCAATTCGTTTTTTCTAAAAATAATACCAGAAAGAGGTTTTTTTTTTTTTTTTTTTTTTTTTTTTTGAATGGTTTTGCTATTTTTTTCAAAATTTTCTTGCCCTGGTCGAGAATGAACAGATTTCGGGACTAATTTTTTTTTCTCTCTTTCTTAGCCACTCTCAACCCATTTTAGAGAGAAATATTGCTGGAATTAACTTTTTTAATTTTTTGAAATTTTTTGCTATTTTTTTTGGAATTTTCTAGCTTGGGTTGGGTAGGAACAGAATTCAGTACTAAATTTTTTTTTCTCTTTCTCGGTCTCCCTCAACCCGTTTTGGATAGAAATAACTCTGGAATTAACTTTTTTACTTTTTTGAATTTTTTTTTAAATTTTCTTGCTTGGATTGGGTAGGAACAGAATTCGGGATTAAAATTTGTTTCACTCTTTCTCGGCCTATCTCATCCCGTTTTGGCTAAAAATAATGCCGTTAAGGGTTTTTTTTTTTTTTTTTTTTTAATTTTTTGAATTTTTTTGCAATTTTTTTAGGAATTTTCTTGCCCAGCTCAGCTAGGAACGGAATTCGGGACTACAATTTTTTTTTCTCTTTCTCGGGCTATCTTGTCCCGTTTTGGCTAAAAATAAAGTTGGAAAGAGGTTTTTTAATTTTTTGAATTTTTTTGCTATTTTTCTCGGAATTTTCTTGCCCGGGTCGAGTATGTATGAAATTCTGGACTAATATTTTTTTCTCTCTTTCTCAGCCTGTCTCATCCCGTTCTGGCTATAAATAATGTCGGAAAGAGGTTTTTTAATTTTTGGAATTTTTTTGCTATTTTTTTAGCAATTTTCTTGCCGGGGTCGAGTATGAACGGAATTCGGGACTAAAATATTTTTCTCTCTTTCTCGGCCTCTCTCAACCCTTTTTGGATAGAAATAATGCCGGAATTAAGTTTTTTAATTTTTTGATTTTTTTTGCTGTATTTTTCGGAATTTTCTTGCCCGGGTCGAGTGTGAACGAAATTCGGAACTAAATTTTTTTTTTCTCTTTTACGGCCAATCACATCCCGTTTTGGCTAGAAGTAACGCCAGAAAGAGGTTTTTTGAATTTTTTTGCTATTTTTTTCGAAATTTTCTTGCTCGGGTCGAGTATGAACGGAATTCGGGACTAAAATTTTTCTCTCTTTATCGGTCATTCTCAACCCATTTTCAATAGAAATAATGCCAGAATTAAATTTTTAATTTTTCAAATGCTGTTTGCAATTTTTTTTGGAATTTTCTAACTCGGGTTGGGTAGGAACAGAATTCGGGACTAAAATCTTTTTTTCTCTTTCTCGACTTATCTCATCCCGTTTTGGGTAAAAATAATGCTAGAAAAGGGTTTTTAAGTTTTTTGAAAGTTTTTGCTATTTTTTTCGGAATTTTCATGCCCGGGTCGAGTTTGAGCGAAATTCGGGACTAAAATTTTTTTTCCTCTTTCTCGGCCTACCTCATCCCGTTTTGGCTAGAAATAATGTCGGAATGTGGTTTTTTCGTTTTTTGAATTATTTGCTATTTTGTTTGGAATTTTTTTGCCGGGGTCGAGTATGAACGGAATTCGGGTCTAAATTTTTTTTTCTCTCTTTCTCGGCTTATCTCATCCCGTTTTGGCAAAAATTAATGCCGGAAAAGGTTTTTTAATTTTTTTGCTATTTTTTTCGTAATTTTCTTCCTATGGCCGAGTATTAACGGAATTCAGGACTAAAATTTTTTTCTCTCTTTCTCGACCTATCTCATCCCGTTTTGGCTAGAAATAACGCTGTAATGAGGTTTTTTAATTTTTGAATTTTTTTGCTATTTTTTTAGGAATTTGATTGCCGGGGTCGAGTATGAACGAAATTCGGGACTAAAATTTTTTTTCTCTCTTTCTCGGCCTATCTCACCCCGTTTTCGCCAAAAATAATGCTGAAAAGAGGTTTTTTAATTTTTTGAATTTTTTTGCTATTTTTTTCGGAATTTTCTTACCCGGGTCGAGTTTGAACGGAACTCGGGTCTAAAATTTTTTTTCCTCTTTCTCAGCCTATGTCATCCCGTTTTGGCTAGAAATAATGCTAAAATGAGGTTTTTTAATTTTTTGAATTTTTTTGCTATTTTTTTCGCAATTTTCTTCCCAAGGCTGATTATGAACGGAATTCGGGACTAAAATTATTTTCTCTCTTTCTTGGCCTATCTCATCCCGTTTTGGCGAAAAATAATGCCAGAAAGGGGTTTTTTTATTTTTTGAATTATTTTGCTATTATTTTCAGAATTTTCTTCTCCGGGTCGAGTATAAACGGAATTCGGGACTAAAATTTTCTTCTCTCTTTCTCGGCCTATCTCATTCCCGTTTTGGCTAGAAATAATGCCGGAATGAGGTTTTTGAATTTTTTTCGTAATTTTCTTTCCCTAGCTGAGTATGAACAAAATTCGGGACTAAAATTTTTTTTTCTCTTTCTCAGCCACACGCAACCGATTTTGGATAGATATAATGGCGGAATTAAGTTTTTTAATTTTTTGATTTTTTTTTTTAGCAATTTTTTTCGAAATTTTCTTTCCCGGGTCGAGTATGAACGGAATTCGGGACTAATTTTTTTTTTTCTCTTTCTCGGTCTATCTCATCCCATTTTGTCTAAAAATAATGCCAGAAAGAGGTTTTTTTTTTAAGTTTTTCAATTTTTTTGCTATTTTTTTCGTAATTTTCTTGCCCGGGTCGAGTATAAGCGGAATTCGGGACTAAAATTTTTTTCTCTTTTTCTCGGCCACTCTCAACCCATTTTGGATAGAAATAATGCCGGAATTAACTTTTTGAATTTTTTGCTATTTTTTTGGAATTTTCTAGCTCGGGTTGGGTAGGCACTGAATTCGGGACTAAAATTTTTTTCTCTCCTTCTCGGCCTCCCTCAACCCGTTTTGGATAGAAATAACGCCGGAATTATCTTTATTAATTTTTTGAAGTTTTTTGCTATTTTTTTATGAATTTTCTTGCTTGGGTTGGGTAGGAACAGAATTTGGGACTAAATTTTTTTTCACTCTTTCTCGGCCTATCTTATCCCGTTTTGGCTAAAAATAATGTCCTAAAGAGGTTTTTTAATTTTTTTATATTTTTTTGCTTTTTTTTAAGGAATTTTCTTGCCCGGCTCGGGTAGGAACGGAATTCGGGACTACAATTGTTTTCTGTCTTTCCTGGGCTATCTCATCCCGTTTTGGCTAAAAATAATGCTGGAAAAAGGTTTTTTAATTTTTGGAATTTTTTTGCTATTTTATAAGGAATTTTCTTGTCGGGGTCGAGTATGAACGAAATTCGGGACTAATATTTTTTTTTCCCTTTCTAGGCCTATATCATCCCGTTTTCTCTAAAAATAATGCTGGAAAGAGGTTTTTTAATTTTTTGATTTTTTTTTGAATTTTCTTGCCCAGATTGAGTGTGAATGGAGGTCGGGACTGAAATTTTTTTCCTTCTTTCTCATCCTATCTCATTCCGTTTTGGCCCGAAATAATGCCGGAATGAGGTTTTTTAATTTTTGAATTTTTTTTCTATTTTATAAGGAATTTTCTTGCCGGGGTCGAGTATGAATGGAATTCAGGACTAATTTTTTTTTTTTCTCTTTCTCGGCCTATATTATCCCGTTTTCTCTAAAAATAATGCTGGAAAGGGGTTTTTTAATTTTTCGAATTTTTTTGCGATTTTTTTCGGAATTTTCTTGACTGTGTCTAGTTTGAATGGAACTCGGGAGTAAAATTTTTCTTCCTCTTTCTCGGCCTATCTCATACCGTTTTGGCTAGAAATAATGCCGGAATGAGGTTTTTTTAATTTTTTGAATTTTTTTGTTATTTTTTTCACAATTTTCTTCCCAGGGACGATTATGAACGGAATTCGGGACTAAAATTTTTTTCTCTCTTAGTTGGCCTATCTCATCCCGTTTTGGATAAAAATAATGCCGGAAAGAGATTTTTTAATTTTTAAAATTTTTTTGCTATTATTTTCGGAGTTTTCTTCCCCGAGTCCACTATGAACGGAATTCGGGACTAAAATTTTCTTCCCTCTTTCTCGGCCTATCTCATTCCAGTTTTGGCTAGAAATAATGTCGGGATGAGGTTTTTTAATTTTTTGAATTTTTTTGCTATTTCTTTGAAATTTTCTTACCCGTCTCGGATAGGAACGGAATTTAGGACTAAAATTTTTTTCTCTCTTTCCCGGGCTATCACATCCCGTGTTGGATAAAAATAATGCTGGAAAGAGGTTTTTTAATTTTTAAAATTTTTTTGCTATTTTTTTCATAATTTTCTTGCCTGGGTCGAGTATGAACGGAATTCGAGACTAATATTTTTTTCTCTCTTTCTCAGCCTATCTAATCCCATTTTGGCTAAAAATAATGTCATAAAGAGGTTTTTTAATTTTTTGAATTTTTTTGCTTGTTTTTTAGGAATTTTCTTGCCCGGCTCGGTTAGGAACGGAATTCGGGACTACAATTTTTTTCTCTCTTTCCTGGGCTATCTCATCCCGTTTTGGCTAAAAATAATGCTGGAAAGAGGTTTTTTAATTTTTTGAATTTTTTTGCTATTTTATAAGGAATTTTCTTGCCGGGGTCGAGTATGTACGGAATTCGGGACTAATATTTTTTTTTCTCTTTCTCGGCCTATATCATCCCGTTTTCTCTAAAAATAATGCTGGAAAGGGGTTTTTTAATTTTTTGAATTTTTTTGCGATTTTTTTCGGAATTTTCTTGACTATGTCTAGTTTGAACGGAACTCGGGAGTAAAATTTTTTTTCCTCTTTCTCGGCCTATCACATACCGTTTTGGCTAGAAATAATGCCGGAATGAGGTTTTTTTAATTTTTTGAAATTTTTTGCTATTTTTTTCACAATTTTCTTCCCAGGGACGATTATGAACGGAATTCGGGACTAAAATTTTCTTCCCTCTTTCTTAGCCTATCTCATTCCCGTTTTGGCTAGAAATAATGCCGGAATGAGGTTTTTTGATTTTTCGAATTTTTTTGCTATTTCTTTGGAATTTTCTTACCCGGCTCGGATAGGAACGAAATTCAGGACTAAAATTTTTTTCTCTCTTTCCCGGGCTATCACGTCCTGTGTTGGATAAAAATAATGCTAGAAAGAGGTTTTTTATTTTTTAAATATTTTTGCTATTTTTTTCATAATTTTCTTGCCTGGGTCGAGTATGAACGGAATTCGGGACTAATATTTTTTTCTCTCTTTCTCAGCCTATCTAATCCCATTTTGGCTAAAAATAATGTCATAAAGAGGTTTTTTAATTTTTTTGCTTTTTTTTTAGGAATTTTCTTGCCCGGCTTGGTTAGGAACGGAATTCGGGACTACAATTTTTTTCTCTCTTTCCCGGGCTATCTCATCCTGTTTTGGCTAAAAATAATTCTGGAAAGAGGTTTTTTAATTTTTTGAATTTTTTTGCTATTTTATAAGGAATTTTCTTGCCGGGGTCGAGTATGAACGGAATTCGGGACTAATATTTTTTTTTCTCTCTTTCTCGGCCTATATCATCCCGTTTTCTCTAAAAATAATGCTGGAAAGATGTATTTTAATTTTTTGATTTTTTTTGGAATTTTCTTGCCCTGCTCGGGTAGGAACGGAATTCGGGACTACAATTTTTTTCCCTCTTTACCGGGCTATCTCATTCTGTTTTTGCTAAAAATAATGCCGTAAAGAGGTTTTTTCATTTTTTTCATTTTTTTTGTTTTTTCTTTGGGAATTTTCTAGCCAGGCTCGGGTAGGAACGGAATTCGGGACTACAACTTTTTTCTCTCTTTTCCGGGCTATCTCATCCCGTTTTGGCTAAAAATAATGCTGGAAAGAGGTTTTTTAATTTTTTGAATTTTTTTCCTATTTTTTTCGGAATTTTCTTGCCTGGGTCGAGTATGAACGGAATTCGGGACTAATATTTTTTTTCTCTCTTTCTCAGCCTATCTAATCCCATTTTGGCTATAAATGATGTCGGAAAGAGGTTTTTTAATTTTTTTAATTTTTTTGCTATTTTTTAAAGAATTTTCTAGCCAGGCTCGTGTAGGAACGGAATTCGGGACTACAACTTTTTTCTCTCTTTCCCGGGCTATCTCATCCCGTTTTGGCTATAAATAATGTCGGAAAGAGGTTTTTTAATTTTTTTAATTTTTTTGCTATTTTTTAAAGAATTTTCTTGCCCTGCTCGGGTAGGAACGGAATTCGGGACTACGATTTTTTTCTCTCTTTCCCGGGCTATCTCATCCCGTTGTGGCTAAAAATAATGCCGGAAAGAGGTTTTTTAATTTTTTGAATTTTTTTACAATTTTTTTCTTAAATTTTCTTGCCGAGGTCGAGTATGAACGGAATTCGGGACTAAAATGTTTTTGTCTCTTTCTCAGCCTCTCTCAACCCTTTTTGGATAGAAATAATGCCGGAATTAAGTTTCTTAATTTTTTTGATTTTTTTTGCTATTTTTTTCGGAATTTTCTAGCCCCGGTCAAGTATGAACGGAATTCGGGACTAATATTTTTTTCTCTCTTTCTCGGCCATTCTCAACCCATTTTGAATAGAAATAATTCCAGAATTAACTTTTTTAGTTTTTTGAATTTTTTTGCTATTTTTTTTGGAATTTTCTAGCTCGGGTCTAGTTTGAACGGAATTCGGGACTAAATTTTTTTTTCCTCTTTCTTGGCCTATCACATCCCATTTTGGCTAAAAATAATGTCGGAAAGAGGTTTTTTAATTTTTTGAATTTTTATGTTATTTTTTTCGCAATTTTCTTCCTTGGGCCGAGTATGAAAGGAATTTGGGACTAAAATTTTTTTTTCTCTTTTTCGGCCTACATCATTCCGTTTTCACTATAAAGAATGCCAGAAAGGGGCTTTTTAATCTTTTTAAATTTTTTGCTATTTTTTTCGGAATTTTCTTACCCGGGACGAGTATGAACGGAATTTGGGACTGCATGTTTTTTTTTCTCTCTTTCTCGGCCAATCTTATCCCTGTTTGTCTAAAAATAATACCAGAAAGAGGTTTTTTAATTTTTTGAATTTTTTTGCTATTTTTTTCGGAATTTTCTTGCCCGGTCGAGTATGAACGGAATTCGGGACTAAAATTTTTTTTTCTCTTTCTCGGCCACTCTCAACCCATTTTGGATCGAAATATTGCCGGAATTCACTTTTTTAATTTTTTGAAATTTTTTGCTATTTTTTTTGGAATTTTCTAGCTTGGGTTAGGTAGGAACAGAATTCGGTACTAAATTTTTTTTTCTCTTTCTCGGTCTTCCTCAACCCGTTTTCGATAGAAATAACGCTGGAATTAACTTTTTTGCTTTTTTGAATTTTTTTTTAAAATTTTCTTGCTTGGATTGGTTAGGAACAGAATTCGGGACTAAAATTTTTTTCACTCTTTCTCGGCCTATCTCATCCCGTTTTGGCTAAAAATAATGCCGTTAAGGGTTTTTTTTTTTTAATTTTTTGAATTTTTTTACAATTTTTTTAGGAATTTTCTTGCCCGGCTCAGCTAGGAACGGAATTCGGGACTACAATTTTTTGTCTCTTTCCCGGGCTATCTCGTCCCGTTTTGGCTAAAAATAAAGCTGGAAAGAGGTTTTTTAATTTTTTGAATTTTTTTGCTATTTTTCTCGGAATTTTCTTGCACGGGTCGAGTATGTACGGAATTCTAGACTAATATTGTTTTCTCTCTTTCCCAGCCTGTCTCATCCCGTTCTGGCTATAAATAATGTCGGAAAGAGGTTTTTTAATTTTTTGAATTTTTTTGCTATTTTTTTAGCAATTTTCTTGCCGGGGTCGAGTAAGAACGGAATTCGGGACTAAATTTTTTTTTTCTCTTTCTCGGCCTCTCTCAACCCTTTTTGGATAGAAATAATATCGGAATTAAGTTTTTTAATTTTTTGATTTTTTTTGCTATTTTTTTCGGAATTTTCTTGCTCGGGTCGAATGTGAATGAAATTCGGAACTAAATTTTTTTTTTCTCCTTCACAGCCAATCACATCCCGTTTTGGCTAGAAATAATGCCAGAAAGAGGTTTTTTGAATTTTTTTGCTATTTTTTTCGAAATTTTCTTGCTCGGGTCGAGTATGAACGGAATTCGGGACTAAAATTTTTTTTTCTCTTTCTCGGCCTATCTCATCCCTGTTTGTCTAAAAATAATGCCAGAAAGAGGTTTTTTAATTTTTTGAATTTTTTTGCTATTTTTTTCGGAATTTTCTTGCCCGGTCGAGTATGAACGGAATTCGGGACTAAAATTTTGTTCTCTCTTTCTCGGCCACTCTCAACCCATTTTGGATCGAAATATTGCCGGAATTAACTTTTTTAATTTTTTGAAATTTTTTGCTATTTTTTTTGGAATTTTCTAGCTTGGGTTGGGTACGAACAGAATTCGGTACTAAATTTTTTTTTCTCTTTCTCGGTCTCCCTCAACCCGTCTTGGATAGAAATAACGCTGGAATTAACTTTTTTACTTTTTTGAATTTTTTTTTAAATTTTCTTGCTTGGATTGGGTAGGAACAGAATTCAGGACTAAAATTTTTTTTACTCTTTCTCAGCCTATCTCATCCCATTTTGGCTAAAAATAATGCCGTTAAGCGTTTTTTTTTTTAATTTTTTGAATTTTTTTGCAATTTTTTTTAGGAATTTTCTTGCTCGGCTCAGCTAGTAACGGAATTCGGGACTGCAATTTTTTTCTCTCTTTCCCGGGCTATCTCGTCCCGTTTTGGCTATAAATAAAGCTGGAAAGAGGTTTTTTAAATTTTTGAATTTTTTTGCTATTTTTCTCGGAATTTTCTTGCCCGGGTCGAGTATGTACGGAATTCTGGACTAATATTTTTTTCTCTCTTTCTCAACCTGTCTTATCCCGTTTTGGCTATAAATAATGCTAGAAAGAGGTTTTTTAATTTTTTGAATTTTTTTGCTATTTTTTTAGCAATTTTCTTGCCGGGGTCGAGTATGAACGGAATTCGGGACTAAAATGTTTTTCTCTCTTTCTCGGCCTCTCTCAACCCTTTTTGGGTAGAAATAATGCTGGAATTATCTTTTTTAATTTTTTGAATTTTTTTGCTATTTTTTATGAATTTTCTTGCTTGGGTTGGGTAGGAACAGAATTTGGGACTAAAATTTTTTTCACTCTTTCTTAGCCTATCTCATCCCGTTTTGGTTAAAAATAATGTCATAAAGAGGTTTTTTAATTTTTTGAAGTTTTTGCTTTTTTTTTTAAGGAATTTTCTTGCCCGGCTCGGGTAGGAACGGAATTCGGGACTACAATTTTTTTCTCTCTTTCCCGGGCTATCTCATCCCGTTTTAGCTAAAAATAATACTGGGAAGAGGTTTTTTAATTTTTTGAATTTTTTTCCTATTTTTTTCGGAATTTTCTTTCTCAGGTTGAGTATGAACGGAATTCGGGACTAATATTTTTTTCTCTCTTTCTCAGCCTATCTCATCCCGTTTTGGCTATAAATAATGCGGGAAAGAGGTTTTTTTTTTAATTTTTTTGCTATTTCTTAAAGAATTTTCTTGCCCTGCAGGAGTAGGAACGGAATTCGGGACTACAATTTTTTTCCCTTTACCGAGCTATCTCATCCTGTTTTGGCTAAAAATAATGCTGGAAAGAGGTTTTTTAATTTTTTTGCTCTTTTTTTAGGAATTTTTTTGCCGGGTTCGAGTATGAACGGAATTCGGGATTGAAACGTTTTTCTCCCCTTCTCAGCCTCTCTCAACCCTTTTTGGATAGAAATAATGCTGGAATTAAGTTTTTTAATTTTTTGATTTTTTTTGCTATTTTTGTAGGAATTTTCTTGCCCGGGTCGAGTATGAACGGAATTCAGGACTATAATTTTTTTTCTGTTTCTCGTACAATCGCATCCTGTTTTGGGTAGAAATAATGCCGAAAAGAGGTTTTTTAATTTTTGGAATTTTTTTGCTATTTTTTTCGGAATTTTCTTGCCAGTGTCGAGTATGAACAGAATTCGGGAATAAAAATTTTATTCTCTCTTTCTCAGCCTATCTCATTCCCGTTTTGGCTAGAAATAATGTCAGAATGAGGTTTTTCAATTTTTTGAATTTTTTTGCTATTATTTTTGGAATTTTATTACCTAGTCGGGTAGGAACGGAATTCGGGACTAAAATTTTTTTTTCTCTTTCCCAGGCTGTCACATCCCATTTTGGCTAAAAATAATACTGGAAAGAGGTTTTTTAATTTTTTGAATTTTTTTGCTATTTTTTTTGGAATTTTCTTGCCCGGGTCGATTATGAATGGAATTCGGGACTAAAATTTGTTTCCCTCTTTCTCGGCCTATGTCATCCCGTTTTTGCTAAAAATAATACCAGAAAGAGGTTTTTTTTTTTTTTTTTCTTGAATTTTTTTGCTATTTTTTTCAAAATTTTCTTGCCCTGGTCGAGAATGAACAGATTTCGGGACTAATTTTTTTTTTCTCTCTTTCTTAACCACTCTCAACCCATTTTGGATAGAAATAATGCCGGAATTAAGTTTTTTAATTTTTTGAATTTTTTTGCTATTTTCTTGCCGGGGTCGAGTATGAACGGAATTCGGGACTAAAATTTTTTTCCCTATTTCTTGGCCTATCTCATCCCGTTTTGGCAAAACAAAATGCCGGAAAGAGGTTTTTTAATTTTTTGAAATTTTTTGCTATTATTTTCAGAGTTTTCTTCCCCGGGTCGAGTATGAACGGAATTCGGGATTAAAATTTTTTTCTCTCTTTCTCGACCTATCTCATTCCCGTTTTGTCTAGAAATAATGCCAGAATGAGGTTTTGTAATTTTTTGAATTTTTTTGCTATTTTTTTCGCAATTTTCTTCCCCAGGCTGAGTATGAACGAAATTCGGGACTAAATTTTTTTTTTTCTCTTTCTTGGCCTATCTCATCCCGTTTGGGCTAAAAATAATGCCAGAAAGGGGTTTTTTAATTTTTTGGAATTTTTTGCTATTTTTTTAAGAATTTTCTTGCCCAGGTCGAGCTTGAACGGAATTCGGGACTAAAATTTTTTTTCCTCTTTCTCGGCCTATCTCATCCCGTTTTGGCTAAAAATAATGCCGGAAAGTGGTTTTTTAATTTTTTGAAATTTTTTGCTATTTTTTTCGGAATTTTCTTGCCTGGGTCGAGTTTGAGCGGAATTCGGGACTAAAATTTTTTTTTTTCCTCTTTCTCGGCCTATCTCATCCCGTTTGGGCTAAAAATAATGCCGGAAAGGGGTTTTTTAATTTTTTGGAATTTTTTGGAATTTTTTTAAGAATTTTCTTGCCCAGGTCGAGCTTGAACGGAATTCGGGACTAAAATTTTTTTCCTCTTTCTCGGCCTATCTCATCCTGTTTTGGCTAGAAATAATGGCGGAATGAGGTTTTTAAATTTTTTTGCTATTTTTTTCGGAATTTTCTTGCCGGGGTCGAGTATGAACGGAATTCGGGTCTAAAATTTTTTTCTTTCTTTCTCAGCCTATCTTATCCCGTTTTGGCTAAAAATAATGCCGGAAAGAGGTTTATTAATTTTTTGCTATTTTTTTCGCAATTTTCTTCCCGGGGCCGAGTATGAACGGAATTCGGGACTAAATTTTTTTTCTCTTTCCTGGTCTCATCCTGTTTTGGCTAAAAATAATACTGGAAAGACGTTTTTTGTTTTTTTTTTGAATTTTTTTGTTTTTTTTTTTTTCGCAATTTTCTTCCCCGAGCCGAGTATGAACGGAATTCGGGACTAAATTTTTTTTTTTTTTCTCTTTATCGGCCTATCTCATCCCGTTTTGGCTAGAAATAATGCCGGAATGAGGTTTTTTAATTTTTGAATTTTTTTGCTATTTTTTTAGGAATTTTCTTGCCGGGGTCGAGTATGAACGGAATTCGGGACTAAAATTTTTTTCACTCTTTCTCGGCCTTTCTCATCCCTTTTTCGCTAAAAATAATGTTGGAAAGAGGTTTTTTAATTTTTTGATTTTTTTTCTATTTTTTTTTTTTGGAATTTTCTTGCCCGGATCAAGTATGAATGGAATTCGGGACCAAAATTTTTTTTTCTCTTTCTCGGCCTATCGTATCCCATTTTGGCTAAATATAATGCCGGAAAGGGGTTTTTTAATTTTTTGAATTTTTAACAGTTTTTTTTTTTGGTAATTTCTAGCCTGCACTGGGAAGGAACGAAATTCGGACCGAAGATTTTTTTTTTCTTTCTCGGCCTATCTTAATCTGGTTTTGATAGAAATAATGCCAAAATGATGTTTTTTAATTTTTGGAATTTTTTTGCATTTTTTTTGGAATTTTCTAGATCGGGTCTAGTAGGAACGGAATTCAGGACGAAAATTTCTTTCTTTCATTCTCATCCTATCTTAACCCGGTTTGGATAAAAGTAATGCCAGAATGATGTTTTTGAATATTTTGTAATTTTTTGCAATTCTTTTTTGAATTTTTTGGCCCGGGTCAGGTCGGAACGGAATACGGGACAATTTTTTTTTTCTCTTTTTCTCGTCATATCTCGACCCGGTTTAGATAGAAAGAATGCCGGAATGATGGTTTTTGAATTTTTTTTTTAATTTTCTGGCCCCGGTAGGGTTGGAACGGAATTCGGAACGATTTTTTTTTTTTCTCTTTCTCGGCTTATCATAGCTCGGTTTGGATAGAAATATTGCCGGAATGATATTTTTTTAATTTTTTTGCTATTTCTTTTTGAATTTTCAAGCCTAGGTCGGTGAGGAACGGAATTCGGAATGAAAATTTTTTTTTTCTCTTTCTCGGCCTATTTTAGCTCTGTTTGGATAGAAATATTTCCGGAATGATGTTTCTTGATTTTTGAATTTTTTTGCTATTTTTTTTGTTAATTTTCTTGCCCTGGTTGGGAAGGAACAGAATTTGGGGCGAAAATTTTTTTCTTCCTTTCTCGGCCTATCTCAACCCGGTTTGGATAGAAATAATGCCGAAATGATGTTTTTTTAATTGTTTTTAATTTTTTTTTTTGTTTTTGGATTTTTCTAGCCCTAGTCTGGTAGGAACGGTATTGGGGACGGAAAATTTTTTTCTTCTCTTTCTTGGCCAATCTAAACTCGGTTTGGATAGAAATCATGCTAGAATGATTTTTTTTTTTTTTTTTAATTTTATTGCTTTTTATTTGGGAATTTTCTAGTCAGGGTCGGGTAGGAATGTAATTCGGGACGTAATTTTTTTTTATCTCTTTCTCAGCCTATCTAAACCTGGTTGGATAGAAATAATTCACGAATGATTTTTTTTTTAATTTTTTGAATTTTTTGCAATTTTTGTTGGATTTTTCTAGCCCGGGTCGGGTAGGAACGGAATTTGGGACAAAATTTTTTTTATCTCTTTGTCAGTCTATCTAAACCCGGTTTGGATAGAATTAATGCCAAAATGATATTTTTGAATTTTTTTGCTATTTTTGTTGGAATTTTTAGCTCGGGTTGGGTTGGAACGGAATTCGGGACGAAAATTTTTTTCTCTCTTTCTCGACCTATCTAAACTTGGTTTGGATAGAAATAATGCCAGAATGATGTTTTTTTATTGATTATTTTATTGTTTCCTATTTTTTGTTGGGAATTATCTAGCCCAGGTCGGGTTGGAACGGAATTCTGGAGGAAAATTTTTTTATCTCTTTCTTGGCCTATCTAAACCCGGTTTGGATAGAAATAAGGCTAAAATGATTGGTTTTTAGTTTTTTGAATTTTTTTGCTATTTTTATTGGAATTTTCTAGCCCGGGTCGGGTAGGAACGAAATTTGGGACGAAAATTTTATTCACTCTTTCTCGGCCTATCTCAACCGTTTTTGACAGAAATAATACTGGAATGATGTTTCTGTAATTTTTTGAATTTCTTGCTATTTTTTTGGGAATTTTCTAGTCCGTGTCGGGTAGGAACGGAATTCGGAATGAAAATTTTTTTTTCTCTTTCTCGATCTATCTCAACCCGGTTTGGATAGAAATAATGTCGGAATGATGTTTTTTTTTTTTTTGAATTATTGCTATTTTTTTGGGAATTTTCTAGACCAAGTCGGGTAGGAATGGAATTCGGAAGGAAATTTTTTTCACTCTTTCTCGACCTCTCTCAACCCGGTTTGGATAGAAAAAATGGTAGAATGATTTTTTTTTAAATTTTTTTATTTTTTTTTCGTAGTTTTTGGGAATTTTCTAGCCCGGGTCGTGTAGGAACGGAATTCGGGACAAAATTTTTTTTCTATCTTTGTCGTCCTATCTCAACCCATTTTGGATAGAAATATTGCAGGAAAGATGTTTTTTTAATTTTTTGAATTTTTTTACCATTTTTTTTGGAATTTTCTAGCATGGCTCGGGAAGGAACGTAATTCGGAACGACAACCTTTTTCTCTCTTTCTCGGTCCATCTCTACCCGAGTTGGATAAAAATAATGCCAAACTGATTTTTTTTTTTTTTGAATTTTTTATTGAACTTTCTAGCCTGGGTCGGGTAGGAATGGAATTCAGAATGAATTTTTTTTTTTCTCTTTCTCGGCCTATCTTAGCGCGTTTTGGATAGAAATATTCCCGGAATGATGTTTTTTAATTTTATGAATTTTTTTGTGAATTTTCTTGCCATGGTCGTGAAGGAACGGAATTCAGGGTGAAAATTATTTTCTTCCTTTCTTGGCCTATCTCAACCCGGTTTGGATAGAGATAATGCCGGAATGATGTTTTTTAATTTTTTTTTGGAATTTTTTGGCATAGGTCGTGTAGGGACGGAATTCGGGACGAAATTTTTTTTTTTCTCTTTCTCAGACTATCTCAACCCGATTTGGATAGAAATAATGCCGAAATTATTTTTTTTTAATTTTTTTGAGATTTTTGACTTTTTTTTTTGGATTTTTCTAGCCCAGATCTGGTTGGAATGGTATTTAGGACGAAATTTTTTTTTTTTTCTCTTTCTTGGCCAATCTCAACCCGGTTTGGATAGAAATCATGCTAGAATGATTTTTTAAAATTTTTTGATTTTTTTTGCTTTTTATTTGGGAATTTTCTAGCCAGGGTCGAGTAGGAACGGAATACGGGACGGAAATTCTTTTCTCTCTTTCTCAATCTGTCTCAACCCATTTTGGATAGACATAATGCCAGAATGATGTTTATTAATTTTTAAAATTATTTTGCTATTTTATTGGAATTTTCTAGCCCGGGTCGGGTAGGAACGGAATTTGGGACGAAAAGTTTTTTTCTCCCTTTCTTAGCCTATCACAACCCGGTTTGGATAGAAATCCTGCTAGAATGATTTTTTTTTTTTCTAATTTTTTTTTCCTATTTTTTTTGGTAATTTTCTAGCCTAGGTCAGGTTGGAACGGAATTTTGGACGAAATTTTTTTCCTATCTTTCTTGGCCTATCTCAACCCGGTTTGGATAGAAATATTGCTGAAACGATGATTTTTAATTTTTAGAATTTTTTTGGAATTTTCGAGCCCGGGTCGGGAAGGAACGAAATTCGGGATGAAAATTTTTTCCTATCTTTCTTTAGCCTATCTCAACCCAGTTTGAATAGAAATAAAGTTGGAATGATTTTCTTAATTTTTTGAATTTTTTTGCTAATATTTTTTGGAATTGTCTAGCCCGGGCCGGGTAGGAATGAAATTCGGGACGAAAATTTTTTCCTCTCTTTCACGGCCTATCTCAACTATTTTGGATAGAAATTATGCTGGGATGATTTTTTTTTTTTAATTTTTTGAATTTCTTGCTATTTTTTTGGGAATTTTCTAGCCTTGGTCGGGTTAGAACGGAGCCAGGGTCGGATAGGAACGGAATTCGGGATGATTTTTTTTTTTTTCTCTCTTTCTCGGCCTATCTCAACTCAGTTTGGATAGAAATAATGCCGAAATGATATTTTTAATTTTTTTGATATTTTTATTGGATTTTTCTAGCCCGATTCGGGTAGGAACGGAATTCGGGACGAAATTTTTTTTATTTCTTTCTCGGCCTATCTAGACCCGGTTTGGATAGAAATAATGCCAGAATGATGTTTTTTAATTTCTTTGAATTTTCTTGCTATTTTCTTTTTGGAATTTTCAAGCCCCTGTAGGAACGCAATTCGGGATGAAAATTTTTTTTTTTTTTCTCTTTTTTTGACCTATCTCAACCTGTTTTGGGCAGAAATAATGTCGGAATGATGTTTCTGAATTTTTTCCCTAGTTTTTTGGGAATTTTTTAGCCCGGGTAGGGTAGAAACGAAATTTGTGACGAAAATTTTATTTATCTCTGTCTCGGCGTATCTAAACCTTGTTTGTATAGAAATAATGCCGGAATGATGTTTTCAATTTTTTTTTTTTTTTTGCTATTTTCTAGCCTGGGTCGGGTTGGAACGGAATTCAGAGCGAAAATAATTTTTTTTTTCTCTTTCTTGGCCTATTTGAACCCGGTTTGGATGGAAATAACACTGGAATGATGTTTTTTAATTTTTTACAATTTTTTTTTTTGGATTTTTCCAACCCTGGTCGGGTTTGAACGGAATTCGGGACGAATTTTTTTTTTCTCTTTCTCGGCATATCTCAACCTGGTTTGGAAGGAAATAATGGCGGAATGATGTTTTTTAATTTTTTCAATTTTTGGCTATTTTTTATGGAATTTTCTAGCTCGGGTCGGGTGGGAATGAAATTATGGGACAAATTTTTTTTTTCTCTTTTTCTTGGTGTATCTCAACCTGGTTTGGATAGAAATAATGCCAGAATGATGTTTTTTAATTTTTTGAATTTTTTTGCTATTTTTTTTGGAATTTTCTAGCCCGGGTCGAGTAGGAACGAAATTCGGGATGAAATTTTTATTCTCTGTTTCTCGTCCTATCTTAACTCGTTTTGGATAGAAATATTGCCGGAAAGATGTTTTTTAATTTTTAGAATTTTTTTTTGCTATTTGATGCACACCAAGGAGCTGGACATGCTGATTATACAAGTGGAAATGGAGCTGAACTTGCACAAGACCCTTTGTCATTTTCTAGTGGCCCAATTACAAGACTTAGAGCCAAACTTTTCAAGGAAGCACTAAACGAGCTTGTCCAAGAGAATTGGGTTGGTTCAAAAAAGACCAAGATGGGCTCAAATAATAATCAAGGCTTAGTCCATGTCATCAAAGCAATTGAAGAGGCTAATGCATGCAAATTCGCAACCAGCATGGTCTGACCATAAAAGGGTGTGAATTTGTTAAGTTCCAAGGATATTAAATGGGAAGATGTCTTGGTATTGGCTGGGCATGTTAATTCTAGTCCTTTAGCTATTTTGATTGCCTTTAGAAGTCCTAGAAAACTAAAAAACGTGGGAACTTGATTATATTAATTTTTGTGTTTTTTGAAGTTGTAATTATGATTTTTACCTATTCTTGGAGGATTGTTCCAAGTATATATCTGGTAGTACGAATTTTAAAGAGGACAGATTGGTATTCAGAAAATTATTCTCCTTGTGAGTCTTGTGATCCTCTTGGTTCCTAAAAGAACTCTTGAACTTATCAAGTTAATTTTGTGGCGTTCAAACAACCAAACTTATCACCTTAGATTCTTGAGAGATTCTTAGGAATTCTTGGTGTGGTGTTTCAATTCTATTGTAGTATTCGTTTTCATCTGGTTAGGTGATGGGTCAAGGCTCAACAAATCTTGTCTACATGATCTTGGGGTTCCAAACCATCATTGTTATTGGGTTTCATCACAATTGTTGGTGAAGTTCATATCACTATTTTTTTTGGAATTTTCTAGCCTGGGTTGGGAAGGAACGTAATTCCGAACGAAAACTTTTTTCTCTCTTTCTCGGTCTATCTCAACCGGTTTGGATAGAAATAATGCCAGAATGATGTTTTTTAGTTTTTTGAATTTTTTTGCTAGTTTTTTTTGGAATTTTCTAGCCTAGGATGGGAAGTAATGGAATTCGGGACGAAATTTTTTCTCTCTCTTTATCAGCCTATCTCAACCCGGATTGGATAGAAATAATGCTAGAATGATGTTTTCGAATTTTTTGAATTTTTTTGCAATTTTTTTTTTAATTTTCTAGCCTAGGTCGGGTAGGAACGGAATTCGAAAAGAATTTTTTTTTTTCTTTCTCGGCTTATCTTAGCTCAGTTTGGATAGAAATATTGTTGGAATGATATTTTTGATTTTTTTTTGGAATTTTCTAGCCTAGGTTGGGTAGGAACAGAATTCGGAACGAAATTTTTTTTTTCTTTTTCGGCCTATCTCAACCCAGTTTGGATAGAGATAATGCCGAAATGATGTTTTTTTAATTTTTTGAGTTTTTTGACTATTTTTTTTTTTGGATTTTTCTAGCTTTGGTCAGGTAGGAACGGTATTTGGGACGAAAATTTTTTTTTCTCTTTCTTGGCCAATCTCAACTTGGTTTGGATAGAAATCATGCTAGAATGATTTTTTTTTTTTTTAATTTTTTAATTTTTTTGCTTTTTATTTGGAAATTTTCTAGCCAGGGTCGAGTAGGAATGGAATTCGGGACGAAAATTTTTTTCTCTCTTTCTCGATCTATCTCAACCCGTTTTGGATAGAAATAATGCCAGAATGATGTTTTTTAATTGTTTTGAATTTTTTTTGCTTTTTTTTTTTGAATTTTCTAGCCCGAGTCGGGAAGGAACGGAATTCGGGACGAAAATTTTTTTCTCCCTTTCCTAGCCTATCTCAACCCAATTTGGATTGAAATCCTGCTAGAATGATTTTTTTTTTTTTTAATTTTTTTCCTTTTTTTTTTTTGAGAATTTTCTAGCCCGTGTCAGGTTGGAATAGAATTCAGGACGAAAATTTTTTCCAGTTTTTCTTGGCCTATCCCAGCTCGGTTTGGATAGAAATAATGCCGAAATGATGTTTTTTAATTTTTAGAAATTTTTTGCAATTTTTTGTGGAATTTTCGAGCGTGGGTTGGGAAGGAACGTAATTCGGGAGGAAAGTTTTGTTTTCCTTTCTCGGCCTATCTAAACCCGACTTGGATAGAAATAAAGCTGGAATGATGTATTTTAATCTTTTGAATTTTTTTGCAATTTTTTTTGCAATTTTCTAGCCCAGTTCTGGTAGGAAAGAAATTCGGGAAGAAAATTTTTTCAACTCTTTCTTGGCCTATCTCAACCATTTTGGATAGAAATAATGCCGGAATGACGTTATTTGAATTTTTTGAATTTCTTGCTATTTTTTGGGAATTTTCTAATCCTAGTCGGGTTCGAACATAATTCTTGACGAATTTTTTTTTTCTCTTTTTCGGCCTATATGAACCCGGTTTGGATAGAAATCATAATAGAATTATTATTTTTTTTAATTTTTAATTTTTTTGCTATTTTTTGAGAATTTTTAAGCTTGGGTCGGGTAGAAATGGAATTCGGGACGAAAGTTTTTTTTTTTTTTTTTTTTTTTTTTTTTTTTTTTTTTTTTTTTTTTTTTCCGGCCTATCTGAACTAGGTTTGGATAGAAATATTGCCGGAATGATGTTTTTTAATTTTTTGAAATTTTTTGCTTTTTTTTTTGGAATTTTCTTGCCCAGGTCTGGTTGGAATGGAATTCAGGATGATTTTTTTTTTTTTTTTTTTTTTTGTTTTTTTTTTTTTTCGATTTCTCGACCAATCTCAACCCAGTTTAGATAGAAATAATGCTAGAATGTTTTTTTTTTTTTAATTTATTGAATTTTTTTGCTATTTTTTTGGGAATTTTCTAGCTCGGGTCGGGTAGAAACGGAATTCGGGATGAAAGTTTTTTTCTCTCTTTCTTGGCCTATCTCAACCCAGTTTGGATAGAAATATCGCCGGAATGATGTTTTTAAATTTTTTGCAATTTTTTTGTCTGGGTGGGATAGGTACAGGATTCGGAATGAATTTTTTTTTTTTCTCTTTCCCGACCTATCTCAACTCGGTTTGGATAGAAATAATGCAGGAATGATATTTTTTTTTTTTGAATTTTTTTGCTATTTTTATTGGATTTTTCTAGCTTGGGTCAGGTAGGAACAGAATTCGGGACGAAATTTTTTTTATCTCTTTCTCGGCTTATCTAAACCCTGTTTGCATTGAAATAATGCCAGAATGATGTTTTTTTAGTTTTTTTAATTTATTTTGGAATTTTCTAGCCTGGGTCAGGTAGGAACGGAATTCGGGATGACAATTTTTTTCTCTTTCTCAACCTATCTCAACCCGTTTTGGATAGAAATAATGCCGGAATGATGCTTTTTAATTTATTGATTTTTTTGCTATTTTTTTGAGACTTTTCTAGCCTAGGTCGGGTTGGAATGAAGTTTTGGACGAAATTTTTTTTATCTATTTCTAGGCCTATCTAAACTTGACTTGGATAGAAATAATGCCGGAATGATGTTTTTTTTTTTTTTGTTTTTTTGTTTTTTGTTTTGGTTTTTTATTTTTTGCTATTTTTTTGGGAATTATCTAGCCCAGGTCGGGCTAGAACGGAATTTAGGGCAATAATTTTTTTAATAAAGCTGGAATGATGTTTTTTAATTTTTTGAATTTTTTTGCTATTTTTTTTTTTGGAATTTTCTAGCCTGGGTCGGCTAGGAACGGAATTCAGGACGAATTTTTTTTTTTTTTCTTTTTCTTGGCATATGTCAACCGGTTTGGATTGAAATAATGCCAGAATGATGTTTTTTAATTTTTTGAATTTTTTTGCAATTTTTATTTTGGAATTTTCTTGCCCGGGTCGGATAGGAACGGAATTCGGAAAGAGTATTTTTTTTTATCTTTCTTGGCCTATCTCCAGTTTGGATAGAAATCATGATAGAATGATTTTTTTTTTTTTTTAATTTTTTGAATTTTTTTGCTTTTTATTTGGGAATTTTCTAGCCCAGGTCGTGTTGGAACGGAATTCGGGACGAAAATTTTTTTCTCTCTTTCTCGACCTATCTCAACCCGTTTTGGATAGAAATAATGCCGGAATGATGTTTTTTAATTTGTTGAATTTGTTGCTATTTTTTTTTTTGGAATTTTCTAGCCTGGGTTAGGAAGGAATAGAATTTGGGACGAAAATTTTTTTCTCCCTTTCTTTAGCCTATCTCAACCCAGTTTGGATAGAAATCCTACTAGAATGATTTTTTTTTTTTTTAAATTTTTTGAATTTTTTTCCTATTATTTTAGGAATTTTCTAGCCCGGGTCAGGTAGGAACGGAATTTAGAATGAAATTATTTTTCTCTCTTTCTCATCCAATCTCAACCCAGTTTGGATAGAAATGATGCTAGAATGATGTTTTTCATTTTTTTGCAATTTTTTTTTTTTTTGAATTTTCTAACCTGAGTTGAGTAGGAACGAAATTCGGAATGGAATTTTTTTTTTTTTACTCTTTCTCGGCTTATCTCAGCTCGGATTGGATAGAAATATTGCCATAATGATGTTTTTTAATTTTTTGAATACTTTTGCTATTTTTTTTTTTTTGGAATTTTCTAGCTCGGGTCGGGTAGGAACGATATTTGGGAAGATTTTTTTTTTCTCAGCCTAAATAAACCCGGTTTGTATAGACATAATGTCGGAGTGATGTTTTTGAATTTTTTGAATTTTTTTGCTATTTTTTTTTTCGAATTTTCTAGCCAAGGTAGGGTAGGAACGGAATTCGGGACGAAAATTTTTTCCTCTCTTTCTTGGCCTAACCCAACCTGGTTTGGATAGATATAATGCTGAAATGATGTTTTTTAATTTTTAGAATTTTGTTTCTATTTTTTTTGGAATTTTCGAGCCCGAGTCGGGAAGGAACGTAATTCAGGAGGAAAGTTTTTTTTTTTTTTTTTTCCTTTCTTGTCCTATCTGAACCCAGCTTAGATACCAATAATGCCGGAATGATGTTTTCTAATTTTTTGAAATTTTTTGCTATTTTTATTTTTGGATTTTTCTAGCCCTGGTTGTGTTGGAACAGAATTTTGGACGAATTTTTTTTTTCTCATTTTCGGCCTATCTCAACCAGGTTTGGATAGAAATAGTGCTGGAATGTTGTTGTTGTTGTTGTTGTTTTTTTCGGGTAGGAATGGAATTTCTTACGAATTTTTTTTTTGGCCTATCTCAACCTAGTTTGGATAGAAATAATGCCGGAATGATGTTTTCTTATTTTTTTTTTTTTGAATTTTTTTGCTGTCTTTTTTTGGAATTTTCTACCCAAAGTAGGGTAGGAATGGAATTCGGGAAGAAATTTTTTTTTCCCTTTCTCGGCCTATCCCAACAGATTTGGGTAGAAATAGTGCCGGAATGATGTTTTTTTTTTTTTTTTTCTTTTGATTTTTTTCTATTTTTTTTTTTGGGAATTTTCTTGCCTTGGTCGGGTTGGAACGGAATTCTTGACGAAAATATTTTTTCTCTCTTCCTCGGCCTATCGCAACTCGGTTTGGATTGAAATCATACTAGAATGATTTTTTTTTTTTTTTTTTTAATTTTTTGAAATTTTTTGCTATTTTTTTTTTTTGGGATTTTTCAAGCACGGGTCGGATAGAAACGGAATTCGGGATGAAAGGTTTTTTTCTTTTTTTTTTTAAATCTTTCGCGGCCTATCTCAACTAGGTTTGGATAGAAATATTCCAGAATGATGTTTTTAAATTTTTTTTTTTAATTTTTTTGCTATTTTTTTTTGGAATTTTCTAGCCCGTGTCGGATAGGAACGGAATTCGGAAAGAATATTTTTTTTTTCTCTTTCTCGGCCTATCTCAACCCGGTTTGGATAGAAATAATGCCGGAATGATTTTTTTTTTTTTTTTTTTTGCTTTTTTTTTTTGGAATTTTCTAGCCCGGGTTGGGTTGGAAAGGAATTCGGGATGAATTTTTTTTTTTTTCTCTTTCTCGGCCAATCTCAACCCAGTTTGGATAGAAATAATGTCAGAATAATGTTTTTTAATTTTTAAAAATTTTTTGCTATTTTTTTTTTGGAATTTTCTAGCTCGGGTCGTGTTGGAACGGAATGAGGAACGAAATTTTTTTTTTCTCTTTCTCGGCCTATCTCAACCTGGTTTGGGTAGAAATAATGCTAGAATGATTTTTTTTTTTTTTTTTTTAAATTTTTTGAATTTTTTTGCTTTTTTTTTGGAATTTTCTAGCCCAGGTAGGGTAGAAACAAAATTCAGAATGAAAATTTTATCTCTTTCTTGGCCTATCTCAACCCTGTTTGTATAGAAATAATGCTGGAATGTAGTTTTTATTTTTATTTTTGTTATTTTTTTTTGGAATTTTCAAGCCCGGGTCGAGTAAGAACGGAATTCGGGACAAAATTTTTTTTTTCTCTCTTTCTCGACCTATCTCAACCTGATTTGGATAGAAATAATGCCGGACTAATGTTTTTTAATTTTTTGAATTTTTTTGGGAATTTTCTAGCCCGGGTCAGAAAGGAACGGAATTCGGAGCAAATTTTTTTCCCTCTTTCTCAGCTTATCTCAACCTGGCTTGGATACAAACAATGCCAGAATAATGTTTTTTAATTTTTTGAAATTTTTTGCTATTTTTGTTGGATTTTTCTAGCTAGGGTCATGTTGTAACGGAATTTGGGACGAAATTTTTTTTTTCTCATTCTCGGCCTATCTGAACCTGGTTTGGATAGAAATAATGCCGAAATGATTTTTTTTTTCTTTTTTTGCTATATTTTTTTTGGAATTTTCAAGCCAGGGTTGGATAGGAATGGAATTCGGGATGAAAATTTTTCTCTTTCTTTCTTGGCCTATCTCAACTCGGTTTGGATAGAAATAATGCCGGAATGATGTTTATTTTATTTTATTTTTTTGCTATTTTTTTTGGAATTTTCTATCCCGGGTCAGGTAGGTACGGAATTCGGAATGAAAATTTTTTATCTCTTTCGCAACCTATCTAAACCCGGTTTGGATAGAAATAAAGCTGTAATGATGTTTTTTTAAATTTTTTGCCATTTTTTTTAGGAATTTTCTAGCCCAGGTTTGGTAGGAATGGAATTTGGGATGAAAATATTTTTTTCTCTTTCTCAGCCTATCTCAACCGTTTTGAATAGAAATAATTCTGGAATGATTTTTTTTTTTTAATTTTTTGCTATTTTTTTGGGAATTTTCTAGCCCTGGTCGGGTTAGAACGGAATTCTTGAAGAAATCTTTTCTCTCTTTCTCGGCCTATCTCAATCCGGTGTGGATAGAAATCATACTAGAATGATTTTCTTGCTATTTTTTTGGGATTTTTCAAGCCTGGGTCAGATAGAAATGGAATTCGGGGCGAAAGATATATATATTTTTTTTTCTCAACCCGGTTTGGATAGAAATATTGCCAGAATAATGTTTTTTTTTTTTTTTTTATAATTTTTTTGCTATTTTTTTTGGAATTTTCTAGCCTAGGTCGGATAGGAACGAAATTCGGAAAGAATATTTCTTTCTCTCTTTCTCAGCCTGTCTCAACCCGGTTTGGATAGAAATAATGTTGGAATGATGTTTTTTAGTTTTTGAAATTTTTTGCATTTTTTTTTTTGGAATTTTCTAGCCCGGGTCGGGTTGCAACAGAATTCGGGGCGAATTTTTTTTTTTTTCTCTTTCTCGGCCAATCTCAACCCAGTTTGGATAGAAATAATGCTAGAATGATTTTTTTTTTTAAATTTTTTGAATTTTTTTGGAATTTTCTAGCCCGGTTGGATAGGAACGAAATTTGGATAGAAAATTTTTTTTCTCCTTCTTGGCCTATCTCAACTCGGTTTGGATAGAAATAATGCCAGAATAATTTTTTTTTTTTTTTTTTTTTTTACAATTTTTTTTGGATTTTTCTAGCCGGGTTGGGTAGGAACGGAATTCGGAAAGAAAAATTTTCTCTCTTTCTCGGCCTATCTCAACCTGGTTTGGATAGAAATAATGCCGGAATGATGTTTTTTAATTTTTTGCTTTTTCTTTTTGGAATTTTCTAGCCCAGGTCGGGTTGGAACGGAATTCGGGACAAATTTTTTTTTTTTTTCTCTTTGTCGACCAATATCAACCCGTTTTGGATGGAAATAATGCTAGAAAGATATATATATATATATATATATATATATATATATATATATATAATTTTTTGAATTTTTTTGCTATTTTTTTTGGAATTTTCTAGCCCAGGTCGGGTAGAAATGGAATTCGAGACGAAAGATTTTTTTATTTTTTTTTTCCAGCCTATCTCAACCTGTTTTGGATAGAAATATTGCTGGAATGATGTTTTTTAATTTTTAAAATTTTTTTGCAATTTTTTTTTTGGAATTTTCTAGCCCGGGTCGGATAGGAATGAAATTCGGAACGAAAATTTTTTTTTCTCTTTCTCGGCCTATCTCAACTTGGTTTGGATAGAAATAATGCTGGTATGATGTTGTCACGCCCCGAACCCAACTATAAAGATAGGCACGTGACCAACCGCCACACGCTTATATAGTAAGCACCCTACAAGTGTGCAAGGCCTTCTTAGCAACTAAAAATTTATCCTCAAAAATTAAATCAAATAAATCCAAAATACCTCAACAATTTCTTTATGAAATAGATCTCCAATAATTTAATAGGAACAAAATCCAAACCTCATGTACATAATGCTAATTGGCCAATAAATATAAAACTATTAGAAAACCATCCAATCCCAAAGTCACTAAGCTTCTTTTCCTGCTCACAACACAACATCAAAATTCCCAAGACTTGCTTTCTTCACAATCTGAAACTGGATGGGAAAAAGGGGGTGAGCTGACACTCAGTAAGTAACCAAAATCCTAATAAGTTTTATCAAACAATAGATCTGTAAAGTAATAAGATGTAATATGAGTTTTCAAAAGTTATAATATACAATTGGTTTTCAAAAATAATTAAAGAAGTTTCATATTCTCAAAATAATAAGCTGCAAATACATCACATACTTTAATCTTATGAATATATATCATAGATGGTTTAGAAAGCAGTCAGTTTTCCAGATATCAAAAGCTATAACTTACAATAAGTTCCAAAAATACATAACCAGTTTAAGTGACTCAAAATAGTTAAATACTCAAACATTTCCAAAATCACATATGTAGTTTTAAGGACTCAAAATGGTTCAAATACTTAAACGTAATTCATATTCTTAACAATCTTATGACTATGGTTAGGCTATATCCCCGTGATTGGGTATCAGTGTACCAATGAGTAACCCCCATTGGCTGGGTATCAGAATACCAATGAATAACCTCCATTGGTTTAGGTATCGAAGTACCAATGCATAACCCTCATTGGTTTGGGTATCAAAATACCAATGAATAACCCCCACTGGTTTGGGTATCAGAGTACCAATGAATAACCCTCATTGGTTGGGTATCAGAATCAATTCATAGTCAAATTGTTCATAATCATATAAATGAAATCATAGTTTCTAACAAAAATATATCTTATTCAAGCATGTATATAAAAATCATATACTCAGTATTAAAATATATTTGTAATAAACTTTTACTTGAAATCAATAATACAATAGAAATAAAATTCTATGTATCAAAGTCAAACATAGTCAAATTGTCTAAAATCATATATATCAAATCACAGTTCGAACAAAAATATATCTCATTCAAATACATATATATATATATATATATAAAACTATATATTCAGTACTCAATATATTTGTGATAATTCTTTATTCTTTACTTTAAATCAATGTAGCTAAAAAAATTAAATAAAATAGTAACAATTATAAACAAATTTCCGTAGTTAAAATACAGTTGTATAAGCAAAATAACACCAATTAGGATAAGGTTACTTACCTCGAAAAGCTATTTCAAAATAAACTTTTCCTTAACAGTTTTTCTAAAATCTTTAGATATTACCTAGAACAATTTTCAAATATTCTTACTCAATAATCAAATAATTTAAGAAAAAATTATAATGGTACCCAGCTAGATAGAGAGACTACAAAAAATATCCAATAATTATCCATTGTTATCTCACACCAAAATTCCTCCTATTCATAATATTTTTCTTTATATATATATATATATATATATGTATTTTTCCTTCTGCCACAACTAAAGCCCCAAAGATAAGACTATAACTCCTATTACTATGTAGGCACGTGGACCATCTTCAATTTCATGTGTTCCTTTGTTTGTTTCTCTTCCTTCTTTTTTTTTTTTTAATTACTGGTCAGACCTCATTGATTTTTCTATTCACTTCTACCAAGATCAATAAACAAACAATAATAATAAGTAGAAGAAAGAAAGAAGTTGAGCTCTGCTTTGTTAATGTTTTCTCGTTGATTTGTTTTTGTTACACACGTGACTCTATGTCAAATCTCCAAGCATGCCTAGACTACTAAGCTTCTGATTTTCCCCCAATTCCACTTCGGTTCTGCGATATACCCTAAGAAGTCCACATCAGGTACTATTTATCAAAGAAAACCGTGGAGAAACCTGACCATTAAGCCCAAAAGTTTATAGCCTCTATCTTCACATAACGCAATAAAACTCAAAAAAAGATTAAATCTCATCACCTAGAAAAATCTGCAAGTACATTGTTCAGTTTACCCAAAAAAAAAAAACTAAACTTCTTTTGTATTATTCAAACTCTTGAATATTTAAATAGTTTCACTATTGACCACAATACTCACATAAAATAAATACTCTAATTCTAAATAAAACTTAGATTTGACAAGAAAAAAGTTCTTAAGCTCTTACATCAATTGTGCAGTCAAACATTCTCTACTTGAGTAATTTGAGTAGTCTCCTCTCTCAAAATATCTCTCCATGTACGTTGACATGATAAGCTTATAGATATTGCTAGGGTTTCAACTTTATTTTCTAAAAACTCCCTTATAATTATAAATTATAAAAATTGACCCACAAAAGATTTACTTAATTACCCTTCCTTTTATTTATTTTATTTTATTTTTTTCTGGGTATTACAGATGTTGTTTTATTTTTTAAAATTTTCTGCTATTTTTTTTGGATTTTTCTAGCCCGGGTCGGTTAGGAACGGAATTCGGGACAAATTTTTTTTTTATCTCTTTCTCGGCCTATCTAAACCCGGTTTGGATGGAAATAATGCCGGAATGATGTTTTTGAATTTTTTTGCTATTTCTTTTTTTGAATTTTTTAGCTCGGGTCGGGTAGGAATGGAATTCGGGACGAATTTTTTTTTTCTCTCTTTCTCAACCTATCTCAACCCGTTTTGGATAGAAATAATGCTAGAATGATGTTTTTTAATTTTTTGAATTTTTATGCAACTTTTTTGGGAAATTTCTAGCCCAGGTCGGGTTGGAATGGAATTCTGGACGAAATTTTTTTTCTCTTTCTCGGCCTATCTCAACCCGATTTGGATAGAAATCATACTAGAATGATTTTTTTTTTTTTTTTTTAAATTTTTTGAATTTTTTTGCTATTTTTTTGGGAATTTTCAAGCCCGAGTCGGGTAGGAACGGAATTCGGGATGAAATTTTTTTTCTTTTTTTCTCGGCCTATCTCAACCCAGTTTAGATAGAAATAATGCTAGAATGATTTTTTTTTCTTTTTACTGTTTTTTTGGGAATTTTCTAGCCCGAGTTGGGTAGAAACGGAATTCGGGACGAAATATATATATATATATATATATATTTTTTTTTTTTCGATTTCGATCTATCTCAACCCAGTTTGGATAGAAATATTGCCGGAATAATGTTTTTTAATTGTTTGAATTTTTTTGCTATTTTTTTTGGAATTTTCTAACCCGGGTTGGGTAGGAACGGAATTCGGAACAAAATTGTTTTTCTCCCTTTCTCGGCCTATTGACCCGGTTTGGATAGAAATAATGCCGGAATAACGTTTTTTTAATTTTTTTTGGAATTTTCTAGCCTGGGTCGGGAAGGAACGTAATTCGGAATGAAAATTTTTTTCTCTCTTTCTTGGCCTATCTCAACCCAGCTTGGATATAGATAATGCCAGAATGATGTTTTTTAATTTTTTGAAATTTTTTGCTATTTTTTTGGAATTTTCTACCTTGGGTCGGGTTGGAACGGAATTGGGTATGAAAATTTATTTTTTCTTTCTCAGCCTATGTCAACACGGTTTGGATAGAAATAATGCTAGAATGATTTTTTTTTTTAATTTTTTGTTTTTTTTTGGGAATTTTCTAGTCCGGGTAGGGTAGAAACGGAATTCGGGACGTAAATTTTATTTCTCTCTTCAGCCTATCTCAACCCTGTTTGTATAGAAATAATGCCGGAATGATGTTTTTTTTTATTTAATTTTTTTGGAATTTTAATGCCTGGGTTGAGTATGAACGGAATTCAGCACAAAATTTTTTTTCTTTCTTTCTAGGCTTATCTCAACCCGGTTTGGATAGAAATAATGCCGGACTGATGTTTTTTTAATTTTTTTGCTATTTTTTTTTGGAATTTTCTAGCCTGGGTCGGGGAGGAACGGAATTCGGAACGAATTTTTTTTTCTCTTTCTTGGCCTATCTCAACCAGGTTTGGATAGAAATAATGCTTGAATGATTTTTTTTTTTGAATTTTTTTGCTATTTTTTTTGGGAATTTACTAGCCTAGGTCGGGTAGAAACAGAATTTGGGATGAAAGTTTTTTTTTTCTCTCTCTCAGCCTATCTCAACCCAATTTGGATAGAAATAATGCTAGAATGATTTATTTTTAATTTTTTGAACTTTTTTGCTATTTTTTTGGGAATTTCTAGCCCGGGTAGGGTAGAAATGAAATTTGGGATGAAAATTTTATTTCTCTCTTTCTCGACCTATCTCAACCCTGTTTGTATAGAAAATAATGCCAGAATGATGTTTTATAATTTTTTTAAAATTTTTTTGCTATTTTTTTGGAATTTTCTAGCCCGGGTTGGGTCAGAAGGAATTCGAAGCGAAATTTTTTTTCTTTTTCTCGGCCTATCTCAACCCGGTTTGGATGGAAATAATGCCAGAATGATGTTTTTTAATTTTTTGAATTTTTTTGCTATTTTTTTTGGAATTTTCTAGCTCGGGTCGGGTAGGAACGAAATTATGGGGCAGACATTTGTTTTCTCTTTTTCTTGGCCTACCTCAACTCGGTTTGGATAGAAATAATGCTGGAATGATGTTTTTTAATTTTTTGAATTTTTTTGCTGTTTTTTTTTGGAATTTTCTAGCTCGGGTCGGGAAGGAGCGAAATTTGGAACGAAGATTTTTTCTCTCTTTCTCGGCCTATCTTAACCCGGTTTGGATAGAAATAATAAAACACAACCAGATTAACCTAGTTAATTAGCCAAGTTATTACTTAGTCAAATTATCAAATTTAGGTTAACACACATATATCATATCATTGTAAAGTGCGGAAAATAAAGAACACAATAATATGATAACCCAGGAAAACCAAACCGGCAAAAAACCTGGAGAGGATTTAACCTAGCTATCCTCAAGGTAAAACTGAATCCACTATTAAAGAATTGAAGTGTACATAATAGTAACTTAGACCACTAACATCCCATTGCTACCTTGAGTAGGAAACTTACTACCACGACCATGTGATAGCTCCGAGTCCACGGACTACTTCTTTCTTGGATTCCCAGCAAGTACAAGCACTTCCACTTGTGTATCTTTAAGCTCTTGAAACAACAACTGAATTGATCACCAAGTTCTCGACATCAATCTTGAGATTGGAAACCCTAAGTGTATGTGAAGGCAAACACCTTTAGATCTCACAGAAGATTCACACACACAGCATAAAGAGCAACTATAAAACGTGGCTGGGGTTTTCCCTTTTATACTTAATGCAAAACATAAAACCTTACACGTCAAATGGGTTTGGGCTGAGTTGGAAATTCTGCAGGAAAAACATTCTACAGGACTTTCGATCGATTGAGTCTAATTCTTAATTAACCGAGCTAGACAGATTTACACAGTAAATCCTGCAATAACTTGATTCTAACTTTACATAAAAGCACATACTTTGAGCAAGTCTAAACAAGATTAAAACGTTTTGATCATGGTTTGCCAACATTACAAAATGAAATTCTAATACATTAATTCCTACCTCCTTAGAACCTAACAAACTCCTCATTTGGCAATCTGTGACAAAACACAAACTAAACAAAGTGCTCAAAGTTACATAAAAACAGGCCATTACAAAAATATTGCCTAAGACAACAAATTCAACCTAACTACTATCTATCAGTTGTAAGTTTAGATAGCAGCACGACTAAATCAATCTGTATATTCCTGTAACACTTATAACAAACACATAAACGCATGTGTAGAAAATACAAGTGAAATAAAGTAACTTCTTGATTTCACATAAAATAACAAATAAAGACATATATCATAAATAACCTCATAAATATAAATCAATAAACAATGTGAAATAGGAAACATATATCATCAATGTATCTTCCCCAATCATGGACAACCCAATAAAAAACAAAGAATACATCATGAGCCAAAAATGTAAATACAAAATAAAGCACCTAGATACAATCTAAAAGCTCCACAGCTCCAAAACATCAAAAATATCCCCCTAACTACAAAATCTCATTTACATATGTACTCCCCCTTTTTGTGACGAATTGCCAAAGGGCAATCACTCATCATCAAAAGGAGGTGGCGGAGGTGACCATCTCAAATGCTCCAAATCTGCTCGCAAGGCACGAAGCTCATCAAGCATGTCCACCAAAAGCTGACCATGAACCGCCTGAATGGTCATGACAGTCTCCAACATATGTCGAATGTGTGAATCATCCGAGGTAGAAGGTGGAGGAATAACAACAACAACAGCAGGATCAACAGACTCCTCAGCTGTAGTATCACCTGTAGAAGAGAGAGGAGGAGGTGTGACACCAGATGTCACGCCCCGAACCCAACTATAAAGATAGGCACATGACAAACGCCGCACACTTATATAGTAAGCACCCTACAAGTGTGCAAGGCCTTCTTAGCAACTAAAAATTTATCCTCAAAAATTACATCAAATAAAATCAAAATACTTCAACAATTTCTTTATGAAATAGATCTCCAATAATTTAATAGGAACAAAATCCAAACCTCATGTACATAATGCTAATTGGCCAATAAATATAAAACTATTAGAAAACCATCCAATCCAAAATCACTAAGCTTCTTTTCCTGCTCACAACACAACATTAAAACTCCCAAGACTTGCTATTCTTCACAATCTGAAACTGGATGGGAAAAATGGGTGAGTTGAAAACTCAATAAGTAACCAAAATCCTAATAAGTTCTATCAAACAATAAATCTGTAAAGTAATAAGATGTAATATGAGTTTTCAAAAGTTATAATATACTATGAGTTTTCAAAAAAATAACTGAAGAAGTTTCATAGTCTTAAAATAATAAGTTGCAATAGATCACATACTTTAATCGTATAAATATATATCATAGATGGTTTAGAAAGCAGTCAGTTTTCCAGATATCAAAAGCTATAACTTACAATAGGTTCCAAAAATACATAACCAGTTTAAGTGACTCAAAATAGTTAAATACTCAAACATTTCCAAAATCACATATGTAGTTTTAAGGACTCAAAAGGGTTCAAATACTCAAACGTAATTCATATTCTTAACAACCTTATGACTATGGTCACGCTATATCCCCGTGACTGGGCATCAAAGTACCAATGAACGACCCCCATTGGTTTGGGTATCAGAATACCAATGAATGACCCCCATTGGCTGGGTATCAGAATACCAATGAATGACCCCCATTGGCTGGGTATCAGAGTACCAATGAATAACCTCCATTGGTTTGGGTATCAAAATCAATTCATAGTCAATTTGTCCATAATCATATATATATGAAATCATAGTTTCTAACAAAAATATATCTTATTCAAGTACATATATATACATATATAATCATATTTTCAGTATTCAAATATATTTGTGATATTTCTATATTCTGTACTTTAAATCAATTTAGTTAAAGGAACAACTAAATATATAAATCATATATTCAATGCTCATATTTATTTGTGGAATTTATCCAATTTTTACTTGAAATCATTAATACAATAGGAATAAATAGTAACAACTGTACACAATTTTCAGTAGTTAAATTATGCAGAGACAAAACTAATTAGGATAAAGTTACTTACCTCCAAAAGCTATTTCAAAAGAAACTTTTCTTTAACAGTTCCTCTAAAATCTTTAAATATCACCTAGAACAATTTTCAAATATTCTTACTCAATAATCAAATAATTTAAGAAAGAATTATAATGGTACCCAACCAGATAAAGAGATTACTAAAAATATCCAATAATTATCCATTGTTATCTCACACCAAAATTCCTCCTATCCATAATATTTTTCTTTGTATATATATATATATATATATATATATATATATGTATATATATATATTTTCCTTCTGCCACAACTAAAGCCCCAAAGATACTCCTATTACTATGTAGGCACGTGGGCCATCTTCAATTTCAAGTGTTCCTTTGTTTTCCTTTGTTTGTTTTTCTTTCTTTTTTTTTATTTTTTTTTATTTTTTTTAATTACTGGTCAGACCTCATTGACTTTTCTATTCACTTCTACCAAGATCAATAAACAAATAATAATAATAAGCAGAAGAAAGAAAGAAGTTGAGCTTTGCTTTGTTAATGTTTTCTCGTTGATTTGTTTTTGTTACACACGTGACTCTATGTCAAATCTCCAAGCATGCCTGGACTACTGGGCTTCTGATTTTCCCCCAATACCACTTTGGTTCTGCAATATACCCTAAGAAGTCCACATCAGGTACTATTTATCAAAGAAAACCGTGGAGAAACCTGACCATTAAGCCCAAAAGTTTATAGCCTTTATCTTCGCATAACTCAATAAAACTCAAAAAAAAAAAGATTAAATCTCATCACCTAGAAAAATCTGCAGGCACATCGTTTAGTTTACCCAAAAATAAAACTAAACTTCGTTTGTATTATTCAAACTCTTGAATATTTAAATAGTTTCACTATTGACCACAATACTCACATAAAAGAAATACTCTAATTCTAAATAAAACTTAGATTTGACAAGAAGGAAATTCTTAAGCTCTTACCTCAATTGTGCCGTCAAACATTCTCTACTTGAGTAATTTGAGTAGTCTCCCCTCTCCCAAAATATCTCCCCATGTACGTTGACATGATAAGTTTATATATATTGCTAGGGTTTCAACTTTATTTTCTAAAAACTCCCTTATAATTATAAATTATAAAAATTGACCCCACAAAAGATTTACTTAATTACCCTTCCTTTTATTTATTTATTTATTTTTTTCCAGGTATTACACCAGAAAACTCAACCCTAGGGCGTTTAGAGTTTGCTCTCATCTAAGCAGCCCTCTGCTTAAGAAAGGTGGCAACGATAGGGGCAATGATATGAATAGGCTTAGATGTAGGAAACTCATCTAATCCTAGATGCAAAAGAATCCGATGAATAAAAACGGGGAAGAAAAGAGCATGAGCAGTAGAACTACTCCTATAAACCTCAATCAAAAGAATGAATAAAAAGATGAGGAAAGCTCATAGGAGCATCAGAAACAAGGGCATACAAAAACGCATGTCTCTCCAAAGGAATGGTGTGTAGATGAGAGATAGGCCAAATGGAATGGTAAGAAATCTGAAAGAAAAGATAATGATTCTCGGTTAGCTGGTGAGAGGTGATCCAAGGATCGAAAACCCCACTAGATAGTAGTACCAGTAATAAATGACATAATGTCATCAAGGGGCGGAGACTCATCATATGGATAAACAGGATGCTAGACCAATGGCACCCCAAGAGCAGCAGCCACTATTGAAGGAGTAATGGTGTACTCATCATCTCGTATCCAACTTCTCACAAGAGTGTTGGAATCATAGGAGTGGACAGAGAGGTTTGATAAGTGTAATTTTTACATGATTTTTATTATCCTCTTATTTATTAAAATTGTTAGTTTTCCTTTATTTCTTTTGATTTGATTTGATTTTTATTTATATTTATCTATTCATTTGTGCTTTGAAGGAATGAGAAGATTTTAGATTAATCTACAAGGGCTTTACATGCAAAGTGGGGCTAGGCCAATTGAATCAAGTCAACTTACATCTAGCCAGGCATGAATTCAAGAGAAGACCAACCCGATTAAATTTAAGTCCAACTGGAGCAAGGAATCAAAGGAAATTTGCACCAAATCCAAGTCCAATTCGGATTAGGATTCCAGCCTGCACATTAGTTAGTATTTTTAGCATAACTTTGGGCTCAGATGTCCAATCGAGATGATTCAAGTTGGGCTGGAAATTTAATTTAAAGGGCTACAACTTTGTAGTTTACCAAAAGCCCGAATTCTGAAGTTAAATGGGCCAAAATAGTCGGTTAAGTGAAGCCTAAAAATCTGGGATTTTCTCCAAATGAGAATTCAACTTGTAATAGGATTCCTTTACCTATTTAAAGGCTCTTTAGGGCAAAAATTGAGTGTGCCGCATTTGAAGAATTTTCTTGAGAGTCTTTCTGAGGACAAAGGGGCACTGCTTCATGTTGATAAACCAATTCAGATGAAAGACATAAGTTTTATTTGTTTTCTTTTCAATTTTATTATGAACTAAATTTTATTTTCTAGAGCGTTGATGTAGTCTAGCAATGAACACACAATTTATATTCTGAGTTATTTTATTTTTAATATTTCCATGATTGAGTGTTTAATTCTTATTCTTAATGCTTAATATTTCTTTTTACGAATTATTGATTGATCAATTGAATGACAATGAAACCGAGAGGTGATTTGCTATTTTAGTTCTAGAATTAAACACCATTAGTTGAGCAAAAGTAGAGATGCTTTACCGCGATTAGTGTGATTTTTCAGAAAATTCAAAGTACATAATGAGTCTCCAATTAATTAAATTCACATAAAGATATGGAATTGTTATTTGAAGATATTTTTGATATTATTCGAGAGAAGATATTGAATACTTAAGGAATTTTTAATCATCAACGGGAGATTATTAGAATTTAATAATTAGGAAGAATAAATTGTGTGGGATTTGTTAGGTGAAATCAACTGCTCTAGATCCATTCTTATTATATTTTTACATTGTTAGATTTTTACACTTTGTTAATTCTTTTTATTCGTAGATTTATTTTTATTAAATAGTTTAATTTAATTCAGATAGTAGAACATTCCATTTATTTTCGATTTTCCAAAAAGTAATTAATTTAGTGAATTTCGGTATTCAATAACATAGTTAATCCCTGTGGGTTCGACATTCGTTTTCTAAAAACACTTTACTACTTGTTACGATTCTGTGCGCTTGTAGATTATTTTTTGCGAACAAGGTTCGAATAGAACTTTCTGATCAAGGTAGGCGGAGGAGGATGATCAACATCCAACAAGGGTAACCAGCCCCGACGGTCAAAGTTTCTCCTAATCTCCCCATCTAGTTCGTCTAACAGAACCTTTCTCTCAACCCAAATGTTCCTACGAAGGTTCCTCTTCTCATAAGCTTCCTGGTTTTTCTCACTTAGAAACCTCTCACTATCAAAGGTGGGGGAAGAAGTAGAGGTGGATTTCCTATTAGCACTAGTCTTCCTAGACATGATGCTAAAGAGCAGAAGGACAGACACAAAAGAGAAGGAAAAAAGAAAAAGAAAAACCAAAGGTAGACTGCAAGTTAGCACAGAACAATATAGAAATAACAATTCTATATGATGCATGAACAATATCAACACATGATGCATGCTCTAATGTAGTGAGAATAAGTTCAATTTTACTCCAAGATCACAAAATTGGCTTGAGCATAGAGTTTACATCAAAAAACCCCAAAATTTGAAAAACCCACTTTCACAAAACCCAAAAAATTGATCAATTGACCATACACAAGAGAGATAACACATTATAATGATCAAAGGAATCAATCTAACAAGCCAATTTCATCAAATTAAGCACAATTGAACAAAATCCCCAATTCGGGTAGTTTCAAGCTCTAGAATTTCCAATTTTTAACAAAACACCAAATTGATCAAATTTAAACACAAAGATCACTTTTATAGTGTCCCACAACAAAAACCCATTGATCAATTTCCAAAAAAATGGCTTAAATTATCAGAAATCCCAAATTTGAATAGGTTCGAAAATTACCCAACAATGCATGAAAACTGAAAATAAATGAAAAAGGAAGGGCAATATGGTCTTACCGGCCTTGGAAGAGAAAAACCTTGCAAATATTTCGAAGGAAAACGACAAAAAATTGCTTTGACTCCTTGACCAATCAAAGAGAGAGAGAAAAGCTTTTGAAACTTTTGAAATAGTGAATGAACACGTGAGGAACAAAGGTTTTTAAAAAACTCTCTATATGATTTTCGATTGATCGAAAATTAGGTTCGATCGATCAAAAATTCCTTCGATTGATCCAAAACCAATCAAGCAGCAATCGAAATGGTCAGGTTTAAACCAAAATTTTAATCGCATTTTCGATTGGTCGAAAAACATGTTCGATCGATCGAAAATCTGGAAAGACATAATTTTTTGAAAAACAGGGCAATTTTCTGCAAAAACTCCTCAAAGTATTGAATTTTATGAATAAAATGCATGAATGTGAGATGAAATGCTTTTAAAAGACACTTGTATTGAACCCAGATTTCCCAAAAATAAGGTTTTCAATCAATTATCCTTAAATTCTTAAACAGCAAATATGTTTTGCATAGAACTCAAGGAATTTTCAAACTTGGTTGGCCAAACCAAAATTAGACACAATAACATGTACAAAGTTTAGCAAAGAGTAACTTGTGTAGTGTGTACAACTAGCAAAATCTTGAGATAAATGTGAGGTGATATGTAAATAGAAATCAATCACAATTTCTACAAAATTTATCACATAAATTTGAGAGAGACTATCATCTAGAGAGTTACATCATATAACTCTCACATCTCCTAGAATAAAAGCTTGTAATCATGTAAGTTTCTTGATTTTGCCTCATAATATACACACCAATTTTATTTGATTAGAAACTTATTAAAATAGCTAGGATAATGTACACATCTATTTTATTAGATTGTGAAGTTATTAAAGCCCAATAATGTATATACCAATTTCAGCATTTAAATCGAGACTACACCTTATGTTCTTTTTGTGCATGTGCTACATTTTCTCGAGCACAAAATCTTATGATATACACTAAGGTGTTCATGATTGGCTAGTAAACAGTGGTGAGATGATTATTTATGCCTTTCTCAATAAGTTCAAGTCCGACAATCAAAGGCATGTGACTTCAAGATCAAGATCATGTGATCAAAAATTATAAACATTTTCCCACACAACATGCACTACACAGCTTAGACTAGTAAAATGCAATAAATAAGCTCATCAAAGCTAAACAATGTACATACACATGTTATGTAAAAATAAATTGGCCAACCTTGATTTCAAATCTAAGACAAATAATGCAAAACACATTTTTCTTCCTTTTTTCCTTTTTTTTGTTTTTTTATTTTTTATTTTTGAAAAGAAATAACAAAAACAACCTAGTATGAAATGCATGAATGTTATGCAATATACAAATCCTAGAAAAGCAAAGACAACAAAAGCAACAAAGAAGAATGGTCACAAAGAGTAGAGCGATGAAGCACAAGGACCATGTCAAAAAGACTCACTTAGATTGAGCCTTTTGCATTCAAAACTTTTTAGATGCACCTCGAGCATTTGAGTTATTATTCACGCTAGAATGATTACCAACTCTAGGATTGGAATAAAGGTTTAGAGCCTTTACCAATTCACCAATAAGTACCATAGGATCTTATGCTTGAGGCATAGGAACTTTTGGCTTGTTTGCTCACTTAGCAGCTTGCAACTTGAAACAGTTTGGATAAATATACCCAGACTTTCCACAAAAATGACAAACCCATGCAGGTCTATCATGCAACTTGCCCTTAGAAGGATTAGGAGTCTTAGGTTTAGATTCTTGAAGATCAACCCTAATTTTCCTAGGAGATGTAACTTCTACGGGTTTGACAACCTCACTCACAGGGGGTTAAGAGGAAGGAATAAAGTTTGTGGAATGTGGTTCAGGCATAGAGATGCTTTCTACAAAACCTAGACCAGTTTTGTTTGAGGGAGGCTTTTGAACACTCAGCATGTGATCAAGTTTGGACCTTGCAGACCTATTAGTTTATTCTCTAGCAGTAGATAATTCAAGTTCCAAATTCTTAACTTTATCAAGCAAAAGCATGTTCTCAGTCTTCACATTATTCAACAATTCATTAGCATTAAACAGTTTCAAAAGCAAAATTTTCTTATCAAGTTCAAGAGATGCAATTTTCTTTAAGCCTAACTCAACACTTATAGCATCTTTTATAGTAACTTTGCAAAGTTTATTATAGGCTTTTTATAAATCTGCATCCTCAGAGAGTTCTCCATCAGAAGGGTTCTCTTTAATAGCAACACTTTCATCAACTACAGCAGTAGTTGTAAAAGTAATGAAGTTTCCATCCTTATCCCTACTAGATTCATTGTTAGAAACTTCATCATCATTAAGGGTTACAGCCATAGCCTTACCCTTAGACCTCAAGAATGTTGGTCAAATTTCACATAACCATACCCTTGACATTCAAAACATTGTTGACCCATAGAATTATTAGAATGTTGACCTACTTTCTCTTTAGGTTTTTCAATGTTATTAACTTTAGTGGGACTATTCCTCCTAAAATTTCTAGGTTCAACACTGTTTTTACCTCTTGCACTTCTGTTATTGTTCCTAAGAAAGTTTCTAAAGTTCTTGGCAAAGTAAGCAATCTCTGTAGCAAAGAGCTCATCATCAAATCCACTCACATCAACATCATCAACAGACTTAAGAGCCATTGATTTGGATTTGCTAGTCATAGGTAGGTCCAACTCATAGGACTGAAGAGATCCTACAAGTTCATCAACAAGGATGGAGTCCACATCCTTGCTTTCAATGATGGCAGTCACTTTGGGTCTAAAATCTTCAGTCAAAGATCTAAGAATCTTCCTAACAATTTTAGGTTGATCATAGATTTCACCTAGATTATAAGTAGAATTAACAATATCATTAAGCTTAGCATAGAATTCAACAAAAGATTCATCATCAGACATTCTAATGCTTTCAAATCTCGTTGTTAATCGCTGTAACTTATTGATTTTAACTACCTTTGTGCCTTCATACACAGTCTGGAGGATATTCCAAGTAGTATGAGCAATCTCAACATTAGAGATTCTCTTAAATTCCTCTATAAAAACAGCATTGAAAATAACATTCATAGCTTTGCTATTAAAAGCGGCTGCTTCTTTATGAGAAGTTTGCCATTCACTAACAGGAGTAGTGGGCTTCTCCCATCCGTAATCAACGGAGTTCCAGACTCTCTCATCAATAGATTTCAGGAATGTTTTCATCCTTACTTTCCAGTAAGCATAGTTGTTCTCATCAAAGTGAGGTGGAATAACTAGAAAGTGTCTGTGTTCCGTGACAACCGAGGTCAAGGACCAGCTCCTAGATCAAAAGATCTACAACAAAAGAGTAACCTGCTTTGATACCATTTGTTTATTTTTAGACCCCTTAAAACACAACCAGATTAACCTAGTTAATTAGCCAAGTAATTACTTAGTCAAATTATCAAATCTAGATTAACACACATATATCATATTATTGTAAAGTGTGAAAAATAAAGAACACAACAATATGATAACCCGGGAAAACCAAACCGGTTAAAAACCTAGGGAGGATTTAACCTAGCTATCCTCAAGGTAAAACTGAATCAACTATGAAAGAATTGAAGTTTACATAATAGCGACTTAGACCACTAACATCCTATTGCTACCTCAAGTAGGAAACTTACTTCCACGACCATGTGACAGCTCCGAGTCCATGAACTACTTCTTTCTTGGATTCCAAGCAAGTACAAGCACTCCCGCTTATGTATCTTCAAGCTCTTGAAACAGCAACTGAATTAATCACCAAGCTCTCGACATCAATCTTGAGATTGGAAACCCTAAGTGTATGTGATGGCAAACACCTCTAGATCTTACAGAAGATTCTCACACACAACATAAAGAGCAACTCTAAAATGTGGCTAGGGTTTTCCCTTTTATACTTAAGGCAAAATATAAAACCCTACACGTCAAACGGGCTTGGGCTAAGTTGGAAATTCTGCAGAAAAAACATTCTGCACGACTTTCGATCGATCGACCGAGTCTAATTCTCAATAGATTGAGCCAGGTAGATTTACACAGTAAATCCTGCAGTTACTCGATTCCAACTTTACATAAAAGCACATACTTTGAGCAATTCTAAACAAGTTTAAACAAGACTAAAATGTTTTGATCATGGTTTGCCAACATTACAAAATGAAGTTCTAATACATTAGTTCCTAACTCCTTAGAACCTAACAGATGTCTACTAGTGCTCCTTTCCCCCATTGAGGAAAACACGAATGAGATCACTCTCTAGAAAGAGCATGTAAAGTTGTGATTTTCAACTAACCTTTGTTGTCTTTAATTCCATGCCAAATTTCCCTGTATTTGTGTAGGTTTATTTGCAAGGGATGAGTGTGAGAGATTGGTGAAGAATCAAGCTTCAAAAGATGAATCTGTGCAGTTCGTGACTAGCTCACAAGAAAGCAACCCACGAAAAGGCCACGTGTGAAGTACATGAATAGAAGCTAAAGAGTTATGCCAACATGTCATTTTGTGGGTACTTCGCGAGAAAGGCCATCTCGCGAGGTACCTGCGAAACATTCTGTTTGGCAAAGGGTTATGTTATTTTACCAAATTCTTTACCCACACTAGATATACCCTCGTTACCCATGAATTGTAAGGAGTGCTTTTCAGAGAGAAAACACTAAAAAATACACTTAAAAGTTAGAGATTGTTATACCCACAATCATCTACACATTTCTTATTGGTTTTTCTCTACTCCTACTTCTTCATCTCTACATCCTTGAAGGGTTATTAGCCCAAACACTTACCATACCCAATCTAAGTGTTGAGTGAAGTTTTGGTGCTGTTGGGAAGATTTGGAAGGAGCCATTTAGTGGCGGACGCAATCGGGTTGAATTGCGGAATCCGGAAAGCTAGAGACGACAAGACTCCGAGAAGTCCATTAGTAGTAGGAGCTTAGAGAGTCCAAGTACATGGGGTAGACTAGGCTTGAAGGGTCTTTTGTTATTCGTGTACTCTAACTTTATTCTCTAGTGGATCGATTTTGACTTAGAGGGCCACGAAGAGATTTTTCGCCGAGTTCTTTGATTTCCTCTTCGATAACACATTTTGGTGTTATCTTGTGTTTGCATCTCTCTTCCATACTCTTTAAACTTTCATTTTATTGTTCATTGTGGTTGGATATGGCTAAGAGTAGTGTCATTGGCATATTGCACTTATATACTCTTTTTTTGTACTTTGATAAGTTAGGGTAAAAGAAATCTTGCCATAATTTTAATCTGTACAAGCTCTTGTGTTTCACACTAATTTGATCTTTCAATTGGTATCAGAGCGGGTACACTTTGTTGGATTTCAATATCCTTGTGTGATCCAAGACCCTGTTTGAGATGGATAGATCTCAATCCCTCAACGCACGTCCCAATTTTGATTGTTATTGCAAAGCTCAATCTCAGAGAGAAGATTGAAGACGCCAAATTGGTGAGGAAAGTCTTGAGATCCTTACCTAAAAATTTCCAGTCTAAGGCCACTGCCATTGAGGAGAGCAATGATTTGGATGAGATCAAGATTCAAGAGCTCGTTGGCTCTCTTCAAACCTATGAGCTCAGACTACCCTGTCACAAGTCTAGCAAATCACTAGTTCTCAAAACCATAAATGAGAGAATCCGTGATTCCTCCGATAAAGAAGATGTTGAAAAGGAGGTGGCGTATCTTGCAAAGAACTTCCAAAAATTTCTTAAAATGAAGAACAATGGGAAGTCATTTGGTGAAGGAAGATTCTCATCCTCCAAAAATGATAAAAGAGACTTCAAGAAGAAGGATGGGAAAGACTCATCATCAACCCAAGGAATCATGTGCTATGAATGCAATGGACATGGGCATCTAAAGAAAGAATGCCCAAACTATTTGAGAGGAAAGGGTAAAGTGTTTGCAACTACCCTTAGTGACTTAGAGAGCTTAAATTCCGACGCAGAATGAGAATGTGATAGTGATAGAAACTATTCAGCTTTCACCAAATATGCTAAGTGTTGGGTTAAAATGAATTGACTCCTTGCAAATTAATTAATTACCCAAGTTAATTAATTAGGCAAATTACATGCAATAGCGTGGTAGTACAAACAAATCACCAAATAAATAAATGCAGCGGAAAATAAATATGACACAGGTATTTGTTTACGAATGGGGAAAACCAGCGAGGGAAAACCCCACTGGATGAATTTAAGGTCACCACTCTCGAGAATCCACTATTATCAATCGCAAGCGGTTACAAGTATAAGGAATCTTACCAAACCCTTTGGCCTATCCCGAAATACCAACTTACAGTTGAACCCTTACCCCAATACACAATTGGTCTTGTATTGTAGCAGCAATCTCTTCGTTCAATGCACGAATCATAGTACATGACTAACTAATGATGTATAGATCCAAGTACATGACTAACTCACCAACTTGAAGAAGATTGTTGGCTACAAAGTTCTTTAGTTCATCAAAAATGAAGATCAAGAAGCTTCTTGGTCACAAAACCCTTGGCCACAAAACCCTTGGCATAAAGACGCAATATCTTCTACAGAGAGAATAATGAACTAGAGCAATTTCTGCCTCCAGTCACACAATGCATGCATGACGGTGTTTAAAAATAATTTTTATATATGTCTAGGGTTGTGAGAAAAGAAACCCTATACAATACAAGCATGGGCCAAAAATTAGATCTAGAATTTTTGATTTCAAAAAGTAAGAAAAAAGGAAGCCAAATGAAAAGCTTTCAATCAAATGTAAACACTTTGGTGGGGGGTCATATATGTTCATTTCTACTAGTGAGATAGATCACTTGACTTCTTGCTAGTTGTGTATGACTTGATTGAATTGATCATAGAAGTTTCATACTAGACTATGGCCTAGTTCATGCTTGATTCACACACACAACACACAAGACTAATGTTCAATGAATGACTATTTCATTTGTTTGATTGTACATGTTCAAATGTGATTTGTGTATACTCAATTTCTTGATAATCAAACCCAAAAATATTTTTGAGTATTTTATTTGTTTTTGAAAGTGTTTTTGTGTACCACTTGTGTTTTGAGATCTTTTCCAAAAAGCCAAATCTATTTTGCTAAAAAACTCATCCAGTGGCATTTTCGCGAGTAAGTCGCAAGAAAAGCTATCTCGTAGCCTAACCACGAAAATGAGGAAGCTAATTTCCATTTCTTCCAAAATTTTACATAGAGAGTTTCCTGACTCCCTCGTGAGTGCTTCGTGAGAAACAACTTCTCGCGAAACTTGCCCTGTGCATTTGAGGCATTCCACGAGTATCCCGCGAGTACTTCACGAGAAGCTATCTCGTGAAATGAGTGGATTTTCAGTTTTTAAAAGAGCAGAAAGTGATAGAGTTTCAAAAATTTCTTTTTGCCTCCTCCATGCCTCTTTCAACCCAAAACACATTTCTCACTCAAATCTCAACCAAAACTCAAAGGATTTCAACTATAAGACTTATCTAAGGTATGTTTTAACTTCTTTTACTCTTTGATTCCTTAGTTTAAGGCTTAGATTCTTAGATTTCTAGGATTGGGGTTATTTTGAAAGGGGTTGGGAAAATTTCAATTTCTGTCAATTTTTTTTGATTGGGTTGTGTCCCTTTGTGTTTGTTTGTGTTTTTGTTGGCCCGTAGTGGTATTTTAACATGTATTTAGGCAAGCTTTACATATGTTCATGCATTGTTTCATATATTAGTGTAGTGTGTGCACTCTAAGTATTTGATAAAATGCCTATATTGTATTTTTTCATTGTTTTGGACTCCATTGAGTACCAATTTTTAAGGATTACCATGATTATGCATGTTTAACATGATTTGATAATTGGTTATGTGTTTAATACACTTTTCCCCATGAGTGTTTGTTCATGCATCTCACATGCACACTACAAGCACACTTGATGCATACGTTCTAACACTTAACATGTTTTGCATTCATTCATGCTATTTAAGTATTTTTAGACCTTTAGTACTTACAACATGTCCTTGTGTCTATGTTTGCTTGTATATTTCCATTTTAGGACAAGTTTTCTTAATTTGTTCTTGTTTATGGACTAACTTGTATCTAATCAAGTTTTTTTTTTTCCATGTATGTGTATGGTTTGTGTTTTTGTTCTTTTTGTAGATGTCTCCTCATAAGTTAGCTGCAAAGAAATCAGCAAAGTTTCCTCGCCACTCCCCCAATTCATTTAGAAACGATGATGCTAACATGGCCTACTATGATCATTACAAGAATGCTTTAATCGTCATGGAAAGGACTGTGGACATTGAGTCCTTGGAGAACACATTCATTTCAGAAGTGTTTAAGGAGAGGACATGGACCAAATTTTTGAAGCCTACCGATGATGTGTATGAGTGCATTATCAAGGAATTCTTTGCGTATGCGAATATGGAAGGCGACCACATGAACTGCTGGGTCAAGGGGAAAGAGTTCACAGTCTTAAGAGAGTCAATCCAAGAGCTACTAGAGATCTGACCGACAACTCCGGACACCTCTCTACACTATGATGAAAGGAAAGAAAAGTTTGAGCCTCTTATGCAAGTTCTTGGAGGTCAGCTCTAGAAAAAGGCCTTGCAAATGATTAAGTTCTCTCAGAAGATGAGGGCTTTGGCCTATATCATGATCTTCAACCTTTATCTGGTGAAGAATTTGACAACATTGTTGGGGCCAAGGACCATTTTCCTTCATGATCTCTTCACTCACAAAGAGATTGATATTTGTGGTCACATCTACCACTCTTCATCAAGTGCATCAAGAAGAGAAAGTCAAGGCTAACTCTACAATTCCCAAGCCTTGTCATGTCTGTAATATTTAGGGCAAGGGTGAAGATTCCAAATGGCCTCCCAATCATGCAAAGGGAAGAACCAATTAGTGAGCACACCATTATCTAGAGTAAAGCTCATATTCCTGGACTAGAAACTGGTGCATCTCAAATTCCAAGAGATGAAGCTACAGAAGAAGGTGGCAACACTGAAGAGGAGATTGATCGATTCACTTCGATACCGGAGGATACTCCACAACCTTCTTCTCAAGCACAAGATAGAGCACCCGACCGCCTTGATTTTATACTTGGAAGGGTATACATATCTATATTTTCATATATCTCTTGTTTATCTTGATTGCATTTTACTTGTTCTTTATACATGCCTGGTATTCTACTTGTCTCGTGCTTAATGAAGTTTATTTGTTATGTGCAAGTGTTTCAAGATATTGGTGTATATGGTTCAAGTGCTTCACAGTTTTTAGATTTAGGTGTGAGTGAGTTTTACCTCTGTTGCCAAGCTCATGTTTAAGCCTAGAGTCTATTTAGATGTTTTGTTACAGAACAACCAAATTGGGAGATTGTAAAGTTATGATTTCCAACTAGCCTTTATTGGCTTTAATTCCATGCCAAATTTGATTATAATTTCTTCAATCATTTCCTTGTATTTATGTGGGTTTATTTGTAAGGGATGAGTGTGGGAGATTGGTGAAGAATCAAGCTTCAAAAGATAAATCAGTGCAATTTGCGACTAGCTCACGAGAAAGCAACCCAGGAAAAGGCCACGTGTGAAGCTCATGACTAGAAGCTGAAGAGCCATGCCAACCTACCATTTCATGAGTATTTTACAAGAAAGGCCATCTCGTGAGGTACTCGCAAAACATTCTGTTTCGCAAAAAGTTAAGTTGCTTTACCAAATTCTTTTCCCTCACTATAATATACCCTCATTACCCACAAATTGTAAGGAGTACTTTTCAAAGAGAAAACCCTAGCAAATACACTTGAGAGTTAGAGATTGTTAGAATCATCTACACATTTCCTCTTAGTTTTCCTTTACTCCTACCTCTCCATCTCTACATCCTTGAGAGGTTCTTAGCCCAAACCCTTACCACACCAAATCTGAGTGTTGAGTGAAGTTTTGGTGCTGTTGGAAAGCATTGGAAAGAGCCATTTAGTGGCAGATGCAATCGGGATGAATTTCAGGATCCGGAAAGCTAGAGAAGACAAGATTTCGAGAAGTCTGTTGGTAGCAGGAGCTTGGAGGGCTCAAGTACATGGGGTAGACTAGGCTTGGAGGGTCTTTTGTTATTCGTGTACTCCAACTTTATTCTCTAGTGAATCGATTTCGACTTGGAGGGTTGCAGAGATGTTTTTTGTTAAGTTCCTCGGTTTCCTCTTTGATAGCACATCTTGGTGTTATCTTGTGTTTGCATCTCTCTTCCCTGCTGTTTAAGCTTTCATTTTATTGTTCATTGTGGTTGGATATGGTTTAGAGCAGTGTTATCGGCATATTGCGCTTATTTACTCTTATTTCGCACTTTGATAAGTTAGGGTAAAAACAATCTGGCCGTAATTTTTAATTTGGGGTCTAAACAAGCTCTAGTGTTTTACACTAATTTGAGCTTTTAGAGCAGATGGCAGAAATGATGTGCATGATGCAACAGCTGGTTGTTGGAGGAAACCGAGATTCATAAGGTCCCACGACAGAGTGCTCGCCCCAGTCTAAAAATCAAACCCAGCTGCCACTAGATCCAAATCAAGGCCAAACCACACCGCCGTTCATCCCACAAGGGGGTGACCAAGAATTGAATCCTCCAAAGGATATGAAAGCTCAAATATTGTAAAACACTATAGCTTGTTTAGATACCCAATTTTAAAAACATGGCTTAATTGCTTTTACTTTACTTATTTAAGTGCGGAACAAGAGTAAATGAAGCGCAATAAACTGGAACTACTTTAGTGCATAAACATAAGAAATAAACAATAAATGTATAGCACAAAGAGTAAAGGAAGAGAGATGCAAACACAAGATAACACCGAGACGTGTTATCGAAAAGAAAACTGAAGAACTTGGCAAAAAACATCTCTGCGACCCTCTAAGTTGAAATGATCCACTAGTGAATAAGTTGGAGTACAAGGATACCAAAAGTACCCTCCAAACCTAACCCAAAGTACTTGAGCCCTCCAAGCTCTAGCTACCAACGGATTTCTTGGAAGCTTGGCTTCACTAGCTTCCCATCCCGGAATATCAACCAATAGCATCCACCAAGCTTCACCGTCTTATTTTGGCAAATCTCCAATGCTTCCCAAGCTCCAAATCACTCTCTACGCTTTAAATAGGTGTGGGTTATGTTTGGGTACAAATCTCCTCTCAAAATATAACAATGAGAGAAGGGAGGGGAAGAGGCTCTAGAGGAATTCTCACTTAAGGATGAGTAGCTCTCTCTAAAATGGTGGGTGTTGTAGGAACCTCTCCAAGGCTTTACTCTCAATAGCCTCCTTACAATTTTGAGAGTAATGAGGGTATATATATTATGGGTGAAGGGTATAAGAGTCACACTTAAAATCCCAGCAGTTAGTGCATTTCGTGGGTCTTCTCAATAAAGTGTGCTCCTTATGTGACCTTCAACTATCTTGATCAGATTTTCACCAACTTAATACTAAATCCATCATAATAAAATCCCACAAAATACAAGGAAATAAATTAATGCAATTACAACACTCTTTGTCATGGAATATAGTGAACATAAATGTTATGTGAAAAATCATAACTTAACAATCTCCCCCTTTGGCTATTCCATGACAAAAACACCCTATAATAAACTCTAGACTGAAATGTAAGTTTGGGAAAAATGGTAAAACTCACTCACACCTAAATCTAAAACTTGTAACGAACTTGAAACAAAATACCTATATCTTGAAACACTTGCACAAAACACATTAGATCCTCAAGCTAAAGCAAGTAATAAAGGACAAGTATAAAGTAACGAGTAAAATACGATCAAGTAAATATGATATGAAACAAATGAGCAACTTGATCAAACATAAAACAGTCATGTGAAAATGACTACAATGAACATTTATCATGTAAGTGAACATCTAGACACACAAGCAATTACGAGCAAAAGCACAAGTTAATTGCATGTCCAACACACATGCACGATGTGATGAGAAAAACAAAGCATAGATACTAAACTTAACTCAAAGCAACATAAAGATAAACAAGAAACCAAACATAGAGTAAAATGAAACAAAACATGGTTTTCTTATAAAATATGTCTTCCCCCCCTTGGTATATGCATATTCCCTATAGAATTTCTCCCCCTAAGAATGTGCATGGGATAGAATTTTTCCCCCTGAGAATGTGCACAAGAGTCATATAGAAATGAAAATACTCTTTGGTATACCTTCTAGCATACTCTTCCCCTTTTTGACACAAATAGACAAAGGGCCCAAGAAGAATGAGGGAAAGAAAAGAAGATATGAACAAGGATAATGTTGCATGATGGGTACAAGATGAATAAAAAATGAAGCTTAAACAAAAGACAAAGCACCTTTAAAAAATGCTGCAAAGCATAAGGTAAATCATGACATGCTAAGGATAAGCAAACAAGATATAGACCAAGGCATGACAAGGGTAGCAAAGGTGTGTGCCTGAGATGACTATGTGCAATGCATGAACATGGCATGAGAAATTCACATGTGGGACAAGGTTTGTAAAATACACAACCTATAAGTAAAAAATGTTCCTAATGAGGAAACATGAAAAACCACAAAGTTTGGTGCTCATTGGAATCCAAAGGAGTGAGAAAATGCCTAAGAGGCAATTCATCAAACACATAGCTTGCATCCTTAAACCCTATATGCAATGAAATGCATGAATATGGTGAAAACTACCCTCAATACATGTTCTAAATGTCTTAAGGGGCCAAAATCCAAAGAAAATAGACATTTTAAACAAAACTCAATCAAAAAGATTGACAAAAATTAAACTTTCCAACCCCCATTAAACCACGCATTAAACCTTGATGGATATGGATTTGTCGAGCTATCTATCGAGCTTTAATGAACAACACTTCTTCACTTGTTTCTTGGACAGATTTGCATGGCTTCAATACTAAACTTAATCTCTTGTTCCTCGAAGTAATAAACCCATCCTAGATCTACCCAATTACAAGTAAAGTGCGTTTTGTCAAAGGATTCGCCAATACATACATAACATATGTCTCTAACAATATCCACATATTTTGTAACAATCTCTCCCTTTAGCAATTCATGATAAAACCACAACAAACAAATGAAGTATGAGAGAAGTCTTAAATCACTAAACTCATAATCACTTGTTAAATACAATAAAATCTAATCCTAACACAAACTCTTGAAAAACTTTGCAAGAAGAGAGTTCGTGGCATGATAGATTTTGACAACCTATCTTTCTAAAACACTTTAAACAAAACTCATCAAGGCATCTTATTGTGAAATAGAAATAAAGGATTACATACATAAAGAAACATGTGTATAAAGATATAAAAGAAATAACACATGGAGAGATAGGTGAAAAACAACATACATCATATATATATATATATATATAAATGAGAAGTAAATAAAATGTATGTCCTAAATAAATGGTCACAAGACTAGTGTACAAGAGGAAAATGTAACTAAAAGATAAGAAAACAAAATTATATATAATCCTCACTACATCCCTCAAAAAAATATAGACATTCCCCCTAACAAAAATTTCCTACACTAACTCTCCCCTTAAATACATGACGACTCTCATCATCCCAAAATTACTCCCCCTTTTTGTCACGAATGACAAAGGGTAAGTCATTGAGAGGTCGTCATCTCCTTCTCAGAAGCCTCTGGAGAAGGAGATGGAGAAGCGACAAAGCCACCAAGGCGAGCCTGTCATCATGCAATACGACCGACACAGGTGTTCACCTGATACAACTCAATAGTGAGATTATCAAGGCGAGCATCCATGTGCTGAGACTGCGCCATGACTGCCTCCAAAGTCACACCACCCGCTGAAGAAGGAGTGGAGGTGGAAGGAATGGTAGGGAATGGTAGTTGCATTACATGCATTAATTCATTCATTGCATATCATAACAATGACCTTGAGATTCTAACGGTTGCGACGGTATGCCCAATTTCCAAATCGGACCGACGAATTGAAAGATATCACATGATCAAGTTTTCACAATCTGCATGCATTTTGTTTGGGTGGAATCAATCATGCATGATTAATTTAAATTAATTCTGACTGGTTAAACAGTTAAAATTAATTAAATAATTTTGTAATTGGTTGTTGGTTAGTATTAAAAATAAGCCTGCTTGCATGGGAATAAAGTGGATAATTAGATAACAAAGAAATTGTGGATAATTAAGTCTTTTTAGAAAAAGGGATGAAAAAGGGATTAATTTTTTGAATATGAATTTAAAACGTGTCTAGGTGCAATTCCCAGCTAAAAAAATCCTCAAAAAAGAAGTCCAAATCGAACCAAAATTGAAATAGGGTTTGGTACCTAAAAGGGCCTGTCAGGACTCTTGGAGTGCTGATTGGCCCAAATGTGTGGCCCGACCTAGGAACCTCCTAATTAAGATAAAACCCATCTTTTTCAAATTTTTAGAAATAAGGATGCATTCCAATTCGTATATGATCTCATTCAGCTTATTTTTTAAGCATCTTAACCTCTATAAATAGAGGAAAAAGATCAGAATTCAGGGCCCTTCTTTTTTGACTTCTCTGCTCCTCTTAGAGCATTCACATTTTGAATGGCATATGCCATATGTTGGTTTAATTTAGTATAAAAGCCCAAAACCCCCACACCATCCAATTTGTAAAAGCTGACTATTGCAAAAAAATTTGCAATTGTGCTACAGTACGATTCTAAATGTAGAATCGCACTGTAGCTCAATTGTAAAACAAAATATTAATATTTTATTCTTTTTTACTATTTGCTTTAACTGCTATTTCAACTCCTCTCTCTCTCTCTCTCTCTCACCTGTCACTCTCATCCTTTTTTTTTTTTTTAGTTCTGATTCTCTCGTTCAATCCCTCCCCCTTTCTTGCCCCTCTCTATGTGGATTGGTTCTCGTGCAGATCTCTTCCCTTTTTTTTTCTCTCTATTTTCCCTTGAATCAGGCCTCCGTGGGTCTCATAATTTGGTGGAGCCATTAGCAGTGTGGGTATGTTTAACAATCCTTTAAATTAATAGATGGTGGGGGTTTGATTTAGTTGTTGTAGAGTTTGGGTTAGCTGGGTTTGGTGGTTAATCAGGCTTTGCTCATTGTATTTTTGTGTTATGTGTATTTTTGCTTTCTCATGTATGGAGAAAGAAATTGTTTTGGGTGTTGTCTCTGGGACTCAACAATGGCAAGAATGGTTGTTGCAGCTTGAGCATTGGGTGAGCTTGGGTTTTCAATTTGGAGGCATGGATTGTTATTGAGCATTGTGTGTAATTTTCTTCAATGCAAACGACAGCTTCTGCAGGTCTTATACACTATGGAAGAACTCTGGCCGCTTCTCTAGTGGTTGGTGGCTGGTTGCTTGAGGGTTTTGTTGTGGTGGCATGGGTCTAGAGGGTTTCTATAATGGGAATTTTGGGTCTAGGTTTTAGGTAGTGATGACTGATGAGTGGTTGAGATGGAAAGGAAGAAAAAAATGAGATTGAGAGAAAAAGAAAATTATTGTGTAGATATATTATTTTAATATGTTGTATAGGAAAATAAAAGATGGGATGTTTGGTGTGTTGTAAAATGGTATGGTATAATTGATAAAGTAGCTTTTTGATATGGTAAAATAGAATAGGATGACATTTCCAGTTTTGAATGCTCTTACATTATAGACATTCTGGAAGCCTTGGTTTTAAGAACTTCTTTTTTTGTAAGTAAAGTATTTTAGACCTCAAAGAAGTGAAAATTTCTTTGATTTCCAAAATATTCTTCTATTGAAGGCACGGTCACGCAAAAGGTATTTAGTTTCATTCTTATGTCTATTAATTAATATGTTGTGATCATTCATTGCATGAATTTTGTTAATATATGTTTGATTTAATCATTTTTCTTGTTCATAATTCATAATTGCTATGTTTATATGTTTAGTTGGAATTTTCTTTGACATGTTCAAGTGGTCTCAGATCGGGTTAATCTTGACACCCTTGGAATGATCTTGACTTCTTGCTTCTAAAAGGGTATGGAACTCGATAATCCAATGGTCAGATCAAAAGTTATGGCTTCGGGAAGTTAAAGGTGCATCGATCGGTGCGTTAACCTAGTTTTCATGATATCTCAACCGTACTAACTCCAATTTCAACCCATGAATAGTCGTTGGACTGAGGATTTGATAATCTTTGCAATGACATTGGTTTCAACCTGTTGTGACAATCGGATCAAAATTAGGGTTTTTGGTGCCTGTCAGGAGTCAACTCCGAGTCAAACTTGGTCAAAGTTGCCAAAAATCTTTGAAAAGCTCGGGTTTGATATAAAACTATGAAAGGTACTGTTTTGAAGGGATTTTGACTTTATTTGACTTTCGGTCAAGGTTGACTAGGGGCATTTTGTTAATTTTAGCTAAAAAGGCACTTTGGGGGCTCTGGTGTCCGAACGGGTTGTGCCATGATGTTCTCATGGTCCCATGGAGAGAAAATAATATTTTTGGATTTTTCGGGGTCTAGCACGCAAATTGAGGGCGGTTAAAATACCGTATCAACAGCTGCCCTTTCTTTATCTAACATCTTGAGTGCAATGAGAGGTGTCAGATAATGAACGTAATTTTGAATTATGTCGCCCCCAAATTGCATGTGGAGACTACTCATAGATTGAGATCGGATTTTACGTGATTGGACCGATCTGCTGCAGTAGCTTCTGAAACATTTTCTGGACCTTTCTCTGAGCTCTAGGAGAGAAAAAGGCTCTCTTTTCTTTTCTTTTTTTTTTTTTTTTTAGAAGTTTGACTAGGTCAACTGGTCAATGTTGACTGGTGGCCCTTCAGGGTGCGCTGGGCTAACTCGGCAACCCAAGAAGGTGCGCCAGGCAGCCCAGTCCGTACAAAAGCCAATAAAAGCCCCCTTTTGGCTCATTTTGACCTCATTTCAAGTGCTTCCTTTGACTTCTCACTTCTAAAAAGTTCTTTGGAAACTTGCGAACTCGGCGGGTTCGGCTTTTTAGCTTCAGTTTGCTGTTACTGCCTTTTCTGCACTTGAGGTTAGTGTCTATTTTTCCTCTTCTCTTCCCTTTTTTTTTTTGTGCAAAATGTTAGTAGCAATACCACTAGGATGCATGCTAATGCTTATTTTATTTTTCGATTTTTCATAAGCATATATATTTTTTGCCATGATTTATGCCATGCTATCTTAGGAAAATGCAAATATTTTTTTTTCTTTTTTTTTTTTTTCTGTGTTATATAGGTGTGCAAATATGTAGGAATTTTAATGCTGAAAATAAAATGTGGGACATAGGTAAGGGGACTTACCTGGTAGTCGGGAATAGTGGAAATGGTGAGAAGTACGGCACGGAAGGGACAGTTATCAGAGACACTCAGCTTTAGCACGGGCTGAAGGATCATCCTTCTGCCCAGGCACAGAAGGGATAGGTATGTTGTCTTTCTTCTTTTGTCATTTAGATTCCTGTTATATGCATGTGCTAACGGATAGCTTCTGATTCTGAATGCAGGATCCCGACAAGATCCGTGGTCAGGGTGCTTGGTCCACCTTTCTTCGACTGTTGTCTGATCCTAAGACCCACCGGCGCTATGCAGATTCCTAAGAGAGCAGGGATTCGATAATTTTATGAGGATCCCTCTGTATACCATGAGGCACAAGATTGGGGAGGCTTTGGTGCGGTAGTTTCCTACCAAGACAGTCACCTTTCACCTGAGTTGCGGGGAGTATGCAGTTCTTCCTCTTGACTGGACGGCCATTCTAGGCATTTGATTCGGTGGATACCTGATTCCGACTGATGATATGAGCTTTGCGATAGCATGTGAGCTCTTGGGCATCCCTTTCTCACTGACAGAGGGCATGAGAGCATATTTTGGGCCTACCGCATCACCACAGATTCGTACTGAGTGGTTGCAGGGTAGCATCCCCTGGAGTGTAGCGTCGACTGATATTCATCTTCGGTGGTTCTTCATGTATTTCCTTGGTAGTTGCTTCTTTGGCAACAATTGATCAGTATTGTCCTGCCAGCTGTTGTGGGTTATGAGAGTAGTTTTCGACATTGGTAGATATGACTGGGAGTCCGTCACTTATGGCTTCTTTATAGGCTTCTTGAGGTGAGCTTCACAGCGAAATTTCAAGAGCTTGGAGGGGTGCTGGCAGATCTTGACATGGTGGGCCTATGAGTATATCCTAGCCTTGCGACCACGATTTATAGGTTTTTCTACGACCGTTTATCCTTGAGCTCATGCTTAGTCTCTTTGCACTATTACCAGAGTTGTCTTGGTGCAGTCGGTTACTATCACTACGGCCTTGGATTGCGTCACTTGGGGTGTGTTAGGTTCTAAATGTTTAGAACAATTGGCAAATCATGAACACAAACTTGTCTAGATATAGATCTTAGAGTCTATAGGTTTTAGTAGACAATGCTCAAGGTGATTCAAGTCAAGGTTCAAGAACATACAAGCTGCAGGAAGAAGACTTCATATTTTGCCTGGTTCGATCGATCGAAGGACAGGCTTGATCAATCGAAAATCGTATCTACAGAATTTTAAGTCGGCCCAAACAGCAGCTTAAGCCCATTAAGGATTAGGGTTTCAGATCTACTTCTCCCACTATATAAAGGAAACCCTAAGCCACATTTTTGAGACTGAAGAGAGAGAGATTAGAGTGCCTCTTGTGCCTTTAGGGTTTTGTACCTAAACCTCTCTAAAGTCTTGGTTTCTTGAGAGTTGTATTTTGGTTCATATTATTGTTTGTGTAAATCTCTTGTGAGATCTAGAGGACCTTTCCTTTACACAAATTTAGGGTTTTCAAGAAGGAGATATTATCTACACCTTGATGATCAATTCAGTTGCTGCCATTGAAGCTTAAAGAAACACAAGCAGGTGTGCTTGTATTTGGTGGTGAATCCAAGAAAGAAAGAGTCCGTGGATTCGGAGCTTACACGTGGTCGTGTCAGTAAGTTCTACTAGTGGGCAGCAATAAGAAGTCGAGCGTGGGGGCTTGTAAGTCTTATTGTATGAACTTCGATTCTTTCAAGATAGTGGATTCAAGTTTACCTTGAGGATAGCTAGGTTAAATCCTCCCCAGGTTTTTACCGGTTTGGTTTCCTAGGTGATCATATCATTGTCTTATTTATCTTTTCGTTGCTTTGCATGATATGATTGTTTTGATTGTGATAACCTAGATTTGTTAATTTGGACTAAGTAACAACTTGGCTAATTACCTAGGTTAATCCAATTGTGTTTTTAAGGGGTCTAAAAACTATCAAGTTGTGGGTTATGAGAGTAGTCTCTGACATTGGTAGATATGACTGGGAGTCCGTCACTTATGGCTCCTTCATAGCCTTCTTGAGGTGAACTTCACAGCGAAATTTCAAGAGCTTGGAGGGGTGCTGGCAGATCTTGACATGGTGGGCCTATGAGTATATCCCAGCCTTGCGACCACGATTTATAGGTTTGTCTACGACCATTTATCCTTGAGCTCATGCTTAGTCTCTTTGCACTATTACCAGCGTTGTCCTGGTGCAGTTGGTTATTATCACTACGGCCTTGGATTGCGTCACTTGGGGTGAAATAGTTGTTTGTCCTTATGATGGCTCACTACTGGGGAAACCAAAGCTTATTGTTGCCATAGGCCAGTCAAGAGTATGACGTTGGTTCTGGGCCTTGTTGAGTTGGGATTTCTTTTTGGTAGAGAGGACCTTCATTCAGGCCATATTGGTTTTTAGGGTACCTAAAGATCCACCTCCTCTTAGCTTGTCATTTGAGTCCATTGTCATGGACAACTTGGCTATGTTCTTTTGATGCATACATGGATACTAGCAAGGATTATGCCACTTGGTTTGCAGAGTCCTCCACAGAACCTATCATTGGAGATGTTCCTATGAGTGAAGGTAGAGTGCTAGGAGGCATTGTTCATGCTTAGGTAGCTTTCAGAGTTGAGTGGAGATTACGTGTAGAGGCTTTGCAGGCCAGGGTGACAGAGCTTGAGACTGCTGCTGCCACTAGGGAGGTGCATATGTGGGAGGAGACTGCTCGGGCAATAGCTTGGGAGAGCTTTGGCAAAGGGATAGAGAGGCCCGTGCTACTGCCACAGAAAGAGAGAGAGAGAGAGAGCAGAGCCAGCTTCAGGGTGAGCTAGCCATGCTTCATGGTTACGCTAGGGTCTTGATATGGGAATTGCAGACACTTCGAGCCTATATTCATCAAAGTAGTGTTCTTGCGAACATAACCAAACAACTCTATTTTTTCTCTCTAATTTCTTTCCTAAACACATCCAAACACAACCAAACACCTTCAAACATCTTAGATTATCATCTTTTCTCTACAATCATCAAGGTAGTGTTCTTGCACCCAATCCTCCTCTCCTTGGTTCCATACCTTGGATTTGAGGTTTAGGGGTGTGGATGTAGCTTTTTAGCTACAATCCACCCCCTTTTCCTTTTGTAGCTTTTCCTAGCTTTATCTTGCTTAATAATATGCTTTTATTGCTTTTGCTAGCATGTTCTTGCTTCCTAGCATGTCTTTATAGTTTTTCTAGCATGTTTCCTTGCCTATGCCATGATTTATCGCTTTGATGTTGTTGGCCTAGTCTTCTTGGGCTAGGATATGTCTAAATTTAGTACTTATGCTTAGATCTACATGCCTATGTGTTCTTTGCCATGTTTAAGCTTAGATCTACATGCTTATGTGTTATTTGCCATGTTTTTGCTTAGATCTACATGTTAGTGCTTAAATCTATGTCCCTATGCTTAGATCTATGTGTATATATGCTTCGTGCCATGCTTGTGCGCCCAGATCTATGTTGTTTGCTATGCCATGTACTACTTTAGCCGTTTTTGTCCTTCGATATCCCTCTTTCTTGTATTTTGGCCCTTTTGGTGGGGTTTAGATCTAGATCTTGTGGTCTAGGCCTACATCCATACACCTAGGCCTATATTAAAGGGTTTGGATCATTTCCTTTGCATGTCTATGTTTGCTTGCTTCTTTCTATGCTTTATCTCCATGTTAGCCTCTCTAAATCTAGGCATTGCCATGTTTTGTGCCCTTTGTGGGCTTATGCTTGTGTGGTCATGTTTGTCCCTTTTAGGGATTGATTGAGTGTAACCACTTGTGAGATACATGCCCATGGTGTTGGTGTGCTCGATACACACCTTTCTCCACTCCGTGCGATGTTGATATGCTTGCCTTGCTTACTTTGCGCCACCGGTTTGGCTTTCTTTGCTTGTATGCATCTTTGCATGCTTGCCTACATGTTCATGCATGAGTCTATGTGTCATCCATACTCCAATCCAATGGAACTATGGACACTCGATCCAAACCTACATTGGTCCTCCTAGGACACCACTTTTTTGTTTGATAACATGTTTGTTTGCCTTTTCATGTGCTTCACATGTTTGTACGCCACCGTTTGGTGCTAGCTTGTCTTTTAGCATGCTTTCCTTTTATTCATTTTTTTGCTTGTCTGTTGGCTTGTTTCTTTTGTCTTTGCATGTACACGCATGGAGCATGGACATTTGGAGTAAGGGTGCGACCTTCTAGGCACAAGCAAAAAGGGCAAGGATGCAAGAAAGAGGATGTATGCCCACAAAAGGCAATGTATAGTAGATAGGGGGCCTAGACCCACCAAAGCAGTCTTCTCTTTCTCTTTCTCTAAGCCTCTTCTCTAGAGCATGTATTAAGGTTCCCCCTCTCCTTGTACTCCCTTTTATTTTCCTGCTCCATGCTTGGGCTACGCCCTTAGATATGGCAATGACTGTTTTACATTTCATGTCCTTGCAGGGCCATAACCTTGGAACGTTTGTAATGTCTGATTTACTTTCCCGCTCTGTGTGATAGCATTGTGCATGATGTATATATATATATATATCTACTTGTATATGGGTGACTGTGCACTTTGTATGATGGACTTTCCTAGCTACATGAGCACCCCTCTCTAGTCATGAGAGCTCTTGACCTTATAGTGCGGGTATGTACTCAAGGCAATTGCCGTAGGTGCATATTTAGGCTATATTGTGTGCACGATCATCGTGGTGTGATTGTCTTGATCCATATCACCAAGTAACATTGGTTTCCTCGTGTATGTGACATGCCTCAGCATGCTTAATGCTTTGAAGGGCTTTGGCTCATCACAGTAGGAGCATGTCAATATGCATTGTATACATAAATGTGAAACCCTACTGGTGCGCCATAGTGCACCAAACGTGAAACTCTACTAGATTTTCGCCGTGAAAATGGGGCATCCCCATTGCCGTATTCTCACATTGAAAGCTTGGTGAGAATTGCATTTTGCTCGCTATGATGCATTTGAGGTGAAGCGCTACAGGATTTTTGCCATGAAAATAAGGTGAATTGCTGCTAGATTTTCACCGTGGAAATTTGGCAACGACTTCAAACACACTTGAGAAACGTTGATCAAGACCACACCCATTCCAAAATCAAACCTCAAAGGCCAACACATTTAAAACCTCAAAAGCTAATGCCAATAGCTTGTTTTCAACTTCCAATGTCCTTAAATTATGATTTTACCAAACCAAAAGACTGTCTACGGACAGGCGTTGTGGGGTGCCTAACACCTTTCCCACACATAACCAGACTTCCGAACTCAAGAATCAAGACTTTTTATGCATCCACATTAGATTAGGAAAAAATACCTTTTTCTTAGCCTAGGATTGGTAGTAAAATCAAATAGAGTCAGGTGGCCAATGATTGGTGGTGACTTCACTTACCCTTGGTAATTTCCTTAAAATTAACTCATATTCCAGTCACACACCTGAGGTACGACACACCTCCATACCATCATCATCTCGCATCGAGGTTGAGATAGGTGGAGAGGCGCGCGTGTGTCATCAAGATGGGTAGTCGAGTAGCCATGAGGCGTTGACATAGTGGTACATGGGTGGTTCAGCAGTAAACCGGTCCGTTTGGGGTTTTTTTGCACAAATCGAGATCGTAGAAAACCTACACTAGGGTTGTTTATCTTTGCGTGTCTTGTCCGTCATTTTGAAATATCTTGAACCTCATTATCAGAGCCTAGTTCACTCATTTCAGGAGTTGGTTTAGCCTCCGTCATCAAGACATATAATGGGATAGCACCAAGGCCATTCCCGATCACTGATAGTAAGCCATCCAGCATGGTATGAAGATTTTAATGATCAGTTCCTACGTGGAACCCTTTCAAAACACCATTCGGTTTAGTCAATTGCCAGGTTAGTCAATGCATTTTGCCACATGGCGAGTTCGAGAAAATTTTGCTTGGGGAAGTCCATGTTCATAAGTAGGGTTGTCAAGACACCCATTATCATATATATCATCCAATGCGATTCTAATCTCGCTTCAAGTTGGTTGATCATTTTAGAACCACGAAAAATCCACACTTGGGCAGTTTATTTCTAGTAGTTTGGTCCATTTCTACAAATCATTATACTCAAGATCGAAACTTTGAGTATAATGACAGGTTTGTCCCGCCAGGAACCTTTCCTATTAAGAATCGCATAAAACCTACATTAAGGCAGTTTACTTTATGCGGTCTCTCCACTTTCCGTATCCCTCAATGGGTCAATCAATATAAGATTTTATTGGTAAACTTGTGAAAATAGTCGATCCTGAGGATTTGAATTCTATGATAAAACAACAGGTGAAGAAGGCTATCAGCCATAAAGGGAAGAAAGCCGATGTTCATATGATTGACAAAGCACCTGAAGGGCCAAGGGGTGTTATTTCTGTTTACACAATCCCAAATGCCTAACCTTATTAGCAATAGGTTCATCCAGACCAGGCACCTTATCAAGCATTCAATCAGAGGGGAAGGCTCGATTCACCCCGATATCCCAAGACGGAACCACAAAAATTCTCTTTGTTACCCATGCCCATGGTAGAGCTTTATGCTTATCTATTGGAGAAGAAGCTAGTGAATCCAATATTCATGAAACCCAAAGACGGTCCTTCTCTGCCCAGTTTTGACCCATCCAAAAAATGTGAGCACCATATTGGAGCCAAGGGGCATACCTTAGAAGAATGCATACTTTTAAGAAACCAAATCCAAGATCTCATTGACAACAAGTTAGTACCGTTTGACAACACGGTTGAGCCAAATGTCATCACTAACCCTTTGCCTCCTCATCAGGAAGGGAACATGAATGCTATCTTTATAGTGGAGGAAAGGATCCTAGATTTCTCATATCCTTCATTCCCTTGGTAAGCCATACTGCGGGCCCTATCCCAGGAAAGTGACATTGTTCTCGAGAACATAGGAGCTCCAGGTTTTGACTGGGGAGTTTGCTTATTCTGTGATAGCAGGACTGACATGTCTTATTTGATTGTAGAGTGCTTCGAGCACAAGTTTATAGTCTAGCCGACAATGGTATCATCTGGATCAAAAGAGAATCTGTATGAGGGAGCAATTGTATGGTAGCCAGCCTATGCCCTCCGAGTATCCAAGCAGGAACTAGTTATAGCATTATGACGGTAGGAACTAAGAAAGACTAGATACTTGCAAGAGCGCTTGTGTAAGATTCCTCTAGCTCCTTTGACTTCAGTCATTATCAAAGAGATTACAGAATCACTTGTGGATTCAAGGGCACTAGCTACAAAGAAAGGACAAGCCATGCCATCCATTGAAGGCTTTACTCCTCTAGTTTTGGCATTGCCTGTTGTCACAGAGCCATCTCTAGGATTTATCCAAAAGGGAACCCCTGTCGACCCTGCCATTCGAGGTTTCGATCCTTCAGTCTTGCCAAGCTCTATCCAAGGAATCTCTAAGGCTCCTAGCCCAAAAGCTTTAGAAGTTGTTCTGCCTAGCCCAGTCATTACTGGTCCGACAATGTTCTTCATGGCACCAAATTTGCAGATTTAAGAAGGTGTAGTCATCCGCATGCCAAAGCCTTTCCCTTACAAAGAAAGCCATCATGTCCTATGGAAGTACAATGTAACTTTGATTTTAACCCGAACTAGAAAGCTGAAGAATTCTTGAAAAACATCTGAAAGGCTGATTATAGTGTGATTCAATAGTTGAATGAATCCCCAGCTTAGATTTCTACCTTAGCCCTGTTGCTATCTTTTGAGGTCCATCGTGAAGCTTTATTGAAGGTATTAAAGGAAACGCATGTTCGTGCTAGTATTACAGACTCCTCCTTTAAGGGTATGGTATTAGTGGTGTTGGCCACCAACCAAGTCTCCTTTTCTGATAATGAGTTGCCACCAAAAGGTGAAGATCATACCTTTTCCATGCATATCTTTGTCAAGTGTGAAGACATGACTGTTGCAAGGGTATTAATCGACAATGGATCAGCCTTGAGTGTTTGCCCGATGGTCACGCTTTTGTGCCTAAAAGTGAATATGTCTATTATTAAGCCTAGCACTATGATCATTAGAGCCTTTGACGGCACACGTCATGAAGTGCAAGGCGAAATTGAGTAAATGTTTTGAAATCGGCCCCGAGATCCTTCATGGTCAACTTCCAAGTGATTAAGGTCGACTCTCCATACAAGATGCTTTTAGGGAGGCCTCGGTTGCATACAGTAGGTGTAGATGCGTCTACCCTCCATCGGAGACTCAAGTTCATCTTCGAAAATCAGGTAATCACTATTATGGCTGAGGAGCCCATGACTATCTGCCAGGAGACATCTATCCCCTACATCGATGCCAATGCCTTCCCTGAAGTGTCTTTCCATGGCTTCGAGCTAGTTTTCATGATCCATAATGCTTTAGAGCCTGAGTTCGATTGGCCTATAGCAGTTCTAATGGCCACAAAGGAAATGCTCAAGTTTGGATACAAATTAGACCAAGGGAGCCCTACTCTCATTGAGCTTTTAGATAACAAAGGAAGATTCGGTTTGGGGTATGAACCCATTCATGAAGAACTCTTTCAAGCTTCCAGAGACAAGGAGAGGAAGTGCGACACTTTAGGGATGTCTATTCCCCATATCAAGACCACTTTTTCGGTTCTAGCTGAGGTCATTATGCTAGAGCCTTTCAAGGAATTAGAAGAAAAAGAGCTTGATTTGGCTTGCATTATTTGACTCTATCCCAAAGAGTTCTCCATGAATGCTATCATATCTCCTGAAGATAATTTGACTTCTACTATCTGACCAAGGATGCTAGGCAAGGGGGATGGCTTTTGGATCATTAAGCCTTGCTTTGTGGTTGCACTGGTTGAGTAAGGAGTATTCAACATCGAGTGATTGGGCCTCCTGATCACCCGAGAGGGTTGGAATAGCATATCTAGTTTGTTTTGCATGCTTATGTTATTTCCTGCTTTATTTGTATTCTCTGTTCATTTCCCTAATTTGTTTTCCCAAAAAAAAAAAAAAAAAAAAATTCCCTTTTATTATTATTAGTCATGAACTTTGTTTTCCCCTACCCATAGTCCATTAATGAGATATTCAACGTATTATTTAGGAAATTCTTACATCTCTCTTTATTTTCTTTCCTATGAATATGTGTGTGCAAATTATCTTATGTTTCTATGTATATGTTCCACTCTAGAGGATCTGTAATGATTCCTAAGTAGGTACATCATCCCTTTGCCATAACGAAGATGTAGATGATGTGAATGAGACAATCGAGATGGATCATGATGTTGAAGGAATGAAAGAGGTCCTAAACATACCTCGAGACATCCTAGAAGTTTTGAATAGAGAGAGCATAGGGTCTAAGCCCAATATAGAAGAGACAGAGGTGATAAACCTAGCCGATGAAGGCAAGATAGAAAAACCCATCAAGATCAGGGTGAACTTTCCTAAAGACATGAAAGACGAGCTCATTGCTCTGCTGAACGAATTCAAGGATATCTTTGCTTAGTTTTATCAAGATATGCTAGGACTGGATACCAAGATTGTCATCCACAGGATTCCAGTCAAATCCAAATGCCTCCTAGTGCAGCAAGCCCTCCAAAAGATGAAGGTAGAGATTATATTGAAAATCAAAGAAGATGTAGAAAAACAATTGAAAGCCAATTTTCGTACCGCCATAGCCTACTCTAATTGGGTTGCTAACCTTATTCCCATGCCAAAGAAAGATGGGAAAGTACGCATGTGCGTCGATTATAGAGATTTGAATTGGGCTAGCCCAAAGATAATTTTCCCTTGCCACATATCGATACTTTGATTGATAACATCATGACCAACATGTTCTTCTCCTTTATGGACGGGTTCTTGGGTTATAATCAGATCAAGATGGTTGAAGAAGACAAAGCCAAGACAGCGTTCACCACTCATTGGGGAACTTATGCCTACAATGTCATGCCATTTGGCTTGAAAAATGACAAGGCGACCTACCAGCAAGCCATGGTAACCCTGTTCCATGATATGATGCAAATGCGTCTTCGGAGCCAATTCAGGGAAATTGCTCAGCTTCATAGTTAGCCAGAGAAGAATTGAGGTGGACCCAGCAAAAGTCTAGGCCATCAGGGACATGCTTGCACTGAAAACCAAGAAACAAGGTCGAAGCTTCTTAGGAATGATCAATTACATAGCCTGCTTCATAGTGTAGTTAACCACCGCGTGCGATCCATTGTTCAAGCTCTTAAAGAAGGATACGAAGATAGAATGGACATGATTAAGCTGTATTTGTTGAACCCTCCTACTTTGGTTCCTCCAACACTAGGACATCCATTGATTCTCTATCTAGCTGTGCAAAAGGTATCCATGGGTTGCATGTTAGGCTAGCTAAATGAATTTGATCAAAAAAAGAATGTGATTTATAAGCTGAATAAGAAGTTCACCAGCTATGAGATCAATTATATCGCCATTGAGAAGATGTGTTGTGCCCTAGCATAGGCCTCGCGCAAGTTGTGGCAATACATGCTCTACTTCACCACGCGATTGATTTACCGCATGGACCATATCAAGTACATCTTTGAAAAGTCTGCCCTCATAGGAAAGATCTCCCATTGGCAAATGTTGCTATCTAAATTCGATATTGTGTTTGTGACACAAAAGGCCATCAAGGGCCAAGCCATAGCCGATTACCTAGCGGACCAGCCATTAAATGATCTAGAATTTTCAGAATCCCTCTTCCTATATGAGGATATTTTGGCAATAGAGCTGGAACCAAGCAATGTAGAGCTGTGGCATTGGAAACTTAATTTTGATGAAGCTGCCAATAGCACTAGAAATGGAATGGGAGTAGTTCTAGTATCCTCAAAGGGCTAGAAAATCCCTGTTTCAATCAAGTTGAATTTTGATTGCACCAACAACATCCCAAAGTATGAGGCGTGCATAGTAGGCCTGCAGGTTGCCTTAGAGTTTTGCACGTACAATCTAAGCGTCTTTGGAGATTCCCTATTAACCATCTCTTAAGTAGAGGGAAAGTGGTAAGCCCCAGACACCAAGTTGATTCCATATCAGAAATGTGTTAGCTGTTTGATCCTGAAGCTCCAAAACATTACCTTTGCTTATTTGCCCTGAGCACACAACCAGTTCACAGATGCTTTAGCCACCTTGGCTAGCATGGTTAAGTTGGCAGAAGGAGATGATATGCGACAATTGCGCATAGAGGCCTGCGGCATGCCAACTTACTGCATGAATATCGAAGAATGCATGAATGTCGAAACTAAAGTCAATGGGAAGCCATGTTACCATGATATCAAGGCTTATATCAAAGATAGTGAATACTCGCTTGAGGCCGTAGAATGTGAGAAGAAGTCTTGTATCAGAGGAACCACGATACAACTTTGCTTTGATGCATAGACGCCCTAAAGGCTAACCACTTGAAGGAAGAGATGCATGAAGGCTTTCTTAGAGCCCATGCCAGTAGACTTCTATTGGCTCGAAAAATTATGAGAGCCGACTACTATTGGCTCACCATGGAAAGCGGTTGCATCAAGCATGTCAGGACATGCCACAGTTGCCAAGTCTATCAAAATAGAAAGAATATTCCTTCTCAGCCTTTATACTCTCTAGCAGCACTATGACCTTTTTCAGCCTAGGGGATGGATGTCATTGGACTTGTGATTCTAGAAGCCTCCAATGGGCAAGAGTATATCTTGGTGGCCATCGATTACTTCACCAAGTTGGTGGAAGCCACTTCTTACAAAAGCATCATCCAAGCTGTGGTGGCCCGATCCTTGAAATAGAACATCATTTATTGCTATGGCATACCAGGAGAGCTCATTATAGATAACAAAAAGAATCTAAATGGGAAAATGATCGAGCAACTTTGCCAACAATTTAATATCGAATCGAAATTCGGTTCCTTATTGTCCTTAGATGAATGGTGCAGTAGAAGCCGCCAACAAGAACATAAAGAAGATCTTGGTGAAGATGATAGACATCTATAAGGATTGGCACGAGTTCTTGCCATTTACCTTAAGTGCCTATCGCATTTCTGTTCTTACTTCCACAAGTACGATCCCGTATTCATTAGTTTACAGCACAGAAGCCATCCTCCTCGCAGAGGTAGAGATCCTATCTCTTAGAATCTTATCACAGACATAGCCATCAAAAGCTGAATGGGCCTATTCTTGATGTGAGCAATTGAACATGATAGACGAGAAGCGTGTGACCGCAATGTGCCATGGACAGTTGTACCAACACTGCGTCGAGCGAGCATTCAACAAGAAAGTTAGACCCAAAGTCTTTGAAGAAGGCAACCTAGTCTTGAAAAAGCATAACCAGGCCATGCCTGATCATAAAGGAAAGTTTGCCCCGGCCTACGAGGGCCCTTATGTGGTGAAGAATGCCTTCCCTAGAGGAGCCTTGATCCTAGCCAACATGGATGGGAACTGTAACGTCCTAGTCAGCCAAAAAAAGAAAAGAAATGTAGAGGGCAGATTTTTAATGGACCACACGTGCCCCACCTAACCCCCTTCCCCACCACTCATTTTCACTCATCTCTTTACTCTTTGTCTAGCTCACTCTCTTCCTTTCTTTTCATTTTTTTGTTTTCTCTCATACATTCCTCTCCACTCTTATATCCTCTCATTAGTACTTCCCCACCACTCATTTTCACTCATCTCTTTACTCTTTGTCTGGCTCACTCTCTTCCTTTCTTTTCATTTTTTTGTTTTCTCTCATACATTCCTCTCCACTCTTATATCCTCTCATTAGTACTTCCACACCACTACCACCATTTCCACCATAATTTTTCGGCAAGATCACCGGAAAATTCTTGTGAACCTATAAGCACCTTCACATCCTTTTTTTGAGGTAAAAATTTCTAATCTTTTTGGTGGGTTTTACACTTTTGCTTAAAGTTATTTTTATCTAAGCTTTAATAATGATACCCATGTGATTTATGAGCACTGAAAGCGATATTTATGTGTTTGTATGTATGGGTTTTGTATTGGTGGAATTATTTGATGAATGGGTATAAGGTTTGTGCTAACGATAACTGCTTAAGGTTTATGTATGGTGGGAAATTTAGGGGTTTTGATGCTTGGTAAATCTAATTTTTCCATTGCCACTGGGTTTATTTGGAATTAATTGAAGTTCTAAATTTCTTGTCTTGGAGGATATTTTGATTTTGCTTTCATGGGTCACTTAATGATGTAGTATAAATTTTAGGGAAGCTAGTCATAATGTTGGAAACAATATTAAATGGGTTAACTTTATAAATTGGAGTTTATACCTTGTGAATCAATTTGTTGAGAAACTTTGGAAGTAAAATATATTATTATTAATGAGGTTAAATACTAGGCTTGCCTAATTAAGTGCTTATCTGGCAATTCCAAAATTGTAGCTAGATACAATTTCAAGCTTTATGCTTATTGTGATAGGTTAACTTGATATTGTTTAGGTTCTAGCTAATCTCGATGGAGCTTGGAGAATTAGGCTTTTGTGTTGTGAGGTAAGCAGCTTTTTAATGTGATTTTTGAAAAATAACTATGTTACATAAATGTTGTTTTTGCGTTAGACGCGCTTTTGGAAACTACCTATGGAAACTATATTTTCCTAAAAACTATTGTGTTGTAACCTTAATATATATATATATATATATATATATATATATATATATATATATATATATATGATTATATATGAAAATGCATCATATTTGGTATTGGATTTGGGGAAATGCATGAATTGTTGATATAAAAAAATGAGCATCTTTTATTTAATCTTTGATAAGGAAATCATGGATTTTATGGTATATTATAAAATTTAAAGATGCTTATCTTGTCTTGTTATGTGGGAAATTGATAGAAAATCTATTGACAAGAATGAAGTTGAAAACCTTACAAACTTTGTAGAGGTTAGAGTATTTAAGGTTTTTCTGAAATTACTTGGATATAAACTATGTGTTTCAAAGTATATGTAACCTATGAGTTTTATGTGGTTTTAACATCATGCCATGTGTGATTTCCCAGTGATCACTCGATTTGGTTTCCATAGTCTTTGTGAAAATGGAATCAAATCCAGGTCAGTGTCCTTTCACTTTGGATGACACATTTTTCCCTACTGACCATAGGGGGAAAAGGTTCCTTGATTGTGTGTGGATGAGGCTGCTATCCATGCGGCCAAATGACCACATGCAAAAAAGGTCCTATTTGACGTGCTCTCTCTGCTACCTGTGGGGGGAGAGAAAAACCTTGAGGGTATGGGTGAGGTTGCTGTCCATGGGGCCAAAAGTCCGCATATCAGAGAGGATAAGATCATGCCAGTTGTGAATGGGTGGATCCCCTAACCAGTCTAAGTGGTAGTGTGGTATATTTGTGATAATTTACCTTACGTTAGATATTATGGCTTTGGAAATTATATTGTTAGTGCTCACAGATTATAGTATATAGTTTCAAGGTATTTACTTTGAGAAACTTTGTGTTTCATTACTTAATCATTCTTGTCATATTATTATTATTGAAGATGAAACTTACATTTTCCCCACCCCCTTTAATTATGCTACTTACTAGGCTCTGTCTCATTTCATTATTTTATAAACTTTTCAGAGTAGGCAACAATCTTTTGGACAGCATTTTGGTGGCTAACAGTAGTTAGACTAACTACTGATGGAGGTTGAACTTTTGTAATGGAGATATTAGATAATGTACATCTTAGAATAGGCTTGACTCATTATTTTGTATACTATAGTGGTTGTGACATTATTCCCACTGATGGGACAAGCTGATGATATGTAATTATTTATTCAGACCTCTATTCTTTTATGGCCAATGGTCCTTGTAATTTTTGCTTAGAGCTCTGTCTTACTTTGAGAGTATATTCAATGGAATTATTATGATAATTCTTGATGTTTGTACTTGATATTATTTTTGTGGATTGGATTGTCAAAAAGGAAAAATCTACAGGTACTTTGAGATGTCTTTCTCATGCTTTGGACCTTTTGGGGTTTGGGGCGTGACAGGAATGACTTCAATATACCCACCAATTCTGATTTTGTCATACAGTACTTTGCATTAGGGAGCTTCCAAGTGCAACCTTTTTTTCTACATTCTTATGTAAACAGACAAAAGGAAAAAAAAAAATACAAAATTATGAAAAGGTAGATTGAAAACCCGAAAAGGCGATCTACGCAAAAGGAGAACAAAAGAAAGAGCGTGAGAGAGCCTGCTAGATTGAAAACCTGAAGGGGCGGTCTAGGCAATAATTAAGGCAATCAAAAAATGTCAGTTGAGTTACGTGATGACCTAATCCTTCCCAATGGACGTATGTAGGCAACCACCTTAGCCCGATCATATTTTAAAAGAAAAATCAGTCAGTCAATTCAAGGGAGTCTCGCGACTAGATCTCGCAATTGATTATTAATTTTTGTTTGGATATATGATTTTCACTATGCCTTAGGTTGTACATGGTATTATTTGTTAACACAACATACACTGTGGTATGTTTGTGGACTTAATGCCAAGTCTCTATTGTGCTTTGATGATTTGTGCCCTCTCATGTCTTGTTGCTATTGAACTATGCTTTAGTTTAATCTTTGGCCTTATCCTTAGTCCATTTTATTGCTGCTAAATTTTTATTAATCTTTGGTGTTTACATATGTTGTGCCTTGTGTTGTGGTTTTTGCTACTATGGTTTTGCAAATGACTCCAAAGAAGAAGACTACGGCGCATCGTGGTGACAAAAGGAAGAAAATGGACAATACTCAGTTCCATTCTATCCAACACTTTGAAAGATACAATCAGTTCTACATGAAGGCTCCAATCGTCCTAGTGTGTTTTGTGTATTTGACTGATTTGAAGGATTACTTTATCCTAAGTTTTGGGACAAGCTCCTTGGTGATCTCCCTGGGGTGTGTGAACCGTTGATTCATGAGTTCTATGCCAATGTCATTCTATGAGAGGATGAAATCAACTTGTTGACACCCCATTTTGCAACCCGCATTTAACCTCACATGGAGGGTAAAAGGGTAATTTCACCTTAGAAATATGCATATTAATTTTGGTCACTAGATCCTTAACCTCATTTCACCAAAATGATCTTGATGTTGTAACGATCAAATCGACTGGTCATAAGCCCTAATTGGACCATCAGATTGAAAGTTATCATCAAATCAAGTTCTAATGGCCGAGGTGGACAATCAGAAATTGAGTCCGACTATATGTGATTATGAATAATTGATTTTAATTAGTTATAAGTATAATCAATTTGAGAACGATGATATGTCATAATTTGATTGGTTAGGACTACATTATATGGTAGGGTTGCACACACCTAATTAACTAGATAGTTAAACATTAATTATTCAATGAGTAATTTATGCAATTATCTTTTAATTAGAGTAAATTTGGAATCATTTAAGTCTGAAATGGGAGTGATTGCAGCCATTTAATGTTAATTGGGAGCTAATTTGCGACCTATTAATGTTAATTATGTTGAAACTATTTTCTAACAAATGACCTCTGCTCACTATTTCGTCAATATTTCTCAGAATATTTTGAATCTGTGAATGAGGTTAATTTTTCCAGAAACTAGACATCTGGGGCTTCAATTTAAGCTTAAGAATGAGACAATTCCGATCAGAATTGAGTCAGATATGATTTTTCAAAATTGGTTCTACAGGCTGTTACAGTAGCTACGGGAAAACCGAACTTTGTTTACTCCTCACTCTCATCTACCTCCACATTTAATGCACCAAATTTCCCCAAAGGCTGAAATGAGGTCTAAATTCATGATTCTTTGTCAACCCTCATTAAATGGCATTCCATTTATATTTCTTCTACCACTACTATATAAACCTTTCCTCTCCTTCATTTCAAACACAAAAAACCCCCTTTCTTCTCTTCTCTTGAGTTCTAGTGAAGTTGAGTAGTCTTGTCATATCTTGGTCTTCCTGAGACTCAAGGTATTGAGTGAGACTCACTCTCCCTCTCCTAACTCTTCTTTTCCTCCACCCTCAGGACTTCCATCAAGAGTCCTCTCTTCCACTATATGGATCTTGCACGAATGTATAATCTCATTCCCTAACTGTTTGTTTATGTTGCCATGATGAGAATTTAAGATTAAAGTATGATAATTTCCTTGAATATGTTTGAATGTTTTTAATTGTTCTTATGTGTTCTTCACATGCTTGGTTGTTCATCATATGTTCATACATATCACTAGATTTAATCTTAGATTCACATCAAAATATGAAAAATATGTTTGTTTAATAATTCTTTTAAATTCTTGAATCTAAGATATCACTATCCACACACATTCACTAGAATTTATTTGTTAATCCAAATGAAATGCTTAATAAATTGGTTAGGGTTTATCACATGCACACATTTTAAATTAAACATGCAAATTGATTGATAACATATTGGATGATGTGATCTGAATGTTGGCCACCATAGTCTAGAAGACCGGTTTCACCGAGTAAGGTGGGTGCCTAACACCTTCCTACCTTGTAACATAGCCTCCGAGCTTAGATCAAGGGTTAGTAGATCAAATGTTTATCCATGTAATTTTCGATTTTTAGATTGTAACTAGGAAACAAAGCCATGTAATTTATCTTAGATTGTATCTAGGACCAAAACCATGTAATTTTCCTATGATCAATGTAAATTCAATTGAAAATTAATAAAATGATGAATTTTTCAATTTTGGTTTTCTTATTTATCCCAATAATTAAATAAGTGGCGACTCCATTGTAAAACCCTTAATCTAAAGGGAAAAATATAACTAGTCGAACCTCCATTTTGAGAGACAATAACATGACTCCACCCATTCACGTGGTTTTGGCCCAACATCTTACAAAAACGGGCCGGGGGCGCGGTCTCTCACAGTAGCGACTCTACTGGGGATATTGAGGGCTAAGCTTCAATTAGGTTATAGTGGCCAACCATGTCATTGTTTGTTTATTGCTTTTTGTATATAATATGTCTAATATGTCATTATATTGCATTTCATGCATCATTTGCTTGAATGAAATTTATTTTATTTGTGTGCTAGCCCGAAAGTCCGGTAGTATTAGCCGTGGATTGTGGTCTTCCTGAGACTCACATACCCAGCGGTGAACCTACCACCCATCGCGATAAGGATAATCATGGTTATGCCATGGTGGTTCATAGGGACAAACTGTACCGTTCAGACCAACGCGGCGCTCTTGGCGTCACAAGTTGGGAGGTACGACGTCCTAGCTTGTGGGGACCTTTAACCTATCTTCTACCTATGTTGTAATGACCCATAGAACCTACCTTTAGGTCGGTCCATGTAAATTGCATTTCATTACGCATTTGTTTGGCCGTTGTTTGAACCATGATGACTCAAGTCCAACGCTTGAGCCCATCATGATTGTTTGAACATTGTATGTTGTGAATGAACTCAAACCTAAAAGCCTAAGATTGAACTCTACTTGAAATGGAAGCCCAATTTGTTTCTTGAACGAGTCTAAGCCCAACACTTGAGCCCATCAAAGGTGTATACGCATGATCAACATCAAAGGCCAAAACCTCACAAGATGCATGCCTTCCAAGTGTAAGCCCAAGCCATTTTAAGCAGATACCAAGAGATCATAATCAAGATTCAAGCCTTCCAAGTGCAAGCCCAAGCCATTTCATCATAATCAAGGTTCAAGCACACCAAGCCTTAAGCATCCTAAATGAACCAAGAGGAAGCAAGTGGCCCAACTTTGCCTCACTCCACATTTGGTTTGCAACATTATGGTTAAGCTTAAAGTTTGTTTGTTTATTCCATGTTTCTATGTTTTTTTAATTCAAAAATTTCATGTAGCATTTAATGAGCGTTGTTTGTGTATATATATTTAAAAAAAAAAAAAAAAAAAAAATTTCAAAAAAAATTCAAGATTTCCAAATCTTTCCCCAAAAAAAGAGAAAAATTTTCAAATGAAAAAAGTCTTTGGACTAGGGGCATTAAGCCCTTAAGTCATTAAAAAAAAAAAAAAAAAAAAAGAAGAGGAAGAAGGAAGAAGTCTCCTTTTCAAAATGGTACATAAGGATCCCTTGGACAAAACTTTTTCTAAATTGTGATGTTTAAAGGCTTGAACAATCAACGTGTACTGAGAAAGGATTAATTTCATTTGATCCATGTAAACACTTTTGCTAAATTACTTTGAATAAAAGAAGAAATGGTCTTACAAGGCAATCAAAGAAAATCTATCCATCAGAAAATTCAAAAAGCTCATGCATTCATTCAAAATTTCTGAAAACTTTTGTGTCTCCAATAGAGCATTCATACCTTTTCTTTTAAGAGGAATTTATTAAAAGAGCTCAAGTCACTGTGCCTGCAAGCAAGCATTGCTAGGGATAGGATGCCGTCTTTGGTAAAACAAGATTATACCTTAATACCTAGAATGATCATTATCCATTGCTAGCCCATTTGAGCCTTTAAACACTTAGCCTCTTTTTTGCATGAACCCACTAAAATCTAAACCTAGGGTGGGAAAATTCAAAGTATGCATGCTTAAATCTCATGTTGAGGAGGAGTCGACCTTGTATCTTTGAAGTTAACTGATAAAGCTCTCTTAGAAGACATGAAAGACAAGTGGAGAATTCATTAAGTTAAAGATAAGAGATCATCAAAGTAAAAGGAGTTTTCACTCAATCAAGGAAAGAGAAATGAAATTCCATCAATGTGAAAGAAAACAAAATGTGCATCAAGTTTAAAGAACCAAAAATTCATCATGCCAAGAAGAGTAGAAGGTTCATCCAAAAGAAAGTTCATCAAAAAAGGAAAAGATTCATCAAGCACAAAAAGGTGCAAGTGCATTGAGGCAAGAAAGAAGTCTAGAGAGTGCATTAAAATGACCAAAAATCATTAAGTTGAGAAATACAAGGAGGGCAAAAGGTCCCTAAAAGTTCATTCAATCAAGAAATGAAAGACCAAAAAAGAAAAAGAAAAGAAGCCCGCTAGGCTGAAAACCCAAAAGGGTGGTCTAGGCAAAAGCTAGGGCCAAAAAAAAAAAAAAAGAAAAAAAAGAAAAGAAAAGGAAAAAAGAGCCCACTAGGCTGAAAACCCAAAAGGGCGGTCTAGGCAAAAGTTAGGGCCAAAGAAAAGAAGAAGAAGAAAAGAAAAAATTGGAAACTTGAAGATGCAACCTAAAAAGAGAATAATTTTACAAGATAAAAGTCTAGAGGTATGGTTCAAGAGGAATAAGCATAAAAACAATTGTTGATACAAGTGACCAATGAAGACTAGTGCGAAGATGACAAAGAAGAAATGGGAAAACTTCTTCAATACTTGATTTTCAAGTAATGCATATTTGGGGGAAACATCATAGGGAATTTTGAGCCTTTTATATCTTTCATTTCATAACCCCAACCCGGCCTACATTACAACCCATGAGTAAAGACCCCCTTGAAGTCTTGCTAGTTGTAGGTGCATCTTAAACTCTAATAATATTTTTCTCTTGAATTAAAAAGGAAAAATGCTTAAAATTGTCAAAACCCACAAGATGATATGTCCGAGGACAAAATTTCTCAAATTCTCAAATCCTCAAAATGATTCAAAAGAACTTCCAAACCTGGAGCACTCTCCTTGTTTGCACCCAACAATGTGATTCCTAAATATTATCACATTTTATTTCTTAATTGCCTTTGGAGACTTAATCTGACGATGTTCAAAAGGAAGAGGCAAATTTGATTACATGAGTTTAATGATCTTGATCCTTCCTAATCAAAGAGATTTGTTTGACTCTTAAACACTTTGATTTGCCAAAATGGTTGTTCAAAGGATCACCTCTTGTTCATAATTTTTTTTTTTTAAAAAAAAAAAAGGAAGGAAGGAAGAAGAAGAAAGAAAGAAAGAAAGAGAAATCTCATTTCAAAAAAAAAAAAAAAAAAATTCTTTTTCAAAATCCAATTCTCTTGAACTACGTCTTGGCCTGATCCTCTATGAGAGAGGTACGTAGGCAGCCTTGCAGAGGCCCGGTCCCATTCACCCAAACAACCTTGGAGAACAAAGTCATAATAATGTGACAAAATTGTTTGGGTGCATGTTAGGCTAAGCTCCTTTGTTTTGCATTAAGCATGTTTAAACTTAGAGCATTGGCCTATTTATATTGTATGCAAGTTTTCATGATAATTGATTTCTAACAAGCTAGAGAAAGAAAGTCATTTTGCAGGAACCAATGATGACGAACCATGATCTTCTTTCACGTTCGTCAATGGTCGCAACATCAAATGAACTTAGCTTCAATCTAAGCATGGAATATGCCTCAAACTAGGGGCATTGGCTAAGTACTTCCAATTCATTTCAAAAAATAAATCCATTGCTAAATTGAAATTATCTTTTTGCAGGAATTAAGCAAGGACTTAGCAATCCACATCAACTTCCAACCAAAGATATTCTCATTCGAAGGATAGGTTTTTCAACCAAAAAAAAATCATGAATAAATCTTCATCACTTTTACTTCATCTTCATCTTCTTCACTTTTTGATAATGAACAAATCTTCATATTTCAAAAAAAAAAAAAAAAAGACAAGACAAAAGACAAAATTTTCAAAAAAAAAAAAAAAAAATCAATTCTTTCTAATTCTTTCCAAAAAAAAAAAAAAAAAAAAGGAAATTTTCAAAAAGGGCCTTGGGACTAGGGGCATTGGGCTCGTACTTCTTAGGTCGCTTTCGAAAAGAAAAAAAAAGAAAATCATCAATCAAAATTTTCAATTCCTTCAAAAAATTTAAGATTTCCAAATTTTTCAAAAAAAAAAAAAAAAAAAAAATCATCAATCAAAATTTTCAATTCCTTCAAAAAATTCAAGTATTCCAAATTCAAAAAAAAAAAAAAAAAAAAAAATCTTTATTAAATCCTTTTTCAGGAACAGAAAGCTATGATCCTCTTCCATATTTTCCAGTGGTGTAACATCAAGTCAACTGTCCACCCTCAGCATTCATTGAAGCATGGAATATGTCCCAAACTAGGGGCATTCGCCAGGTATGCCAAATTCTTTTCAATGAATAACTCTGTTACTAATTGAAAATATTTATTTTGTAGGTACTAGGGTAAAAGGCTCACGCACATTGGCATGAATAATACCTTCCAAAAATCCTAGGTCTCTAAGAACATGAGCCAAGATCCAAAACCTTTGGTCCTCTGAAAACATGAGCCAAAGCCCAAAAATCTTAGGTCTCTGAAAACATGAGCCAGGATCCAGAACCTTTGGTCCTCTGAAAACATGAGCCAAGATCCAGAACCTTTGGTCATCTGAAAACATGAGCCAAAGCCCAAAAAACCCTTGGTCCTTTGAAAACATGAGCCAGGATCCGTCATCCTCCAGGTAAGCATATTTTGTACTCAATCAAAAAAAAAAAAAAAAAAAAAATTTGCATGCATGAACTACGTTTGGACCTGATCCCCCTATCAAGAGGTACGTAGGCAATCTCCCTTGAGATTCGGTCCACATTTTAATCCACAACATGACCATCTGCATTTTTTTCTACATACATTCACCACGGTTAAATACTAATTGCAAATTTAGGTGTCTCTTTCATACATTGACATTCCCTTTTCAAGCTCTGCCAATAAGGGGCATTCTGTTGACACCTCATTTTGCAACCCGCATTTAACCTTACATGGAGGGTAAAAGGGTAATTTCACATTGAAAATATGCATCTTAATTTTGGTCACTAGATCCTTAACCTCATTTCACCAAAATGATCTTGATGTTGTAACGATCAAATCGACTGGTCCTAAGCCCTAATCAGACCATCAGATTGAAAGTTATCATCAAATCAAGTTCTAATGGCTGAGATGCACAATCAGAAATTGAGTCCGACTATATGTGATTATGAATAATTGATTTCAATTGGTTATAAGTATAATCAATTTGAGAATGATGATGTGTCATAATTTAATTGGTTAGGACTACATTATATGATAGGGTTGCACACACCTAATTAACTAGATAGTTAAACATTAATTATTCAATGAGTAATTTATGCAATTATCTTTTAATTAGAGTAAATTTGGAATCATTTAAGTCTGAAATGAGAGTGATTGGAGCCATTTAATGTTAATTGGGAGCTAATTTGGGACCTATTAATGTTAATTGTGCTGAAACTATTTTCTAACAAATGACCTTTGCTCACTATTTCGTCAATATTTCTCAGAATATTTTGAATCTGTGAATGAGGTTAATTTTCCCAAAAACTAGACATCCGGGGCTTCAATTTGAGTATAAGAATGAGACAATTCCGATCAGAATTGAGTCAGATATAATTTTTCAAAATTGGTTCTACAGGCTGTTACAGCAGCTACGGGAAAACCGAACTTTACTTGCTCCTCACTCTCATCTATCTCCACATTTAATGCACCAAATTTTCCCAAAGGCTGAAATGAGGTCTAAATTCATGATTCTTTGTCAACTCTCATTAAATGGTCTTCCATTCATATTTCCTCTACCACTATTATATAAACCATTCCTCTCCTTCATTTCAAACACAAAAAACCTCATTTCTTCTCTTCTCTTGAGTTCTAGTGAAGTTAAGTAGTCTTGTCATATCTTGGTCTTCCTGAGACTCAAGGTATTGAGTGAGACTCACTCTCCCTCTCCTAACTCTTCTTTTCCTCCACCCTTAGGACTTCCATTAAGAGTCCCCTCCTCTACCATATGGATCTTGCACGAAGATATAATCTCCTTCCCTAACTGTTTGTTTATGTTGCCATGATGAGAATTTAAGATTAAAGCACGATAATTCCCTTGAATATGTTTGAATGTTTTTAATTGTTCTTATGTGTTCTTCACATGTTCTTGGTTGTTCATCATATGTTCATACATATCACTAGATTTAATCTTAGATTCACATCAAAAATATGAAAAATATGTTTGTTTAATAATTCTTTTAAATTCTTGAATCTAAGATATCACTATCCGCACACATTCACTAGAATTTATTTGTCAATCCAAATGAAATGCTTAATAAATTGGTTAGGGTTTATCACATGCACACATTTTAAATTAAACATGCAAATTGATTGATAACATATTGGATGATGTGATTTGAATGTTGGCCACCATAGTCTAGAAGACCGGTTTCACCGGGCAAGGTGGGTGCCTAACACCTTCCTACCTTGTAACATAGCCTCCGAACTTAGATCAAGGGTTAGTAGATTAAACACTTATTTATGTAATTTTCGATTTTTAGATTGTAACTAGAAAACAAAGCCATGTACTTTATCTTAGATTGTATCTAGGACCAAAACCATGTAATTTTCCTATGATTAATGTAAATTCAATTGAAAATTAATAAAATGATGAAATTTTCAATTTTGGTTTTCTTATTTATCCCAATAATTAAATAAGTGGCAACTCCATTGTAAAACCCTTAATCTAAAGGGGAAAATATAACTAGTCGAACCTCTATTTTGAGAGACAATAACACAACTCCACCCATTCACGTGGGTTTGGCCCAACATCTTACAAAAACGGGTTGGGGGCGCGGTCTCTCACACAACTGTTGGATTAGAGGCCATGAGTTCACCATTAACTTGGAAGATATTGATGATGTTCTAGGTTTTGAGGATCTAGAGCATGATTTCACTCACTACAAGGACATAATGCTATCCATTGAAACGGTTAAATCCCATATTGGTGGTGTTTGAGAAGGAAGATGTCTCAACACTACGACTTTTCCACCAGATCTTCGATGTCTTACATACATTATGATGTTCAACTTGTACCCAGTGAAGAAGATAACCACCATCAGTAATGCTAGAGCCATTTTTCTCATGGAGATTTGGGAGAATACTTACATTGATATTAGTGCTCATGTCTACTCCATAATTGCTAATGAAACAAGGACAACTTCAAGGGCAATGCCGATTCTCCTTGAGAGGATTGATGGGCTGAGAGATGTCTAAATGAGTAATCTGATAGGTTGACTACTATCCAAGAATAGCCAAATTTGCGTTCAACAAAGTTTGACAGCTTCACTACATAGCAATAGCCCTTTGGCCATTCCGGTCAAAAAGGGGGAGATGTGGATTAAGAGTAGCTCTTGAGGAGGAGAAACTTTTAGCATTCCTAGTTTATGTTGTTTAAGGTTTTTGTTGTTTATAGTTCTTATAACTTTTGGTTACTTTCAATGGTCTTGTTTAAAACTTTTGGTACTTTGGTTTAATTATTTCAGTTTCTATCCAGTACTTTATTTTTGCACCTTTGCTTTGTAGCTCAGTACTTTTAGTTAATGTTATGCATTTTCTTTAGTACTTCACTCTTGTGCCCTTGTTGGACTTTTTATCCTTAATGCAATTACTTTTTGTTTTTGTATCGGTTGAGTGTTGGACATTCAAATGATACTTTGCATTGAGCTTATTAGCTTGCATGTCGGGATGTTCATTCCTTGTATGAATGATCATTGTGATCACTATTTATAGTGATTGTTCTTGTTTGGTCAAGCCATGCTTTATTGCTTTAATTTTTACTACTTGATCGCATTGTGCTTGCTCCATATGCATTTCAAGATTTCTGCTTACAATGATCGTCTTATGTTGTTGTTTTCAGGAAATACTTGTTTGTATGGTTCAAGAGCTTCACAGTTTCTAGAATTAGGATGTGAGTGAGTTTTGGCAATTGTTCCTAATTCACATGTTAAGTCTAGAGTCTGTTTTAGGGTTTTGTCATGGAATAGCCAAGGGGGAGATTGTAAGGTTGAATTTGTTCAATCATATGTTGGTTTTATTCCGTGCCAAATTTGCTTATATTTTAGCAATTAGATACCCTGTATTTAGGTGGGAATTATGTAAGGGTAGTGTGTGAGAGAGTGTGAAGAAATCTCAAGAAGTGTGCAATTCAAGGGAGTCTCGTGACTGGATCTCGCGATTGACAAGTCACCAGAATGGCACATGTGTGAAGCATGTAGGGGGAGCTGAAGGGTCATGCCAATTGTAGCACTACAGAACAAAACTTCCAGTCTGACTAGGCAGTTAGCTCGCGACTTGTTCCTGTCGCGAGGTCAAGTTGCCAGAATACCCTGTTTGATTGAAACCTAACCTTTCATGTTCCTCATACACCCTACTATAAATACCCTTATACCCACGAAATGTAGAGAGTTTCCAGAGAGAATTTTGAGAGAGAAACCCTAGAGAAAAACAAGATTGATTCATCCACAATTTTTATCCTTTGATTCTCCAAATTCCTCTACTCTCACCCTCTCCATTGACATATCTTTGAGAGGTACATTTAGCCAAATCCTTATCTCACCATACCCATATCAGTGAGGAGGTATTTTGGTGCTTGGGAAGCAGTTCAGAAAGGACTAATTCATTTTGGTTGATGCAATGGGCTATTGCAGGATCCGGGAAGCTAAAGAAGACAAGGTTCGACGTAACCCTGTTGGAGCAAGAAGCTTGGAGGACTTAGGTGCACTAGGCATATTAGGCTTGGAGGGTCTTCTACTATTCATGTATCCCAACTTCATTCTTTAGTGGATTATTGACCACTTGGAGGGTGGCAGAAAGGTTTTTCGCCGAGTACTTCGGTTTCCCCTTCGATAACACATCGCCGTGTTATCTTTGTGTTTGAATCTTTCTTCCCTTTCTCTTTACCATTTAATTGCTACTGTGATTGTAATTAATTATGGTTTAGAGTGTGTTACCATTTTGGTTATAGCTTATATTTCATATTCCGCACATATATTGTTTGATTATAAGCTTGTGTTGGTATTTTTGCATTTGGGGGTCTAAACGTTCATAGGTGTTTTACACACTATTTGAAATTTTAGAAGTTCCAGTAGAGATTTTGGATCGTAAGGAGCAAGTGCTATGCAATAGAACAATATCTTGGGTAAAGGTGCTTTGGAAGAATCATTCAACGAAAGAGGCATCTTAGGAGCATGGGGAGGATATGTTGTCGAGATACCCAAGCCTTTTTCAGAATTAAGGTACGTAAAATTTCGAGGATGAAATTTTTATAAGAGGGGAAGAATGTAACGTCCCAACTAGCAAAAAAAAAAAAAAAAAAAAAAAAAAAAACAAAAAAAGTAGAGGGCAAATTTTTAATGGACCACACATGCCCCACCTAACCCCCTTCCCCACCACTCATTTTCACTCATCTCTTTACTCTTTGGCCGGCTCACTCTCTTCCTTTCTTTTCATTTTTTTTGTTTTCTTTAATACACTCCTCTCCACTCTTATATCCTCTCACTGGTACTTCCACACCACCACCATCCATTTCCACCATAATTTTCTGGGAAGATCACCTGTAATACCTAGAAAAAAAAAAGCATTAAAAGGAAGGTATTTAAGTAAATCTTTTGTGGGGTCAATTTTATAATTTATAATTATAAGAGAGTTTTTAGAAAAATAAGGTTGAAACCCTAGCTATATATATGCTTATTAAGTAAATGTATATAGAGAGATTTTTTTGATAGAGGAGACTACCTAAAATACTCAAGTAGAGAAGGTTTAACTACACACTTGAGGTAAGAACTCAGGAATCTCTTTCTTGTTAATTCTAAACTTTATTTGGAATTAGAGTGTTTTTTTTTATATGAGTATTTTGGCCAATAGTGAAGCTATTTAAATATTCAAGAGTTATAATGATGCAAACGTATAAAAGTTTAGATTTATTTTTTTTGTAAACTGGATGTACCTGCAGATTTTTCTGCCTCGATATCGTGATTTTTTTTCCTATGCCCACTGTTGTGTCATGCGTATAAGTGTAGATGGAAGTTGCACAAGGTGAGGCATGGTGAGTCCGGTATTGCACAAGTTTCTACCTTAAGAAGTTGTACTGAATTGTGGATGTGGTGAATAGGAAAAACTCATGGTGTGGACTTGAAGTTTTTGACAAATAAAAATAAATAAATAAATAAATAAAAAGAGAGAGCACACGTATAGAATATAGAACTAGGTGGTGTGATTTTCATATTGACTTTTGACCATTTATGGCTATGGGTATAGCATATTATATAGGCTTTATTCCTAGGGAGCTATTAGCAGGATGAAGTAAATGAAATATATATTATGAATATGTAGAATTTTTGGTGTGAGATAACAGTGGACAGTTGTTGGATATTGTAGTAGTTTCTCTTATGGTTGGGTACTTTTATAAGTCTTTCTTAAATTATTTGATTATTGAGTAAATGGTGCTTATAAATTGTTTAGGTGATATCTAAGGATTTTAGAGAAAGTGTTAGGGAGAAGTTTTTTGTAGTGAGCTAGTTGAGGTAAGTAACCTTATCCTAATTGGTTTTATTTTGCATATTTTAACTACTGAAAATTATTTATAGTTGTTACAATTTTATTTCTATTGTATTACTGATTTCAAGTAAAGAATTATCACAAATATATCTGATTATTGAATATATGATGTATTTTATTTAATGCTTTTTAACTATACTAATTCAAAGTAAAGAATAAAGAATTTTCAAAAATATATATATGATTATTGAATATAAGATTTATTTAATTTAATTGTTTTCTTTTAGCTATATTGATTTAAAGTAAAGAATATAGAAATATCACAAATATATTTGAATATTGAATATATGATTATATATATATATGTATTTGAATAAGATATATTTTTGTTAGAAACTATGATTTCATATATATGATTATGGACAATTTGACTATGAATTGATTCTAATACCCAAACCAATGGTGGTTATTCATTGGTACTCTGATACCCAGCCAATGGGGGTTATTCATTGGTACACCGATACCCAACCAATGGAGGTTATTCATTGATATTTTGATACTCAAACCAATATGGGTTATTCATTGGTACTCTAATACCCAGTCAATGGGGGTTATTCATTGGTACTCTGATACCCAAACCAATGGGGGTTATTCATTAGTACACTGATACCCAACCAATGGGGGTTATTCATTGGTATTTTGATACCCAAACCAATAGGGGTTATTCATTGGTACTCTAATACTCAGCCAATGGGGGTTATTCATTGGTACTCTGATACCCAAACCAATGGGGGTTATTCATTAGTACACTGATACCTAACTAATGGGGGTTATTCATTGGTATTTTGATACCCAAACCAATAGGGGTTATTTATTGGTACTCTAATACCCAACTAATGGAGGTTATTCATTGGTACTCTAATGCCCCAGTCACGGGGATATAGCGTGACCATAGTCATAAGATTGTTAAGAATATGAATTACGTTTGAATATTTGACTATTTTGAGTCCTTAAAACTACATGTGTGATTTTGGAAATGTTTGATGTAGTTGAACTATTTTGAGTCACTAAAACTGCTTTTGTGTTTTTGGAACCTATTGTAAGTTATACTTTTGATATATGGAAAACTAAATATTTTCTAAACCATCCATGATATATTTGTAAGATTAAAGTTGTAATTACTTGATAGAACTTGTAAAGTTGTAATTTACAACTATGTGTTTTGTTGGTTTTAATTCCGTGCCAAATTTGATTGTAATTTTATTCAATCTTTTGTATCCTGTATTTATTGTGGGATTTGATTGTAAGGGTTGGGTGATAGAGAGAGAGAGAGAGAGAAAGTGTGAAGAGTTAAGCAATTGAAGACTGAAGAGTTTTTGTGGGTAGCTCACGACTAAGCATCCCGCGAAGTGACCCATGTGACTTCCACATGCTGGAATGCAAAGAATCAAGATAGGTTGGAGACAACTGTGTTTCGCGAGTATCTCGCGGGTAAGGCCTTCTCGTGAGACACCTGTGAGACATTCTGTTTTGCCAGACTGTCAATTCTGATACACACTTTCTGTGCCTACACTATTTATACCTACATTACCCACAAATGTTGAGGACTACTTTTGAGATTGTTATACCCACAATCCTCTATACAATTGCTTGCGGATTTTCCTCAACTCCTACCTCTCCATTTCCATACCATTGAGAGGTTGATAGCCCAAACACTTACCACACCCTTTCGGAGTGTCAAGTGATAGTTTGGTGTTGCTAGGAAGAAGCCAAGGATGGCTAATGCAACATGGAGCTTGTTATGGGATCCGGAGAGTTAGACAAGACATGGTTCCGAGAAGCCTTGTTGGAGTAGGAGCTTGGAGGGCTTAGGTACATCTAGTAGATTAGGCTTGGAGGGTCTCTTGCTAACCCATGTATCCCAACTAATTGTCTAGTGGATCGATTACCACTTGGAGGGCGGCAGAGAGGTTTTTTACCGAGTTCTTTGGTTTCCTCTTTGATAACACATCGGCGTTGAAAGCTCGAAAATGTGTTGAAAACACAAGAGCTGTTTAGACCCTCAAATTAAAGTTACGGCTCGATTAATTTTACACTGATTTATTACTAAGTGCATAATAGTGTAAATGCGAGCGGATAAACAAACAAGCTACTCTAACACATATTCATATAATCACAGCAGTAAAATGAAATGTAAAAGAGTAGGGAAGAAGAATGCAAACACAGATAACACACCAATATGTTATCGAAGAGGAAATCGAAGAACTCGGCAAAAAACCTCTCCGCCGCCCTCCAAGCGGTAATCGATCCACTAGACAATCAGTTGGGATACAGGGGTTAGCAAAAGACCCTCCAAGCCTAATCTACCCACTGTATTTAAGCCCTCCAAGCTTCTACTCCAACAAGGCTTCTCGGAACCGTGTCTTATCTAGCTCTCCGGATCTTGCAACAAGCTCCATGTTGCATTTGCCATCATTGGCTTCTTCCAATGCTTTCCAGCAACTCCAAAAACACTCACTATACTCTAAAAATGTGTGGATTGTGTTTAGGTACAAATCTCCTCTTAAGGTATGATAATGGGAGAGGGAAGGAAAAGAGGCTACAATGAATTCTCACTAAGGATGAGTAGCTCTCTCTCTAAAAGATGGGTGTGTGTGTTGTAGAAAACCTATCTAGGGTTTTTCTCTCTGAATGACCTCTTTTACATTTGTGGGTAATGAGGGTATATATAGTATGGGTGAAGGGGTAAGAGAGTCACACTGAAAATACAAGGATATAAATTAAAGCAATTACAACACTTTTTGTCATGGAATAAAGCCAACATAAAACATAGTTGTAAATCACAACTTTACAATCTCCCCCTCTGGCTATTCCATGACAAAACACCCTATAACAGACTCCAGACTTAAACATGAGTTTGGGAACAATGGCAAAACTCACTCACACCTAAATCTAGAAGTTATGTAGCACTTGGAACATATATACCTGTAGGCTGAAACACTTGCACAAAATACATTAGACTTTCAAGGTATATCAAGTGATAAAAAGGACAAGTATAATGTAAAAAGTAAATTGTGATTAAGTAAACATGATGTGAAACATGTTAGCAACTCGATCATACACCAAAATAGTCATATGAGAATGACTACGATGATCATATAGCAAAGCAAATGATCATCCGAACATGCAACGCAGTAAAGAGCAATCCCATGGATCAATTACATGTCCAACACTTGACCAATGCAAAATACAAGAAGTATATGTGTAATACCCGGTTCCAAAATAAACAAATAAATAAAAAGGAGATTTATTTTTAGGGATAACTTAGTAATTTCTAGTATTGAAGTTAGCAATATTTATACTCTAATTGTATCATGTAAACCCTAGCCACCTTAAGGATTTTGCTTTTCACGCCTAAGATTTCTAAGTGGAGTTGACGTCCACCCCCCCCCCCCCCCCTCTCCTTCCTCTCGCCCTTTCTCCTTTCTAAGAAGCCAACCCGTATGCATCCAGTTAGTAAAAATTTCATCACTAAAAGCACAACACTTTATCCCATGATTCTTATTAAGGGCAGCATAACTAGATGTTTGTGGGCCATTATGGGCATTACTAATTTGTCCTGTAAGATTCCTTATTGATGGATAAAAGATGAAGCCAATACCAATTATTTGAAGATTTCCAAGGACTAAGTCTTTTCACGTGTAAAGCATCTTTGCCTTGTTGTCACTGTGATGTTGGATGGCATTGAGATTTGAGGTCCAAGGATCTAAGTGACAAACTTGTTTGGAGTAAATTTTTTATATAGTTTGCTAAAAGGGTTTGCATTGGATTGGTCTTGGAAAAACTGCAAGGATTTTGAATTAACTTGGAATTGAGGTGGGATCTAAGGATTTTAGAAGAAGTGTTAGGGAGAAGTTCTTTCTGGCATGGCTTTTGGAGGTGGGATCTAAGGATTTTAGAAGAAGTGTTAGGGAGAAGTTCTTTTTGGCATGGCTTTTGGAGGTAAGTAACCTTATCCTAATTGGTTTTGTTTTGTGTATTTTAACTACTGAAAATTGTTTACAGTTGTTATAATTTTATTTCTTTTGTTTTACTGATTTCAAGTAAAGAATTATCACAAATATATCTGATTACTGAATATATGAGGTATTTTATTTAATTGTTTTTAGCTATACTGATTCAAAGTAAAGAATATAGAATTTCCACAAATATATATGTATATATATATATATGAGCATTGAATATAAGATTTATTTTAATTTATTTATTTCTTTAGCTATATTGATTTAAAGTAAAGAATATAGAAATATCACCAATATATTTGAGTATTGAATATATGATTATATATATATATATATATGTATGTATTTGAATAAGATATATTTTGTTAGAAACTATGATTTCATATATATGATTATGAACAATTTGACTATGAATTTATTCTGATACCTAGCCAATGGGGGTTATTCATTGGTATTCTGGTACCCAAACCAATGGGGGTTATTCATTGGTACTTTGATGCCTAGTCACGGGAATATAGCGTGACCATAGTCATAAGATTGTTAAGAATATGAATTATGTTTGAATATTTGAACTATTTTGAGTCATTAAAACTGCTTATGTATTTTTTTTGGAACATTTTGTAAGTTATAGCTTTGATATATGGAAAACTGACTACTTTATAAACCATCTATGATATATTTGTCAGATTAAAGTATGTGATCTATTTGCAACTTATTATTTTAAGACTATGAAACTCCTTAGTTATTTTTGAAAACCCATAGTATATTATATCCTTAGTTATTTTTGAAAACTCATAGTATATTATAACTTTTGAAGACTAATATTACATCTTATTACTTTACAGATCTACTGTTTGATAGAACTTATTAGGACTTTGGTTGCTTATTGAGTAGTCAACTCACTCCCTTTTTTCCTTCCAGTTTCAGATTGTGAAGAATAGCAAGTTTTGGGAGTTTTGATGTTGTGTTGTGAGAAGGAAAGAAGCTTAGTGATTTTGGGATTGGATGGTCTTTTAATAGTTTTATATTTATTGGCCAGTTGGCATTATGTACATGAGGTTTGGATTTTGTTCCTTTTAAATTATTGGAGATCTATTCATAAGGAAATTGTTGAGGTATTTTGGATTTATTTGATTTAAATTTTTGAGGATAAATTTTAGATGCTAAGAAGGCCTTGCACACTTATAGGGTACTTACTTTATAAGTGTGCCACGGTTGTCACGTGCCTGTCTTTATAGTTGGGTTCGGGGCGTGACAATTTTAATGGTATTAGAGCTTAGGTTATGATCTTGTAGACTTTATGCTAGGTTTTGATTTAGAATGAAATCTGCGCCCTAGGTATTACAATTCCAGTTATTGTTTATGAAGGTTATTAGGTCATAGATAGTGTTCTTTTGATAACTTGATGAGAAGTGTAAGTGAGGTTCCATCATATGATGATTTGTTAGGTCATATTTGAAGGATTTGATATTTATGTCTATGTGGTTATGCATACGTGACTTATAAATACAAAAGGGAGGATTTTAATTGATATACTTCTATGATCTTATACTAGTATTAAGTGGGTGTATTTTATTCTTGAAAATTTTGTAATTGATCAGATTGGTTATTAAAAATTCTTCTTCTCATATTGTGATGCCCCAATATGATTGATTATGTGATGTGTGTGGGTGTGTGATGAGTCCCACATCGGATATTTACTAGGTTGAACTGGGCTTTATTAACAACTGTAAGGAGTCTCAATCGTGATTAGTCCTTTTGAGGTATAGCGCAGATGTGGCTAGCGCTTTTCCTTAGGTTGTTACATATGGTATTAGAGCCAGGTTCAGTAACCCTGTGTGGACTCAGAGACACTACCCCACAAAGTGGGCCCTAACGAGGACGTTAGGGATTTAAGTGGGGGAGATTGTGATGCCCCGGTATGATTGATTGTGTGATGTGTGTGGGTGTGTGATGAGTCCCACAATGGGTATTTACTAGGTTGAACTGGGTTTTATTAACAACTGCAAGGAGCCTCAATCGTGACTAGTCCTTTTGAGGTATAGCACAGATATGGCTAGCACTTTTCCTTGTATCGTTACAATATGCATCTAGGAACAAGATCCTACTAGGGCACAAGAGCATGATGCGATGAGAGCAGTAAAGCATAGATGATACAAAGCATAGATGATACTAAACATAACTCAAAGCACCATAAAGCAATGAGAAAAGAAGCATAAAGTAAAACAAGGTTTTCTCATAAAAGAATGTCTTCTCCCCCTTTGTATATGCATCTCCCCTATGACTTTCTCCCCCTACGAATGTGCACGAGGTAGAATTACTCCCCCTAAGAGTGTGCACATGAGTCATATATAATTGACGATACAAACCTGTATACTCTCCGGTATACTCTCCCCCTTTTTGTCATGAATAGACAAAACAATCAAGAGGAAGGAGGGAAAGAAAAGAAGATATGAGCAAGGGTATGATGCATGACGGGTGCAAAATGAATGAGGAAATGAAGCTCAAACGAAAAACAAAGACAACTTAAAACATGCTACAATGCTTAAAGTATATATGACATGCTAAGGATGATAGAACTTGATGTAAACCTAGGCGTGACATGGACACAAGAACACGTTATCAGAGCTAAAAGGTCTAAAAAGACTTAACTAGCATGAGTGAAATGCAAAACTTGTCAAGTGTTAGAGTGTGTGCAGCAAGGTGCATCTAGTGTGCATGTGAGATGCATGACCCATGCATGAATAAGCACTCATGGGGAAAAGTGCATAAAACACACCACCAATGATCAAAATATGATAAAAATGAATAATTATGGTGATCTCCAAAGTTTGGTACTCATCGGAGACCAAAACAATAACAAAATGCCATTTGGGTATTTTATCAAACACTTAGAGTGCACACAGTACGCATGTATGTTAGACAATCCATGAACATATGAAAATCTTGCCTAAATACATGTTATTTTTGTCACAAGGGACCAACAACCAAAGAAAATCATCATTTAAAACAAAGCCCAATCAAAAAGATTGACTAAAAATAAATTTTCCAACTCCCATTTGAAAAAACCCCAACTATGAACATAAAACCCACAAAAGCATAACCTAAGGATCAAAATTGATGAAAAAAGTTAAAGATTACCTTAGATATATTTATGGAATGAAAAACACTTGAAATTAGTTGGGTTTTGATGTTAAAGCATTAAAATAGGGGTTTGGGAGAAGATGGAAGAAGTTTAAAACAAATGTCCCACAAAATGTCCTTTAAAAAGCTGATCTGGAATTTTTCGTGGGAAGCTGACTCACGAAATTACTTGCGAAATTTTTCGCGGGTAAGCCTTACTCACAAAACAGTCGCGAAACTCTCTGTCCAAAGTTGAAAAACTTGAGATTTGGACCATTTAACTCCCAGTTGAGCTTACACATGAAATGGGTCATGAAAACACCCAGAAAGCATGTTTTTCACAGAAAAACAATTTGAAAAACTATGAAAAACATAGGTGATACAAATCACTTCTAAAAGCAAACAAAAAGAACAAAAATCTTTTTGGTTTGATCCACATATAGTTGAGCACACACACATCACATTTGAACATGTACAACCACACAAATGAAATAGACATTCATTGAACATTAAACTTGTGTGTTATGTGTGTGGATCAAGTGTGGAATAGTCCTTAGACTAGAGTGAAACTTCAATGATCAATTCAATCAAGTCATACACTACTGATACGAAATCATGTAATCTATCTCAATTATAGAAATAAGCATATATAACCCCCCACAAGAGAATGATTACAAAATTTAGAAGCTTTTCATTTGGCTTCTGCATAATTCATGACATTTGATCCTTTTTGGATAATACATCTCTTTTTGAGACCGGTGCTTGAAATTTTTGATATTTCAACATTATGATCTAGCCTTTGGCTTTTTGAGCACCATACATTTCAATTTAAAAGGTCGCTTTCCCTTTTTCCTAGTCAAATATTAGTATGTGCGATAGGCTTTTGCAGCTCATAATCTCTTTTTCATTTTGAGATTTACATTTGTTGAGCTCTATTTGCAAAAACATAAAAATAAAAGTGGGAAGATATATAGGCGCAAGTCTATGCAAGTATCAAGACAAACAAGACTATTGACCAATCATTTATGACAAGTTTGAAGATTTATTTACAACAATCGTACATAGATTTCAAGATTTCTCCCATAAAGATATATGTGCATACATAACAATCTAAGCTCGTAAATGCACTACGCCATTAGTACAAAGGTACTAGGCCAAACTCACATGAGATATGTGCTCAAACATATACGATCAAACTTTTTGAATTTTTCACTTTTTATGTGGTTTTGGATTTTTTACTCACACAAAACTAAAACAAAAAAGTAAGATTAAAACAAAAGCAATGCATACAAAAAATGCAAGATGCACAAAATGCATGAAGATATGACATTTAATTCATGAAGGGTCCTACAAATATCGAAAGAATTAGATCAAGGACCAAAAGAGCAAAAACTCAACCATAGGAACCCTTCCTTATCCAAACACAACGATTGTTCGGAATGAGTGTCTCATGAGAAGTGAGATGAGGGTTGGGAGAATGAGAACCGGAGATGCACATAGACAAGGAGTTAAGAGCATTAAACACTTTCTTTAACAACATGCTATTATCACTCAAATCCGGTTTATCCTTTTTAGCACAACTTCTAAGAAGCTCAAGTTTCTCTTTTCTTTTAATTCTTTTAAGAGCTTGAAACTTAGAGCAATAAGGTCTTAGATGACCAAAGGCACCACAATGGTGACAAACAATGTGCTTAGGTCCACTAGGCCTTTTGAGAAGGGATCTAACAACATGAGTTTGTTCTTTCTTTAACTTGGGGCATTGGGTTCTTATGTGACCGATCACACCACAATGGTGGCAAGTTGGAACAAACTTAGATCTACTAAATTCCCTAGGATGGGACCTAAACAGAGGCTTAGACTTAAGAGCCTTTCTCTCCACTTTTTGATTTCTTTTGTGTGGAGGAATGTATACCGATTTGTCCTTTAAGGTAGAACACACAATAGGCACATAATTGGGTTCCACAACATGATTGCAACATATATTTTCTTCCATTTTAGCAACAGGTTCAACAATCAAACACTTGGCATGCATCTTAAGAGATTCATTTTTAGATTTAAGATCATCAACAAGTTTGTTAGACAAAACTAGTTTGGCATCCAAGTCCATATTTAAACATTCAAACTTTTTCAGCTTTTCAAGAGAATTTTCAACAAGCTTTTTATACTTTTCAACCAATTTATTGGATTCATTGAGCTTAGTAATCAAATCATCATTTTCACAACAAAACTTGCTCAAATTCTTATGAAACTTCTTAGATCCTTTCTTTAAGAGTTTGTCAACAACACTCATAGATTCAAGTAACATGTCATCACAATTATGAGGATTAACACTTATAGAGGCATTTTCACAAACACATAGCATGTTACAATCAACAATATCCATAAAAGCATACAAAGCATTATCCATGGCAAGACACACAAGGGGTCAAGGATCACACTTAGGTAATGAAACCAAAACAATTGTACTCACTCTGATACCAATTAAAAGCTCAAAAATGTATTGAAAACACAAGAGCTGTTTAGACCCTCAAAATAAAGTTACGGTTCGATTGATTTTACATTAACTTATTTCTAAGTGCGGAATAGTGTAAATGAGAGTGGATAAACAAACAAGCTACTCTACAGCAGTAAAATGAAATGTAAAAGAGTAGGAAAGAAGAATGCAAACACAAATAACACGTCGATGTGTTATTGAAGAGGAAATCGAAGAACTCGGTAAAAAACCTCTCTGCCGCCCTTCAAGCGGTAATCAATCCACTAGACAATCAATTGGGATACATGGGTTAGTAAGAGACCCTCCAAGCCTAATCTACCCAATGTAACTAAGCCCTCTAAGCTCCTACTACAACAAGGCTTCTCGGAACCGTGTCTTATCTAACTCTCCGGATCCCGTAACAAGCTCCATATTGCATCTACCATCCTTGGCTTCTTCCAATGCTTCCCAGCAACTCCAAAAACACTCACTACACTCTGAAAATGTGTCGATTGTGTTTGGGTACAAATCTCGTCTCAAGGTATGATAATGGGAGAGGGAAGGAGAAGAGGCTACAATGAATTCTCACTAAGGATGAGTAGCTCTAACTCTAAAAGATGGGTGTGTGTGTTGTAGAAAACCTATCTAGGGTTTTTCTCTCTACACAATTGCTTGTGGATTTTCCTCAACTCCTACCTCTCCATTTCCATACCATTGAGAGGTTGATAGCCTAAACACTTACCACACCCTATCAGAGTGTCAAGTGATAGTTTGGTGCTGCTGGGAAGCATTGAAAGAAGCCAAGGATGGCTGATGCAACATGGAGCTTGTTGCGGGATCTGGAGAGCTAGACAAGACATGGTTCCGAGAAGCCTTGTTGGAGTAGGAGCTTGGAAGGATTAGGTACATCGAGTAGATTAGGCTTGGAGGGTCTCTTGCTAACCCATGTCTCCCAACTAATTGTCTAGTGGATCGATTACTGCTTGGAGGGTGGCGGAGAGGTTTTTCACCGAGTTCTTCGGTTTCCTCTTTGATAACACATCGGCGTGTTATCTTGTGTTTGCATCTCTCCTCCCTACTCTTTTACATTCTATTTTACTGCTGTGTTGTCTTGATTATGGATTAGAGTAGCTTTTTGTTTATCCGCTCACATTTACACTATTCTACACTTAGAATTAAGTTAGTGTAAAATCTATTTAGCCGTAACTTTAATTTGGGGGTCTAAACAGCTCTTGTGTTTTTAATACATTTTCGAGCTTTCAGAACTTATTAGGACTTTGGTTACTTATTGAGTTGTCAACTCACCCCCTTTTTTCCCTCTAGTTTCAGATTGTGAAGAATATCAAATTTTGAGAGTTTTAACATTGTGTTGTGAGCAGGAAAAGAAGCTTAGTGATTTTGGGATTGGATGGTCTTCTAATAGTTTTATATTTATTGGCCAATTGGCATTATATACATGAGGTTTGGATTTTGTTCCTATTAAATGATTGGAGATCTATTCATAAAGAAATTGTTGAGGTACTTTGAATTTATTTGATTTTAATTTTTAAGGATAAATTTTAGTTGCTAAGAAAGCCTTGCACACTTGTAGGGTGCTTACTTTATAAGTGTGCAGCGATTGTCATGTGCCTATCTTTATAGTTGTGTTCGGGGTGTGACATCACTGAAAAATTCTTGTGAACCTATAAGCACCTTCACATCCTTTTTTTGAGGTAAAAATTTTTAATCTTTTTGGTGGGTTTTACACTTTTTCATGAGGTTATTTTTATCTAAGCTTTAATAATGATACCCATGTGATTTATGAGCATTGAAAGTGATATTTATGTGTTTGTATTGGTGGATTTATTTGATGAGTGGGTATATGGTTTGGCTAATGATGACTACTTAAAGTTTATGTATGGTGGGAAATTTAGGGGTTTTAAGTTATAACATGTGATGGTTGGTAAATTTAATTTTTCCATTACCATTGGGTTTATTTGGAGTTAGTTGAAGTTCTAAATTTCTTGTCTTGGAGGATATTTTGATTTTGCTTTCATGGATCTCTTGATGTAGTGTAAATTTTATGGAAGCTAGTCATGATGTTGGAGACGATATTAAATGGGTTAACTTTATAAATTGGAGTTTATGCCTTGTGAATCAATTTGTTGAGAAACTTTGGAAGTGGAATATATTATTATTGTTGAGGTTAAATACTAGGCGTGTCTAATTAAGTGCTCATTTGGCAATTTCTAAATTGTAGCTAGATACAATTTCAAGCTCTATGCTTACTGTGATAGGTTTACTTGATATTGTTTAGGTTCTAGCTAATCTCCTTGGAGTTTGGAGAATTAAGATTTTATGGTTGCGAGGTAAGTTGCTTTTTAATGGGATTTTTGAAAAATAACCGTATTGCATAAATGTTGTTTTTGGGTTAGACACGCTTTTGGAAACTACCTATGGAAACTATATTTTCCTAAAAACTATTGAGTCGTAACCTTAATATATATAAAAATGATTATATATATGAAAATGCATCAAATTTGGTATTGCATTTGGGGAAATGCATGAATTGTTGATATGAAAAAATGAGCATCTTTTATTTAATCTTTGATAAGGAAATCATGGATTTTATGGTATATTATAAAATTTAAAGATACTTATCTTGTCTTGTTATGTGGGAAATTGATAGAAAATCTCTTGACAAGAATGAAGTTGAAAACCTTACAAACTATGTAGAGGTTAGATTATTTAAGATTTTTCTGAAACTACTTAGATATAAACTATGTGTTTCAAAGTATATGTAACTTGTGAGTTTTATGTGGTTTTAACACCATGCCATGTGTGATTTCCCAATGATCACATGATTTGGTTTCTGTAGTCTTTGTGACAATGCAATCAAATCCAGGTCAGTGCCCTTTCACTTTGGATGATGCGTTCTTCCCTACAGCCTATAGGGGGAAGAGGTTCTTTGATTGTGTGTGGGTGAAGCTATTGTCAATGGGGCCAAAAGACCACATGCAAAAGAGGTCCTATTTGACGCGCTCTCTCTACTGCCCATAAGGGGAGAGAAAAACCTTGAGGGTATAGGTGAGGTTGCTATCCATGAGGCCAAGAGTCTACATACCAGAGAGGACACTATCATGCCAGTTGTGAATGGGTGGATCCACTGACCGATCTATGTGATAGTGTGGTATATTTGTGATAATTTACCTTACGTTAGATATTATGGCTTTGGAAATTATATTGTTGGTGCTCAAAGATTATAGTATATAGTTTCAAGGCATTTACTTTGAGAAACTTTGTGTTTCATTACTTAATCATTCTTGTCATATTATTATTATTGAAGATGAAACTTGCATTTCCCCTACCCCCATTAATTATGCTACTTATTGGGCTCTGTCTCATTCCATTATTTTATAAACTTTTCAGAGTAGGCAACAATTTTTTGAGACAGCTTTTTGGTGGCTAACAGTAGTTAGACTAACTACTGATGGAAGCTGAACCTTTTTAATGGAGATATTAGATAATGTACATCTTAGAATAGGCTTGACTCATTCTTTTGTATATTATAGTGGTTTTGACGTTATTTCCACTAATGGTACAAGCTGATGATATGTTATTATTTATTTAGACCTCTATTCTTTTGTGGCCAATAGTCCTTGTAATTCTTGCTTTGAGCTCTGACTTACTTTGAGAGTATATTCAATGGAATTATTATGATAATTCTTGATGTTGGTACTTGATATTATTTTTGTGGATTGGATTGTCAAAAAGGAAAATTCTACAGGTACTTTGAGACGTCTTTCTCATGCTTTGGACCCTTTGGGGCTTGGGGCATGATAGGAACGACTTCAATATGCCCACCAATTCTGATGCTGTCATATAGTACTTTGCGTGAGGGAGCTTCCAAGTGCAACCTTTTTTTCTACATTCCTTTGTAAACAGACCAAAAAAAAAAAAAAAACAAAAAAAAAAAAAAACAAAATTATGAAAAGATAGATTGAAAACCCGAAAGGGCGGTCTACGCAAAAGGAGAGCAAAAGAAAGAGCGTGAGAGAGCCTGCTAGATTGAAAACCTGAAAGGGTGGTCTTGGCAATAATTAAGGCAATAAAAAAATGTCTGTTAAACTACATGAGGACCTAATCCTTCCTAATGTAGGTACGTAGGCAACCACCTTAGCCTGATCATATTTTAAAAGAAAAATCAATCAGTTGAATCCGCTTGGGTTTTGGATCAAGATCAATGGAAGAAGCATGCACCCTCTTAGGTTGCTCTATGTTTGCAATATGCGTGGCCCATTGTGGTTTTATTCAAAGATTTTATGCCTATGCCAATGGAAGATGTACCTAATGGGAAAGGAAAAGATCTGTCTAGAACAGGATGTATACTTTGGAACCTGAGATATTGATATGCATAGACTTACACTTACTATTTTATTTGTATGATCTTGCATTTCCAAAGCATTTGCACACATATTCATTAAGCATGCATGTATTGTGCCTTTCTAATCCTTTCATGCATTCATTATTATGCATCCAAAACACAAATCTCATAAACATAAATATCTCGTGATAATTAATATACGCAAAATCATCTTTGTTTCCACTTGTTTTCCATATTTAAGCAAACGTTACAAACTAGACTATGCTTTAAAAACCCAAAACTAGAAGGCCATACACAATTGCCTAGCAATTTACAACGGACCTTTTCATACATGGTGGAATACTTACTACATATCTCATTTGTAGAAATGAAAAGAAATAGAAAAAGACTCTAGAAAGTTAAATGTGGCCCAAATGGCCTAATACCAACCTACGGAGCCTCCCAAAGTCAGTGAGAAGAATCAAATTATCCAAAGAATGGGTATAGAGCAATCCTGCTACATCAAAGCCCAGATCTTTGGCAATCTCCCTAAGTTGGTTATATGAATATCGAAGACGAACCAACTCCCTCTTTATACTGGGACTCGTGGTGCAGCCCTACCTCTTTATATCAAGCAAAGCCTACAAGGTGCCAGCCTCTGTAATAGCAATTCTCAATGCCTCCACCTTCTTGACTACCTCAGCCTGGAGGTGACGAAAAGCCAATTGTGGCTCACTAGGCTCATCAGCTAGCCCATACTCGAAGCTTAAAGAGGAATGAATGAAGGACCTAGCCTCCAATAGACTCAGTTCTAAATCATCAGCCCTACTGATCACCTTAGCGCGACTGGCCTTTGCTATGGTCTTCTCCTCATCTCTCGTTTAGCCCAAGACAGTGAATCTCTCAGTAAGACCTGCCAACTCACTCTCCAGGCTAGTGACTTAGGATCTCAGCTAAATACACTCTGCCTCCATGGCTAAAGGAGCTGGACTCCTCTACTCAAACTTAGCGATAAGAGTGGTAAGCTTAGCCTCATAGGCTCTCCCCATCTCATCATAATCCTCTGCTGTGGTGTCAAGAAGCTCCCTACAGTGATCCCTGTCCTTGATAGCCTCTATCAGGCACTCTCTTAGGTCTCTAAGTGTACTCTCAACTCTGGCCTCAAACTCCAGTACATAATCCCTCAATGTATCAATCGAAAGGCCCCATCAAGAGGATCTGGAACCAATAGATCAACAATGAAGTATAGGTCCCTGCTAGCCCTCCACTCTCTAAACTCTGCAATGGACCACTCGTGATCATCCCTAGGACAAGTAGGATAGTCGATAGTCAACCTGCACTCCTGCCAGAAGCCAAAAGCACACTCTATCACGACCACATCGATGTCGTGGAGCCCATAATCACAAGTGATGACAAAAAGATCACTACATCGAGGGACATGCTGATCACCCCTGAATTGCCTCAAGGCCATACCTAAAAAGTACCCTGTACAACCTTAGATGCCCACCAAAGGGATGCCAAGTAAACCAACGCAATGGGTCCAACCTTGCCACCTAGTGACTTCCCAGAAACAACAAAAAAGAGCATTTCCCTTTTATCATTATTAGGCATGAACTTTGTTTTCCCCCTACCCATAATCCATTAATGAAATATTTAGCGTATTATTCAAGAAATTTTTGCATTTCTCTTTATTACTTTCCTATGAATATGTGTGTGCAAATTATCTTATATTTCTCTATATATGTTTCACTCTATAGGATTTGTTTTGATTTGCAAGTGGGTACATCATCCTTTTGCCATAACGAAGGTGTAGATGATGTGACTGAGACAACAGAGTTGGATCATGATCTTGAAGGAACGGAAGAAGTCTCGAACTTACCTTGAGACATCCTAGAAGCCTTGAACAAAGAGAGAGGGATCCAAGCCCAATATAAAAGAGACAGAAGTGATAAATCTAGCCAATGAAGGCGAGATAGAAAAACCTGTCAAGATCGGGGTAAACTTTCCTAAAGACATGAAAAATGAGCTCCTAGCTCTGCTGAAGGAATTCAAGGAAATCTTTGCTTGGTCTTATCAAGATATGCCAAGATTAGATACAGAGATCGTTGTCCACAGGTTTCCAATTAAATCTAAATGCCCTCTAGTACGGCAAGCCCTTCGAAGGATGAAGTTAGAGATTATCATGAAAATCAAAGAAGAAGTAGAAAAGCAGCTGAAAGCCGATTTTCATACCACCATAGCCTACTCTGATTTGGTTGCCAACATTGTTCCTATGCCAAAGAAAGATGGGAAAGTATACATGTGTGTTGATTATAAAGATTTAGATCGGGCCATCCCAAGGGATAGTTTGCCCTTGCCACATATTGATACCCTGATTGATAACACCGTGACCAACATGTTCTTCTCCTTTATGGATGGGTTCTCGAGTTATAATCAGATTATGATGGCTGAAGAAGACAAAGCCAAAACAACATTCACCACTCATTGGGGAACTTATGCCTATGATGTCATGCCGTTTGGCTTGAAGAATGTTGAGGCAACCTACTAGTAAGCCATGGTAATCTTATTCCATGATATGATGCACAAGGAGATCAAATTCTATGTGGACAATATGATTGCCAAGTCAGGTACTCCTAGAGATCATTTGATAGATTTGAGAAAGCTATTCAAGCGCCTTGTCAAGTACAAGTTAAGGCTTAAACCTAACAAGTGCGTATTCAGAGCCAGTTCAAGGAAATTGCTTGGCTTTATAATCAACCAAAGGGGAACAGAAATGGACCCAACAAAAGTCTAGGCCATTAGGGACATGTTTGCGTCGAAAATCGAGAAACAAGTTCGAAGTTTCCTACGAAGGATCAATTATATCACCATTGAGAAGACGTGTGTAGACATCGCATTTTGTACCCGTTACGATTTGGGCCCTTGTTCCCCAATGATGCTCGAACTCTAAGGCCCAAGGACGGTTTAAAGCCCAATTAGATATCAAATTGACTTGAGGAGTATTAAAATGGAAAATATAACCTTTTAAATAAGTAAAAATCTATTTTTAGAAATAAAAGACCAAAGTGGCCCTTAGCCCACTTATATAGGTTGCGGCCTATGCACGTGGGCCAAAGCATGCATATGCAAGCACAAACCTGCGTACGCAACTAGGGTTTGGAATGAATCTCACATCGTCTTGGAGCCGTTCCAAACCCTGTTTTTTCCACTATATAAAGCCTTACATGGTACATTTTCAAAATACAGAAATCCCATAGAAAAAACCTAAGATTCACTAGAAAATAGTGAATCAAAATGGGGTTTTTCACAAAACTCCCTCAAGTCAATTTTATTTTAATAGGACCTTTTCTAGCCCCAATCCTTTGAGTTTAAGACTACTAATCACGTGTTTATTGATTGTGATAGATTTGACTGTGGGGAACAGTCAAAATCAAAGTTTAGGAATTCCTTTTGAGGTATCAAGCTTTAACCCTTTCTTTTTCTATTTTCCTGCTTTTCTTTTCTGTTTTAATCCTGTTTCTTGCTTTTTTTAATTTTTTTTTTATGTTATATCACATTTTCTTAGGTTAGTTTTATAGTTCTTTTTATGTTTTGAGTAGGTTTGGTTGTTAGAATTAGGTTTTTTGTTCATGCTCTATTTTCTGTTTTGTGTTTTTAGGTTAGGCTTTTTGAACAAGTCCCACGCACGCATGTCATAAGCATGCGTACACAGGTTAAATCCTACCTACGCAGGCCTCTAGCTGCATACACAGGTACTTGCCTAGAAACCCTAATCCAGATTCCTTATGTTTGTTTGGGTTTGCTTGTCTCACATGTTTTACATCTGTTTAAGCCTTCTTTACATGTTTATATATACCTTATCCTCTGATTTGCATGCTTGTCTGTCTTAAACATGCCTAGACTAGGGTTTTATTGTTTAATGCCATGAACATGCATTCACATGCCCATTCATGATGTTGTAGGTGCTGTATTGCTGAAAGGCAAGTGAAGGTAAGTCATGCATAGGTATGAACATGCATTTGATGGTGTGTATTATTGAATTCCTTGTTTTGTGTCATTCAAATGCCAATTATATGCTTTTACATGATCTTGTGATTGATGATATGCATTGTTTAGATGTATGATAGGGTTTTCACATGTTAGATGAATGTTAGGGTTTCTTATGTGTGTTTGGCTCTGTTTTGCTTTATGGATAGATATGTTATTTTGGGATAAAAGGTTCCATATTGTATGTTAGATGCGTGTTAGTGTGTGTGAGAGTTTAGAATGCAAGTGTTGAAGTCGTTTTTTAAAAGTATTAAGATTAAGATACAATGATGGGAGGTCAACCTTAGGGTTGGGCAATCAAAGGTCCTTCCTCGAAAAGGAAACTATATATATGGTTCCTAGACCATTGCAAAAACTAGGTGGCGACTCCCCCTTTGTGTCCATAGTGGCATCTTCGCTAGGTATAATGAGTTTAATGCCTATATGTCTTGTTTCTTAACCTTAATAAAAACTATTTCAATACTTGTTTGCACACACATCACTTGTTCTCTTTTATCCCTTAACCTTGGTTGGTGATGAGTGGAAAGATGGAAGGCTCCATTCGAGCCCAAATTTTTCGAAGTTCATCCCACCAACTCACTATCAGTGCCCTCGCCTATAGTGGACTTTGAGTATGTTAAAGGTTTGCTACCAATCCATTACAGGGTCCACTTAGGCCCTCGATTGGAATCATAGCCCACCTAGTTATGAGTGACCTACTTATCTATCCCTTTGGCCTTAGGGAGCCTACCCACACTAGAGAGATCCTAAACCCTATCACAAAGGGTACTCTTTATATATCTCTTGTTTGTTCAACCATATACCATGTGTTCACCAAATTCTAAAGGACAAATAAAAGATATAAAATGGAAAGGATGACCCTAAAGTTATGGTATACCCTAAGACATTATGGGACAAAAAGAAAAGAAGTTCTCACATATAAGAGGCTTGTCCCTACATCCAAAGGTATATCTTAACTTAAAAGGTTTATAAGACCATAGTCTAATTGCTATCATATGCCCAAGTGGAAAAAAGCCCTTTGAAAAGAGGACTTTGGGCCTAAGGTAATAAATATACTATGAACTTACCATCCAAAATCCTACAAAGCCAATATGAGCTTCCCTAATCTTGGGCCTTCTTGTTTCATGCCTATGCCTAAAATGATGAGAACCTTATGGACTTTGAGAGGAAGGCTACAATATATTCTAGCTAAAGGGCTATTTCAAAAAAATTGAAATGATGAAATGAAATGTTAAATAAAAATGATAAACCCAAAGGTGATGAATACATTGTAATCCCATGTTTGAGACAAAGGGTTGAAAAATTTCTAAGTGCATTCTAATGAGAGCCCATGAGAGTAAGATGAGCCTTATTGTAAATGGATCAAAAGCCCAATGAAACAAAGGGCAAAAATCCATGAGAGGGAAGGGAACAACATTGTAATTGGGCCTTCATTAAAATGAACTAAAGAATTTTCTAAAGACATCTAAAGTTTAAAAGGAACCTTTTATTGGGACATGAACTTAATGAAAATGGGGCTTCTTTTTAGGCATCATTGCACCATTAAAGTCAAGAAAACACGTCCCCAATCCCATTTGGATTTGAGAGAAAGGAAGGCGCTTAATCAAGATTGAGGACACACACCAAGAAGAGGAAGTAACCCCCCAAGAAACAATGAGTACCTCTATGGAAGATCCAATGGCACAAGGCTTTGGACGAACATGGAGAGGCCATTAAGAAAATGGGAGGGCATCTTACTAGGTTGGAGGAATCTAAGCTCAAGAAACCTTCACATGTTGAAATCCATGATGATGAGGAAGTGGAAGAATGGGATGAAAAGGACAAAGCTGAATATGAAAGGAATAAGCAATTTGAGAAGCTCACCGTAGAAATCATGGTCATAAGGGAAAAGATCAAAAGCACCTATTGCATTGCCTCCCAAGTTTAAGATTTTTGATGCGGAAAATTTTGATGGGACTAGAGATCCGAAGCAATATGTGAGGAGAAGCAAACTTTGCATGCATTTCCCCTCTCACTCATGGGAGGCGCATCAAGGTGGTACTAGTGGAGGATTTTATGGACCAATGCATCTTCAACACCATGATTGATGTGACTCCAAGGGATTTGGAGACTACCAAACAAGGTGTAGGGGAGACATTTTCTGAATACAAGACTAGATGTAAGACCAAGGCATCTAGAATGTTCAATAGGCCAAACGAGAAAGACCAAATCAACATGATCATCAAGAACTTGCTTCCGGCCTTATAATAGTAGGCTTTTGTCATTACCTATTAGCTCATTTAGAGAACTATGTGATTGTGGGACGAGAATTGAAGATGCTGTCAACAATGGGCAATTAGAGAAAAGGGAAAGTAAGCTTCCAACCAAAAAGACATATGGGGGAGGGGCAACCACCACTAAAGCACCCAATCTCGTAAACATAAGCGCCATCATACCCCAACAAACACTAGCCTACCCAAAGAAAGCTCACCGAGATTTCTTTGATCTAGGAATGACCCTTACCCAAGCATATGAAAACCTATCCTCCAAAGGATTCATAAAACCTCTAGGCCCTACACCCATGCCTAATCCCATACCTCCCATTTGGAACCTCAATGAATATTCTCACTACCACCAAAAATCCGGCAACAAAATTGACAATTGCTTTTGCCTCAAACATGAGATACAAGACCTCAGAGACAATGGAACCCTCATAAATCCGAACACTATTACTAAACCCAACATTAGAAATATCCCTTTACCCGATTACCACAGGGCTCCTCCTCCATATGAAAATTGGGTGCAAGTAGATGAGATTGAATGGGATTGCTTAAAGTTGATAGAAACTACAAATGTCAATATCAATTCCATGGAAGTCTAAGGAATATGGGATGAAGAAGATGAAGCCTTAAAGGAAGCGATAGCAATATGGGGAATACTTCCCAAAGGAGTGAAAAAATTTAAGAAAATGGTTTTGGATGACAATGTAGCAAATATCACTAGGAGTGGGAAGCACTACAAGCCATCCTTTTTGGAAAAGGATCATCCTGGTGGGGATCTAGGGGAAAGGTCTAAACCCACGGATCCTAAAGGAAGAGAAGACAAAGAAGAAGAAGAAGATAAGGTCTTAACACAATTGAATAAGACTCAAGTTTTTGTGTCCGTATGGGGCTTACTCATGGCATCTCAAAAACATCATAAGGCTCTCTTGGATGCCTTGAATGGGAAAGAAGTACCTATAGAAACCACACCACGAGAAGTTTTGTCTCTCATGGGAATCGAGGGTTCCACACACCCCCTCCTTGCCTTTTCCGATAAGATCTCCCTCCCGAAGGAGCTACTCACACTAGACCCTTACAAATCACCATTGAATTCATGGGTGCCAAGGTTCCGATGGTGCTTATTGATAATGGGTCCACCTTGAATGTTTGTCCTTTTAGGACTGCCCTTATTATTGGCCTAAATATGGAGACTATCATCCCTTCTCCCTTAACTGTAAGGGAATATGACAACACTTTAAGGAAGGTAATGGGTACCATCAAGGTCCCTTACAAGATTGGGCCAATGGAAACCATTGTGGAATTTTATGTCATGGATATCATCCCAAATTACAACCTCCTCTTGGGAAGGGCTTGGCTTCACCCCAATAGGGCAATCCCCTCCTCACTACACCAAAAGATGAAGATCCCATGGAAAGGAGGGATTGCCTTAGTGCTTGGAGATGGTAAAATTCTAGCATCGGCTTATGGACTCGAGGAAGATGGCTAACTATGGGTTGAAAGATGAAAGGTATGCTACTGACCAGTTCCCATATTGTAGCCATTAGGTGATTGCAATGATGAAGAACATGGGATATATTGCATAATGAGGTAGAGGTGTATGTTGATGATATGATAATGAAATCCAAGGATAGAGGAAGCCACACCATAAACGTGAGGAAGTTCTTCGAGAGGATTAAAGAGAATAGGCTCAGATTGAACCCATAAAAGTGTACCTTCAAAGTAACCACCAAAAAATTGCTAGGCTTCTTGGTAAGTGATAGAAGGATAGAAGATGACCCATCCAAGATCAAAGCCATATTGGAGATGTTGCCACCTAAAAGTTAGAAAGAGATAATGCGTTTCTTGGGATGATTACAATACATTAGTCGATTCATTGCTAAGCTCGCCTCTACTTGTGAGCCCATCTTCAAACTCTTAAGGAATATTGAACCACATACAAGGAATGATGAGTGCCAAAAAGCCTTTAAGCTTATCAAGGAATATCTCCTCCACCTACCTATCCTAGTGCCTCCATAATACAGAAAACCCTTACTCCTATACCCTTCCATCATAAAGGATGCAGTTGGAAGTATTCTTGCACAAGAAGTCGATGACAAGAATGAGAGGGTCATATACTATTTGAAAAAGAGGTACCATGATTATGAGACTAGGTACACTCCCATAGAAAATTCATGCTTCGCACTTGTTTGGGCCGTACAGAAATTGAGACATATCATCTTACCTTTCCAAATATGGGTGGTAGCAAGAATGGACCCATTGAAGTATCTCTTTGAGAAACCCCTTTGAGTGGAAGATTGTCAAGATGGTTGATCTTATTGGCAGAATTCAATTAGAAGTATGTAGCTAAAAAAACTATTAAGGGAAGCGCCATGTCAGATTTTTGTGCCGAGAATCCTATAAAAGCAGAAGATGGTAAAAAGGATTTTCCAGATGAGGAAATTCTGGATGTTGAGTTAGGGACATGGAAGATGTACTTTGACGGAGCCGTAAACCATTATTGGAATGGGATAGGAATACTCTTGATCACTCCCGAGGGATCTCACATACCTTTGGCAATCAAGTTGAACTTTGAAGCAACTAATAACATGGCTGAATATGAGGCTTGTATTGTTGAAATGGAAGCTCTTCGAGAATTGGAGGTAAGGGAGGCCAAAGTCTTTAAAGATTCAACTTTAGTTATAGCCCAAGCACAAAAGCTGTGTAGCGTGAAGGAGGAACACTTAAAGCCTTATCAATGATACTTAAAGGACTTGACCAAGACCTTTGACAAAATTGAGTACACAATCATCCCTAGAGTTCAACATCAATTTGTGGATGCCTTAACTACCTTAGTATCCATCGTTGAGATACCCGAGGGAGTGTGGACACGACCCTTGGAGATTGAGTAAAGTCATGAAGAAGTGCATAAAAGGAAGACTGAAGCTTTAGTAATGACCATAAAGGAAGAGGAAGTTTCGTGGTACTATGATATCATGAAGTTCTTGGAACTAAAGGCATATTTGGATCGTGCCGACAAGAGAGAACGTCGTTCCATTAGGATGATGGCAACACAATACATCCTATATAGAGGACAACTCTATAGAAGATTCTATAGTGGTATACACATTCGTTGCTTGAATAAGGAAGAAGCTGAGAGACTAATGGAAGAAGATCATGAAGGGATTTGTGGCCCTCATATGAATGGAAGAATCTTAGCCAAGAAAATCCTAAGGATAGGGTACTTCTGGAATACAGTGGAAACTGATTATGTGGACTATGTGAAGAGTTGCCATGATTGTCAAACGCACACCAATTTGAACCATGTACCGCCTAATGAGTTGTATAGCATGAATTCTCCATGGCCATTCTCTGTTTGGGTCATAGATGTGATTGGAAGGATAGCTCCTAAGGCTTCAAATGGGCATGAATACATTCTGGTGGCAACTGACTATTTCACCAAGTGGGTGGAGGTAGCCTCCTACTCCGTGTTGAAGGCTAAGCAAGTGGCTCGGTTCATAGAGAACAACATCATATGCCGGTTTGGGGTGCCCCAAGAGATCATTTCTGATAATGGTTCCCACTTTGAGGGAGAGGTTTGAAGGATCATGGAGTTGTACAACATTGAGCATCACAAGTCTTCACCGTATCGACCACAAGCTAATGGTACCGTAGAAGCAACTAATAAGAATGTGAAGAATATCCTAACCAAGATGGTAGTGACATGCAAAGATTGGGCCGAGAAGCTTCCATTTGCCTTATAGGGTTATAGAACTTCTATACATGTGTCAACTGGGGCAACACCTTACTCCTTGGTTTATGGTAGTGAGACAGTGCTTCCTATTGAGGTGGAGATACAATCTTTGAAGGTATTGGTGGAAACCAAGGTCTTAGAAGAGGATTGGGCTAAGGCGAGATATGAACAATTGGCCTTGATAGATTTGAAGAGGGCTAAGGCACAATATCATGCACAAGGGTACTAAAAGAGGATTACCAGAGCATTCAACAAGAAAGGGAATTCGAGAAACCTTAAAGAAGGGGACTTGGTCCTAAAGGTGCTTAGAGATGAGACTTTTGACCTAAGAGGAAAGATGAAACCAAGGTGGTCTAGGCCTTTTATCATTAAGAAAATCATGTATGGAGGTGCTACAAGAATCACAGATTTGGATGGGGAAGAGATGCTTCACCCAATCAACATGGATAGACTTCGAAAATACAATATCTAAATAAATAAATAAAAGGAAAAAAGCTTGCTAGGTTGAAAACTCGAAAGGGCAACCTAGGCAAAAATTAAGGCAAAAGAACCCTACTAGGTTAAATACTTGAAAAGGCGGTCTAGGAAAAATTTATGGGAAAAGACCATGAGCATGATGAAAATTCCTGAAGGGATGTCATGGGAAAAAATTACATGTCAAAGGAAAAAGAAAATAAAAGCAAAGAAAGAATAAATGACAATAAGCAAAGATAAATAAATAGTGATTCTCCCATTGCTCAAATTAAAAGATGATGTTGGTTCTTTTTTTTTTGGATAGTACCCAGGCTCAAGTGGAATCAAGGAACTTAGGCCCCCAAAGAGTTTTTTATTTGTGGTTTGGTGGACTGGGCTTGGTTCACCGCAGCTGTGTTGGGCTGATTACAAACCAAGTTGTGCACAAAAAATGGATCCCACAACACATACATATTCATACATACAAATATATATATATATATATATATATATATATATATATATATATATATATTGCAGAGTAAATGGCTCAGGAACAGTAAAGAAATAAAGAAAAAGCAATTGAGGATGTCATGGATCCTTAGAAAATAAAATGATATTTCATTATATTGAGTTTCAGTACATTGGGTCCTTCTTTCCACTGCGATATGTCACAAGGTTCAAATAAGTTCAAAAGTCACAAACTTAGATAGCTCTTTGTGGGCTTCTAAGACTTGTGAGGTTTGAATCCCTTTGAATCCAAGTGTATCCTCTAGTGTCTATCTTAGGATCCCTCACAGTGTTTTTCCTCTTCTCTCATATTTGAATTTTAAAGAAGTATTTCAAAGGCTTTTTTGGCTCTGATTAGTTATTGTTGAATGGTTTTTGCTGATGGCTTCACCCCTTTTTATAGTACCTTCCTAGGTTTTTTGGTGCACTACTGATTCCCTCCTTTTGCTATCCTAGGTACCGGAACCAATGTTGTGTCACAAACATTAGTGGCTAGTCCCTTCCTTATTTTCTCACTATATTCTTCTTCTGAGGTTTCCCCCCAAAAATCCCCCAATTGACCTTCTTCTTTTGGGGGGTCCTAAGGGCTAACTTTCAATCCTTTCTTTCCAAAACTTCTAGATGCTCCTTTTCAGACCCACCCTTTTGGATGCTTCACCTTTTGTCATTTTCTCTAAATGGGTAGATTTTTCCCTATCAAGTTGAAAGATCCTCAGCCATCTTCCTTCATGGTTCACCTTCCTACATTTCCTGAGGTACCAGACTTCTTTTTTCATTAAGTATTGATTACTAAGTCATCAGCCTTTCTTCTGAGCTGTAGGCGACTGATGAGACGTGACTATCTTCGTTCCTTGTATCCACGGGCAAACTCCCTTGAGTTGTCTAAGTCCCAGTTGATCCCTTCCTGCATTTCCCGAGGATCCCGTGTTTCTAGCAGTCCCAAGGTATCCTAGTTCAATCCTTTTCTAGGCTCCCAGAAAACTCTCCTTACAAAGGTTGGGCTGAGGTTCCTTTTTACTTTTCCTTTCTTTTCAAGGCCCTAAAGCTTGCCCATCTAGGGGTTTGGGCATCCTCTTACTCATTGTAAGTGGGCGTTAGTTGGCAGATTGGGCCTTGCCTATTTTTGAGGGCCCTTTTAGTTTTAGATTTATGCTTGTCATATTTTGGACCGTAACATTTAGCCCCCCGAGCTTGTGGGTTGCTCGCAGCCCACGAGTGAGTAAGTGAGATTTTTTTTTTTTTTTTTTACCCCCTCTAAGACCTTTTTACTGTTGTTATGGGTGGTTGATACCTTCATTTTCTCCTTGGTATCATTTTCCTTCTTATTCTAGGATCCTGGTCCTTCATGTTGTCCTCTAGTGCCCTGATCCCATGTGTCCCACTTCTTTTGTAACTCCTCCTCTTTTTAGGGAATGTGGCAGTTAAGGATTAAGTGTCTGGGTAAATTTCTTCATGCCATTATTGTTGTCATCTCAATCCTTTCTTCCAAACATCTTTTCCCTTTTTCCTATACTCAAGAATCCTTCTCAGTACACTCTACTTTCTCTTTGCTTCCTTTTCCCTTCTATCTCCAACCCTTTTTCCTTCTATTACACTGTGTCCTTCCATGGCCTCCTCTGCTTCCTTGTGAAAAAGGAAGGAATGCTCACCCACCCCTTCTAAAAGTGAGAGCTCTTTGGTAGGGTTAGTGCAAGGTGAGGAGTAGGAAGTCTCAGACCGCTTAGCCTTCCCACTACGAGAACCCCGGTACACCACCAGCCTATTCTTCCTTCAGGTTACTCATGGTGATGCTCCTCCTTCTCTTCATGCTTGGGTTTTTTGGTTAATCTGGGTTTGCCAGCTCCACCCAAGTTCTAAACCCAAGGGAAATCTTGGACCTTCAAATCAGGCAAGGATCCTGGGAGGTAGTTCCCATCTTCTTTGATTTCGTTTCAGGAAGGATCATTGGCTGGGCCAGTTGGGTGGATAAGGAGCTATCTGATGGGGGCTTTACCAACTGCTTGGAACGCGCTAGGATCCTGAAGTCAGTGGCAACTTCCAGGAACTTGGAAGGCTTTAGGGATGCTAAGGGTCTTAGACATCTAGTGCACCATTGGTCTCCCTCTATGCACACGTTTTTCTTTTCTGTTGGTGAGCTCACCATTACTCTGGAGGATGTGGTTAATAATTTCCTGCTCCTTGTATTTGGTGATGAGAATCCCTTCGATATCCAGCTTTCTGCTAAGGATATCAAGGTTGAGGAGTGACTCTTTAAGCATTTTGGTGGGCGTACCACTTCTTCCAAAGGCAAGCTAGCCAGGATAGGTAAATGGGTAGTGACCTTTTCCCAAGAAAAGGAAAAATCTATTAAGCAAGCTAGGTTCTTGGCACTATGGTTGAGTAAAATTCTTTTCAGTGAATTTCTTGGCTATGGAATCAAGTCTACATTCTTCCCTTTAGCTATCAAGTTGGCCTAGGGTACTAGGTATCCTTTAGGAGAATAATAAATCTCATAGCAGTCCAATTCAATATGTCTTAACTCTTAAAACATATCAACATACCAACTAGAAGTCTTAACTTCCATGATTAAGACAAATCATTTTAGTTGATATGTTATAGTTTTTGCAGATGAAATGCCCAATTTCATCACCAACTATGAACTAAAATTCCGAATTTACAAAGAACTTGTGATTTATAACTTCTATGACTAAATCACATAAATCACATACTATGCATCTCATGGAGTAAATGATAATGTCCAAATATTCATGTTACCATTATTTTAGATTAATAAAACAACTTTATTAATTACAACATTAAGTCATACATAATGTCATACATGGCACCATACAATAGGATTTAAGGGCACTAATCCTAACAATAACTTCATCTCTACATTGCGCCATAACTTCATCTCTGCATTGCACCATCCTCCAAGTATTCGTGTGGGATCGTTCCTCCGTCACCTTGGCAAAGTGTAGGAATTTTAAGAATGTGAAGGGCAAATTGTAAGGATCCCTAGAGGTCATCAAGGGCTTATGTGGCAGTTTTACTGATGGCCATCCCATTATTTTTCGCTGGTCTAACTTGAAGGGTGGGAATGTTAATCTTATAGAGCTGTTTGATCAGAGGGGGCATTTGAATTGGTGTTCCCCACAGGAGTTTGGCCTTGGATTCACTTGTGACTCTATCCTATCTTCTTTCCTGAGTTCCTTGAGGCATACCGTTGACTTATGCTAAGGAGATGAAAGTAGTTTGGCATATCTTACTTGCACCAGCCCCTCATGGCTCCTAGTTCCTTCAACAAGTGGCCCTAAGTACACTCATTATTTTGCACATCGGGTGCTTAGGCAGTTCAGATTTGATCAGGATATCCCACCGGTGTTCAAAGAGGTGGTGCCTTCTCTCCTATCTTTGGATCCATTCCTAAGGCTTCAAGCTTTTTCTTACTGGTCACGGAGGAGCCCCTAATTCATGGTGCCAAATTCCCAACAGGCAGTTTTTGCCTCAAACGACTTTTTTGGTTATTGGAGAAGGGTTCAGAAATCTTTCTTAGACTTCGTTGGTTCAGGTATGATTAGGAGGACCCCTGACCCTAATTACTTCTCTACCCCATCCTACAACAAACGTTTAGCTTTCACTACTACTGGTGTTGTGTCTACTACAATATGTAGCAAGACTGGTTTCGTGGAATGGCATGCTATTAGGGGTGGTTAGGTGTCCTATGCCAACGATTTCCCTGCTTCTTGGCCAAAATGTGACCTGTCTGTTGGCTCTTCCTTGATTGTACTAATTAAAAGAGGAGTGGTTGAAGAAATTGGTGATGCAACCTCTATTGGTAAGGGCAAGGAGAAGAAGATCAAAAAGGAAGCCGATAAGAAATCTTAAATGGAGGAGAGTGTTGAGGGTACCAAGGTTATCCAAGGTACTAAGAGGAGGAAGACTGCTTCAGCTCGCAAGCAACATACTATTTCTAAGGACCTTAGGGGGGTGGACCCATCTACTGCTAAGAAGGAGGCCAACCATCCTTCCATCTCGAAGATTAAAGTGAAGACTAAGGTAGAGTCTTCTATTCTTCAGATCCCTGTGGGTTCCTCTAAAGGAACTTCTTTTGTGGCTGTTACTTCTTTTGCCCAAGGTTCTTCAGGGTTCCCTGCTATTACTCCCCAATCTCCCTAGGGTCCTTATGGGCATACCCATAGTAAGCAGAAGACTGTTGTAGAACCTATAGAGACAGAGAGAAGGACAAGGCCTCATTCCTTCTTCTCTCATCCTTTCTTCTTTAGTTTCTCCTTGCCTTCTCATTTTATTCTATGGTTTGTTGTTTTGCTACATTTCTCCTTTTCTTTTTTCATTTTTTTTACTGATGAATGGTTTCTATTTTTTGTAGTCTCAATGTAAATTTGACCCCAAGAGCACTTTCCATCCTTCCTTTCTTCTTTTATGTTTGTTTATCCTTTTTGAGGCTTGTCCATTCCTGCTGATAAGTTGTCAACTGTTCCCCTTTTCTTTCTTTCTTCTACAGGTGGAGGTTCCTCCCCTTATGACTACTAGTACCTTATAGGAGGAGGTGATGGCATCTCAGCTCCCAACTATTTCTGGTGTGGAGGAGGGAATCCCTAGTGGCGGAGTGCTTGGGGAAGGCGAGCAGGTTTCTGAGGTAGTCAAGGATGCTAAGTCTATGCAAGCTCTTATCTCTCCAATCTTTCAGGATCCTGAAGCCTATCTAGACCCTTGTCCTCAAGGATCCCAAATCTGGGTAGACTCCCAGCCCAACTAAAACTATGATTGTTGAACAAACTGCTAGACTCGTGGTGACTAAAGAATCCTTTGGGACCATAACCTCATCTATAAGAACATGTAAGGTTTATCTTGTCCTTTATTCTTTCCTGAATACATGAGCTCCTGCGTTATTCATCTTTCCTGTTTCCCTCCTTTTGAAAACATTGCTTCTCTTTTCCCAGGCCAAGCCAGTGCTTAGATTGCCCTGGAAGTTGATCCCACCTCGGAGATAGAAACCTCTGATGGTGTGTTTTATTATTTTCTTTTCTTTTCTTTTTTACCCTTGGTGACCCTGTCTTTCTTTTTCTTCCTTTTTTCGTTTCAATCATAGGTCAACCTTCTTTGTTCCTTCCTTCCTTTATCAATTTTTCCAAGGTTTCCTCTCCTTTCTTTCAACGTTTCATGTGTTCTTCTGCAAAGTCCTTTGAAGAGTCAGAAGGGTAAGAAGGTGAAGCTCCCACAATGGCTGAGGCAGCGACTCAGATTCAAGAGGGAGTCTCACTGCGGGAGACTGGTATTTGTCCTTTACCCTTTCCTTTTTCTTCCTTTCCCATTTTCTTGTGCCTCGTCCTGCTTCATGACCCCATTAATTTTGTAGATGTTGATATGGGCACCAAGGGATCTAAGCTTCTAACTACTGAGGAAGCCAAAGGACCCCTTCCTGCTATCCAAGCTGTTGAGGCTTGGCTAGGGATCTCCTAGACCACCCTAAGGCCTGAAGGTCTTTCACTTCTTGAGGAAAAAGATACAACGATAGAGGAAGCCCCAAAGATGACTGTTTCAGATCCCAGCTCAGGGCTTCTTGCCTTCTTGACCAGTTTTGACTCCTTGGAATTCAATAGCCTTCTTGCAAGTCACTTTCATCGCTTTGGGCCACCCTTCGTGAACTTCTTGCAATTCTTTGTGCCTGTTGAGGTCTTGTCGCTCCTGTAAGGATTGCTTAGAGTCCACAGGGACTTCACCAGTGGATTTAGGGAAGGTGTGTTCTTGGGGAACATTCTGGTGGAACTCCTTTGTGCCATCCTAGTTTCCCTGAAGGATACATCTCTTGATTCCTTATCTGAAGGGTGACTCTTGGAGTAGAGGGGGTTGGTGCAGGACCTCATAGAGGCAAGACTAAATCTATCTTTTTTGTTGGAGTACCTTCAGTCCTTAGCTCATGTACTCTTTCAAAGGAAGGCCTCTAGGGACCTTGATGTTGAGATTGCTACTACTAAGGAGGCTTTTGCTCGTGCTCACAAGGTGCTACAAGACTTGAAGATCATAAAGCAGTAGGCTCTCTCCTCTCCAGCTAATTCCTCTATTTCTGTAGTTCCTCGAAAGGGTTCTTTACTGGCTAGTCTCATACTTTTTTTTTTTTTTTTTAGAAAAAAAAAAAATTCAGACTATATAAGTTGCTTTCCTTTCTTCTAAGTACTTTGGGCTGTTAAGTTTTGTTTTTTGTTTTTTTTTTTTTACGTGAACTTTAGTAACTTTTTGCTTATAGTAACATGTACTTGTTTTCCCTTTCATATGTTGTCTTCTCCCCTTTTCCTTTGTTTTCTTCTTCTTCCTTTTTTTTTTTTTTTTTTTTTTTTTTTTTTTTTTTTTTTTTTTTTTTTTTTTTTTTGAAAACTAGGTCCTGGGCCATGGTTCCTAAGGACTCACTTCATGGCAGGTCTTGGGCTAGGTACTTTAGTGATTGTGCTCCTACACAGGTCCTAGGCTAGGTACTTTGGCTATCCTTATCCAAGTCCTAGGTCATGGACCAGGTGGGCCCTTTTGTGACAAGTACTAGGCTAAGTACTTAGGAGACTTGTTTTCCATCCGAAGTCCTAGGTCATGCACTTGGATCGATTCCGGTGTAGGTCCTAGGCCATGTTCTAGGAAAAGATTTTTTTTTCTTTGATTCAAGTGCTGGCCCAAGTACTCAACCAGGATTTTGGCAAAACTCAAGCCTTGTTATATGTAGTACTATTTAAATATAATTGTATGGCTTGCTCAAATTTTTGAAAGAAGATTTCACTAAAATTCATCATATCTTAACGACATAAGATAATAACTTAAAGACATAAGATGGAACTGGGCCTAGTATGGAGTGGCCTTTTCACATGGATTGTAAAAAAATTTGCTAAATAAAGTTCTTGACAAAAAAAAAACATATGACAAAAGATAATGCCTAATAACATAAGGGATGATGAAACACTTAGCGGAATGAAGGATGACAAAAGGGGCCCTAGTGTATCCGGAATCTTCACACATAGTACTGCTTCAACCATCTCCCATTTATGGGATCTACTAGGGAGGTCTCATCCACCTTTGTGAGGTAATAATACTCGTTGTCGTGGGCTTCCTTAACAACGTAGGGGCCTTCTCACTTTGGGAGCTCCACTTTCCCCCGTACTTATGTTTCATTTTATTTTATTTTATTTTATTTTTTCAGGTTCTTCATTATCACCCTATTAGTCACCTCAGCTTGGCCATTTCCCTGCAAATAATAAGGCATGGTTCTCTTGTGTTTAATGTGGTATCCCTCCAATAAGCTCCTTACATCCTTGTTTAAGAATGGGTTACCATTTCGCTGATTAGCCTTTTGGGGATCTCGAACCGTGTGATGATGTGCTCACGGGTGACTCCCACATTCCCTCGAGTTAACTTCCTGTAGCTGAGTCTATGAAGAGATGAATGTTAGGTAAAGGAAATTCATCTTGTGGACACGCTTTGTTGAGGTTGCGAAAGTTTATGCAATATCGGATTTTGCCATTCTTTTTCTTCACGGGAACTATGTTGGAAAGCCACTTAGAGTGTTGGATAGGCTTGATAAACCCTACTGCTAGTAACTTCTTGACTTCTTGAGTGATTTGAGCATTTACCTCAGTGTGGAAGACCCTAGCTAGTTGGACTACTGGCTTAGTTCTCAGATCTACATTGAGGTAGGGGACCACCAATCCGAGATCCAGGCCAAGCATTTCATTATATGTCCATGAGAACACATCTACATATTTCTTTAGTAATTCCACCAACTACTCTCTTTCCTTTGCCGATAGCTGGCTGCTGATAAAAATAGTTTTTGGGGGTCTTAGGTCAACCCCTAGGTTTACTTCTTCCAATTCTTCTTTGGGTTGAATCTGCACTTCTTTCTCATATCCTTTGGGATCTCTTCTTCAGCCATCATGCAATTTAGCAGTTTGGGACCCCCCTGTGGGATGCATTCAGGTCCCACGTACCTTCATAAGCGATATATCAACCTGCCTTTTGGTTCCCGGACTACTACACACTCCCAGGATCTTCAGGAACTAACCTCCTTATTTTTGCCTTTTTTTGTCCAGGAGATCCCTTGGGTCATGGGTACCTCCTGCTTCCTCCTTTTCTAAAATAGGTGCCCCCAGGGTTCCTAGTGTTGGACTCTCGTCATCTGATACTAACTCATCATAGAACACTGTCTCTACGAAGTTCACTTCTCCTTGGCTAAAGGGATTTGAGTTGGTAGGGATCCTTATAGGCCTCCCGTTCAGTTTTCCTTTCACACATTGGTGGTATGTTAAAGGGATAAGGCGGTGCTTATGGAGCCAAGGTCGCCCCAAAAAAATGTGATAAGAAACTTTTGAGTTGATCACATGAAACCCCATCAGAGCTACTATTAGGCCTACCCTTAAGGCCAATTGTACGTACCCTTTAGTGAATTCTGCAGCTCCTCCAAATCCTGTTATCTCCATAGGAGCCCTTAGGATCGTCTTGCCAACCATACCAATAGCCTCTAGGGTACTTAAGGTGATAAGGTTGAATGAAGCCCCTGTGTCAATCAGTGCCCTCTTGATCTGAACACCGTTTATGGTGGCTGTCAAATAAAGGGGTCTTCGATGATTTGGGTACTCAACCACCATATCTTCATCTATGAAAGTTATTGCATTTGTTGTTTCCAAGAAAGCTCGACTCGCATGAGATTCTGCTATAAAACACTCCACCCCTGAGTCTGTTGCTATGCTCATGAGGGATTATGTCATAATCCTTCTTGCTTCTGGTCCAAATCCCAGTTGATTGAATAGGGACCTGAACTTAGGGTTCTTCTAAAGGGTCCTGACTGTGTTTGGATGGAAGGATCCTCTCGACTCTTTTGGCTCCGCATCAGCCAGGTTCCCATGAATTATTACAACTACTACCCCCTTTCCCTTGTGATTGGGCAAAGGATTCCTTTGCTCATTTGGTTCCCGCTGGGTAAGCTCTAGGGTCCCTTCCCTAAGCTTCTTATGAAAAAGCCTCCAGAGAGTCCAACAGTCCATGGTGGAATGCTTGAAATAGTTGTGGATCCTACAAAATAGGGGGTTCTTTCTTTCTTTTTTAGTGGGTGGCCTCGACACGGTGAATGGTCTAACGACTCCGTCTCCAATCCACTTATCTAGAACATGGTTTAGCTCCTTCGCGGTAAATAGGATTGCAGGCGGTTCCTCGGTCACTTTTCCTTCAGGCCTCTCCCTCTTTTCTCCCACCAAAGTTGTCATGGTTTGGGAAACAAGTACCCTTTTTGTTTTTATGGTTAACGCTATCCTTCTGGTTCTTTGCAACAGGTCAGAAAATTGAGTCATGCATAAGTTCTCTAGATTAAGGGTGGGTTTGGATTCAGCGTTTGCTGAATCCGCGTCCACGTTTTTCCCTTTTTTTTTTTTTTCTTTTTTTTTTTCACTTTCACGCGTTTAAGGAGAGACAGATTTTATTGTTCAGAGACAATTTTCACTGTTCATATACTGTTTTGTTACTGTTCACGTACTGTAGCAGTACTGTTTCCGCATTTAAAAATATTAAAAATGGGTCCCACGGTATTTTTCACACATTTAAAAATTATTTTGCTACAATGTTTTCAGTTTTCAGTTTCAGCAACAATAAGTTTAATCCAAACAGACCCTAAGTCTGTAATCAAAGAACATGTTGGATATATAGGTGTCACGCCCCAAACCCGATACCTGGATTTGTGACCATGACCGGCATGCTAATATCAAGCCTAAACTTGATATTAATGAGAACCAACTTAACTTTTTGAAAACTTTTACAAAAGCTTTCCTCTTTCTTTAAATTTTTGTTTCTTTACTTAAATGATATAACCTTTCACTTGACATTCAAAACATCTACATTGTACTCCAAAGAATAACATAATTCACCAATTGTTCAAATTCGGAATTTCACATAATACATCTCTTAGTACTTTACGGTAATCACTTTCATTAGATCCTAAAATAAACAATGCTACAAATCTAAACATCATATTGCTAATTTAGGATCTATACATATAAAACTAAACCAGTTCCTTCCAAAACTCGACTAAGGCTCCCTCTGCTCCAAAATAAAACCTGCTAACTGAAAGAGTGGAAGGGGTGAGTTGCACAGCTCAGTAAAGGTAAGATATATGAGAATTTAATAAGGATGCATGTAAATCAAATCATTTCATTCTATGAATATTCGAATAGGAGAACATCTTTTCATGCATAGTATTTTATACTATTCACAAGAATAACTTATACGCTCTTCATAGAAAATAATTGTTCTCCTTTTTCTTATCAGGTCAATATTACCAAAACCTTTCAGATTAAACTTCTTTCATTTCCTACAAAGTCCATATATATATTCTCATTACAAAATAATTATTTTAACTTAAATCAGATAATCGGCAACTTTGTATTAAACTAGAAACGTCTTGACTAATAAGAAAACTTTTCTTTATAAACTCATTCTCATAAAATGCTATATCTTTCATGGTCATAACTCTTAACGTTTCATAAAAACAGACATCAGATAACTTTTAAACGTAAACTTGTACTTTCATCAGAAACTTTACTTTATACTACAACAGAACTTCAGAAACTTTTATCTTTAATGAATAGCTTTTCTTTTTATCAGAAACTTCTTTTCATGAAAGTTTTTAACTTTTCATAATGCATTTAAACAGAATCATTCTCTCATGATTAGTAACATAATATAGCTGTTCATAAATAACTTATTGGTTAGTCCATATCTAATAAGTCTGTACAGAGAAGGCCTCATCACATTTGGGTGCCCCCGTGTGTATGATATTGTCCCCTTTGGGAGGCCTAATGGCACATCCCCTCCAGGTTTTTTTCCTCCCCGCCGTCCGTACACATTGGGGAGAAGGCCTTATTCAGATTAGAGTTACGGGCAACCCCATTTCCTCTACTTTAAATGGCCTAGAGTTACGGGTAACCCCATTTCCTCTACTTTAAATGGCCAAACATATAACATTTTTCCATGGAAAGCCAGTAATTAACCCCTACTAGCCGAGTTCAGATCGTCAGAGGACATAACCCGAAAACATTTCATACTTTTACATCATACTGAAACTTCTTATTTTGCATAAAATTTCATAATAATAACATTTCCATTCTTTTCTTTAAACATCATGTTCGTGGAATCAATAATAGCATCAATATACTGAATCATATACGTAAGTTTTCCGAAAGCTCACGAACATATCTTTGTCAGAATAATGATTACATGCCATATCTCTAATCAAAAACATTTTAATACATAATATACTTTAAAATAACCTCATGACTTACCAAATGCCCATATAACTTATCCCTTACCTGAAAGCAGAGGAACCGAGAGCCTACAGTCGAAGGAGCTTAAACTTGGGGAACTGGTAACACCTAAACCAAATATCAAAGCTTATTACTATCCATAATTCCTTATCATAAACTTCACATTCATCTCAAAGCCTATCTCTTAGAATCAAGGAAGTCCTAATCCCACCTCAAAGAGGTTCCCATAAACACAAAACACATTCATCAAACAACATGATGTAATAATTATAGAGAAACCAATTCATAAAATTTATATATGATTCTAACATACCAAAGGATGAGCATATTAAATTATAGCTCAAAACATTCGCCCTAACTTTAGAATTAAATCCTCAAAGTTAGGCATGTCCCTTACTGTTCACTGTTCTACTCCAGCAGCATATGCCCCATTTGTAAAATACAAACGGGATGTCCAAACACATCCAATTGTCATGAAATTTTATATAACTACTCCCCTGTATGTTCATTATAAACCATAAAAATTTCGGAGTCAAATAATAAACCCATGATTTACTAAAAATCACACAAGACAGCATACTCAAATCTGCCCTGACAGAATTTCTTGCAACTTAAAAATTAAACCATTATTTTTATATTAATCCAAATGCTGTGAGCCCAATTCAATAACAGCCAAAATTGTCTTAGGTTTCATAGGAATTATCCCTAGCATCCAAATTCACTATATGCAATTTAATACATAATTTATCATGCATAAACATAGAATCTGTCACAGTGACAGCTTTGCAACGTTTTATCGTAAATCCACAAACAATTATCAAACGATGGTATTTTCATATGGGGATTTTTATACACTCATAAGACATGTTATAAAACACTTACATACAGTAATTTAACCATTTAAAGCAAAATAAACACAACCAAAAAAATCCCAGCAGCAGCATCAAAATACTCATCCTAACTTTTTCTTACTTCCATAATCCTATAAAATCATTAATTAGTAAAAACCCTAACCTACCTTCAACTAATCACCAACACAACTTCAAAGCTTCCTAAAACAGCACATATATATATATATATATATATATATATAGACTTACAAATACCATTACTAAAATTATTTAAAGGAAAACATGGATTCTAAGAGGAGAGTAGCTAGAACCCTTACCAAGTTTATGGTTCTTGTGGGGGAAAATAGACATAGAACCACTCATGAAAGAATGGTAGAGAGCTTGAGAGAGTTTTCTGGTTCCTTTGAGAGAATATGAAGAAGAAAGAATAAGAGATGAACCTCTTGGTGTAGTCAAGAAATCAAGCAAAATATCTTGGGCAAAATATCTTGTGTGCCATACGTATATTGCTAAGGAAAGGGAGGATAACTCATCTTTTCAACTTTCTTGCATTCACACTCACACTTTTCTACAAAAATAATATCACTTTGCATATACATATATATATATATATATATATATATATATAGCTCATAACTTAACCACTTAATATAGTTTTGCACATACTAAGTATATATTTATAATACAAATAGTCATTTCAATTATTTATAATCTTTACAATTCTCATTCAATGGCATTATAAAATAATAGGCTTATTAAATACTCTTATTAAAAGGTAAGTGGCTTAAATAATAATTAACCACTTAAACACATAATTTAATTATAAAGTTGGGTTGGGGTGTTACAACAGGTCTCTACGAGCTCCTTCTCTTTATAGTCTCCATAAAAATCTAGAGAGACATCTTCGAATCTTTTAATAAACTAGACAGGATCCTCCCCAGGCCTTTGCTTCACCAACTGAAGGCTCTAGAAAGTGTCCTTATCCTCGCTTGGGTAGTACTTTTCACAAAATCTCTCCATCGTCTCATCCTAGGTTTTGATGGATCCGAGCCTTAAGGTGGTGTACCAAGTATATGCTTTATCCACTAGGGACTTAGCAAATTCCCTTAAACATAGTTCTTTGTCCCCTTCATAGGGACCTATGGTGTGAATAAATCTACTCATGCATTCTACAGCACTTTCATTCCTCCCATCAAATGGGTGGAACTTTGGGGGTTCATATCCTTTAGAGGAAGGCTTGCTAAGGAGCTCTGTTGGGAATAGGGGATCCTTAGAGAATTGCTTGGGGACCTCTAAGAGCTTTTCCCTTTCATATTCAAGAAGGGCATTCACATCTACTAAAGTGAGATATTGGGGACTGGCTCCTCCCTTACTGCTGACCCTCCTTTTGCCTAAACCCTTTCCTGGTTGATTAGGGGAGGTGCATTATCTCTAATCTCCTAGGTTCTTCCTTCTTTGAGGAGATGGATCTCTTGCTGGAGATCCTTCACCATTTCTACCATTTGGACCATGGGGTTTGGCTTTTGCATCTCGCGCCTTTGCCCTGAGGCAACTTTATGTTCTACCAGGGATACCTCATTCCTTTGCCTAGAAGCTACTTCATTTTATCCCACGGGTTTTGATGTCGCAGGTGGCATGTTGGTACCCTTGCTGTTCCTTGGCCTTGAAGCCATGCTTTGCAAAAGGATTGCTTCTTCCCTCTTCTTTGCCTAGTCCCTAGTAGAGTCGCTTTAAAATGTGGGTTCTTTTTTTTGGACAGTACCCAGGCCCAAGTAGAATCAAGGAACTTAGGCCCCCAAAGAGTTTTTTATTTGTGGTTTGGTGGACTGGGCTTAGTTCACCGTAGCTGTGTTGGGCTGATTACGAACCAAGTTGTGCACAAAACATGGATCCTACAACACATACATATTCATATATACATATATATATATATATATATATATATATATATATATATATACATATTGCAAAGCAAAAAGCTAAGGAATAGTAAAGAAATAAAGAAAAAACAATTAAGGACGTCAGGGATCCTCAGAAAATAAAATGATATTTCATTATATTGAGTTTTAGTACATTGGGCCCTTCTTTCCACTAGGATATGTCACAAGGTTCAAATAAGTTCAAATTTATAGACTTAGATAGCTCTTTGTGGGCTTTTAAGACTTGTGAGGTTTGAATTCCCTTGAATCCAAGTGTATCCTTTAGTGCCTATCTCAATATCCTTCACATTGTTTTCCATTTTTTCTCCTTTTTGAATTTTAAAGAAGTCTGTCAAAGGCTTTATTAGCTCTAATTAGTTATTGTTGAATGATTTTTACCGATGGCTTTATTGCTAAATGATTTTCAAAGAGGTTTGATTTTTGCTGATGGCATATCAAGTTCATCACTCAGTCATATAAGCTTTCTCATCCCTCGGAATCCACTTCATATCATCCTCCAACCATTGCTTGCAACCCGCAGTGGGATAAATGTATCAAGGTGGAATAATGCCTTTCGTCACCCTACAGCATGGCCAAGCCTCACTAATCCTACCCAAGATCCTCTTGGTAAACACCGTAGTATGGAAGGCGCCTTCATCATGAGGAGCTCCTTGATGCTCTCCAAATTTCCTTGAGATGCGACAAGTGGAGTAGTATGAGTAGTAACGAAGTCCAACTAAAGTCACACAGCAGTCCTTGCAACAACTGTGGACCATGCTTGAGATGTGCCACCATTCCACGACCCATTAAATGTCAGTCTCCTTGAGGTGACCCATAAGCTCCATGTACGCCTCGAAGCTTATGTCATTCTAATGAAGCCGATGGTCCCTAAGATGCCTAGGGAGGTAGGTACTAAGAAATACGATGGGAGGTTGAAGCAACTGAAGCCTCTCTTATAGCCATATCTGAAAAAGAGAGGGAGAGAGAGGAGGGAGTAGAAAGAAAAAGAAATAAAAGAAAGAGAGCATGAGTGGAAAAATAAATAAATGGTGAATGAAAGACGATATAAGGTGCCTCGATGGGTTGAAAATCGAAAGGCAACCTATGCCAAAATTAGGGGAATCCCACTAGGTTGAGAACCTAGGCAAAAGTTAGGGATTATACCTAAAGGAGAAGAGGACTTCCCGCAAAGAAGCTTGCTTCCTTCCTATAAAAGGCATCCAAACCATTAAGGGTTTCCGCCAAGAACAAGCCCACCTGGTTACCTCTCTATAGCTCATAAGCTACCATGCAAATCTGAAGGTCCACATTATATTAATTTTGAACCAAGAAATATCTTGCAAGAGCACACAAGCAAAAGGCACGAAGAAAGAATGAACGTGACCTCTCACTCACAAGAAGGGTTGAACCGGAAAAGTACTCAAAAACTAACCTAAGGTTGAGCTTGTCAAAGACACACTACATATTTTCCATAGAGGAAGCGACGTCCAACACAACTTGTAGCAAGGAAGGGAGATCCCCCCATATGGTAGGGAAGATGAGATCATCAATCTCTAGTTCACCCATGATGGCACCAAGCTCTTCAATAGTGGGACATAGTTCTATTCTATTGAAACAAAAAACATGCTGAGAAGGAACCCAAAAATTGGTAGCAGCATGAAGAAGAGGCTCATCCACCCTAATTTTATGGTATGGGAAGACACAAGAAAAACTATAAGGGGCGATGGAATCCTTGAAATCAGGACCAAGCCTCCTTATCCAAGCCGAGACATCGAGTGAAGAGTTTTCTGCCGTTGGGGGACCTCATAAATTTTTTTTTTTATAAATCTCCAGCCGCTCAATGCCGCTATTGGTGCGAGTTGTAAGGGGTCTTGGTCTCAAGTCAAGCTAGGGCGTCATTTCATTCTCATAACGGGAGTGAGTGCACCGCAAGACCAGACAAGTGACTCCCTCGCCTCGTAGCGGCGGCATCTGTCTTTTAAGTCAAGTCATTTCCTAAGATGGCTCCTCTTATTCTACAATAATCCAAGCAGCAGCTCCACGAGTCCGCTCGGAATTAGTCGATTCCTAAGCTATTCGTTCTCCCCTCTCGGTTGGCGTTTGCTCTCTAGGTTGAAAATACATTGGTAAGGGTTTTTGACTCAAATGGCTACTCTTATACTTAAGTAAGTCTATTAGGGCTTCTCTGATTCACGGCCCATGTATGCAAGGTCAACCCTGCATACGCAAAGTCAAAGCTGCATATGCAGGCCCATCCCCACATACGCATGGCGCTTGGCAAAAGCCCATTCTACCCTATTTTGAGCATAGTTTTCACTTCAAGGCATTCCTAGGGTTCTTACTGTTATAATTATGTGCTCTTAAAAACAATACTATGCATTTTTTATTTGATAATAAAATTTTATTTTCACATACATAATTTTTTATAGGTATATTTCATTATTTAAATGTGGCATGTGATGTCGCCTCTATAGAAAAATCATGTTAATAGTTAAGGAACCAAAAACAGGGAGTATTGATTTTTCATAAATTATTAAATTGTTCTAGGTTATGGATATTAATTGAATATCACCATTGAAGCCTACACTTGTTGTGTTGCTATATGATAGAATGATTTACTCCATCATTGAGGTAGTGACTTTAAGTTGACAAGTAGGTGTAATGTAAAAATAACACCTTATGGAGTGATCACTATTAATTAAAAGGTTGTTCTATCATAATTTTTCTATTGTCCTTAAACGTGAGAGGTTTTATATTTATTTATTATGCACACTGGTGATGCTAAATGCTATATACAGACACGTTAGGTTTTGTGTGTAATGAGTAAAATATGTAAATGCTCAACAATGAATCCACCAGTCTCTAAAGAAGATAGTATATTCAGTTGATTTTCATACTGAAGTTGGACTCAAAACAAAACCGGCCAGTGACATTTTTCAAAAATGTTTTTTCATAAATATAATATTGTATATATATATATATATATATATATATTTAAAGAGTTTTTTCAAAGATATTTTGGAGTCCAATAGAAATTATGAAATCAAGAAATTAAGGGTTACATAAGCTAGGGACATGATAGTGATATTAATCTAGTCTTAGTGGCTTGTGGGAATATAGTGTGGTAGAAGGACATAGATATAAAATTGTAAGTAATGGGACCTCATTTGCAATGGTTGATGGACATTATTGCAATCTGTAGAAGTTCGTGGTTGAGAAAATTAAGGAATAATTTTGAAAGAGTTTCAAGATAAGTCAATAACATTCAAAAAGTTCAATCTCTCTCTTGGGTTTTAGAAGTCTTAAATAAATAACAAAATATCAGATCAGTTGTTGGCCATCAGAACTACTAAGTAATACTGTAGTCTTCTGAAAACCCAAAAAGAAACAGAGAGAGATGTGAATACCTTAGGAGTCAACACACTTGGGTTGCTAAGAGAGGTACACAATTTTGTTCTATTTACAATCTATGGTTGTGTGGTACAAAGATCTTTAAATGAAAATATAATTTTTTTTTTTTTTTTTTATATTGCTTCCACAAAAAAAATTTCACTTACAACCTAAGGGATCATCCAGGACATATTCCAAGCACAAGATTTCAAGCATCCAAGAAGCAAAGTTGTATAGAAACATACAATTAGTCATGTATCTTGTAATTTAAGTGCTATGTCCTAATTAAGCCATGAATGTAAAATGATGTTCTTAAATACAATCCTATTGTCTTAGACCAAATCCAAATGTTTGCTAAGGGAAATAAAAGAAAAAAAAACCATAAAAGCTTAAAAGGAAAAAAAAATATTGTTTTATATGCCTCTATATGTCTTGACTGCAGGTAATCAATAGTGCCACCTCTTCCTTGACTGACAGGCTCGAAGCCCGCCTCACGAATATAGGCCCTAGTATCAGGGACAAGAAGTTTGTACCACTCCATCACCTTATTGGTGCTTCCCCTACCAGCATAAAGGGATGATGACTACAAAAAAAAGAAGGTGACATTAGATTCTTGATTCAAGAAGAATTGATGAAAAATGATGTTTTCAATCCAACAATGAAGATAAAGAGAATGGTACAATGATTTTTAGGTGCAAAAATGACAAAAAGGTGTGTTACGATTGCATATAGAAGTGAAACAAATGAAAAAAGAAGTGAAAATGGGCCAAGTAGGGCTTCTGCCAAGTGTCTAACGTACGCGAGTTAAAGCCCACGTACATAGACAGGACCCCGCATACGCAGGCCCATTCCAATGTACGTAGGAACTCAAGAACAGACTTGTGTACGTAAGAACGGTGTTGCATATGCATGAATCCAAGCTGCATACGCAAGCTTAAGCCCACGCACGCAGAAACACAGACAGGAGCAGTTCTTTGACATTTTCAAGCATCCATCATCCAAAATCAATCCAAACATATTCCTACCCCTCCTAAGACGTCCAGTTTTCATCTAAACTCATCCCATAACAAAACCCAAGCATTTACATGGCCAAAAACACTTTAAAACGGAAGATTAGAGAGAAACTTGAAAATAATAAAAAGTTTGAAAACTTATAGATTCAGCTATGAGGATGTGATTCTCTGGCTAGTATGTCAATGGTGGAGGCCCCATCAACCTCATTGCCCCACTCCAGTGGGTGAGGTGGACCGCATCAGAAGAAAGGACGTAGGAGGACTTCTTAGCCTTGGGTGCCATTGGAGAAGATGAAGAGAAAAAGTGAAAGGAAAAAGAGAGTTTGAGAGAATGAGAGAGTTAGAAAGTGAGAGAAAGAAAGAGGAGAGGGAGGTCTTTGTAAAGAAAAAAGAGTTATGGAGAATATGAAGAGAATGAAGAAGGAAAAGAAATAGTTAGTAACTGTTGTAGAAAAATGTAAAGGCGGGAACACACCTGATGGCTAAATTACGTGTAGTTTAGGAATCACCACTAAACTACATGTAGTTTAGTCATGAATAGTTAAAAAAAAAAAAAAAAAAAAAAAAAAAAAAAAAAAAAAAAAAAAACCTTCTTTCAAAAAAGGGAGGTACACCTCAAGATTGCCCCAATTAGGCATAAAATCATCAAAGGGCTCCTCAGTGAGTGATAAAGGAAGTAGAAGACTCTTTCTCCAATGAAGCAAGTACCTCCTAAAACTATTTCCAACAGATCACACAAAATCAAGAACACTATCCCCATGGAGGAAGTAGAAGATTATTCCCCAATGGATTAAGTATATCAAGAACACTATCCCCATGGAAGAAGCATAAGATTCTTCCCCAATGGATCAAGCATATCAAGAACACTATCCCCATGATCAAGCATATCAAGAACACTATCCCCATGGGAGAAGCATAAGATTCTTCCCCAATGGATCAAGCATATCAAGAACACTACCACCATGGGAAAGCAAAAGATTCTTCCTCAACAGTTCAAGCACATCAAGCATCATCCCCAGTAAGAAAGAAAAAGATTCTTCCCAAATGAATCCCCATGGAGGAGGTAGGAGATTCTTCCTTAATGAACCCAAGCACATTTGAACAATCCTCAATATGGAAGCAAAAGATTCTTCCCCAAAGTATCCCTGGTAAATCAAGTACACCTAAAGTATCCCCCATGCGAAAGTAGAAGATTCCTTCCTAGTGAGTCCTAAAAAAAAAATCCCCAGCAAGGAAGCAGAATATTCTACCTCAAAACCCTCAGTAAACCATGAAGGAAGCAGAAGAGTCTTCCCTAGTGAATCACGCATCTACCACTCCTCAACGAGTCCATTTCTACTACTCAGCGAGTTTCTCATCCCTAAGCAAGTCATGAAAGGTAGAATATTCCTCCCTATGCATATCTACTCCTCAACTAGTTTTCACCATTCCCAGTGGATCCAACAGTCAAGGCTACTCGTGCATATATCCTCTAGGAATTGAACATGCAAGCACGATAGAAAAATGTAGATATAGTGATAGAGAAAGAGACCAAGGTCAACTTGAGGCAAGAGCCTCACTAGAAAAGGTAGAGAAAAAAGTGAAGAAGACAAGAGGAACAAGTCACCTGGAGAAGTTTGAGGTAAGAGCCTTAGATAGACACCACAGAGACTATATCCTTTTGTTGTTTGTTGGGTTAGCTCATAAGAGCACCTTTGTTTATTTTTCTTTTTTCTTTTTGAGTGACCCTAGGATAGTGAGTCACTAGCCATTTGCTTGCAAGTGGCAAAATAGATTATGGGATAGTGAACCTATCATTGCTCATTTCCTGAGCAACAAAGGTGGAACTTCAGACATACAAATCCTACGCAACTCTTCGAAGTTGCACCCTGCCCCATGTATGCTTGATGTTTGTCGTGTGCATGGGTTAGGCCCAAGCTGTACGTCGAAATAAAATTATTTATCTCTTATCCTTTTGATTCCATTAGAGAAACTCATGAATCAAAAAATGGGCATCTGTAGACACCACATTTGTACCCTTTACAACTTGGGCCCCTGCTCCCTAATAATGCTCAAACTCTAAGGCCCAAGGCTGGTTTTAAGCCCAATCAGATATCAAATTGACTTGAGGAGTGTTAAAATGGAAAATATAACCTTTTAAATAAGTAAAAATCTATTTTTGGAAATAAAAGATAAAAGTGGCCCTTGGCCCACGTACGTGGGCCACAGCCTGCATACATAGCTAGGGTTTTAGAAGCATGCAAAAGGCAAGTTTTCTGCAATAATGGCTGAAGTTTGGAATGAATCCCACATCCTTTGGGAGCCATTCCAAACCCCATTTTTTCCACTATATAAAACCTTACATGGTACATTTTCGAAACACATAGAAATCCCACAGGAAAAACCTTAGATTCACTAGAAAATAATGAATCAAAAGGGAGTTTTTCACAAAACATACTCAAGTCAATTTTATTTGATTGAGACCTTTTTTGGCCCTAATCCTTTGAGTTTAAGATTACTAATCACGTGTTTATTGACTGTGATAGATTTGACTAAGGGGAACAGTCAAAATCAAAGTGTGGGAATTCCTTTTGAGGTATCAAGATTCAACCCTTTCTTTTTCTATTTTCCTGCTTTTCTTTTCTGTTGTAATCCAATTTCTTGCTTTGTTTATGTTATAACATGTTTTCTTAGGTTAGTTTTATAGTTCTTTTTATGTTCTGAGCATGTTTGGTTATTAAAATTAGGTTTTTTGTTCACTCTCTATTTTTTGCTTCGTGTTTCTGGGCTAGGGTTCCTAAACAAGTCCCACACACGCATGTCATGAGCGTGCGTACGTAGGCCTCTGTTCGCATACGCAGGTACTTTCCTGGAAACCCTAATTCAGATTCCTCATGTTTGTTTAGGTTTGCTTGTCTCAGATGTTTTACATCTGTTTAAGCCTTCTTCATATGTTTATAATACCTAAGCCTCTGATTTTCATGCTTGTTTGTCTTTAACATGCCTAGACTAGGGTTTTATTGTTTGATGTCATGAACATGCATTCACATGCCCATTCATGATGCCATAGGTGCTGTGTTATTGAAAGGTAAGTGAAGGTAAGTCATGCATAGGTATAAACATGCATTTGATGGTGTGTATTGTTGAATGCCTTGCTTTGTGTCTTTCAAATGCCAATTATATACTTTACATGATCTTGTGATTGAAGATATGCTTGTTGCCTTGTTTAGATGTATGATAGGGTTTTCACACGTTAGATGAATGTTAGGGCTTCTTATGTGTGTTTGGCTCTCTTTTGCTTTGTGGATAGATATGTTATTGTGGGATAAAAGGTGTCATGTTGTATGTTAGATGCATGTTAGTGTATGTGTGAGTTTAGAATGCAAGTGTTGAAGTTGTTTTTTAATAAGGTTAATATTAAGATACAATGATGGGAGGCCGATCTTAGGTGCCTAACACCTTCCCAAGAGCGTAACTAAACTCCAAACCTATACTCTAGTAGTAAGATGAAAGGTCCTCTTTCGAAAAGGATGCTATATATATGGTTCCTAGACTATTGCAAAAACTAGGTGGTGACTCCCCCCTTGTGTCCACAACATGTTGCACCCGAGCATAGGCCTCACGTAAGTTGCAATAGTACATGCTCTACTTCACCATGTAGTTGATTTCCTGTATGGATCCTATCAAGTACATCTTTGAAAAGCCTGCCCTCACAGGGAAGATCTCCCATTGGTAGATGTTGCTATTCGAGTTCGATATTGTATTTGTGATGTGAAAGGCCATCAAGGGCCAAGCCACAGCCGATTACCTGGCAAACCAGCCATTGAACGATCCGGAATTTTCAAAATCCCTCTTCCTAAATGAGAATGTTTTGGCAATAGAGTCAAAACCAAGCAATGTAGAACCATGGCTTTGGAAGCTTCATTTCGTTGGAGTTGCCAATACCACTAGAAATGGGGTGGGAGCAGTTCTATTATCCCCAAAGGGCCAAAGAAAGGAATAGCACTAAGCGAAAGAAGGCCACTATGACAGATTGGCGCCTATAGAAGGTCCAATGTACCTCCAAATCCACAAAGTCTCCTCGGTAAATAGCGAGGCACTCAGCTTCGCCAGACCGACAAAGCAAAAAATTGAAAAGGATACTACCTCCCAAACCACTCCCATATCGAGTCAGAACATCACAACAGGCGTCTTTAGGCCTAATAAATTCGTCAATCGCTTATTGAAGTGAGATCGAGTCGATGGTCGATAAACCCAACTCACAGGGGTAGGAAGCGCCTAGCCCTTTATGTACATTTCCCGACACCAGCGTACCTTGTAGGGCCATTGGCCCCAAGCGATGCACCTTGAAGGGTCGGTGCCCCTTGAGACACGTGCCAGGGGTTTTTCAACCCCTAACACAAACCCACCCCTATCCTGAGCTTAAATCCAAAGGATGGAAGGTTTTGGACAGCCCTAAAGAGAAAATTCCCTCGATTTTTGCACTAACAGTGGTGCACAGCAGGTTCAGCAACAAACTTGTCCTTCAAAAGATTTTTTCACATAATTAAGACTGCACAAAGCCTATATACTAGGGCAGTTTATCTTTTCAAGTCTAAACTGGAATCTCGAAATATCTTGAACCTCATTTTCAAAACCCAATTCAGCCCTAGTCATCAAGACGTATAGTGGGATAGTTCCAAAGCCGTTCCCAACACTAATAGCAATCCATCAAGCATGGTATAAAGATCACAATGAATTCCTTAAGGGAACTTTTCTTGAAGCATCAGTCGATTCAAATAATTAAGACAATCAGCACATTCCACCACACGGCGAGTCCAAAATCCCGCTAAGGAATTCCATGATCATCATCAAAGTTGTCAAGAAATCCATACGTCCAATGCGATTCTAATCCTGGTTTAAGTCAGTTGATCATCTTAGAACCACATAAAACCTTACACTAGGGCTGTTTATTTTGCGCAGTTCAGTCCATTTTCAGCTAATTGATATGCTTAAGAACAGGTTCATCCCGCCGGGAACCTTTCCTCTCATGATAAGAACCGCACAAAACCTACACTAGGGCAGTTTTATTTTATGCAGTCTTTCCCATTTCATATCCCTTAGTGGGTTAATCAACATCAGAATTTATTAGTAAACCCATGAATATATGGTGCGATGCAAACAAAACGATGCATGAAGTGACCACAGTGGTGCAACAGGCTCCTAAATGCTAAGGTCCTATTGGCCAATCATATATTCGAGCCTACCAAATGGCTATATCCAAAATCATACATGTAAGGCCTACCAAGAGGCAATGTCAAATCATACACAAGAGCCTACCAACAGGGATATTTAGAAACATACATGTAAGACCTACCAAGAGGCAATGTTCATACATACATCGAGAGCCTATTGACAGGTGATATCTAGAAACATACATGCAAGACCTACCAAGAGGCAATGTCAAATCATACATAAGAGCCTACCAAGAGGCAATATCAAGACTCGTGCATTCAAGCCTACCAACAAGCAATATATAGAGACATACATGTAAGGCCTACCAAGAGACAATGTTCACACATACATTAGAAGCCTACCGAGAGGCGATATCATACATCAGGGCCCACTATGGGGCAATATAATATGTACATGTCTAAAGCCTACCAAGAGGCAATATAAAGATACAGTCCAGAAGCCTACCGAAAGGCAATATCAAAATACAGTCCAAGCCTACCAAATGGCAAAATAATACATACATATCTGGCCCACCATGGGGCAATGTCTACAAAGTACAAGAATGTCTACAAAGTCCAAAAATGAAACATACCCACGTAGGGGCCACATCATCATGGTACAAAAATGCATGGCTGGTGTCACGCCCCAGACTCGATACTCGGATTTGTGACCATGACCGGCATGCTAATATCAAGCCTAAACCTGATATTAACAAGAACCACTTAACTTTTACAAAACTTCTACCAAAAGCTTTCTTTTTCTTTTTAATCTTTGTTTCTTTACTTAAATTATATAACCTTTTACTTGACATTCAGAGCATCTACATTGTACTCCAAGGAATAACATAATCCACCAATCATTTTATTTCCACACTTTTACATAATACATCGCTTGATACTTTAAAATATACACTTTCATTAGATCCTAAAATAAACAATGCTACAAATCTAAACATCATATTGCTAGTTTAGGATCTATACATATAAAACTAAACCAGCTCCTTCCAAAACTCGACTAAGGCTCCCTCTGCTCCAAAATAACACCTGCTAACTGAAAGAGTGGAAGGGGTGAGCTACACAGCTCAGTAAAGGTAAGATATATGAGAATTCAATAAGGATGCATGTAACCAAATCATTTCATTCTATGAATATTCGAATAGGAGAACATCTTTTCATGCATAGTATTTTATACTATTCATAATAATAGCTTATACGCTCATCATAGGAAATAATTGTTCTCCTTTTTCTTATCGGTTTAATATTACTAAAAACCTTTCGGATTAAACTTCTTTCACTTCCTACAAAGTCGCCATACATAAATTCTCATTACAATATAATTATTTTAACTTAAATCAGATAATTGGCAACTCTGTATTAAGCTAGAAACATCTTGACTAATAAGAAAACTTTTCTTTATAAACTTCTTCTCATAGAATACTATAACTTTCATGATCATAAAACTTAACGTTTCATAAAAACATTTATCTGATAACTTTTAAACATAACTTGTACTTTCATCAGAAACTTTACCATTATAGCATATCAGAATTTTCAGAAACTTTTATCTTTAATGAACAGCTTTTCTTTTCATTAGAAACTTCTTCTTGCCATGAGAGTTTTCACTTTTCACAATGCATTTAAACAAAATAATTCTCTCATGATTAATAACATAACATAGCTGTTCATAAATAACTTATTGGTTAGCCCGTATCTGATAAGTCTGTACTTATTTGGGAGGCTTCTAGCACCACGGTGCTAGGCATCCAGCATTCCCCACAATGCCAGGTATTCCCGGGATCACATCATCATAATACATATCTTCCAACCATGGGGGTAGGTTGGCTTCCCCCACAAGTTGGCCGTAACCAACAAGGGGCGGGTACAGCAGAGCCAGTCCCACTTAATGGCCAAATCATATAACATTTTCCATGGAAAGCTAGTAATTAACCCCTACTAGCAGAGTTCAGATCACCAGAGGACATAACCCGAAAACATTTTATACTTTACATCATACTGCAATTTCTTATTTTGCATAACATTTCATAATAATAGCATTTTCATTCTTTTCATTAAACATCATGTTCGTGGAATCAATAATAGCATCAATATGCTTAAATCATATACATAAGTTTTTCGAAAACTCACGAACATATCTTTGTCAGAATAATGATTACATGCCATATCTCTAATCAAAAACATTTTAATGCATAATATACTTTAAAATAGCCTCATGACTTACCAAATGCTCATATAACTTATCCCTTACCTGGAAGCAGAGGAACCGAGAGCCTAAAGTCGAAGGAGCTTTGACTTGGATACTGGTAACCCCTAAATCAATTATCAAAGCTTATTACTATCTATAATTCCTTATTATAAACTTCACATTCATCTCAAAGCCTATCTTTTAGAATCAAGGAAGTCCTAATCCCATCTCAAAGAGGTTCCCACAAACACAAAATACATTCATCAACAACAAGAACAAAATCCTAGAGAAACCAACATTCTTATATTAATCCTATATCTCTAAAAGAGCTAACTTTATTTCAAAAGGTGCTTTAAGGTTAGGGCAATAATGCATGCATAAATATAAAATCTTTTAAGCATGATCATGTAACTATATAGATTCATACGATAACATACAACACGTCGGGCAAAACAGCTTCATACATACAACCATCCCATGGTTTACAACCCCTTCCTTTGGGTACTACACCTCAAAACAAGTTACACAAAATTAATCTATGATCGAAACATACCAAAAGATAAGCATATTAAATCATAGCTCAAAACATTCACCCTAACTTGATAATTAAATCCACAAAGTTAGGCATGTCCCTTACTATTCACTGTTCTATTCCAGCAGCATAGGCTCCATTTGTAAAATACAAACGGGCTACTCAAACACATCCAATTGTCATGAAATTTTACATAACTACTCCCCTATATGTCCAGTATATACCATAAAAATTTCGGAGTCAAAGAATAAACCCATAAATTACTAAAAATCACACAAGACAGCATACTCAAATCTGTCCTGTCAGAAATTCATGCAACTTATAAATTAAACCATTATTTTTATGTTCATCCAAATGCTGTGAGACCAATTCAATAACAACCAAAAGTGTCTTAAGTTTCATAGTAATTATCCCTAGCATCCAAATTCACTATATAAAATTTAATACATAATTTAACATGCATGAACACAGAATCTGTCACAGTGACAGCTTCAGTACATATTCTTACAAAATCATCAACAAATAGCAATAGTCCCTAATTTCATTTGGGTATTTTTATACACTCATTAGACATGTTATAAAACACTTTCATACAGTCATTTAACCATTTAGAGCAAGATAAGCACAACCAAAAATCCCAGCAGCAGCATCAACAATACTCATCCTACTTTTTCTTACTTCCTTAATCATACAAAATCATTAATTAATAAAAACCCTAATCTACCTTCAACAAATCATCAACACAACTTCAAAGCTTCTTAAAACAGCATATATATATATATATATATATAGACTTACAAGCTTTCCAATTTTACAAACCACAAAACCAACTTCTTAAGATTCCATGAAGAAATTATGGATTCTAAGGTGAGAGTAGCTAGACCCTTACCAAATTTCTGATTCCAAGGAGAAATAGAATCACTCTTGCATGGAAGAATTTCCCCATTTCCTAGTGGCTGGACCCAAAATTATGAGAGGTGGAGAGCTTGAGAGAATTTTCTTTCTTTTGGTTTAGGACCCGTGGGAATGAAAGGGAGAGAAGAGTTGAGAGAATTTTCTTTCTTTTGGTGTGTGAACCCTTGGACTCAAGAGAAAGACTCAAGGGAGCTTCCTAGCACTTTCCTTAAGAGAAAAAGAGAGTAAAGTAAGCTGAAATTTCAGACTTGGTGTTTACCCGTAGGAAATGAAGAAGTAAGGAGCTTCTTGGATGTTCTATTTGTTTGAGAAAGTCAAAGAAGAGATTATGTGGAGCTTGCTCATTGCATGTCCAAGTCTTGGTCTATGGGGTTTGTCTTCATGCATGGTTCTAGGCTTTACATGTGTTGAATTTCAATTGATTGCATGTGGGTGGAATTTCTACCATAATATCTCATGCATCATACATGGTTAAAACACCAACTATATATATATATACATCTCATAACTTAACCACCTAATATAGTTTTGCACATACTAAATATATATTTATAATACAAATAACCATTTCAATTATTTATAATCTTTACAATTCTATTCAATGACATTATAAAATAATATGTTTATTAAATACTCTTATATTAATTTTTGTAAGTAAGTGGCTTAAAATACTAATAATACTTAACCACTTAAACACATAGTTTAATTATAAAAATTAGGTCGGGGTGTTACAGCTGGCCTAAGGGGAATCATCATCTTTAATAGTGTCATCAGCAAAGCACCCAGCATTGCCATAATTGGCACCATCACCTATAGAAGGACCGGCTCGATCTGCCAAAGAACCTAGGGCATACCCCAAAGCCTAAAAATAGTGCCTGACCTAGTACAAAGCCCCGTGCCCAATCATCCAAAGGGGCGTATCCCCAAATATTGGCGGTCCGGGAGAAGCAGGCATATTCTCCGACTCATGTCGACTATAGACACCGTATTTTGTCTACCCTCGATTGGCGTGCTAGACCCTAAAAATTTCAAAAATATAATCTTTCCTCCATAAGGCCAGAAAAACATCTAGATTGATGTGGCGTAACCTGTTTGGGCATCGAAGCACATGAAGTGCTTTTTCCGGTCAAATTGACCAAAATGCCCTTGGTTAACCTTGGGTTGACCGAAAGTCAAAATTGGGTTTAAAATCATCCCAAAAAAACATTTTTCATGTTTCTACATTAAACCCGAGCTATTTGGTGATTTTTGTCAACTTTGACCAAGTTTAACCTGAGGTTGACCTCGAGGGCACCAAAAACCCTAATTTTGATTTGACCATCAGAACAAGCTGGAACTAGTGCCATTGAAAAGATTATCAAATTCCCTTTCCAATGACTATTCATGGGTCAAAATGGGACGTAAAATGTTGAGATATCTAGAAAACTGTGAAAAGCGTATCAACACACTTCCCGAAGCCATAACTTTTGATTCGATCGTTTGATTTTCAATTTCTTTAGTGTTCTAGAAACTAGACATCTAAAGCTTTCCAGGGACACCAAGATCATCTCAATCCGATTCTAGAAAGGCCTAAAAATATGTGTCCAAAGTTGAACCTAGAAAAGGCCAGAATTGCTGATGTTAGTAAGGTGGCTGACGGCCCTAAAAGGTGTGAAAGAAGCTGAAGGGTTGTTTTTTCACTATAAATGACCCTTGACCCTTCATTTTGTAAAAATAAAAAATAATTTTTTGGGCATTGTGGATTCTCTCTCTTCTCTCTCTAATTTCTCTCCCAAACACATCAAAACACCTTTAAACACCTTAGATTCTGCACCTAATCCTCCCCTGCTTGGTTTCATACCTTAGATTTGAGGTTTAGGGGTGTGGATGTAGCTTTTTAGCTACAATCCACACCCCTTTCTCTTTATTGCTTTTCCCAGCTTCCTTTTGCTTAATAAAATGCTTTATTTGCTTTTCCTAGCATGTTTTTGCTTCCTAGCATGTTTTATAACTATCCTAGCATGTTTACTTGCTTTTTGCCATGATTTATCACTTTGATGTTGTTGGTCTAGCCTTCTTGGGCTAGGATATGTCTACTTTTCATGTTTGTGCTTAAATCCACATGATTTTAGGCTCCTTGCCTTGTTTATACATAGATCTACATGCCTATGTATTCTTAGTCATGTTTTTCATGTTTTTTCTTAGATCTACATGCATATGTGTTCTTTATGTTCTTTTCCATGTTTTTTCTTAGATCTACATGCCTATGTATTCTTTGCCATGTTTGTGCTTAGATCTACAACCTTATGCTTAGATCTATGTGTTTATGTGCTTCGTGCCATGCTTGTGTGCTCAGATCTATGTTGGTTGCTATGCCATGTTATACTTTAGCCCTTTTGTCCCTTGATATCTCTCTTTCTTTCTTTTTGGCCCTCTCGATAGGGTCTAGGTCTAGATATTGTGGTCTAGGCCTACATCCATACACCTAGGCCTATATTAAAGGGTTTGGATCATTTCATTGGCATGTCTTTGTTTGCTTGCTTTCTTCAATGCTTTATCTCCATGTTAGCCTCTCTAGACCTAGGCTTTGCCATGCTTTGTGCCCTTCGTGGGCTTGTGCTTGTATGGTTATATCCGTCCCTCCTAGGGTTTGTTTGGATGTAACCACTTGTGAGATACACTTCTATGGTGTTAGTGTGCTTACTTTACACATTTCTCCACTCCATTCAATGTTGATATGCTTGCCTTGATTGCTTTGTGCCACCCGTTTGGCTTTCATTGCCTCTATGCTTTCTTGTTGCATGCTTGCCTACATGTTCATGCATGAGTTTATGTGTTGTCCATACTCCAATCCAAGGGAACTATGGACACTCGATCCAAACTTGCATTTGTCCTCTTAGGACACCCCCTTTTCTTTGATAACATGATTGTTTGCTCTTTCACATGCTTAGCATGCTTTTATTTGCCCCTGTTTGGCTTTCTCTGGTAATATGTTCTTTGCATGCTCTCCCTATCTCCTTTGTTCGTTTCATTGCTTGTCTGCTGGCTTGTTTCATTTGTCTTTGCATGTACACACACGAAGTGAGGATACTTGGAGCAAGGGTGCGACCTCCTAGGCAATTGACTCTCTTGTGGCTATATGAGCGACCCTCTCTAGTCATAAGAGCTCTTGACCTTGTAGTATGGGTATGTGCCCAAGGCGATTACCGTAGATGCATATTCGTATTATATTGTGTGTGTTGGAAAAACTGGTTTTGCATCTCATACAAAACACAAGCAAAAGCAACAAACACGAATCTACTTCATTCATGAGAGATAACATGTAACCTTAAATTCTAGAACAAAGAATAGAAAGCATACCATGATGTAGTGAAATTAAAAAAAAAAAAAAAAAAAAAAAAAAAAAGACTTGAGAATACGTCTAATCAACATCCCAATTCCACATGGTGCCCGAGAAGTGTGGTCTCTCGATCAGTTTACACGTATGTGTTCAAGGGAGAATAAGATCGTGACTTAACACTCACATACATGCTATTTCCATACATCTGAAAATTTTGTATGACTTAACACTCACATACACGCTATTTCCATACATATGAAAATTCTGTATGTTTCTCTCTTTATATATAATTGATTATCTAATTGAGTTAGCCTTTTGGGCCTACCCAATTGGGCTTAAGTTTGTGGCTTGAGATGGGACCATAGGGAACAAATAAGACTCTAGCTCCAATGGGCCTTGGGCTTATCTGTCAACTCTTGATAAGTCTAAAGTTACCATTAAATATATTTAATACCACTATATAAATATAATTGCACTCTAGGCCTTTTTAATAAATTATATCCCAAGACTCTAATGATATCATTTGACCACTCCATGAAATATCCATAGTGAACAAAGTCATGATGAGTTGTCACTTTGTAAACAACTATTTTATCCTTGAGTACCCGATTTAATATTTTAGTTATTCATATTTATTGAAATCTGATTTCAATAAATATAAACTTTAATAACTCCTTACTAAAGTGAGCGCCCTGAATAACCAATTCCCATTAAACTTATCTCAAGGGGATATTTCATGTCTCTATAAAAGAGATTATGGATTCCATCTTGAAAATATGTGTTCTCTCAACACTACGTGTGGTTACCCAACATACTGAGGTTTTGACGGTGAATATTAAATCTCACTCCTGATATATCAAAGTAACCTACATTTCATGATCGGGTTCACTATCCTCTTAGGATTGAGAGTCTAAGAAATTAGAAGTCATGAAATTAATTATTCAGGTGACAATTGTTGATTAAATAATTAATCTCACAGCGATCTAGTTCAATATATCTTAATACTTAAGACACATCAACACATCAACTAGAAGTCTTCACTTCCATGATCAGACAAACCATCTTAGTTGCTGTGTTATAGTCTTCACAGATAAAACGCTCAATTTCATCACCGACTACAAACTACATTTTGAGTTTACAAGGAACTTGTGATTTATATCTTCTGTGACTAAATCATATACAATGCATCTCAAGGACTATGATAATGTCCCATTAGTTCATTTATAAATAGTCTCATTTAATTAAATAATTTAATTATCTATGACATGCCAACAAATTGGATTTTAGAGCATAAACCCCAACAGTGTGCATGATCATCGTAGTGTGATTGTCTTGATCCATGTCACCAAGTGTCATTGGTTTCCCCATGTATGTGACACATATCAACATGTTTAACACTTGGGAGGGCTTCGGCTCGTAATGGTGCAATCATGTCGATACGCGCCATATACACAGACATGAAACCCTACCGTTGCAACATAGCGCACCAAATGTGAAACTCCGCCAGATTTTTGCCATGAAAATGGTGCATCCCCATTACAGTATTCTCACGTGTTAAGCTTGGTGAGAATAGTATTTGGTGTGCTATGACGCATCTGAGGCGAAGCGCTACTGGATTTCCGCCACGAAAATAAGGTGAAATGTTGCCAAATTTTCGCTATGGAAATTTGGAAATAACTTCAAAGACACTTGGAAAGCATTGATCGGGACCACACCCATTCCAAAACCAAACCTCAAAGCCCAACACATTTAAAGCCCCGTAAGCTAATGCCAATAGCTTGTCTTCAACTGCCAATCTCCAAAAATTAAGTTTTTACCGAAACAAAGGACTGTCTACAGATAGGCGTTGTGGGGTGCCTAACACCTTCCCCACACGTAACCAAACTTCCAAACTCAAGAACCAATATTTTTTTCCCATCCATATTAGATTAGGAAAAATGCAATTTTTCTTAACCTAGGATCGGTAATAAAATCAAATAGAGTTAGGTCACCAATCACACTATAGAAAACACCCAATGATTGGTGGCAACTTCACTTACCCTTGGTAATTTCCTTAAAATTGACTCATATTACAATCACACACTTGAGGTACAACACACCTCCACATTCTCGCACCAAGATATACGCACATAGCGTACGAGTGTCATCGCGATAGGTGGTCGAGTAGCCGTGAGGCGTCGACATCGACGAATAGAAGGATCTCTGCCAGGAATATGCGCAGGAGGTACAAGGATCCTATTCCTCCTCATCTCGCCAATCAAAACGCCGATGTACCCACGAAGTAGGCCTATTTCAACCTGGAGCTGACCCCTTTCTCTCTCTATGGCAACGGCATGGACCTCCTTCTCTCTCTGCCGTAGGTCCCTCTCTTAAGCTAGTGACCTGGCAATCTCCTACTACGCATACCCCTCTCTAGCAGCAGCCGCGCCCTCAAGATCTCTCACCCTAGCCTATAGGGTATCTACATGTAGCCTCAAGTGGGCCTTTGAAGCCCAACAAGTGCGTGCTATACCACCGAGCACTTTGCCACCATGCACAAGGCAATCATCCATGATAGGTCAGACCAAGGACTGTAGAAACCAAGTGACATAATCAATGTCCTCCATGATGAAATCCTCAAAGGAGCCTGTCGCATAGTCAGGGTCGTCCAAATTCATCATAGAACATGAAAGTTCCCGAAGTGGGTCCCTAGGTACTCTGAAGACCAGCATAACTTGATGGTAGATCCTCTCAACTAAGAATAACTCCCAGCTTGATAAAGCCCAAATCTAGCACTGCACATGCGACCTCACACCTAGGCAACATAGGCCTTACGCCTAGCAGTGGTGACCTCACACCTAGCCAACAACCAACCATCATAGGGGTTGTTGAGTATCTTACCCCAAGTGACACAATCTAGCATAGTGCTAATGATGGACGACTATGTCAAAATAACTCTAGTGATCATGCAAAGGACGAGGCATATGCCCTAGGATGTATCTCTAAAGAAAGGTCGTAATATTGTGGACTCAGGGCCGGGATATATTCATATGCCCAACATGTCAAAATCTGCCAGTAATCCTTGAGGCTCCTAAAGCCCTATCATTAGGCCTGCCTCAAGAAAGCGATGAAAAATCCATATGAAAAGGACCCCTAATTATACGCCCCTATATCTAATACTACTCTCATGGCCGACAACAGCCTGCAAGTCAGCACTGACTAGTTGTTGCCAAACAGGCAACTACCAATGAAGTAGAAGAAGAACCGCCTGAGTGCAATGTCTTCTAGCTTCGGCCCCCAGGGTATGCTCACCTTTAGCCACTCCATGCTGATCTAAAGCTTGTCGGTAGGTCCAAACTACTGTCTCATCGCCTGAGTAAGGGGATAGTGAATGCCCACTGAATCTAAGGCGTAAGATGGCTGTCCAATCGAGGGGAAGGACTACATACTCCCCACAACTCAAATGAAAGGTGGCAGTCTCTGCATGGAATCGCTGCACCAAAGTCTCTGGTATCATACACCTCATGGAATAGGGAGGAATCCTCAGGAACTTCTCAAAGCCCTGCTTAATCAAAAAGCTATGATAGCACACATTCGTCCTAGAGTCAAACAGGCAAAGGAGGAATGAAGAACAGGCTCCCTGACCGCGAATCTTGTTAATGGCTTGTGATCAAAATCAGAAGAGCTACTAGTTAGCATGCATACCTACACATCTAGATTTGACAAGTGAAAGAGAAAAGGGAACATACTTAAACCTTCTGAATCTAAGTAGAAGGATGCCTCTTCAAACCATGCTGAAAATGAGTATCGTCTATGCTGTCATTGATCTCTCTAGTATAGGCCTCAGTCCCGGACAAATAAGGTAGAAACCTCAGTCTACAACTACGGCACCTCGAAGCTCCTGGACCTAACTCAGCCATGTCATCGGCTTCCAAGTCAGCATCTATGTCAAACATGAGCTAATCGTCTTGCTCCTCGCCCCCTAGGCCACTTCCCTCCTCGGTCTAAGGGAACTGTGAAGAACTGCCTCTTGAACTAGTGCCGGACTAAGACGAGGCACTAGCTATCTCCACTGAACATCAACTCCTAGTCCTTGTATGGCCTAGGCAGCCTGGCGCACCTTGTAAGGCTGCTAAGTCTGCACGGTGCACCTACAAGGGCTATCAGTCAACGTTGACCAGTTGACCTTTGACCAAAAAGAGGGGGGGGGGGGGGGGCTGAGCGCCAAAGTAAGAGTTTCTTACCCAAGACCAAGTCAAAGAATTTTTCCACATCAGCTATAGCAACTTAACCTTGTTAGGTAAAACCGGTCTCGATCCATGAATGGTGTGGTTTCCACATGCAATTTTTAGGCAACAAAATCCGGAATCACATTCTTTGTCCAACACCTCTCATTGCACTGAAGATATCAAATAAAGAAAGGGCAGCTATAGACACCGTATTTTGTCTGTCATCGATTTGCATGCCGGACCTTGAAAATTCCAAAAATATTATCTTTTCTTCATGGGGCCATAGAAAAATCTAAATTGATGTGGCATAACCTGTTTGGGCATCAGAGCACTTGAAGTGTCATTTCAGGTCAAATTGACCAAAATGCCCCTGGTCAAACCTGGGTTGTGCAAAGGTCAAATTTAGTCAAAATAATCCCAAAATAACATTTTTCATGTTTCTACATCAAACTCAAGCTACTCGGTGATTTTCGTCAACTTTGACCAAGTTTGCCCCAAGGTTGACTCTTGGGGGCACCAGAAATCTTAATTTTGATTCGACAATCAAAATGAGTTAGGACAAGTGCCATTGAGAAGATTATCAAATTCTCTATCCAACGAATACTCATGGGTCAAAATTGAAGTTAAAACAGTTGAGATATCTAGAAAACCATGCAAAGTGCGTCAACACACTTCCCAAGGCCATAACCTTTAATCCAACTGTCAGATTTTCAATTTCTTTAGTGTTCTGGAAACTAGACACCTAGAGCTTTCCAAGGACACCAATGTAGACACTTGATTTTGTACCCATAATTTAATCTTGGAAGATGACTAGAATGACCATTCATATACCCAAAAATCATAATTACATTTGAAAGTTCAATTAGTGTATAAAACACTATGAACATTTAGACCCCAATTTACAAATTACCAATTCAAGCTTAATGTCAAACAATTAATATGTGGAATATGAACATAAGCTTAATACAGAATTGATAAACAATCTAAACAAAATAAAATCACATCAACAGCAGAAATTAATGGAAAAGATTAAGGGAAGAGAGATGCAAATACAAGGACAACACCCGATGTGTAATCGAAGAGGAAACCGAAGCCCTTAGCTTAAAACCTCTCCGCCGTCCTCCAAGCGGTAAACAATCCACTAAAGAATGTAGTTGGGATACATGAACAGCAAAAGACCCTCCAAGCCTAATCTACCCAATGTACCTAAGCCCTCTAAGTTCCTACTCTAACGAGGTTACACCAAACCTATTTCTTCTTTAGCTTACCAGATTTCGCTACTTGACCATAGCATCAACCAATATGAAATTGTTCCCTTCTTAATTGCTTCCCAAACACCAAATGGCCTTCTCACAGATATGGGTATGGTGAGAAAAGGTTTTGGTAATGTACCTCTCAAGGATGTAACAATGGAGAGGAAAAGAGTAGAGGAATTTGAAGAGTCTCTATGTGAAGATTGGGGATTAATCAATCTTGTTTTTCTCTAGGGTTTCTCTCTCAAAATTCTCTCTGGAAACTCTCATATTTCGTGGGTATAAGGGTCTATATATAGTGGGGTGAGAAAGGAATGTGAAGAGTTAGTTTTTCCCAAACAGGGTGGTCTGGCGACTTGGCCTCACGACTGGACTGAGTCATGAGTTCAAGTCGCGAGCTAATGGCCTGGCCAGCCTGGGACTTTTGTCCTGTAGTGCAACAATTGGCATGACTCTTCAGCTCCCCTGCATGCTTCACACGTGTGTCAGCTTTGGCGGCTTGCCAGTCACAAGTCAGCTGCGAGTCCCAGCCGCGAGTCTTTGCATCTTTGCACAATCTTGAGCATATCTTCACACTCTCTCACTCACTACCCTTACATGATTCCCACCTAAATATAGGGTTACTAATTACTAAAATACAAGCAAATTTGGCACGGAATAAAGCCAACAAGATGGTTAATAAAATTCAACCTTACAACATTACATGCATTAAATCATTCATTGCATATCTTAAAAATGGTCTTAAGATTCTAATAGTCACGACGGTATGCCTAATTCCCAAATCGAACTGTCGAATTCAAAGATATTACAGGATCAAGTTTTCGCAGTCTGCATGCATTGTATAGGGGTGAAACCGATCAAGTGTGATTAATTGAAATTAATTTTGATTGGTTAATGATTAAAATTAATCAATATATATATATATATATATATATATATATATATATAACCAAAGCTATTGAAGCTTCCACAATTTTCCACATCACCACCACTATTTCTTTTCTTCTTCTTTTTTATTCTTTTTATTTTATTTATTTAAGTTATTATTTTTTTTTTTTTTAAAGAGAATTAGCCCGACTATTCTATATCTCTCCCGACTCCCATCTTGATGTAGAAGAACTCCCTCTCTCTTTAAATCTCTAACCTTCCCCCAATTCCTTAACCTCATGCACGAAATCTCTTCCATTTATAAAGAGACCTAATGTAGAAGCACTCCCTCTCTCACTATAAATCTCTAACCTCTATGGGCTATGGCATTCCTACTACAACATTTTCAAATATATTGATTGGACTGGCTCAATATATTCCGAGAATGGTTAGGATCGAGACGTAACGCCGAAATCTGATCCAACATAAGCCAAGGAGGAGCAGAATGGGCGATGATTGTTGTGAACCTTTGCCACTGTCCGTTGGTGAGAAGAAGAGGTTGGGGCCGGGGCTAAGGTTGTCTCTCTCGAAGTTGAGGAAGAGCCAAAGCGAAAGCAATGATTGCTCTGAACCATTGTCACAGTCCCAAGGTAAGTTTAATTTATTAGCAAATTTGTAATTAAGCATATTTAGATCAAGGTTGGGTTTTTTTGTTTCTTTTATCTCTATTTTGTTTTTTCTTTATATATTAATTAGAAAGAATACAGAAATTAAGCATATTCAGACCAAGGTTGGGTTTTTAGCTTTGTTGTGTAGGTAATAATATACATCTAAATCCATGTAAAAGGCAAAAGATAGCTAAAGTTAAAGAATTGCAGAGTAAAAGATCATTCTCATTGATGTCCACTTTCATTAAGTGTTGTTTCTCTTACACGTATACAAGCTGTTTGATAAAATTCCTATGTGATTTTTTGTTGTTGTTCTAGACGTCATAATACATGGAGAGTGGTAAGGAGGAAGATAAGTAGGGAATGTGATGCTTTGTTGTTGATTTAATAACCAAACTTACCTGTTTATGTGGTATCAAAAATACATAGATACCTACAAAAACCTCATTCCATGTTTTCAATTTTTAGGCACAAAGGAGCTTGCCCAGGCCTTGAGAGAGAAAAAAACAACCCTTGGTTATATTGAGGCTGGTGTTGCTGCAACATGGTACTCTCTTTTCTTGTTAAAATTCTCTCTTTTATAGAGTCTTTTGGAAGTTTGGCAATGATTCATGACTATTGTCCTACTGTTTTAAAGTAGAGTAAAAGATCATTCTCATTGATGTCCACTTTCATTAAGTGTTGTTTCTCTTACACGTACACAAGCTGTTTGATAAAATTCCTAAGTGATTTTTTGTTGTTGTTTTAGAAGTCATAATACATGGAGAGTGGTAAGGAGGAAGATAAGTAGGGAATGTGATGTTGTTTTGTTGATTTAATCAAGGTGAGATGTTTTGTTGGCCTTATTTTCTCAATGTCATATGTTTGATATTGGGATTGGTATTGATGGTGAGATTTTGATATGATTCCCTTTGAGAAGTAAGTTTGATTTTTTTAATTATTTATTTCATGGTTGGTTTGTGCATTAATATTAGAGTTTGTTACCCTTAATAACTTCAAAGGAATCAAAGCTTTTAGAAAGTTTTATTGGCATTGATGGTGAGATAGGTTTATATAGTAGAAAACAACATTTAGATAGTTTTGGTAATAGTTGATAGTATTGTACAAATGTTTTTTGTTTTTGGCTGCACTATTGTAACAATGATTTACCATATTGATTATTAGTCCGTGGACTGGTGTCACTTTGGAGCTTTAGGGGCCTCTGTTGGGCTGCTATTGCTGTGGACTAGAAGAGTAGTAAAGAAAGTTGATGGGGCTGTGGGAAATTATTCAATTTATGTAAGTTCAGATGTGTGGATGATCAATACAAGTCGGTGTTTCAGGTGCCTATGGTCCCAATTCTAAGCATGATTAGATCATACGAGTTAGACCCTGATTGAAAGGTTTCCATAGTAGCCTTAGTGAATTGTTTGCAGGTTCTGACTATTGAATCTTAGTTTGATATGTATGTCATCAAAACTCAATATTGTACCAACTGAAACATTTAACTTAATTTCTAGACTCATGTCCTTGTAGGAATTAGCACTTAACCACCTTAAGAGTGTGGGGCTGCTTGCCGATGTTTTGGTTCAATCCCAAAGATGCATAGAAGGGACCTGATATGGGTGGCCTATTGATTACAAATTGAGGTGGACCGTCGGAGTTCATGGTAACCTTTACAAGCTTTTTCCGATTATATCCATTATTATAATTGTTGTTTAGCAAATAGCACACTCATGATTCAAATTAAAGAAGAAAATAAATTACGCAAAACAAAATAAAAATAAAAATAAAAAAGAGTTTGCAAGGTTCGACAATTGCTTAAATAAACAGACGGCGGCATGAAGAAAGTTTAACCATATAAATTAGAAAGATTATAATAGTAGCACAAGCTGTGATTCTGCACTTGCTTGATATTGAACAGGCAGTTGAATCCTTGAATGGGATAAGAATGGAAATGACTGATGCTGCCTTTCCTCTTCTGAAAGGTATGTCCCTTATCCTGAGAGCTAATTCTAGGTAGGTAGAATTATTCTCTTCCCTCAGGTTTCTTCACTCATGTCATGAATATGGTTCAATAGGTGTGGTTGCTACCACAGATGTTGTTGAAGCGTGTAAAGATGTCAATATTGCCGTTATGCTTGGTGGATACCCATGGAAGGAAATTACATTAAGTAAGGATAAGTTGTCCACAAAAGAACCATTAGTGAAATAACAAAAATTATGTGGAACTCTGATAATAAGGTAAGAAAAAAGAAAACCTTGAACAATAAGATTGTGTCCTTAACATTGCTTTATGTACTATAGACCTGCTTTTACAAAATTTAACTATAAAATTATGAGTTGATTGATATTCATTAATTAAATGGAAAAAATTTGTTTTCCAAATACAACTAAATGACTATAATCTCAAGTATGGATGGGAATTCTTCACCGTCAAGAAAGTTTTTGAATCTTTTGAAGAAATTGACAAAGCAATTCAGCTTGATAAAATGACAGAAGTACGTATTATTTAATATAGCAAAATTATAAATTTGATTTTTAACTTCTATATGTTGTAATACATTTCTCAACCTATTCTATTGCCAAGCTTACATCAATTATACTTCAAATGAATGTAACAACAAATTATCAAGTGAACAAGATGGTGATTTTACAAAATTTCAAAAAGTTTATGTTCAAAGTTATGTACAACTCACACCAACATCTGTAATCAAGGAAAACAAAAGGGCATATTTAGTGACTTCTACGAAGTAACAAAGGAAGAAGATACAAAGAACACTTTAAAGTTGTCTTTCAATTTATTTGAAATATTGATTGAGTAGTTCTTTAAATTTGAGTTTCATACATTTAATGGATAATTGAGGATGTTAAAGATTTGATTCTTCATTTTAATTTAAACTTAATTTTGATTTCTATTTTTCATTATGTAATTTAATGTTTCATATCAACAATTAAAGAGGAAAAGAAAAAGAATAGTTTACATTCATATACAATAGCTTTCCCGTGCATCGCACGGGTTATTAGTTAAATGAATTTACGTGATTGGTTAAGTATTTTTCTTAAAGTGAGATTTGTTGCATGGGATTAAAACAAATAAGCTGATAATATTTAAAGATTGTAGATAATTAGGCTTTTGGGATGATTATATTCAAAATAATTATTTTAAAAAACCTAATTATCACTTTGGGATGAGGTTTATCATGAAAATAATTCTAAAATTCGTCCAAATACAGTTTTAGACTTGGAAAACACTTCAAAAACGTGCTAATCAAGTAGTAGATTTCAGATTCACGTTCCAAGGCACATTTGGCATAGTAGAACTCAAAATTCGGACTAGGCTATTTCCGGAAAACTTGTAGAGAATCGAATTTTCCTTCAGCTAGAAAAATTTCAGCATGTTTAGAATTTTGAGTAGAAAGATATGATCAAAATAATGAAGCTTGTTTTGATCTGAAAAATCAGCTTACTCTTAGCCAAATCTCCTTTCAATTTAGGATTTTCCTCCATACGTTTTTTTGGTTATTCTTTAAGTTGATTGGACTTAATTTTTAAGCAAACCTAGCTTATTTTGTAAGCAACTAATACCTCTATAAATAGGGGAGGCCTCCCAACATTCAGTGACCCCTTATTTGGCCCTTCTTTTTTTGACTTCTTTGCTCCCCTTACGTTAAAGATGTTTTGGAAGCCTTTGTTTTAAGAACTTCTTTTTTGTAAGTAAAATATTTTAAATCTCAAAGAAGTAAAAATTTCTTTGATTTCTAAAGTATTCTTCCATCGAAGGGTACATTCATGCAAGTAGGTATTTAATTTCGTTCTTGTGTTTATTTTTCTTTTCTCTTAATTGGTATGTTTGTGTTGTTCATTGCATTTTTTTTTTTTTTTTTAATGAATATGTGTCTGATGTCATTGTCAATATGATCTTGTTTACAATTTATATATGCCATGTTTATATGTTTAGTTGGAATTTTCCTTAGTTGATTAACATGTTTATGATTTAATTCTTCTTTAATTTAAAAATCTACAATTAATCACTACACCCTTTTTTTGAAACAAAAACTGTAACAAACCAAGGAAAAGCGCTAGCCACATCTATGCTATACCTCAAAAGGACTAGTCATAATTAAGATTCCTTGTAGTTGTTAATAAAGCCCAGATCTACCCAGTAAATACCCGTTGTGGGACTCATCACACACCCACACACATCACACAATCAATCAAATTGGGGTATCACAATCTCCCCCACTTAAATTCCTAATGTCCTCGTTGGGACCTACTTTGTGGGGTAGTATCTCTGAGCCCACACGGGGTTACCGAACTGGCTCTGATATCATAAGTAATGACCTATGAAAAAGCGTTAGCCACATCTGCGCTATACCTCAAAAGGACTAGTCACAATTGAGGCTCCTTGTAGTTGTTAATAAAGCCCAAATCTACCCAGTAAATACCCAATGTGGGACTCATCATACACCCACACACATCACACAATCAATCAAATTGGGGCATCACAAAAACAGATCTGTATTTTCATTAAAAACAGATCTGTATTTTCATTAAATATAGATCTAAAAATTTTTCTGAAACAAAAACAGGTCTGTATTTTCATTAAATACAAATATGAAAATTTTTCTAACACAAAAAAGGCTTGTGTTTTCACTAAATACAGATCTAAAAGTTTTTCCAAAATAAAAATAGTTCTATATTTTCATTAAATATAGATTTAAAATTTTTTATGAAATAAAAACAAATTTGTATTTTCATTAAATACAGATCTGAATTTTTTTTTTTTTTTTTTTCCGAACAAGAAAATTTGATCTGTATTTTCATTAAATACAGATTTGAAATTTTTTATAATAAAAAATGGTTTTCTTCTTAAATAAAAATTTTGAATTTTGAATTTTCAAAGAGTGAATTAATTTTGAATTTAGGGATTTTAATGTCATTGTAATGTCATGCATCTTTTGAAAGGGTATATAATGGTCATTTAAAGTCTAGAAGACCAAACTCTGTCTAGGCGGAGTGGGTGCCTAACACCTTCCAATTCCGTAACTTAGCCGCCAAACATAGGTTTCTTGGATAAGTAGACTAGTGTTTTGTCTTTTGTTTTTGGAAGATTGTAACTAGGATTAAAACTTTTTAATTTTTACAAAGATTGTATTAGGACCAAAGCCTTGTTAAGTTATTCTACCTTGATGTAATTGTATTTCCATAATCAATTAATAACATTCGAGGAATTTTTTGACATGTAATTGTATTTTATTTTTTCTTTTTTTTTTTTCTTTTTTTTTTTATAAAAAATAAGTGGCGACTCCACACAATTACCTTAAAAGAGAGGTGCCTTAAGCACCCAAATCTCTTTTTTGAGAGAACCCCTCAAGGAGTGTGGTCTCTCACAATCAAGATCAGCTCAATCCGAGTCCGAGAAGGCGTTCAAATACACATCCAAAGCTAGACCAAGAAAAAGCCAAAACTGCTAATGTCAATAGGGTGGTTATGTTGGGGTTTATGCCCTAAAATCCAATTTATTTGCATGTCATAAATAATTAAATTGTTTAATTATATGAGACTATTTATAAATGAACTAATGGGACATTATCTTAGTCCATGAGATGCATAGTATGTGATTTAGTCACAGAAGATATAAATCACAAATTCTTTGTAAACTCAGAATTTTAGTTCGTAGTCGGTGATGAAATTGGATATTTCATTTGCGAAGACTATAACATATCAACTAAGATAATTTGTCTTGATCATGGAAGTGGAGACTTCTAGTTGATATGTTGATATGTTTTAAGAGTTAAGACATATTGAATTGGACCACTGTAAGATTTATTATTCTCCTAACGACTATCAAATAAATAATAAATCTCACAACTTCTATTTACATCAACTCTAAATTCTGAGAGAATAATGGACTTGATCATGAGGTGTAGGTTACTTTGATATATCAGGAGTGAGATCTAAATTCACAATCAAAATCTCAGTATGTTGAGCAGCTGCATTTAATGTTGATGGAACATATATTCTCAAGATGGAATTCATAATCTCTTAACGGTGACATGAAATATTCCCTTGAGATAAGTTTAATGGGTTTGGTTATTCAATGTGTTTGGCTCAACCACTTTAATAAGGAGTTACTAAAGTATATATTTATGAAATTTGATTTCATAAATATATGATAAATAACTTAAAGGATTAAACTCAGTACTCAAGGATTAAGATGTAGTAATCTTCAAAGTGGCAGTCAACATTCATGACTTTGTATTACTGCGAATATTTTAATGAAGGGGTTGCATATATAATAAAGTCTTGGGATAAAATTTATTAATAAGGCCTAGAGTGCAATTATATTCATATAGTGGTATTGAATATAATTAATGGTAACTTTGTACTTGTCAAGAGTTGAGAAAAAAGCCCAAAACCCATTGGAGCTAGAGTTTTATTTGTCCCCTTTTGGTCCCACTCCAAGCCACATACTAATGTCCAATTAGAATGGCCCAAAAGGCTAGCCCAATTAGATAATCAGTTAAATAAAAGGAAAGAAACATACAGAATTTCATAAGGGTTTTTCAATAAGATCATATAAGGAATGAAAATGGTGTGTATGTGCGTGTAAGACACTTTCTTATTCTACTCTTGGAAACTGATTGGGAGACCACACTTCTTGGGCATCAAGTGGAATTGGAGTGAAGATTAAAAGTGTTCCCAAGTACTTCTAATCTTTTGTTTTTGAATTTCACTGCACCAAGGTACGCTTTCTTGTTCTTAAATTCTAAAACTTACATAGTACATGTTATCAATTGCAAATAAAGTAGATCCGTTAATTTTCCGCTGCATATGTTTTGTATGCAATACAAACATGTATTTTTCCAACAACTTAGCAACCCTACAAGGTGCACTGGAAGCCGAAGGCTCATATTTCTAGTATAAATGCCCCTAGATCCCACATTTTGCAACCCAAAAAAAAAAAGAAAAGTTTTGGGCAGATTCTCTCTCTCCTTTCTCAAATTTCTCTCCCAAACACCATCAAACACCTTAGATTCTCTTCTTTTCTCTACAATCATTAAGGTAGTGTCCTTGCACCCAATCTTCCTCTCTTTGGTTCCATACCTTGGATTTGAGGTTTAGGGGTGTGGATGTAGCTTTTTGGCTACAATCCACACCCTTTTCTTTTTATAGTTTTTCCTAGCTTTATCTTGCTTAATAATATTCTTTTATTGCTTTTCCTAGCATGTTCTTGCTTCTTAGCATGTCTTTATAGTTTTTCTAGCATGTTTCCTTGCTTATGCCATGATTTATTACTTTGATGTTGTTGGCCTAGCCTTCTTAAGCTAGGATATGTCTAAATTTAATGTTTGTTCTTAGATCCACATGATTTTAGGTTCCTTGCCATGTTTATGCTTATATCTACATGCCTATGTGTTCTTTGCCATTATTATGCTTAGATCTACATGCCTATGCTTAGATCTACGTCCCTATGCTTATATCTATATGTTTATGTGCTTCGTGCCATGCTTTTGTGCTTAGATCTATGTTAGTTGCTATGCCATGTGCTTCTAAAGCCCTTCTATCCCTTGATGTCTCTCTTTCTTGAGTTTTGAAGGGCTTCTACTCGTCCTTGCACAAGCATGTTAGTACGCGCCGTATACACAGGCATGAAACCCTATCGGTGTGCCATAAGGCACCAAATGTGAAACTTTGCCAATTTTTTTGTTGTGAAAATGGGGCATCGCCATTGCCATATTCTCACGGCAAAAGCTTGGTGAGAATAGTGTTTTGTGTGCTATGACGCACTTGAGGCGAAGCACTGCCAAATTTCCACCACGAAAATAAGGTGAAATGCTGCCGAATTTTCTGTGGAAATTTGGCAACAATTCCAAACACACTTAGGAATCATTGATAGAGACCATACCCTTTCCAAATCCAAACCTCAAAGCCCATTTCACTTAAAGCCTTGAAAGCTAATGCCAATAGCTCGTTTTCAACTGCCATTGTCCGAAAATTATGATTTTATCAAAACAAAGGACTGTCTGTGTTAGGGCATATGTGATTCAATGTTAGGAATATATGTCAACATTTTATGTAATTAGCTAATCCTTTGACAAAATGCACTTTACTTGTAATTGGGTAGATCTAGGACATGTTTAATGCTTCAAGAAACAAGGTTTCAAGTTCAAGTATTAAAGCCATGCAAGTCTGTCCAAGAATCAAGTGAGAAAGTGTAGGATTTTAAAGCTCAACAGCTAGCATCTATCGAGGTTTTAAAGCTGCTGAAGCTCGTGGCTCGATAGCTAGCTTGATAGATGGCTATCTATTGAGGTTTATGAAATTCAATTTTTCAGCGCTAATTTCAATCCAATCTGTGGGTATATGTTTGGGCTTTCTTTTCTCACAACCCTAAACATATAAAAGGATTTTTTTGAGGGCTGTAAAAGGTTACACATAGTTGCATAAGAGCACAATTCCACAAGTGTGAAGAAGAGTGTGACCAGAAACCTAGTTTGCTTTAGTTCTTGAAGAAGCTGTTGTGTTTTGTACACCATAGGGTTTTGTGACCAAGAAACTTCATGATCTTCATCGTATAATGAACTGAAGAACTTTGCAGCCAACATCCTTCTCAAGTTGGTGATGTGTACTAGGATCCACACAATTGGTTAATCACGTATTAGGAGTCGTGCATTGAAAAGGAGAGATTGTCACTATAGAACAAGTCCAATTGGATATTGGGGTAAGGGTTCAACTGAAGTTGGTATAAGGTACTGGGATTCCTTTACTTGTAACTGCTTATTTTGATAATAGTGGATTCTCAAGAGTTGTCACCTTAAAATCACCCAGTGGGGTTTTTGCCATGTAGGTTTTCCCCATTCGTAAACAAATCATCGTGTCAATTTATTTTCCACTGTATACTTAGTTTAATTGGTGATTTGTTTGTGCTACCACGCATCTTACATGTTAATTTGATTAATTAATAAACTTGGCTAATTAATCAATTAATTCATCACAATGAGTCAATACATTCTTGGCCTATCAAGTGGTATCATAGCAAGCACACTTTGATTCGGGTTAATCTTTACTATGTGATCCATTGACCCCTGTTTGTCATGGATAGAGGACAGTCTCTTATTATACCTTTTTTATTTGATGGCACTAACTATGCATACTGGAAAGTACGCATGAGAGCTTTCTTGCAGTCTTTAGATGAGAAAGTGTGGCAAGCTGTGGAGATAGGCTGGACTAAGCCTACAAAAGCAATGGCTGACTGGGATGATGCTAAGATCTAGGCGGCAAACTTCAACAGTAGGGCATTGAATGCTCTATTCAGTGCAGTCACGAATGAGGAGTTTAAGAAGATATCCTCCACTGAAACTGCAATGGAAACATGGACCATCCTCTAGACAACCTATGAAGGAACTAAAGCTGTCAAGGATTCAAAACTTCAGAGGCTCACTACCAGCTTTGAAGAGATCAAGATGGAGGAGGATGAGTCGTTTGATGAGTTCTATGCCAAGATCAAGGACATAGTAAACTCAGCATTTAATCTTGGGGAAACCATTCCTGAACCCAAGATTGTGAGAAAGATGCTCAGATCTCTGCCCGAAAGGTTCCATGCCAAGATCACCGCGATTGATGAATCAAAGGATATTGACAAAATTCCTTTGACAGAGTCAGTTGGCAATTTGCATACCTATGAGTTAGGTTTGACATGGATCGGGAAATCGAGTAAGAGCAAAAGCATGGCATTGAAGGCCAAAAGCAGTGATACTAATGAGTCTTTAGACGATGAAGATTCTAAAATGAAGTCCTACATTACAAGGCAATTTAAGAAGTTCATGAAGAATGCCAATGGGAAGGGTTTCGACAAGAATCGTAGGCAATCCAGTTCCTCACAGTTGAAGAGCCAAGATAAAGGGAAAAAGGATGCTAGGGATGGCAGTCAGTACACTGTACCCTTAGGACCAAAGTGCTTTGGGTGTTAAGGTTTCGGTCATATGAAACAAGAATGCCCTACTTATCTCAAGACCATCGGAAAAGGCAAGGCACTTGCTACTACCTTAAGCGACACTAAGCCTTAGGATGACTCCGATAATGAGGATGATGGAATCCTAAATGCCTTCACTGCCACTGTAAATCCTACTGAAGGGATTGTTGAAGATGTGGATGAAAAAGAGGAATTATTGGAGTCTAAGTTTGAGAAGATGGATGAACAAGATGACATCCACACAGCCTATGCAAAGTTATACAAGATCTCAGAAAAGCATGAGAAGTTGTATAGGTTGGCCACCAAGAAGCTTAGTGATGTGGAGCTTGAGCGGGAAGAAATCTTTACAAAGTTTAAAGAAGCAAACCAGACTATTGGAGCACTGAGATTTGAAAATAATTTCTTAGCTGAGAAGACCAAGACGCTTGAGGTAGAAATGTTCCAAGTCAAAGTTCAGCTGGAAAGGACTTCAAGCACTAAGCTCGATGAGATGCTTAGTCTTCATAAATCTGTTTTCGATCGAATCGGTTTAGGGTATGATTTCTCTTCTCCTAGTATTGCTTCTACTAGTGCTACTGTTTTTGTTCCTCCTACTAATAATATTGAAACTGAGAACAATGATGTTAAAAATGAATTAGCTAGTGAGAATATAGACAAGAGTAAATCTATCTTAGGAGCACACCTTGAGTTTGATAAAAAAGAGATTAAAAACCCTAGGACTAAGAAAGGAAACTCTCAAAAGCCTAAGTAAAAAAAGCAGCATTTCTGTCATCACTGCAGCGCAGCTAGACATACTCAACCTAATTGCTACAAGTGGTTAGCCACTCAAAAGAGCAATAGCATGATCGCACCGGGAGACCAGAATCAGTTTCCATCCTCTTTTACTCCTCTTGGAGATCTTCTCAAAGCCCTCATATTCCTTTCGAACTTGAACGGTTTTAACTCTTCACCCTCATCACCCGATCAAGGGTTTGCTAAACGGAAAGGTTCTTCCAAGATATGGAAGGATAAGGGCTCCAAGTGATTCTGTCACTTTTTCTCTCTCTCCCCTTCGTGTTTTTGTTTTGCATTACTTGTGTGTTTTGCTTTCTAGTTTTGAGTCAGTCTAGTTTTACACATTGCTTTGTTTTGTTTAACATATTTTTGTTTGTTTATTTTTTAGTTTTGCTTTATTTTTTTTTTCATAAAAAATAAAAAATAAAAAGATGATTTGATTGCAAAATTGGATGAAGCCAATAATTTGAATGAGAATTTTAAAAATTAAATTTCATCTTAGGTGGACAAAATTAAAAGTTTAGAAGAGCAACTTGTTGAATCTAAAACTGAAGTTGAAAAATTAATTAGTGCCAAACTTGTTGTTGAGTCTAACTCAAAAGAAAAAGATTTTTATATTCCTCCATTTAAAAGGAATAATGAAGAGTTGAAGGCTAATATTTCTAGGATAGACAAAGGTAAAAATTCTGATGTTAACGTTGAAGTTTCTAAACCTATGTCTAAAACTCCCCCTAGGAAGAATACTAAATTTGTCCCCACTTGTCATCATTGTCATATTGTTGGCCATATTAAGCCAAATTGTCCTAAATTAAGGTCTTTGTCAACCCCTAAGGTTAGACCTCTTTCTAGGAAGCATAGTAGTTCAAAAACTACTCATGTTTGTCACCATTGTGGTGTTTTTGGTCACACTCATCCTAATTGTTTCAAATTGTTTCCTCGTAAGTGAGTGTCAAATAGGTCTCATCCTTTTTCTAAAGGCTCTGTACCTATTCTTGGTGAGTTATTAAAAACTTTGAGCTTTTTGAATCAATTTCAGGGGAATTCTAATTCCTCTATGTCCTTTAGTAGACATACTAGGACATGTGCCTTTTCATCTTCACAGCCAAGGACTCATGCTGTGTGGGTGATAAAGGATCCTAAGACTTAATTTTCTTTCTGTTTGTCTTTTGCTTTAATTCTTTCTATCTAAAGTAAGACTCTCTTTGCTTGATTTCTCATCTGCACCTTTCTATCATGCTTTCATGCATATGCATCTTTCTTTCATGCTTTCATGTTGTTTGTCAATTTTTGTTTGGTTGTTTAGTTTTTATTTTGTTTTTTGTTCAAAATAAAATTTGAAAAATCAGGAAAAATACAAAAACAGTGTGTGTTTTATGTACATTGGTACTTATGTACCTTGGATGGCCATTGAAACAAAGTTTTCTAAACTTTATATCTTTTGTAGCTTAGATAAGCATCTCTATGCACAACTAAGCAAGTGAGCTTTATGGCACGTGTTTTTGATGAGTAAGATTAAGTAATCTCTTGTACTTAACACTCATATCACTCTTTTTGATGGGAATGACTAGAAAATCCTAAGAGAAATGCAAAAATAACCATCTCACCACTGTTGCCCGCCAATCATGAAATGACATTTGTATGTTTTGGCATAGCAAAAGTAGAATGTCAAATGCTTAACATAATTAGATATTTTTTTTCTCTCTCTTATATGCCCATGCTTGGTTTTCTTAAAAAGAAAAATATGCAAAGAAAAATAAAAGCAAAAATATCAAAATTCTTTATATATGATTGCAAGCATGTATTCTAGGAGATGTAGGAGTTATAGGATGTACCTCGAAAGTGATAGTCTCCATCAAACAGTTATGATTGTGTGTGAGTTAAAGTGATTTTCTCATATCTCAAATCGTCATAACATGTAGACACTTATGCAATCTTGTGATGTTTTGCACACACAACACGCAATATTCTTTGCTACTTTTGATACATGTGTAGGTACAATGTGATTTGGCCATCACAAGGAATACTTGTGTTATTGTATGCTTACTAAACTGTCTTAACTTGTTTTTGAAATGTAAAATTGGTTAGACTTGTTTAGTGTGTGTGTGTGTGTGTTTTGGGATCTATATGCTTAACATTTTTCTTGTTGAGAGATGTTTTTGAGGGATTAAAATGTTTTTTTGGATCCTTGGTATTCATGTCTATGTTTTTCTCTTCTTGAAAAACTGTTTTTAAAAAATCTCGACAGCTCCTCGACACCTCTTGACACTTGGCTTATCTATCGAGCTCTTTAGCTTCTTTTTATCACAATCTCGATAGCTTCTTGATAGCTCCTCAATCCATTGAGAAAATTTCTGTCTCCTCGATAAATGCTCGATAGCTCCTTGATCCATCGAGCTTGTTTTTGTTGTGGATACCTCTAGATAGCTGCTCAATAGATGCATCTGTCAAGATTTATAAACCTCGACACCTCTTGACACCTCTCAATCTGTTAAGATTTAAGAGGTTCTATATATAGGGTCCGCGTGATTTCAGACTCACTTCTCTCAATCTCTCTCAATACTTCTGTGTCTTCTCACCTCCCAAACACATTTTTCTCAATCTCTACTTCATTCCTAAGAGATTTTCGGCCTCAAGATCATCTTCTTTCCTCTGGTATGATCTTTTTCAATCATTCTATCATGCATTTCATGTTTTCTGACCTAACCTTTGGTATTTTTGATCAACTTTGGGGTTTTTCAAAATTAATGGAGTTTTTGTGAAATTTTTGGGCTGGGCTTTGTGAAAATGACTTTCAATCATCATGCATTGCATCACATGTTCTTTATAACACTGCTTCATGCATTTTAGATGTGTGTTTACGTTGTTGAAATGATTGTGTGCTGGTAGGATTGGATTGGGTTGAACCCATGATATTTTTACTATTGCATATCACATGCTCATGCATTTTCATGCATACGTACCTTCAATTCTTTATATTTTGATATGTTGATTATGTTGGTGCTTTTCTACTTGTCTCTCTTTCTCCCTCTCTCCTTCTTTCGATTAGTTGCATCATGGCACCTAAACAAAAATCTGTTCCGTCCTAAAACCCTCTTTGTTCTGGGACATCTAATTTTTCCATTGAGCCCACTCCTTCTTCTATTTGGTTCCGTGATGAGAAGGGCCATAAGGACTTCTCAAAGAACTTTTCTAGACAAGGCATTCATTCGGAACACCAAGTCATTTTGTCAAACTTCTCCGACACTGACCTACCCACTTTCATTCACAGTAGGGATTGGGAGTTACTGTGTGATGTCCTAGTCACTTGTCCATCCGTGCTTATACAAGAATTCTACTCCAACATGCATGGATTTGATTATTCAATACGTCTCTTTGTTACTCGTGTTCGAGGTACGCACATCGTGGTCACACCAGATATTGTATCTGACGTGCCCTATGTCCCCAAGGTAGCACATCCTGACTACTCTGGTTGTGATCATCTTAAGACCGTGACTAAAGACGAGCTTATATCCTCTTTTTGTGAGTGTCCCTCTGTTTGGTGTGATCGTCAGTTCACTTCTTGTACGGCCTTAGCTAAAGGCCCTAGGTTTCTTAACATGTTTATGACTGCAAAGGCCCTAGGTTTCTTAACATGGTTATAACTTTTGTTTTGCTTCCTTTATCTCATTATAACTCCATTACCGAGCCCTGTGCTCGATTTTTTCTTTCCCTTTTAGAGCATCTTACTATAGATTTTCCCTCTCATTTTATTCTTTCCATCATAGATGTATATAGGGATACGACAACCCGTGATAAGCTCATTTTCCCTTTGGCTATCACGAGGATTTTATGCAATTTTTCAGTTCCTTTTCCTGTTTTTGGCTACTTCAATGTCATGTGTGCCATAGACACCGCTTGCATTAAACGGAGCGAGGTGCAGCTATGTTCGAGGTGGTCCGAGACGGTGATTCCTCCAGCTTCTACACCTCCATCCTTATTTGCTCCCTCTTCTTTTACGAGCGGTGTGACTCTCGAGGACATTATGGCACAGCTTATGCACATGGATGCTCGCCTCGACACTCTCAATGATGAGTTGTGTCTGGTGAACACCCGTGTTGATCGTATCGCACGACGCCAGGCTACCATGGGTGGTTTCATCGCTGCTTCTCCTTCTCCACCGACCTCTGAGGATGAGGACAATGATGGTGATGCTGCTGCTTCTGATGCTGATGAGGATGATGATGCTAGCTCTTCCAGCACTGACGAGATGTCTACTTGATATTCTTACCCTTTGTTACTCGTGAAAAAAAGGGGGAGTAGTTTTGGATGTAAGAGTAGTCATACACATAAAGGGAGGGTTAGCATAGGAGATTTTTGTTAGGGGGAGTGTTCATATTTTTTAGGGATGTAGTGAGGATTTTACGTATCTTTTTTTCTTTCTATTTTAGATACATTGTTCTTGTACCTTAGATCTTGTGATCATATTGTGATAGCAAACCTTGTACTTATTGATATATATACATTTGAGGTTGTTATTACAGTTCTTTCACCTATCTTTTCATGTGTTGTTTCTTTTCTTTCTTTATACACATGTTTCTTATTTCTCGTATGCAATCTTATATTTCTGTTTCACACTAAGATGCCTTGATGTGTTTTGTTTAAAGTGTTTCAGAAATACAGGTTGTCAAAGTCTACTTGCCATAAACTCTTTTTTTGCAAAGTTTTTCAAGAGTTTGTGTTAGGATAGATTTTATTGTATTCAACAAGTGAGTATGAGTTGAGTGATTTGTGACTTCTCTCATATGTTCATTTATTTGTTGTGGTTTTATCATGGATTGCCAGAGGAGGAGATTGTTAGGACACATGTGATTCAATGTTAGGAACATATGTCAACATTTTATGTAATTGGCTAATCCTTTGACAAAACGTACTTTATTTATAATTGGGTAGATCTAGGATGTGTTTAATGCTTCAAGAAACAAGGTTTCTTCAGTTGCTCCTAAAGGCTACATGGCCCTCACATACATCTTCAAGTGAGACTTAGGGCAGCTAGTGCCATCAAATTTGTCCAAGACTGGCATCTTGAACTTTGGAGGTCTCACATACAGGAAGAGAGAGAGTGATTAATAATCCATAAGATTGCCTGTCCTCCTTGCCCTCTTGGTCATTTCTTCCATCTTGTTCATCTTTTCATTGATCCTCTTTTTATTTTCCATGATGGGGAAGTTTTGATCAGTCTTGTCTTCTTCTTGACCATTCTTCATATTTTATAATTGTTGCACCATGAGATTCATAATCTCCCTCAGTTGGATTTGGCTAGCTACCATTATATTCAGCAGCTCTTGAGTACTGATCTGTTCTTCAGCATTCTGGTGTTCATCTCCTTCTGCCATAGTGACAGGGTCTTCTGATCTTTTTCTTGGGTTATCTTGTAAATCAAACACTGGGTTGCAGTGCTAGAGCTGTAAGGTGCCTTCTATGCACAATGGTTTCAGCACTATAATGGGCTTGGAACTAGAACTTGCTTGGCTATCACTCTTCGGTTCTCTTTGAAATTTTCCCTATGATCTTGACCAAATCCAATAGCCAATCATATAAATCATTTAATTAATTTTAATTATTGACCAATCAAAATTAATTTCAATTAATCACACATGCTTAGCTTCACCCAAATAAAATACATGCAAACCGTGAAAATTTGATCTTGTTATATCTTTCAATCTGACAATTCGATTTGGGAACCGGGCATATCATCGTGATCTTTAGAATCTCAAGATAATTTTTATGATATGTGATGGATGATTTAATGCATGAAATGCAATTATGATTTTTGGGTATTTAGAATGATCATTTCGGTCATCTCTCAATATTAAATAAATTATGGGTGCAAAATTGAGTGTCTACAGGTAGCAATGTTTTGGTGAAGAACATGGGAAAAGAAAGGGACCTCTCAGATGGGAAAAAGATGGAAAAGGTTGAGCCTACCAAAAAGAAGGGAAGGAAAGATAATAAACACTAAACTGATGATTTGGAAATTGGTCTGTCAGACAAGGTTTTGAAGCTTGAACCGTTCAAAGAACCGGAATAGAGAGAGGTTCAAAGTTTTTAAAGTCGAACCGAGGTCAAACCATGCTGATGTCATAATTAATTTAATAATTATTTGATACAAAAATAATTAAAATAAATGTGTAAAATTATGTAATATTGATGAAATCAATATTTATAGAGATTCAAATATATCTTAATTCAAGATAAAGATAATAGTTCTTATAATTTGTTGCATAGATTTAGTAGATACTCTCTTAACTATTTAAAATATTTTAACAAAATATTTCTAAAATATAATAAATTAATATAACTAAAAATGATTTTAAAAATTTAACTGAAAAATTAAATACCCAAGTACCCAACCTCCATTAGGAAAAAAAACAATCTCACCCCACTCACGTTTTCCCAAGATAAAAAGAAGAGAAAATAAAAAAGTTAAAACAACTCAAGAGTCATTGAGATCTCATGAGATATAGCTTTTAGGTAAGTAAATAATTCAAAACATCCAACACCACTCACGTTTCCCAAGCCAATTGATTTACCAAAACCATCTTTTTGTTTTCTTTTTCTTTCTCATTTTACTTTTGCCAACAAAGTAAGGCCTCGTCTCTCTCTCCCTCATTTCTTAGTCACGACCTCTCTCTTTGCCGCCTTTCACTTTTTCTTTACTAGATCTGGTGGACAGTGAGTCAGTGACTACATTTCTTCTTCTTCTTCTTCTTTTTTTCTCGACAGATCGCCAGATCTGATATTTCGTGTGAGAGATCTTGGCTTGGAAGACCGCCAAACCTGTGTCCGGTTTTCAAAACTTGGCGGTTCGTCCGCGGTTCGAGAGGTTCACAGAAAAACTGATATTTCCGGTTTTGTTACTTTAAAAAACCGTTTTGATGAACAGTTCATGGTTAATCCGGTCGGATTTTACATCCGGTCCGAGGTTAAAATCCTTGCTGTCAGAGACCATTGCTGAGAAACCAAGAGACAAAAGCAAGGGAATTGAAATTAATGAATTTGCAGGTAATGGATGTAATGCACATTCATCAAGTAATGAGACAAGGAAGAGAAACACACATGCTGTTAGCACAGAAGATGGCAACAAGGAGATGAAGAAGATGAAGATGGCGAAGTCAAATACTCTGGAGATGTATGTCGAAAACGATGGGACCAGATTGACACATTGGTGAGCATGCAAACATGTCATTTGCTGAACTAGCTGAAGTCCTCTCCGAAAGGTATTGTACAGATTTACTTGAAGCAAGAGAGGCCTATGATAGCAAACCTACAGTTTCGTGAGGTCCCTAACAGGCGTTAGTGTGTACACAAAGGAACTCTATTGTTGAATGAAGTTAATTGCTTAAAAAATTGCAGAAATATCTAGAGGAGTTTTCTCTCTTCTTTTGTTTCTCATCTTTAGAGTCCAGGATGAAGATTGGGGATGTGATTTTAATTAAGGGAGAAACTACAACATGGTTGCTCACAAGCTTGCTCAATTCGCCAAGTCTAATCATTGTTCTCATGTATGGAAAGGTGTTACCCCACCTTTTGTTTCTTATTTGGTTGTATCTGATTTAGAGCCTCATGCTGGTGGCTCTCTGTTGTAGCCCTTTTCTGGTTTATTGAAATTATTTTCCTCTAAAAAATAAAAATAAAAAATAAACTACAGTTAAAACATTGCTATGTGGTCACCTTTTTATTTAGAAAAACATTAGACAAGTAAACATGTGTGTGGATGTTAATTTGCATGATTTTGCTGCAGATGCTTTTGTTATTCACAGATGATTTAAGAATATATACTGTGGAAAATAAAATCATTTAACATATTTCATATATCTTTTCTGGCCAAAATAACAAAATACCCCTATTCTGAAACCCGATTTTCTAAAAATTGAATTTTAGTAAAGAAATCGAGTTCCTTGAAAAATTTCAAATGGAACTCGAGTTCTATAAAATTATTATTATTATTATTTAAGTTTGATCGCCTATAGCAGGGCATATCACTAGATAGTTTCAAAATATGAACATTTTGTTGGAACTTTTGGTTGAAATGAGGATTTTGCCGGTTTTGCCTTTCTTTTCCTGTTCTCATTGAGATTTGTGTTCCTTGTTTTGCTCCATTTATGGCTGGTTGAGTTGAGAAAAAGTGGGCATGCTCTGGCAAAACCCAAAGTTTGCAATCCTTGAGAAGAAGACAACAGAGTGAGACAGACAGTTGAATTGGGCATCTCCTTTAGCAGCCTTTTTGAGGTGGAACTGACATGGAAATTGTTGTTAAGGTGCAATCCCATAGCAAAACCTCAAGTGAGCCTTCGTTAAAGACATTTCCACGTAAAACACAGTTAAAAACATGAAGAAAAAAAAAATTTGACAATAATTTACTTGACAACACAGCATGTACAAAATAAACAACAAACTGCTACCCAAAGGTTCTCTCCTCAATCCACCCTGCACCATAAACTGCAACTACAACTACAACATGAAATTCCGGGGTTCCATAATCCATAAGACAATTCTTTCCAATATTAGTATTTACAAATAACCATAGTCGCATTTAGTACCACCATGCACAAAACCCAAAAAATATAACAGTAAAAGGAACTTTCCCAAAGGTTCTCTCCTCAATCCTCCCTGCACCTATAAACTGCAACTACAACTACAACATGAAATTCCGGGGTTCCATAATCCATAAGACAATTCTTTCCAATATTAGTATTTACAAATAACCATAGTCGCATTTAGTACCACCATGCACAAAACCCAAAAAATATAACAGTAAAGGAACTTTCCCACATCCATTCATGGAGAACACTGAAAACTTAGGTACCTCATCCTCGGACATTGAAAGAGAAATCCCAACAAACAAACAAGAAAAAGCACTAGGAAAGAGTGGAATGGTTCCCATGAGATGGAAAAGCAACAGCCAGCAATGTATCCAAAACTTCTGAGAACATGGAAGGACATCTCCTGTCAATCTCTACACAGCATAAGGATCTGAAAGTCTTCATCTGGAGGTATAAATCTAGTCTGCCACACTTCTACCCCATCCCCAAATTCACTATTGGATGATGGGTTCAGTTCTGTCCTGCACGGCCATCCTCTCAGAGACATCAGCCAAGGATTTCAAGTTGCACCTGATCAACGCCTCGACAAAGTAACGTGTATCTTCCATGGTATTCCCATCAGGCACATCCACCAGAAAGGACTCAATCACCAGGGTCCCTGGCCTTCCATCAATAACCTCTGGATGGACTGTAATGATAGAAGAGTAGTTCTGCAAATTTAAGGAAAAGTTGTAAACAGCAGAGATATTCTCTTAGTTGACAGAAAATTAGTAATTACATTAATGCTACATGCTCCACTCTTATTAATCTTGTTTAACCCTAGAATGGTATCCATCTGTAAAAAAGCACCAGGGCATTATTAGCCTGGCTAATGGTGTATGATAACTACTGTTAACAGATTATGTGATGGAAGATGAGAAGTCCTCATCCAAAGCTACCAAAGAGAAGTCAGTTCTTTCTCTGGAACAAAATTATCTCAACAATTTTTTTTTTTAAAAGTCAGATTTTCCCAAACCTGTCATTCTCTTTTCAAAATCATTCAGAGAAATTCTATTTTTTCTTTCTTCAAACAGAAAGAACGAAAAATTAATTAAAAAAAATGGCACTACACCTCAGCTCCCATGTGCTTCTTGGACCCTAATCCAAACTAACTATGAAGCCATGCTAAAAGTACATTAAAACTCAACTCTGGAGAAGAAACTGCCTTCTTTTGGGCAACCTATATGCATGTGTAAGAAGAAAAATTTAACACAAGTACAAAAATCCCAAGAAAAAACAAGGTATATCCTACCTCCTTAAAATATTCTGAATTTTCCTTTTTCTTTTGTTTTCCTTTTTCCTCTTTTAATTCAATGAGATATATCATATATGGCACAGATTCAATTAGTTAAAAGGAACTTGATGTATGGCGGAACAAGGTGGTTAATTTTTATCATTGGTCATACATATAATTTTTTTTTTTATCATTGGTCATTTTTAAAAATATATTTGGCCATTTTCGGAATTTTCTAGAATATGGTTGCTTACTCTAAGGAATTTATAGAATTTTTCTAATAAAAAAAAGTCCTTATATGGTAGTATATTAATTTCGGTATGTTCAAAAATATTTTTACTAGATAATTAAGTTTTAAGGAGCCTATGAATTGGCATAAGCCTGTAAAAGAAATAAGAATACAATTTTATTAACAAAAGTTCATCCTGTTATCTTCCTCATAGATTCAATGAGCCCCTAATGGATTTAGATTTACTTCTAGCACTCTAGCTAAGACAATATCTAACTCTTTCACACTTCTGATTCTGCATTATTTGGTATCAAAGCTTGTTGACATTTTGATATGGTGAAAGATAAAGACAAGTAAAAATTCAAGCTAACAATGAGAGAAAAACTGTGTATTCTATGAAGTTCACATCATATGCTCATCAATTTCGGGTTAAATGTCAGTAAGAATTGTCAAAATGATGGGAGTAATTGTGTTGGGGATTTCAAATTCGGGATTATGATCTTATTCCTTACATTAATAGAATATCAAGTACAAATGACTTTGTAGATTAGTTGTTTAAGTTTAAATTTTATTTCGATTATGAGGATACTTTAAAAAAAAAGATGGTAAATACCTGCATCACATAAACTTGATGGTTATCTGCAAATATAGTAGAATTCAATAAGGTATAAATATAATTCATTCTTGGGCCAATGAGCTCTAACTCAAATGACATTGATCGTAAGTTCAAGGCTTATTTGCGGGTGTGAAATTTTCAATTAAAAAAAAAAAAAAAAACTGTTCATGAACAAGGATTAGATCATTGCCAACAAAGCAATTTTTTCCTTGTAATTGTGATAAAATATTCTTTAATACTGATGGAATGACGAACTTTTAATTTAATCATCACGATGAGCTTTTATGTGCAGCCATCAAATGAAAATATCAGTTGAAGATTGATGTGAAGAAAATGTAGGGTATTCAATTCATGAAGATTTATTTTGGAAATCTTTTGAAGAAATTGTGATGGTTGATAGAATCATTAGAGCATACAATAGGCAAATTGGTTGGTCATCCATACATGACTATAAGCTGCCATCCAAGATATTGTCAAGCCACCAAGAAATTTGTTTGATTGGCAAAATACAAATACACTTGGTAGGTTTAAAACCCACAACCTCACCCTACACCTTGTGCTCTTATATCTGGTTGAATTAGTAATAACAAAAGTCCTAAGTTCACAGTGGACACCAGGTAAAAATGACAGAGCAGTCCAATGCACTTAAATAAATTAGTATGGTTTTTGTTAAAAAGCAATAGGAATCTTTGCATTTTCCTGAACCATACTTGCATGCAATGCTACACAACCATACAATTGTAATTATTCATTTGAGACCTGAAAATGAATAAGAGAAAGTGAACAGCAGTGATAAGAAAAGAACAAATAAGAAGTTAAAAATAATCATACCCTCAGCCTGTGATCGCCGCCAACAATCCTGATGCCAAGAATGTGTTCCTCATCATTAAGAAGTTCCAACCTCTCAGTGCTTGTCGTAGCAGGAAGCCCAGATTTAACATTCACTTCTCTTACACTCCCAATACCAAGGTCCCCATTCACCACACACCTGCTGACAAAGGGCTTGTATTTCTGAGGTTGATCGAACCTCCTCACCAACGACCATACCTGATGAAAGAAATGTTCCCATTAACAACACAATAAG